>CM035423.1:63099289-63101789 GCA_020310875.1 Ceratopteris richardii
ACCTTTCTAGTATGGTCACATTGGCAAGCCATCAATCTATGATTGTGATTCTTGAAATTTGATCAATATAATGTTTTTTCATTATCTAATGTTATGAACATAATGCTATTACTACCATTATGTCTCTTCTCTTTTATTTTTTAACTTCTTTTGAGAAAAAAATTAGGCGGCGTCAGATAACGTCAGAAACGTTTTACCTTACCCGTCAGACGTCGGCTAAACGTCAGAAGTCAGAAGTCAGAAACCCGTCAGAAACAACTATGTATATATGTATGTATGTATGTATGTATGTATGTATGTACGTACCTACGTACCTACGTACGTACCTACGTAGGTACGTAGGTACGTAGGTACGTACCTACGTACCTACGTAGGTACGTACGTAGGTACGTACGTAGGTACGTACCTACGTACGTACGTAGGTACGTACCTACGTACCTACATAGGTACGTAGGTACGTAGGTACGTACCTACGTACCTACGTAGGTACGTACGTAGGTACGTACGTAGGTACGTACCTACGTACGTAGGTAGGTACGTACGTACGTACGTAGGTACGTACGTAGGTAGGTACGTAGGTACGTACGTAGGTAGGTACGTACCTACGTACGTACGTAGGTAGGTACGTACGTACGTACGTACGTAGGTACGTACGTAGGTACGTACGTAGGTAGGTACGTAGGTACGTACGTAGGTAGGTACGTACCTACGTACGTACGTAGGTAGGTACGTAGGTACGTACCTACCTACGTACGTACCTACGTACCTACCTACGTACGTACCTACGTACGTACGTACGTAGGTACGTACGTAGGTAGGTACGTAGGTACGTACCTACCTACGTACCTACCTACGTACGTACGTAGGTACGTACCTACCTACGTACGTACCTACGTACCTACCTACGTACGTACCTACGTACGTACGTACGTACGTACCTACCTACGTACGTACGTACCTACCTACGTACCTACGTACGTACCTACCTACGTACCTACGTACGTACCTACCTACGTACCTACCTACGTACGTACGTACGTACCTACCTACGTACCTACCTACGTACGTACCTACCTACGTACCTACCTACGTACGTACCTACCTACGTACGTACCTACGTACCTACCTACCTACGTACGTACCTACGTACCTACCTACGTACGTACCTACGTACCTACCTACGTACGTACCTACGTACCTACGTACGTACCTACCTACGTACGTACCTACGTACCTGCCTACGTACGTACCTACGTACGTACCTACGTACCTGCCTACGTACGTACCTACGTACCTGCCTACGTACCTACCTACGTACGTACCTACGTACCTACCTACGTACGTACCTAGGTACGTACCTACGTACGTACCTAGGTACGTACCTAGGTACGTACCTACGTACGTACCTACGTACGTACGTACCTACCTACGTACCTACGTACGTACCTACCTACGTACCTAGGTACGTACCTACCTACGTACGTACCTACGTACCTACCTACGTACCTACGTACCTACGTACGTACCTACGTACCGACGTACGTACCTACCTACGTACCGACATACGTACGTAGGTAGGTACGTAGGTACGTAGGTAGGTACGTAGGTACGTAGGTACGTACGTAGGTAGGTACGTAGGTACGTAGGTAGGTACGTACGTAGGTACGTACGTAGGTACGTACGTAGGTACGTACGTAGGTACGTACGTAGGTACGTACGTAGGTACGTAGGTAGGTACGTACGTAGGTACGTAGGTACGTACGTAGGTACGTAGGTAGGTACGTACGTAGGTACGTACGTACGTACGTAGGTACGTACGTACGTACGTAGGTACGTACGTATGTAGGTATGTATGTATGTACGTACGTACGTACGTATGTATGTATGTATGTACGTACGTACGTACGTATGTATGTATGTATGTAGGTAGGTACGTACGTACGTAGGTACGTACCTACGTAGATACGTAGGTACGTACCTACGTAGGTACGTAGGTACGTAGGTAGGTACGTAGGTACGTAGGTAGGTACGTAGGTACGTAGGTAGGTACGTAGGTACGTAGGTAGGTACGTAGGTAGGTACGTAGGTAGGTACGTAGGTAGGTACGTAGGTAGGTACGTAGGTAGGTACGTAGGTAGGTACGTACGTAGGTAGGTAGGTACGTACGTAGGTAGGTAGGTACGTACGTAGGTAGGTAGGTACGTACGTAGGTACGTAGGTACGTACGTAGGTACGTACGTAGGTACGTACGTAGGTAGGTAGGTACGTACGTAGGTACGTAGGTACGTACCTACGTACGTAGGTACGTACCTACGTACGTAGGTACGTACCTACGTACGTAGGTACGTACCTACGTACCTACGTACGTATGTAGGTATGTATGTATGTATGTACGTACGTACGTACGTACGTATGTATGTATGTATGTACGTACGTACGTACGTACGTACGTACGTACGTAGGTAGGTAGGTATGTATGTATGTATGTATGTATGTATGT
>CM035423.1:63106789-63216789 GCA_020310875.1 Ceratopteris richardii
CCACAATTAATGAAAATTCGCTAAGTAGATACATGCCACCTTCCTTCAGAGAAAGTCTTAATTCTTGCCCTTAAAATGGAAGAACCTCAAATACCATGAGACTCAAGGCTTGTTATTGTGTTTAGACTCCTATACAAGATCTTTGCAAAAGTTTTAGCGCTTTGTTGCAAAAACACTTACCATCAATTGTTCACCTAGCAGAATATGTAATTGTATATAGAAGATCAATCCACAACAACATATTCTTTGAGACAATGTCAGAGTAGCACAAAAACCCTGATTTTGGGTACTTAACCAAATTTTGGTCACAAAAGGTCAAAATTTATTATTAGCTCCTTAGATAGTACTTGAGAAGAGCTTTCATTTGTTATATAACATTATGTCATCAAAGGTTTAGAAATGCAAGAAAACCCTAACCTTAATTTCTGCTCAAAAACTTTTTTCGCATATTATGATTCCTCAAGTCATGAGGATCAAGGAAAGATAACTCTCTTGCCTACCTGATGACTAGATCAAGAGATCATTGGAGATTTTTACTCCAAAAGCAACTTTTAGCCACCAAAAGCTGATTGTTTTTTTAAGTTTAAATTTTAATGCAAGCTTTTTGTGCTTTTCACAAGCTTTTCACCAAATTTTCACCAAAGCTTCTAAAGCCTATGAAAGAGGGGCTTGTGGGTCATAGTTGAGCATCACTCATTGATCACTCACGGTCTATTGAAGTGCTCTAACTCTTGGAAGAGGTGTTTCTTAAGTTTTGGTGCATATTTGGAGGAAATTTGGACAGCCAACCATCAGCTCTTGCTGAGTTTTGTAAGTAGTTCTTCTTCTTTCGTTGCTGCTTTGCCAAGGCTTTGTGCCTTCTGCTTCAACACAAAGAGTTTTTTCTTGCTATTTAGGTCAATTTCTGATTTAGGGTTTCTGAAACCCTAATTTCAGAATTAAGGTTTGCTGTACAAACAGTTCTGAACTGTTTCTATTCACTTCAATCTCACATACACACATTCTTCAAACTTCTTAGGCACTTTATCTACAAATTCTTGTATCTAGAACCCTAAATTCAGCCTAGATTCAGATTTTTATAAGAATACATTCAGTTTTGTATCATTACACACATTGGAATTTGACATTCATATTAGATAGTGTAGGTAAGCATTCAACTTACCGTTACACTTTGAAAAATTGTGTATTCTCTCTTTATTTCTCATTCATCTAATTTTGATTCTTAAGGTGTGTATGCTAGGGTTCATGTGTTGGAAAATCCTGTAAACCTATGAATATTATTATTAGGGCCAACCTCACTTCCAACACATACTTGTGATCAAGTTGGCTAGTGACTATGCCACTCATCGCAACTTCAGCTTCATTATAATATAGGTTGACTTCACCAAAGCTTTGGACACAGTTTGTTGGGATTTTATTGCATCCATCATGAAGACAATTAGTTTTGGTGACAAAATGCAAGAAGTTATTACTTTGCTCATTAAGGACACTTGCACTTCAATTTTGGTCATAGACAACTTACACTCATCAAAGCCAACAACATACCATTCTATTCTTTTGTATTCACTGGAGCAATTTAACTTATTTCAGCTTCATCTTTGTTATCTATTTGTGAAATTAAAGATTTAAATCCTTTTGAATACAAAGGGCAAATTCAGTCATTATGTTTGGAACTTTGGTTCGAGCGCTTTAAAATTATAATAAATTGCCATTGTATAAATGAGAGTTCTAAGGCTTCTCCATGCTCTTGTAGGGAGAAACATTATCCTCCAAACAATGGTCTTAATTTGCACGATGTAATGCCTTTGTAGATGCATAATCCAATTTCATCAAAGAAGAAGAGAGGGAGAAGGATAGAGAAGGGACTTAACATGGATGGCCTAGTGAAGTTTTTTGGTAGTGACATCATATTGATATACATTGATAGAGCTAACATGTAAAAAATAAATGTGCAATTGTACTTCCCAATTTGAAGTACTTCACCTTTTCTTTGAGACTTATTCATTGCTTTGTCCTTCTTTTTTGCAAAATTTGTTTGAATAGAATTTAACTACTTTGCCTTTTCTTTCAGACTTATTCATTGCTTTGTCTTTGTTTCCAAAGTTTGTTTGAACAAACTAAGTTTGGTCTTAGGTTGAGGTGAAACAAAGTGAAATGAGTAGCATAATTGAGTCTCAAAGTGTTTCGAATATAACAAATCTCAAAATATGAAGAAGCTTGTTTCATGTACAATTTATCAAAACTCTTGAAGAGTTCGATCCTAAAACATTTGGCCCCTTCTTCCCACTTCAATGATGTTATATTCTCATCTAACCCTAAAAAACTGGTAAATTTCAATACACCTCCTCTTACTAGGACAAAAGACACTAGCACTACTCATGTCAAAATTCACATTAACTTTCTTCGTTCAAACTTTAAACTCCTCTGTTACACTTTGTAACCACATTAGTTTCGAATGTTGTAAAGATGCCTCTATAGACTATATCTATAATACCCTAAAGAAAAACAAGTATCTCCAGCATTTATCCCCATCTCACGCTAAAAGTCTCTGTTGTACTATGCCCCAAAAGTCCTTCAAAATCTCTTCACATAAGCCGTCCTCCATCTGATTACATAGCATATGTATTTTCCTTGGATTTGGCGCTTAAGAAAATAAAAAACAGTTCTTTTGTTATGTCTCTGCATGGTTGCTTCCGGAAAATGACTATTGAGTCCATCAACACAGATAACCATCGCCTCAGATAATCTACCAAATTCCATCTCTTTATGAGTCCTCTACTAATTCTGCAGTATATACCTTACCTGTGATCCAATCTAAACTATCCTATAAGAATTCTCAGACTTTACTCTTGAGGGCCCTGACGGCAAGGAATTAATTGCTATCATTAAATACGAAACAAATTTAAATATTTTCTTGAGACGTGTGATTGGTGTTGAGTACTACCATCTTCTGGGATAGATGAGCAGGCTATCGATACACAAGAAAGTTGGAACTGTGCCCATAGCGAAAAAAATTAAGCATAATTAGCTTCCCTAGAAGAAACAATCCTCCACTGTTGATTCGATACTACAGATAAATAAGTCATTATAAACACCTATATGAGAGGAACGAGCTTATTGTAAGCGATCCTGAATTGGGCATTTGCTGGAAACTCTAAGGTCCTTTACAGCACGTCCTCCTTTTAATAAGCGAAATCATTGCAAGACAATAAAGGCGACTAACGTACAAACAGAAGCATTACGTTCCACAGGTAGAACTTTGGTTCTAAAAGCTATTCTCCTCTTACTATGCAACAAATGCAGATGTATTAAAATGGGAGACTTTCTTCCATGTATATACGCATCAATCAATGAGGTGATGTCTATAAAGTATGGAGAAAAATATCACGATTGCCTGACCTTGGAACTGTCGTTGCCATTGTAAGTAAAAGCAGCTGGAGCAGTTTTCGGGGAGGTAAATGATAGAGACAATGCGGCCGACATACACTCTGCTCAAGGTAGATTCTGAACGACTCGGATTCTCACGAGAATTCACCTTAGAGGAGATCCCCGTACACGAGCTGAAGAGTGAAAAATCATGCAGTGTGCGCTATTCTATGCTCAGTTTCGGAAAAAAAGAAAGAAAGCCACTGAACTAGTAGCTTCGCCTTTCTCGCTGCTCATGATGCATGTAGCGGGCTATGGACAAAAGGGAAGGCTAGCCTCGCCAGCACGTGAACGGAAACAGATTTGATGCCCATATAAATGACCAAGTATCACGAGGGTGTCCAATCTAAAACCCTGGCCATCAGATCTTTATATACCCAAGTTTCGATATCCTTTAATTCCCATATAAGTTGTGGGAGATGCGAGGCTTAGTAGTAAAACACGTAAGCGCTGGATTGAAGGTCCAAGATTCAACACTTAACAAACGATCTCACATTAGTATACAAACGCCTCTAAGGTATGTATTGTCTTTTTTATATCAAACATAATTAAAGGATATGTCCGAGATCGAACTTTAAAAAAAGAAAATCCCATATAAATGATGAAGGCTTATAAGATGCTAGTCCAAAAGACTCTACATCCTCTCTCTGTCTCTCTCTCTATATATATATAATGTCTCATCTTCATTGTCAAAATCATTAAGGTGCATCATGCAACGTTGTCTCGTGTTCACTGTCAAAATTCTCAAGATGCATCGTGCAGCACCAGGAAGAGTGCCATAGGGGTGTTTTTTTTTTAGATAAAATTGGTTGAAATCTACTTTTCCTTGCTTGAATCAATAGAAAAAACAATTGTACAAATGAAGGTGGGCATAGTCCTCATGGGGCTCTTGTGTTCCACAAAGCAGGGGTGAAGATGTAGTAGGTTGCCCAAAGATGGTACAATGGTGATGGCCCAAAAGCGATAGGCAAACTGGTTTGAAAATCTCGCATGAGGCCCAATACATATCCACCACCATTGACAGGGGTTAAACTCCCATCCCTACCTCAAGAGGTGAGAGTTCCACCCAACTGAACTAATGTGTGTGGACACAGGGATGTTTTCTTAAGTTCACCACATTCCTACATGTTATACCTTGTTTTACTGGTTCTTCTTTTAACCATTCTAAGGTTTCACAAGCCAACTAATTTCCTCCCCAAATAAGATTTGTTGCATTGTCTCGCTCAATCTCAAGAGTATCCTAGGGCCTTCCATGCTTTCAATCTCAAGCAAAATGAAAGATTGTTTGATCCTTTTCGTTATTCTTTTGCATCTAATGCACCAAGGGCATCCGTATCTTAATTTTTGTTGGTAATTTGTCCAACTATCATTATAATCTTACATAATAGTATCACTTTTTTAACTAATGTATGATCGAGACCCTTAAACGTCAAGCTCCATCTCAATCTCGGCCATCATATCTTGGATCTTCAATTGATTCAAAATTGGTGCTTTATTTGTGTAGTTTCATGATATCTTCTAAGTTATGTCCCGTTGGATTTTGTGAGAGTGAAAACACACACAAGCAAGATGAGGTAGAAGAAGAAGCTTGGGAGAAAAACACACAAATGTATTTCTATGTGTGAAATACATGAAGATTTGTAAACCATTACGATTATAGACATATATACAAGCCAACCAAAGAAACGTACTAAAGAAAGAAAATAGTATTGCAGCTATCATAAGTGTGTTCACATACATCATATACCAACAAATCCCATTGTGGGAGTGCTGCAGTGCAAAAAGAGTCGGCATTCATGTATGAGGAAGTGTCATGCTATGTATGCATAGATCAATCCACAAAAGGGAGTAGGTCCAAAATTTTCATGAAAAGCTTTGAAAAGCTTTGAACCTCTCATCAAGCAAGGCCTTTGTGAAAAGGTCTACAATGTTATCTTGTCTATGTAAATATATTTTGGTAGTGATGTGTATGAACACACTTAGGACACTGGGGTAATTTGTTTCTCTTCACGAGGCTTTTCCCCCTTGGCTTGCATATATCATAAATATCATGAACAACTACTTATCTTTATACATAACTTTTTGATACACTCTATGTTATGCTCATAAGCTTCTTCTTCTTCTTTATGTTGTTTTTCTACATTTCCCATCCCCAAACACCAACAATTGGCATCAAAATAAGCCATTTCTTTTTGAAGTACTTCATGAGCATGCCTCTACTCACTTTTTCGAATTGCTACTAAATTTGATGAGCATATTCTAGGTATTGTATACTTCAAAACTATTCCAAGATGTCTATACTACTCAAAAGTTGATTAGAGCTTATTTCAACCTCCAAGCATACGATTGAAGCAAGTATGTTGGTAATTTTGTCCTTTTGTGCTAGTTTTTGTTCACCAATACAAGCCCCAAAGTATGTTACAAGTTTAAAAATCTACTCAATCTATTTTAGAAATAGTCATTTTATGCATTAGTGTATAGTCACTAGCCATGGTTGAGAACAATGATGTATTTCACATGTTGGTTATAGAAGATAAGTTGGATGGTTAAAAATGCCCATTATGAACATACATGGAATATTTTGTAGGGTGTTGAAATATGTCATGTCACAATTACAAATGCTCAACATATATGCGAGGGAGGAGATGTTGAGGATGTTGTGAGTTTGAGTTCTCGTGTAGTTCATATTTCAGGTCCTCCTACAACTCCAATGTTGACTATGTCAATTAGTACACCATCCACACCCTCATCCATTTAAGGAAACTTCAATGGTATGGAAGAAATGCACAAGCACATGAACTAATCGCTTTAACTATTGAGTGTTCCAATATTATCCCTCATATTCACTCATGCTGAACGTACAAAGGATGCTTCAGTTACTATTGTCACGATGTACCAGGGCAAGAAATGAGGCTCGTATTGTTTATGTCTAAAAACAATTCAAGAGTGAGCATATGAATGAAAGTGATTCTATGGAAAAATTTCTAACAAAGATCCAAGTTGTGAAGGAGTTGTTGATTATTACAAATGAAATTTTTCTAGATAGTTCAATTGTGCAAATTTTTCTTGATGTGATATTTGATTCTTATCAGAGGCTTTCTTCTACTCTTTTATTAATGATGAAAAGCAACCTGAATGCATTAAAAGTTGAAGAATTAGCATTAATTTTGTTGCAAGAAGAACAGCTCAATAAAAACAAGTCCATTATGCATGTTGAAAATAAAGCCTTTGTTGCTAATATGATGGGAAAATGTAAAGGAACCTCTTCCTCTCATAGATAGAAATCTACAAAATATTGTAAAATAAAAAAAGGAAGAAAAAGATGAAAGCAACATAGATACGTAGAAATTTATTTGTAAATAATAGAAGTCAAATGATCATTTCGTCAAGAACTATCATAAACTTGTTGCCAAAGAGGCAAAGAAGAAAGATGTGGGAATGGTTGTTGCAGACACTTCTACTTCTAAAAAAAAGTCTACCATCTTCATGCGAAATAAAGAATGGGCATTTAGTAAACAATGTAGCAATGATCCATCAACTCATGATCTTGTATGATTGTTATAGACTGAGATCTTTTATACTTTGATAGTGGTGCAATCAAACATATTACCTCTCAATAGAGTTTCTTCATCTCACTTGAGATTACCCCCAATGAAAATATTTGTGCATGCACGAACAACTCATATCCTATCATGAGAGTTGGAAGAATTGTCTATATTTTTGCTAATGGCAGTAAACTCATATTGCCATATGCCTTACATGTTCCAAGAATTGAGAAAAAAATGTTACCAATGTCAACACTAGCTAAGATCGGCTTGGTAGTAAAGTTTATTGATGATAGGTGTATAGTTCATGATCTCGCTTATCACAACAAAGGTATCACACATGGCATGTTGTCTCAATATGGTTGTATAAGCTCACAAATTATGGAAAAAATGTGGATGATTATGCATGTGTTATACAAGATTTGTAGGCCGTCTCATATGCAAAACTTTAACATGCATGCTTTGGTCATTTGAATTTTGCTAATTTACTACACCCGCAGAAGTTTGATATGATGTCCTCTTTGCTTAAACTTGAGTAAAAATACAAACTTGTACTTGAGGGCTTCATTTAAGATAATATTTCTTCTTTTCTTCCTAAATATGATACATGAAGAAATCAAGAAAAATTGACACTTTTCCACAATCATGTTAACGGTCCTATGTGGGCACCATTTTTGACAATTAGCTACACTTTCTGACTTTGATTGATGCCTTTTATAAGAATGCATGGTTCTATCCACTAAAAACAAATTTTGAAGTGCTTATGTGCGTCAAATAGTTCCTAGACACAATAAAAAATATGTCAATGTGTAAAATGGACACCCTCCATTCTCATTAAGGAAAGAGTGTATCTCTTTTGAATTGAATGCATTTTGGTTGATCATGGGATAAAAAACCAATGTACATGTCATATACGCCACAACAAAATATATTGTTAAGATTAAAAATATGTTTCTCATGGAAGTGGTATGGCCAAAATTTAGGCATTGCCTCATAGTTTTTGGCTTGAGACCATAATGTGTGTTGCATATGTATTTAACAAGTGTCTTATTAAGTTATAACTCCTTTTGCAACTTGGCATGGTTGCAAGGTAGTAGTTTCCCATCTTTATGTTTTATGTTTTTGGTTGTTTGGCATATTGATTTGTGCCTCAACAATATGTAGGAAATTGGATGATAAAGCTATGAAGTGCATTTTTTTGGGAAATAGTTGTGGAAGCATAGGCTATCGCTTATATCACCCACAAATTAAACATATTGTAATCAGTGAAGCTATAGTTTTTGTGGAGGATGAAGTCCCGCCTTTACTTTTACGTATCAATGAAAATTGCTTACGTGAAGCGCAGAGAAGCTTGACACAGAAGGCCAGCTGAACTGTTTTCATTTATTTTATGATTTTTTAATCCACATGGAAGGTGGAACATCCTCAAGGCGGAGTGAGACCCTCGAAGGTCCTCAAAGCGGAGTGAGACCTTCGGGACAAAATGTTCGATATAGTTCCATGACGTGGATAAGCAAGCTGTGCGTGCCGCCGGCTCTATGTGAATAGAGCCCTCCAGCTGGAGAAAGACGATTGGCCTGCACCCGTTTTCCTTTGGGTTTTCCGCCTTATGTGAAAAGAGCCTAAGATGCTATCTTCTCTCTCTATACATAATGGCTCATCTTCATTGTCGAAATCATTAAGGTGCATCATGCAACGTTGTCTCGTGTTCACTGTCAAAATTCTCAAGATGCATCATGCAGCACAAGGAAGAGTGCCATACGGGTGTTTTTTTCAAGAGAAACTTGGTTGAAATCTACTTTCCCCTTGCTTGAATCAATAGAAAAAACAATTGTACAAATGAAGGTGGGCACAGTCCTCATCGGCCCCTTGTGTTCCACAAAGTAGGGGTGAAGATGTAGTAGGTTACCCAAAGATGGTACAATGGTGATGGCCCAAAAGCGATAGGCAAACTCGTTTGAAAATCTCGCATGAGGCCCAATACATGTTCACCACCATTGGCAGGGGTTAAACTCCCATCCCCACCTCAAGAGGTGAGAGTTCCACCCAACTGAACTAATGTGTGTGGACATAGGGATGTTTTCTTAAGTTCACCACATTCCTACATGTTATACCTTCTTTACTGGTTCTTCTTTTAACCATTCTAAGGTTTCACAAGCCAACTAATTTCCTCCCCAAATAAGATTTGTTGCATTGTCTCGCTCAATCTCAAGAGTGTCCTAGGGTCTTCCATGCTTTCAATCTCAAGCAAAATGAAAGATCGTTTGATTCTTTTCGTTATTCTTTTCCATCTAATGCACCGAGGACATCAGTATCATAATTTTTGTTGGTAATTTGTCCAACTATCATTATAATATTACATAATAGTATCACTTTTTTAACTAATGTATGATCGAGACCCTTAAACCGTCAAGCTCCATCTCAATCTCGGCCATCATTTTAGATCTTCAATTGATTCAAAATTGGTGCTTTATTTGTGTAGTTTCATGATATCTTCTAAGTTACGTCCCGTTGGATTTTGTGAGAGTGAAAACACACACGAGCAAGATGAGGTAGAAGAAGAAGCTTGGGAGAAAAACACACAAATGTATTTCTATGTGTGAAATACATGAAGATTTGTAAACCATTACGATTATGGACATATATACAAGCCAACCACAGAAACGTACTAAAGATAGAAAATAGTATTGCAGCTATCATAAGTGTGTTCACATACATCATATACCAACAAATCCCATTGTGGGAGTATGCAGTGCAAAAAGAGTTGGCATTCATGTATGAGGAAGTGTCATGCTATGTATGCATAGACCAATCCACAAAAGGGAGTAGGTCCAAAAGTTTCATGAAAAGCTTTGAACTTCTCATGGGGCAAGGCCTTTGTGAAAAGGTCTACAATGTTATCTTGTGTATGTAAATATATTTTGATAGTGATCTGTATGAACACACTTAGGACCATTGGGGTAAATTGTTTCTCTTCATGAGGCTTTTCCCCCTTGGCTTGCATATATCATAAATATCATGAACAACTACTTATCTTTATACATAACTTTTTGATACACTCTATGTTATGCTCATAAGCTTCTTCTTCTTCTTGATGTTGTTTCTCTACATTTGCCATCCCCAAACACCAACAACTGGTATCAAAATAAGCCATTTCTTCTTAAAGTACGTCATGAGCATGCCTCTACTCACTTTTTCAAATTGCTGCGAAATTTGATGAGCATATTCTCGGCATTGTATACTTCGAAACTATTCCAAGATGTCTATACTACTCAAAATTTGATTAGAGCTTATTTCAACCTCCAAGCATACTATTGAAGCAAGTATGTTGGTAATTTTGTTGCTTCATGCTTGGTAGCTCATGCATATCTTGGTTGAGCAAGAAGAAGCCTAGTGTGGCCACTTCTAGTTGTGAGGCTAAGTATAGGGTGTTGGTCAGTTTTCTCCCACCACCATCTTTATTGACAGTTAGAGCACATTGGCAGTTCCGAGGGACCCTATGTTGCATGCTCGCACTAAGAACATTGAGGTGCACTATCATTATGTTAGGGAGAGGTTCTTTGCTGGAGAGATCAGTTTGGCATATGTGTCCACACAAGAGAACATTGCAGATCTTTTCACAAAGGCTTTACCTAGGAGAAGTTTGAAGCTTTTTGCACATCTTTTGGCTTACTTCCTTCTGTGGATTGATACCACATAGCTCGACTCTTCCTTATACATGAGTGCCAACGCCTTGTTCGTCGCATCACTCCCACAATCGATTTGTTGATATAATTTGGTAGTGATGTATGTGAGCACACTAGGAGCACCAGGGCACTTTTTTTCCACTTTAGGAGGTTTTTTCCCCCTGGCTTGTATATATGCCTATAACCCTAATGGGTTACTTATATTTGTACATTCTCTTGGTAATACATTCAGTATTGTGTGTTGTGCTCCAAGCTTCTTCTTCTTCTTTGTGTTGTTCACGTGCTTCCCTAGACCTCAAACTCCGAAAATGCCAAACTGATTTCTCCACCAAAGAACCTCTCCCTGACATAATGATAGTGCACCTCAATGTGCTTAGTGCAAGCATGGAAAACAAGGTTCCTCACAACTGTCAATGTGCTCTGACTATTAGTGAAGATGGTGGTGGTAGAAAACTGACCAACACCCAAATCAACCAAAAGGCATTTGAAGCACACACACTGATAGATAGATAGATAGATAGATAGATAGATAGATAGATAGATAGATAGATAGATAGATAGATAGATAGATAGATAGATAGATAGATAGATAGATAGATAGATAGATAGATAGATAGATAGATAGATACATAGATAGATACATAGATAGGCAGATAAATAGCTAGATAGATTGATAGATAGATAGGTAAAAGAAAGAAAGATAGATAGATAGACAGAGGCATCGACAGATAGATACACAGAGAGATAGATAGATAGATAGATATATAGATAGATAGATAGATAAATAAATAGATAGATAGATAGATAGATAGATAGATAGATAGATAGATAGATAGATAGATAGATAGATAGATAGATAGATAGATAGATAGATAGATAGATAGATAGATAGATAGATAGATAGATAGATAGATAGATAGATAGATAGATAGATAGATAGATAGATAGATAGATAGATAGATATATAGATAGATAGATAGATAGCTACATAGATAGATATATAGATATGCAGATAAATAGCTAGATAGATTGATAGATAGATAGGTAAAAGAAAGAAAGATAGATAGATAGACAGAGGCATCGATAGATAGATACACAGAGAGATAGATAGATAGATAGATAGATAGATAGATAGATAGATAGATAGATAGATAGATAGATAGATAGATAGATAGATAGATAGATAGATAGATAGATAGATAGATAGATAGATAGATAGATAGATAGATAGATAGATAGATAGATAGATAGATAGATATATAGATAGATAGATAGATAGATAGATACATAGAGAGACAGATAGATAGAGAGACAGATAGATAGAGAGACAAATAGATAGATAGATAGATAGATAGATAGATAGATAGATAGATAGATAGATAGATAGATAGATAGATAGATAGATAGATAGATAGATAGATAGATAGATAGATAGATAGATAGATAGATAGATAGATAGATAGATAGATAGATAGATGGATAGATAGATAGATAGATAGATAGATAGATAGATAGATAGATAGATAGATAGATAGATAGATAGATAGATAGATAGATAGATAGATAGATAGATAGATAGATAGATAGATAGATAGATAGATGGATGGATGGATAGATAGATAGATAGATAGATAGATAGATAGATAGATAGATAGATAGATAGATAGATAGATAGATAGATAGATAGATAGATAGATAGATAGATAGATAGATAGATAGATAGATAGATAGATAGATAGATAGATAGATAGATAGATAGATAGATTGGCAGATAGATAGATAGATAGATAGATAGATAGATAGATAGATAGATAGATAGATAGATAGATAGATAGATAGATAGATAGATAGATAGATAGATAGATAGATAGTGTTGGATCAATTGGACAAGCCTTCACATTTGGCTTCACTTGAAGAATCATATGAAGAAACATGTGATGAGTCACATGAACCATTGCTTGTAATTGTGTGATCATTTACCATTTGTAAATGGTTAAGTCATTAAAGAATCTTGTAAAAGGCTACAAACATGTGGAGTTAGATAAAGCGTTAGTTACGAATTTGGGTTGAGAGAATATCTCCTAGATCAATGGGATCACTTTTTAGTGAGAACCAAATTTGAATTTCAAATTCAAATTTGAAGAAAGTCATTATAAAAGATACTTGTAAACTCGTGGTCCAAGAGACATCCTATTGAAGCTCTTCCAGTGATCACTTAATGGATTTGAGTAGCCCGCTTCATTGATTACTCATATCACTATCATTTGGCATCAATTTCTTGCCAATGATCTTGTAAAATCTTGTTGCATAATACATATACATAATTGAGTATCTCTATTGATTTCTCTGCTATGTCCACTCAGTACAGTGAACTTTGAATGATCATATCTCAGTGGTCTGTCCATTATTTTCCATGATCTATAGCTTGTTGGAACCAACTCAAGGTCTACTTTATGCTATCAAAGTTTCAAGTTATTGGCTTCATCCAATTGGGAGAAATCTATGTCGAAGTGCTCCCTGGTCATTCTCTGCTAAGTTCCTAAAAAGTCAGGGGTAAGCATCCAAGTGCTAAATTGATTTATCAGTGTGTGGTCTATCATTTTTACGTGATTCCACTTGTAATCATTATCTATCTAAGCTAATTAGATACCCTCAGAAGGATTTTGATCAATTGCTACTATACTGTGAGCACTGAGCAAAAGTTCCAACAGGTGTCAAGACCAAAATAGCAAGTTTTTGGTCACTAGCTAGTTGCAAGGTTATCTATTTTGATTCATTTGTTTGAAGCATCATCTTCAAAGTAGATGGGTGCTTTATTTGTGTCATCTACAAGCTACAAGGGCCTACAACACAACTCTGAAGTAAAATAGGGCAGGCACTAAGGAGGGTTTGGCAATACCACCTCACTTCTTAAGGTATCCATCCATCTCTTCCAACAATGGTATCGGAGCAAGTTGAGGTAAAATGGGAGATGGGTTCCCTTCTTTTATTCATAAATTGGATAGGAACAACTACCAAGCATGTTTTGGAGCAAATGCCAAGCCTTCACACTTGGCTCGGCATTGAAGAAACTATGTGCAAATTGATGAAGAACCACATGAACCATTGTTTATCTTTTTTACCATTAAACTTTTGTAAAAGTCTTTTGACTTGAAGGAATCTTGTAAACCCACTAAACTCATGGAGTTAGGAGAAGCTTGTGATAGAAGTTTCCATGAGAGAATATCTCCTCATTTAGAGGAAGAACTTTTAGGTAGAAGTTCATTTGAATTTCAAAATTCAAATTCGAAGAGAGACATTATAGAAGTAGCTTGAAGTCCCGTGACCATAAGAGCCCCCATTGCTGAGCATATTACACCATTTGATGTAGTTGAGAGGCTTACACTATAGCATACTCCTATCACCATCATTAGGCATCATAGTCATGCCAATGATCTTGTACAACATTATCATATAATACATTATATCATTGATCATCTTTGTTGGTTTCTCTGTCATTGTCACTCAGAACAGTGTACTTGTCTTGCGCATATCTCTGTGATCCCTCCATCATTTTCAATGTTCTATAGCGCATTGGAACCAGATCAAAGTCTATTACAAGTTTTCAAAGTTTGAAGAAGGTTTGTTCAGCCAATTGAGAAAAAATTGTCTCGAAGTGGTCACTAGTCATTCTGTGCAGAGTTCCTAAAAAGTTAGGGGTAAGCTTTTACTTGCTAAAGACATTGCTCAGTGTGTAGTCTATCATTTTAAGTGATTTTACTTGGAGACATTAGCTCTCTAAGCTAATTGGATAATCTCAGAAGGAATGTTTCTAATTACAATTTTACTGTGAGTATTGAGCAAAATGTCCAGTAGGTATCAAGACCAAAATAACAACGTTTTGGTCACTATCTAGTTGCAAACTTATCTGTTTTGATCCTATTGTTTGAAGCATCATCTTCAAAGCACATACGCACTTATTTAGTGTCATTGGAAAGCTAAAGGGGCCTACAACACAAATCTGAAGTAAAATAAGGATGATACCAAGCAAGGATTAGCAATACCAACTCATTTCTTGAGGTGTCCATTCATCTTTCCCAACAGTGGTATCATAGCAATTTGAGGTAAAATGGGAGATGGTTTCCCTTCTTTTATTGATAAATTGGACAAGAATAGCTACCAAGCATGGTCCTTGAGGATGAAGACATACTTAAAAATAAGGATTCTCTATGGATAGATATGAGGAGATGAGGAGATGCCCATTTTCAGAAGCAAAGAACAACCTACAAGAGAGGAGCTTGAAAGACGTAACTCATGGTGTGCCAAAGATGCATTAGCAAGGTCATATATTCTTAACTCTATCTCTGATTTCCTTTTTCCACATATCAGGAATTATAAAACATCCAAAGAGACTTGGGATACATTGTCTTCATACTTTTCCTCCAACACAAGAGCAAGGAAGAATCAATTGTGGATTGAGTTTACCACTCAAAGGAAGCAACCCAAGCAAAGGGAAAGCTTCACAACTACTATGGACTTATACGTGGACATGCAGATTCGAGATCTTACCACACTCATGAGGCAACTCTTTACCCATGAAGCCAAGCTCAAAAAGAATGGAGACTCATCTAGAGGTAACAAATCTTCTACCCTATACAAAGATAAAGGCATGTCTAAAGAGAAAGGGAAAAGCAAAAAGATTGAAGATGAAGGTATTACTTCTGAAGCTAACTATGCAGAGAGAGGTAGGAACTCAAGAGGTAGGGGCAGGGGAGGTAAGCAAGGTAGGGGGAGACCTTTCAACTCTTCCCCATGCAACATATGTGGATTGTCTAATCACACTATAGATGAGTTATATAGGAACTTCAAGAATCAGAGAGGAAGAGGATATCAAGGAGGTGGCTACTCACAATCAAGAGGAAGGTTCAACCATAGTCAAGACTACAATGAAAGCTACAACAACAACTACAACATCAATTACAACAATAACTACCAAGGAGGCTACAAATGAAGGAAAGACTATAACAATTATAGAGAGGATCAAGAGGATTCCCTTCTGATTATGAACATGACTTCAAAGCAAGGTATGAATGATGAACACCTCTTCTATATTGACTCATGTTTTTCAAACCATGTGGCAGGCAATGTAGCTCTTCTCTCTGACCTTGAGGAACCTAAGGGAAAGCACCAAGTACAAACAGGTGATGACACCAAGCATTCAGTGGTCAAGGTAGGAAATGTCAAAACCTCTGATGGAAATAGAAATCTATTGAGCAGGGTTCTTTATGTACCTACAATCACCAAGAATTTGATGAGTGTTGGATAGATTGTGGAAAAGGGTTTGCAGGTTAGGCTCAACAAATATGGAGCATTTGTGGAGGGTCCCCAACATGGATTCAAGAAAATTTCCAAGGGAGAAAAGACAGGTAGATTATTTACATTTGAACTTGAAGATACAAGGAATATTGCACTTTATAATTACAAAGATCAAACATTATCAGAGCTTGATATTTGGCATAAAAGATTAGGGAATATTGCTGATAGAACCTTAAAGAAAATATGTAGAAATCAATGTGTGCTTGGGATACCTAATGTATCCAAGTAACACATGATCTATAAATGTGGTGCATGTTAGTTTGGTAAATCCCACAGGTTACCCTTCTCAAAAAAAGGCTATATGCATGAGGATTACTTAGAACTTGTCCACACAGATGTGTGGGGACCAAGCAAGGACCCTTCAATGTTTGGCTCAAGGTAATATGTGTCTTTCATTGATGATTTCAGTAGGTGGACTATCTTGTACTTTATGAAGCACAAAGATGAAGTGTTCAGTTGCTTTAAGAAGTATCTTGCACTTGTGGAAAACCAAATAGGAAGAAGTCTAAAGAGACTAAGGGCAGATGGAGGACGTGATTACTGTTGGAGTTAGACGTCTGCGGACGCACACAAACAACACAAGGAAGAAGAAGAAGCTTGGAGCACAACACACAATACTGAATGTATTACTAGAGAATGTACAAAGATAAGTAGCCATTAGGCAATAGGCGTATATACAAGCTGGGGGAAAGAAACCTCCTAAAGAGGGAAAAAAGTGCCATGACGGTCCTAGTGTGGTCACACACATCACTACCTAAACATATCAACAAATCCCCCCTGGGAGTGATGCGGTGAACAAGGAGCTGGCACTCATGTATAAGGAAGTGCCAAGCTATGTGGAAATCACTCCACAAAAGGAAGTAAGCCTAAAGCTTTGCAGAAAGCTTCAAACTTCTCCCTAGGTAGAGCCTTTGTGAAAAGGTCTGCAATGTTCTCCTGCGTGGGCACATATGCCAAGCTGATCTCCCCAGCAGAGAACCTCCCCCTGACATAGTGATAATGCACCTCAATGTGCTTAGTGCGAGCATGGAACACAGGGTTCCTCGCAACTGCCAATGCGCTCTGACTGTCAGTGAAGATGGTGGTGGCAGAAGACTGGCCAACACCCAAATCAGCCATAAGGCACCTGAGCCACACACACTCAACAGTCGTTGTGAAAGCTTCCCTATACTCAGCCTCACAACTGGAAGTGGCCACAGTAGGCTGCTTCTTGCTCAACCAAGATATACATGAGCTACCAAGCATGAAGCAAAAACCACTGGTGGACACAAGAGTGTCATAGCAACCAGCCCAATCTGAGTCAGAAAAAGCATGCAAATCTGGCGGTAGTGATCCCTCCTTGGGATAAAACAACCCAAGTAGCTGAGTACCACTCAAGTAGTGAAAGATGCACTTAACCTCCTTCCAATGTGTGACTCCTGGGCAATGCATAAACCTGCTCATCTGTGAGACAGCAAATTGAATATCTGGCCGAGTAATGCATAAGTAAATCAAGCATCTAATAGCATGCTGATAGAGAACATCATCAAATGCATCTTCAGCATCATGAAGACTCAATCATAAACCTGTCTCCATAGGAGTGGCAATAGGCTTACAGTCTTCAAGGCCAAAACGCTACAATAATGTGTCAATATATTTCATTTGACACAAAGCCATTCCACCATCAACTTGCATAAACTGAATGCCCAAATAGTGATGCAAATGCCCCAAATCAGACATCTCAAATGAGGCATGCAAATCAGCCTTGAAATCAGCAATATGCTTCTCAATAGGACCAGTGAGCAGCATGTCGTCAACATAGACAACAATGATCAGAAGCACATCATTAGCACGCTTAACATATAAGGTGATTTCAGTTGGACTGTTCTCAAAACCATGTGCAACCAGATAGGCATGTATCTTCTCATACCAAGCACGTGGTGCTTGCTTTAAACCATATAATGCCTTCTTTAACCTGCACACCTGGTTTTCATGTTCTTTCTGCACAAAGCCACGGGGCTGAAAAACATACACTTCTTCATGCAAGTCACCATTCAGAAATGCTGTTTTAATGTCCAACAGATGTACATTCCAACCATGATGGGCTGCAAGTGCACAAATGCTCCAAACAGTAGTCATACAACATGTAGGTGCAAAGGTCTCATCAAAATCAATGCCTCTTTCCTGTGCATAACTTTTTGCAACAAGCCTAGCCTTATACCTGTCAACTGTACCATCAGGTTGACGCTTCAGCTTGTATACCCACTTAGTGCCAATGGCCTTCTTGCCAGGAGGCAAGTCACATAAAGATCATGTACCATTCTTCATTATAGCATCATATTCAGATTGCATAGCAGCCATCCAATTTTCTGAATTCTGTGCTTCATCAAAAGAAACAGGCCCATTCTCATCACAGAGACTAGATGCAGCCATAGCATAGCAATTTGATGCAAAGGAGGCACTATGAGAGCCTGAACGAGTACGATATGACAAAGGTGCATCTAATTTGCTGTCACGCAAAGTCTGCACCAGCCATTTTGGCATAGTTTTTGCCTGCTCAATATCTGCTCTCTCATGAACAAGTGCATCATGTAAATATGCATCATAAATGGAATGATCTGCATCATCATATGAAGCCTGCAAAGGCTGAGAAGCTGCCTCATTAGGACCAGCACTAGACTATCCACCTGTAAAAAGAGGCATCAAAGTATCATACATGTCTTTGGAGCTAACAGATGTCTCCTTAGTACATGAAAGCAATGGTTGAATAGCATCCTCCACAAAAACAACATCACGGATAACCAGAATGCGCTTAGTCTGTGGATGATACAGACGATAGCCTTTACTTTCAGAACTATACCCAACAAAAATACATTTTATTGCCTTATCATCCAATTTTTTGCGATGTTGTTCAAGCACTAGTGCATATGCCAAACAACCAAAAACACGCAGATGAGCAACAGATGGCTTGCGGTCATGCCAAGCCTCATATGGAGTGATAGACTGCAGCGCTTTAGTGGGACACCTGTTTAGTACATATGCTGCACACATGACAGCCTCAAGCCAGAAACTATGTGGTAAAGCTTGACTTTTGACCATGCACCTCGCCATCTCCATGAGTGATCTGTTCTTTCGTTCAACAACTCCATTCTGTTGAGGTGTATACGACACTGTACACTGGTGTTTTATCCCATGTTCAGCCAGAAATGCATTAAAATTAGAAGACATATATTCCCCCCCTCGATCAGAACGGAGGGTGCCCATTTTACATGCTGGTAGATTTTCAACCAAAACCAAAAACTGTTTAAAGCACATGAACACTTCGGACTTTGCTTTGAGTGGATATACCCATGCATGCCTGGAAAAATCATCAATGAAAGTCATGAAGTAAAGGTAATTCCCAAAAGAGGGTGTTTGCATAGGACCACATACATCACTATGTACAAGCTGCAATTTCTGTGTAGCCCGAACTGAACCATCTTTTGGAAAGGAGGAACGTTGCATTTTTCCCAAAATACAACCTTCACAAACATGTTTTCCAGGTGCCTCAAGTTTGGGCAAAGAGGACACCATTTCAGATTTCTGCAGGCATAGCAAACTAGCAAAATTCAGATGACCAAAGCGTGCATGCCAAAGCTTTGCATCTGACATAGCCTGAGAATCATTTGCTGCACATGCCAAATCATTTTTAGATCTTTCATAGTCTATGAGCTTATACAGCCCACAACATAAAATGCCAGAAGCAATAATAACATCGCCATTTGACAGATCATGACTGTACATCTGTCATCAACAAATTTCACAACCAAGCCAATCTTGGCTAATGCAGAAACTGATAACAGATTCTTCTTGATCCCTGGCACAAATAAAGCATATGACAAAGTGAAAGAACTACCATCAGCAGTAGTCAAAATGATCTTACCAACTCCCATAACAGGATAAGAGGAGTTGTTGGCGCATGTAACAATATTCCCTATAGGGGCAAGCTCGAGTGAAGAGAAGAAACTGCGTTGCGAGGTAATATGTTTGGTTGCCCCACTGTCAAAATACTGGCAAACATCTGACTCTACTGCAGACATGCACTGATCATGAGAAGATGGGTCAAAATTGCAGACAGTAGTAAACGCCCATTCTTCTTCCTGCACAAGATTTGCAGACTCTGTTTTTGGTGTAGAGGCCTCTGCAAAAACCATTCTAGCCTCTTTCTTCTTTGCCTCTTTAGCAACCAGTTTTGGATAGTTCTTTATGATATGATCATTCCCTTTACATTACTTACAAAACAATTTCTGCTTTTCTGATTTTTTCTCATCTTTGTCTTGGTTCTTCGAATGTGCAACACTTGCAGATTTTTGCTTACTAGTAGAAGAGCTCCATTGTCCTTTGCCCTTCTGACTAGCCAGGAAAGCTTGATCTGCAACACGCATAATGGACCTGTTTTGCCTAGACTGATCTTCCTGCAACAGAACAGAGACTAACTCCTCAAATGACAAGGCATTTGGATTGGCTTTCATAATCAACCAAAGAGTAGAAGCAAAACTCTGATATGAATTAGGAAGACCATTCAGAACGGTTTGCACAAGTGAGCTATCTGGTATAACCTCATCAGCAGAAATCAATTGTTCCTTCAAGTCTTTGATCTTTGTTAGGAAACTGTCCATAGAATCACCTTCATTCATGTGCTCACTCTCCAACTGTTTTCGGAGGTAAGCAACACGAGCCTCATTTCTATCTTGGTACAATGTGGTAAGTGTATCCCAAGCATCCTTAGCTGTTCTGCAAGAGCGAATGTGAGGAATAATGGCACGTTTGACAGACAAGGCTATCAAAGCATGTGCCTAGGCATCTCTGCCATCCTAGCGAATCTGCTCTGCAGTAGGTGCAGCAAAAACAGCAGCACGAACAAGAATCTACGGAATATCATCTTCGACATCATCTTCATCAGCTCCAGCACCTGTATTTGTAGTACCTGTAGTCAGAAGTGTAACAGGACGTCTTTCAACACCCTGCACAATGTTCCACAATCCTTTTGCAACCAATACATGTCGCATCATATAAGCCCATAATGGGTAGTTGGTACCATCCAACTTATCCTCAACAGCCAACATACGGAATACATCACTGCTCTCAGCCATGGCCGGTGACTAAACTACCTTGATGCAAAAAATTGACTGTATCTCAAAAAGTTGAATAGAACTGCCCCAACAAATTCTGCTAGACCTGTAGCAGACTTCGAGACGCTTATACTGGTGAACAGAAACTGGTATATACCTTTGGCACAAAAAGATGAAATAGCCTGCACAAGCACTGTGATAGTGCATTCGGAGGCCGAA
The DNA here is from genome assembly GCA_020310875.1 of Ceratopteris richardii. Taxonomy (NCBI): domain Eukaryota; kingdom Viridiplantae; phylum Streptophyta; class Polypodiopsida; order Polypodiales; family Pteridaceae; genus Ceratopteris; species Ceratopteris richardii. The sequence goes on from CM035423.1 coordinate 63,128,111, forward strand.
ACGAGCTCAGATCATGATTTCAGCACCACAGAGCGAAGCCGTTTTGATCTCAGAAACACGCTGAGTATGCTCACCAAAATTCGTATGATTCTGAGACTGCAAACAAAGGAGTGTCGACGGCGCCCTAGATGAAGCGACGACCTGCTCTGATACCAATTGTTGGAGTTAGATGTCTGCGGAAGCACACGAATAACACAAGGAAGAAGAAGAAGCTTGGAGCGCAACACACAATATTGAATGTATTACTAGAGAATGTACAAAGATAAGTAGCCCATTAGGGCAATAGGTGTATATACAAGCCGGGGGAAAAAAACCTCCTAAAGAGGGAAAAAAGTGCCCCGGCTGTCCTAGTGTGTTCACACACATCACTACCTAAATATATCAACAATTACTTCTCAAATGAATTTGATACATTCTTGCATGATAGAGGAATCAAAAGGAAATTACAACAAGGTATACCCCTGAGCAAAATGGGGTAGGAGAGAGGAGAAATAGGTTGATTGTTGAAATAGCTAGGCCAATGCTAAATGAGAAAATATTACCTAACTATTTATGGGCAGAGAGTGTATCTACTGACACTTATCTTATTAACAGGTTGCCATCCAAATCACTTGATGAGATGTGTAATAAAGTAAGTCTATGATCCAAGGGTCTGGCCGGTTCAGACAGATCTGAAATCGGACACCGTTTGGTCATCCGTGTGTATGACCAAAGATCTCGAGTCTAGACTTACTGGTAGGTCATTTACTCTTGTAACCAAGTAATCCACTTAGCTTAGTGGTTAAGTCTCAAGGATGGGAAGGAGGAGGTCTTGGGTTCAATCCCCATGAGGTACATGGGAAGAGTATTTTGCCCAAAGAGCTCTAGAACCTTCTAGAAGCATCCACTGGACACTTGGTGCACATGTAGTTACATGGCTGACACATGGATGGTTAGTATCCACCTGCCCAAGAAGGCAGTCCCCTGGAGAGAGCTATATATTGAGGCATTTGGTTGGGAGGAGAGTCATCTCTCTAGCATGTGGTGGTCGTAATCTTCATTCTCTTGCATTGGTATCAGAGCCAAGCTCTCATGGTGACCTTGGAGTGGGCTTCATCATCTTTCTCTCCATTAGCTTCTTGCTCATTATTTTTACTCTTTCCATAGCTTCTTGCTCGTCAATCTCTGCTCGCGGTTATTTCGAAATATCCTCTCGAATCGATGTGATCTTGGCAGATATGGCTTGAGAAGAAGGTTAGGAAGAGAGTACCAAAAGGGTAATCACCTCCAATGGGAGCAACAGCGGGAATCGAACTCTCGCACTTCCGATTAGAGAGCGCTGAGCTGCCCGCAAATCCTCCAGGTGTTTGTGACCTGCTTACCGCGTGAATAAGTATTTCTCAATTGGAGACCGCGCTGAAGAAGACTCTCCTAAGGAGCTAAGAGTAGCAAAACCACTAACCCCTGTTGCGGGTACAGAGAGGATTCGAACTCTCGTCCCCCGCCGAGGAGGCTGATCTGCTATACACAAGGCCAAACAGCCGTTCTTGATTTGCAACCGAGAGCAATAGATTATTGGTCTGATTTTAGCGCAGAACATCAAGGAAATTAGCAAAAGGTGATCGATTATCTCTACCGTCAGCCCGCGAGAGATTCGAACTCAGAACCTCTCATTTGGAGAGTTCTGGCCTATCCACAAGCCCAAAGGCGCTCGCTGAAGAAGAGCCCAATCAGGAGATCAAAAGGGCCACACGTTCTCGCGACCATCATAGAGAACGTATCTCATTATGGTCAGTTGGCGCTGAAGCAGACGCTGTCCAAAAGTTCAAGTCTCATCAGGTGGGCGCCGGGAATCGATCCCGCGACCTTGCAGAGGGTCCACAGAGCCTTTACCACTGAAGTAAAGGTTTATCGTGGTTTCTTTCTCTCCATATTTAATACAGTTCGATTATATCTCTGCTCTGCTAATCCTGAACCGAGATCATCTCATTTTGATTAACCTTTGGAGTTTGCTTATTTCCCCAACCGAACCCGAGTACATATCTGTGGTGGTTCAAGCTGAAGAAAGATAAAAGTTCGAGCAAAGTTTGAAGAAAGCGGAAGCTCTGGAGTGAAGATCCGGAGGCCTTTGGTGATCAAAGTCAAACCAACTTTGAATTCGGACCAAAGTCTTTAGAGAAAAGCTCTTCCAGAGGATTAAGGGAAGGACGTAGCTTTATGTGGAGCTAAGTATTTTCCAGTTTTTGCTTGGCCTTAATGCTTGATTTATCTTGTTTTCATTATTCTACACTTAATCCTAAATGCACATTGAAATAGCCAAGATTTCAATTGATTAAGTCTAGATTAGAATAATGAATTAATCCATTTCTCATTCCAAGCATTAGTTTGCATTAAGGAAAGACTTGATTTCAAAAAGATCCTTGTGCATCAAAGAATGTATTTTGGTAGTTTAAATACATATTTCCTTTCCATTGAGTAAGTTTTCTATTGCACCTCAAGGGTATGTTTTTATATCATAGTGCATTAGGAAAAAGGAAAGGATATACATGCATCAGGATTGCATGATATACATTCTTAGTACAAGGAAAAAATCATGCATCAAGTTCATGCATGATTGTTGTATTATTTTTTGGGCATGCAAAGAACATGCATGCATACGCATGTGAGCATATGCTTTTGCATGTAGATACATGCATTTGCATGATAGAATGGAATGTTGTTTGCAAGTAGATATGAGAATGTACTCTCTTAGTATTTAGCTTACTTTATAAAGCTCGCAGTTTGACATTAGGGAAGACCAAGGACTAGTTAGTTGCAAAGACATACTAGTTCTAGTTTGCAACTCAAGTAATTAGTCGATTTCTTCCCAAGTCGATACTCTGCTATCAAAGACAAATACTTAATGACAATTAAGTATGATAGATGTCTTGCTAGGTATAAGTAAGCACTAGGAGAAAGTTAAGTAATAAATTTTCTTGATAACCAAGAAAATTTAATTACTTGCAAACTCTTTTGTGATGTCTGATGACTCTAAGTCCCAGATGTACTTAGAAAGTCATGCGGCTAAGCTTTACTTGATTAGTTATACTTTATGTAACTTCTCAAGCATCCCAAGGTTGGATGAGAAAGTCAACTATATTTCCAAGTTCCATGAGTACTCTTCTATTTAGAAGATTTCGAAAGTTTTAAAGAAGTTTCTTTGTGGTTTCAAGATTTGTATCTCATGATGAAACCTCGGTAAGTGACTTTTTGGAATTGCGATATGAAATAGTCAAGCCTTCTATTTCATGTGAGATCATTCTCCTACCATGTTTAAGATGAATTTATTTTTGGGAAGGTAGATGTTCCAAGTAGAGGATCTTAATTGATTCATGAACTCTTCCCAAAATACTCATAAATTCATATTATATGATAGGTCCAAGGAATGATGAAGGCAAAACCTCTTTAGGATATAAATGTTTTGCCAATATATAAAGGTACCAAGCTTTTATAAATTTTCATTTGATTTCATCCTAAGGGGTGATGGAAATCAAAGGTTAAACCTCAACATCAATTGATCCTTCGTCAATAAAAGGATGTTAGGTTCTATAGTTGCATCTCTAGTAAATGATGCAACTAGCTAAGAAATCTTTAGGAAAATAATATAAGTCCCTAAGGACTTGAAGCAAGCGTGAACTTTTCATTTAGGAATAGAAAGTTCCAAGAAATGGATTTTCAATCCATGAACTTCTCCTAAACAAGTTATAAAGTTCAAAGTTGTGTTCACAGTAACATTACTATTGGATCAATCATCAATAGGTGCTTGGAATTTAAACATAATTTTGATTGGTGAAATATGTTTAAAGGACTCTAGTAACATCTGAAGATTGACCAATAATAATGAGTTTTGTATCAAACTCAAGAATAGAAGTCGATATCACATAAATGAAAGTTCAACTTAAACTTTCATAGTGGCATGGGAAACCATATCCAAAAGGTGATATTTAGTCTCTAGTTTGATACTCAGGAAATAAATACAATTGAATCAGTAAATTTTTTGGATATTATTTGAAAGAATTTCTTTCAAATGTTCTTTTAACATTGCAAAAGATTCCAAGATGAATCATTTGCTCAAGTTATTTGATTCCTTAGAAGGAATCTCAAGTCTTTGAAGAATGACATTCTTTCAAGTATTGAGAATGAAATTCTTCACACTCTTTGTAAGTAGTTCCTTAACAATTCCCAAACCATCAGTATTGGTTAGTTAAGTCCAAATAGTGATATAACCCAAAGGTATATCAAAGATTCTTAGCTTTGGAATCTAAGAGGCATTAGTGTATGCTTGGACTTGAGTAAGGAAAAGATCTCTAAAAATCCTGCAGGTAAGCAAAGAAGCTTAAGATAGTTTAAGAGATCTTAAAAGATAAAGACTAAGTCTTTATTTTTGTCGCAAGTATCAACCAGACTTGATCAAGCTTGGCCATGATTGTCCAAGAACATGCGATTGGAACTACCCTTGCCCAAGTATTGGCAATAAAATTTTTCTTTAGGAATGATTCACTCAAGTTCCATTTATTGAATGGAAAATTGTGAAAAAGTAAGTTGTTCCAAGTCTGAACAGAGTAAAGTAATTCCAAGTATGTAGTCTGCAAATCGTGAAGACGGTACTTCTGTGGAAGGTAAAACATAAGTGTTTGCCTATCCTTAAAGGGATTTTTGGTACAAATCCAGAAAGCATGAGCGGATGCTCAGACTTATGCAGTAGAGAGATTCCTATAAAATTCCTGGCCAGGATAGGTACCTAAAAGCATTAGTATAAAGGAATCTAAAGACAAGAAGCTAAAAGCTCTTGTCACTACGAAATTGGTCAAGGATAAACCAATTGAACTTGAATTCGAGAAAATTCAAGTACTTGGAATTCTGATTGGTTTTCATTTGAAAACCCTAGCAAAAAAGATGGGAGATATTCTATTAAAGGTTTTCAAGTTCCCAAAGTTAAGCACAAGATCATGAAACGATCATGTCAAGGGATTAAAACCTAGAATATAAAGATAGAGATAGTGCCTAAAACTGTGAAGTTCTTGTCAAAGAATTAAAGTTAGAAGGTTCTCTATCAAGAGATGTTGTAGACTTTAGGATAAATTTCACTCACACGTCAAAGTGAGTATAAAATAGGGTGGTATGGGACACCAGATTTTATACTCAAATTGATGTAGGAAAGATGGTATGGGACATCGGACCGTGAGATGATGATTATCTTTGAGTCTTCGTTTGGATCTTGAAGTTAGGTTTGATCTTCAAGGGAATTAAAACTTCAAAGAAGGGAGTTTAAATTCAAGAAGAATCTCAAGATACTTCAAGACGACTTCAAGATCAAGGAAACTGAAGATATGAAGTAAGTAACTTCCAAGATCTTCTTAGAACACTTCAAGCCAAAGTGTTATTGATCAGAAATATTTGGTAAATTTCTGAAAGAAGTTGGACTTTGATTTTGAGTTGATTTTTTCAACTAAAGATTTAATTGACTAAGCATCAAGTTCCTAGTGTAACTTGAAAAATTCACTCTTTTGACTCAAAGAAATGCACAAGAATTGCATTCATGATTAGGAGTCAAAAAGATTGAATATGACCTGAACTTAGTCTCAAGTGAAGCATTATTTGAATACAAAACTCATCAACATAACCTCAGTGGGTCGACACACTGATGTTGGTTACCACACTAGTATCTTATGGTTGGATGATGTTTTTGATTTGCTTTGAATCTTTTTAAGAAACTAGCTTATTTCTCTTAAAAAAAAAAAAAGACAATGCTTCAATATCTTGTTGAAATAGATCTTTGAAAAGTTAAAAGTCCTGAGTCAACTAGACTTTGACTCATAGCAAGTTTATGTATATTCGAAGTTTGAATTGGTTGTACAGAGTCTTAGTCATTTCTTTCCGCTTTCCAAATCTTTTGAAATTGACTCAGATATAGTATCTGATTCCTTTTGCAAAAGACCAGGGTTAGCCGGTTAGAATAAAATAACTAACTTGAACATCCTAGATAGATGTTATGTACAAGAACCTTTTCAATCTTCAAAAGATGAGAAGTCTAAGAGGATTTATTCATTTGAGTTTGCTTCAAGTTATAGCATAAATGATTTCCTAGAGTCTAGTATACTCTAGAATAGGAAAGTTAGGAATTGCTCATCAGATTGACAATTCCCAAGAACTTTCAGTTAAAGTCTTTGAGAAAAGTGTCCTAAGTTGGACAAATTTCATTATGGATTAGTATTGGACAAGTTATAGTATGGTTGACTCAAAGAAATGGTAAACTTTCTCCTACAGTTTACAAAGGATTTTAAAAAAAACTCATTAGGACAAAGTAGTCCTCTAGTTGGGTGAAAAAATCAAGTAACTGTTGGATCAAAGTAAACCATTATACAAACATCTAAGTTAGATGTTTGGGACAACCAAACTTCAAGTTCTCCAAAACAAATTCAAGTGAATCAAGAATTCTCAAAGTCTTGCGAGGGATAAGAATCCCACCTTCATTACTAAGCCCATGCACCAGTTCTGCCTAGAAATGGACTAGTAATTTGAATCCACCTAGTTCACATGTTTGTGCCTAGATCGCACATCCAGAAACTGTGAATTAGCCACGGATGTCATTCGATCCACCCTCATTATTCTTCACTAGTTTGTACTTTGTCCCGTTCATCAAAGTACAAAACCAGATAGTGTTTTGAATCATTTGGGCAAGGATGCCACCACAGAGATGAGACATGTTCTTCCAGTTCTAGAACATGACCATGTTCTTCCAGTTTTAGAACATGAGGCTCGGGGGTTGCCTACAGTATGTATATAGCTCTATTTTCGAGGACGAAAATCTTTTCCAAGGGGGGAAGAATGTAATAAAGTAAGTCTATGATCCAAGGGTCTGGCCGGTTCAGACAGATCTGAAATCGGACACCGTTTGGTCATCCGTGTGTATGACCAAAGATCTCGAGTCTAGACTTACTAGTAGGTCATTTACTCTTGTAACCAAGTAATCCACTTAGCTTAGTGGTTAAGTCTCAAGGATGGGAAGGAGGAGGTCTTGGGTTCAATCCCCATGAGGTACATGGGAAGAGTATTTTGCCCAAAGAGCTCTAGAACCTTCTAGAAGCATCCACTGGACACTTGGCGCACATGTAGTTACATGGCTGACACATGGATGGTTAGTATCCACTTGCCCAAGAAGGCAGTCCCCTGGAGAGAGCTATATATTGAGGCATTTGGTTGGGAGGAGAGTCATCTCTCTAGCATGTGGTGGTCGTAATCTTCATTCTCTTGCAAGATGACCCCATATGAAGCATGGCATGGTAGGAGGCCATCACTTGATCATTGCATGATCTTTGGAAGTGTTGCTTATGTGCATATTCCATCTCAGATCAGAGGTAAGCTAGACCCTAAGGCAAAGAAGTGCATCTTCATAGGGTATGATTTGAATAAAAAGGGATATAGATTTTATAATCCATCCAACATGGGTTTTATGGTCAGTAGAGATGTTGTGTTTGATGAGAATGATTCTTGGTTTGAAATTTAATGCAAGAAGGTCAAGTTACCATATGACTTGGAAGAGGAAGCCTCAGCAAGGAGGAGCCAAGCCAAAATGAAGACATCAGATCACATGATGAGGAAATCATCAACCCAGAAGAGTTCAAAGCATGAAAATCAAAAGGAAAGGTCAAGATGAAGAGATTGGAAGACATACCTGAATCATCCAACCAAGCAATTAGAAGATCACTAAGGGAGAGCAAGAAGCCAATCAGATATGGGTACAACACTTCTTAAGTTACTAATCATTCCATTTATCTTGCTAAAGATTTACCACTTGAAGAGCCTTCATCATATGAAGAGGCAAAGACCAAGGCAAAATGGAAGGAAGCTATGGATGAAGAAATAGAAGCACTCAAGGAGAATGATACTTGGGAGCTAGTGCCAAAGAAGGAATCTATGAAGGTAATTGGTTCTAGATGGATTTACAAAGTCAAGAGAAACTCAGATGGATCCATAAACAGGTATAAAGCTAGACTTATGGCTAAGGATTTTGCACAAACCCAAGGAATTTATTATGAAGAGACTTTCTCACTTGTGGCCAAAATGCCAACCATCAAGGTATTGGTAAGTGTGGCTGCATCAAGGAATTGGAATATGTAACAATTGGATGTAAAAAATGCTTTTCTTAATGGCTGGATTTCAGAGGAGGTTTACATGGCTCAACCTCTTGGCTATGAAGAACCAAGCAAGGTAAATTATGTGTGTAAACTAAGCAAAGCTCTTTATGGATTGAAGTAGACACCTAGGGCATGGAACCATAGATTGACTACCTATCTTCAAGATCAAGGGTTCATCATTAGAAAAACAGATACTTCTCTATTTGTCAAGAGAAGCAATTTAGAGGTGATATACCTATGTGTGTATGTTGATGATATCATATGTATAGGTAGTGATGCCAATGGCATCAAACACATCAAGAATCAAATGATGTAGGAGTTCAAAATCAGTGATCTAGGATCACTAAAGTATTTTCTTGGACTTGAATTGGTCTATACACATTTTGGAATCTACATCACTCAAAGAAAGTATGTGCAAGACATGTTGAAGAAGTTCCATTTGGAGAATGCCAAAGTAGCAAGCATTCTTATGGAGGTAAATAACAAAATTAAGTGCTCATGAAGGTGATTTACTTGAAAACATTGTAGGATATCAAAGCATAGTAGGAATCCTCAACTATGCTACATTGACAAGGATTGATATTGCTTATGGAGTAAGTGTCTTAAGTCAATTTATGCACAAACCTAGAACACCTCACTTGGAAGCTGCCAAGAGGATTTTGAAGTATCTCAAGGGTACTCAAAATCAAGGTTTATATTTTTCCATATCCTTCAGATTTGGACATCAAACTTTATTCAGATGCAGATTGGGCAGGTTGTAAGGATGACACTAGAAGCACCTCAAGTTATCCTTCTTTTGCAAGTGATAAACCCATTTCATTGTTGGAGCAAACCAATCCCAAAATGAAGAATTTGAAGCAAGTCAAGAATCAAAATGGAGCCAAAGAAGTCATTGAAGATAGTGAAGAGATTTCAAAAATATAGCTTATATACATATGTACATTACATATGAAAATTCTTGTACTATGAGTATAAATGATCATTAGAATGATAAGGAGTAATGCAATAGATACAGGGTGAGTTTAGAATCATATGTATATAATTCAATAATGCAAAGAAATAAGTGAGAGAGAGTCATTAGAAGCCAAGTGACCATGAAATAGATGTGTAGAGAGTCATCATCAGGAGTTAGCGTCAATTCTTTCTCTGATTTCTCTCAGCCTGATAATGTAGATCAAGAAATCTTTTGTACACATCCAATCTAGAAGTTAATCAAGCTATGTTCGAAGTTTCATGGTCTAATCCCTTTCAGGCCATGTGTATGAGCAATAGGAACATGTGTATGTAAAGTCTGCAAGTAAACCTCTCAGAGTCGGACACTTTTTCGTGTCAATGTTTTGCTTGGATCTTAGTGCACAGTGTAAAGTTTTTGATAAATGAGCATTCAAAATCTAAGTTAGAAGGTAAGGAAGCTATGGGTAAAAGCATTTAGAATAACGGGAAGTGTCCTGTGAGAAATCAACCTTAGAAGTTGACTATGTCAAAGTCGCTTGTTCAAGAAGATAGTTTCTGAGATACTTTTGATCTTAAAGATCAAATTGAAGTTTTAATGATTTTTTTGAAGATATAATGGTTGATATGATTGCACAAAGGTAGCATGGAGATATGTGCATCATTAGATTAAAGAATTTTGAAGATATTTGTAGGTAATGAAGTGAGATCCTGAAGCAGACTTCTTGAAGAAAAAAATTTTCACTAGAGAAGTGATAGTGAATGACTTGATAAATTAAGGTAACATTTGTGTAAAGTGTGGTCTATAACTAATATAGAGGTGCTCTTAAGTCAGTATAGATCAAGCCTTTGGAGATTTAGAAGTCTCCAATAGTGGTATTAGAGCAGAAAGATAAAATCAAAGTGAAGAAGAAGCTGGGAGAACCTCGAATTTTGCAGATATCAAAGATCTTGTGAATTGAAGGAGCAAAGAGTAAAGTTTGGAAGAAAACCTGAAGAAGAACAAAGCAAGAGTTAAAAGGATCAGTAAGGATTAAAGCCTCATATCAAACATGTTGATATATTTAGGTAGTGATGTGTGTGAACACTCTAGGACTGCCGGGGCACTTTTTTCCCTCTTTAGGAGGTTTTTTTCCCCCGGCTTGTATATACGCCTATTGCCCTAATGGGCTACTTATCTTTGTACATTCTCTAGTAATACATTCAGTCGTGTGTGTTGTGCTCCAAGCTTCTTCTTCTTCCTTGTGTTGTTCGCGTGCTTCCGCAGACGTCTAACTCCAACAATTGGTATCAGAGCAGGTCGTCGCTTCTTCTAGGGCGCCGTCGACACTCCTCCGTTTGCAGTTTCAGATTCGCACGAAATTTGGTGAGCATACTCAGGGTGTTTACGAGATCAAAACAGCTTCGTTCTGTGGTGCCAAAATCGCGATCTGAGCTCGTTTCGGCCTCCGAACGCACTATCGCAGCGCTTGTGCAGGCTATTTCATCCTTTTGTGCCAAAGGTATATACCAGTTTCTGTTCGCCAGTTTAAGCGTCTCGAAGTCTGCTACAGGTCTAGCAGAACTCGTCTGGGCAGTTCTGTTCAACTTTTTGAGATACAGTCAATTTTGTGCATCAAGGTATTTTAGTCACCGGCCATGGCTGAAAGCAGTGATGTATTCCGTATGTTGGCTGTTGAGGATAAGTTGGATGGTACCAACTACCCATTATGGGCTTATATGATGCGACATGTACTGGTTGCAAAAGGATTGTGGAACATTGTGCAGGGTGTTGAAAGACGTCCTGTTACACCTGTAACGATAGGTACTGCAAATACAGGTGTTGGAGCTGATGAAGATGGTGTCGAAGATGATATTCCGCAGATTCCTGTTCGTGCTGCTGTTTCTGTTGCACCTACTGCAGAGCAGATTCGTTGGGATGGCAGAGATGCCCAGGCACATGCATTGATAGCTTTGTCTGTCAAACGTGCCATTATTCCTCACATTCGCTCTTGCAGAACAGCAAAGGATGCTTGGGATACGCTTACCACTTTGTACCAGGCTAGGAATGAGGCTCGTGTTGCTTACCTCCGAAAACAGTTGGAGAGTGAGCACATGAATGAAGGTGATTCTATGGACAGTTTTCTTACAAAGATCAAAGACCTGAAGGAACAATTGATTTCTGCTGATGAAGTTATACCAGATAGCTCACTTGTGCAGACCGTTCTGAATGGTCTTCCTGATTCATATCAGAGTTTTGCCTCTACTCTTCGGTTGATGATGAAAGGCAATCCGAATGCCTTGTCATTTGAGGAATTAGTCTCTGTTCTGTTGCAGGAAGATCAGTCCAGGCAGAACAGGTCCATTATGCGTGTTGCAGATCAAGCTTTCCTGGCTAGTCAGAAGGGCAAAGGAAAATGGAGCTCTTCTACTAGTAAGCAGAAATCTGCAAATGCTGCACAATCGAAGAACCAGGATAAAGATGAGAAGAAATCAGAAAAGCAGAAATTGTTCTGCAAGTACTGTAAAGGAAATGATCATATTATAAAGAACTGTCCAAAACTGGCTGCTAAAGAGGCAAAGAAGAAAGAGGCTGGAATGGTTGTTGCAGAGGCCTCTACACCAAAAACAGAGTCTGCAAATCTTGTGCAGGAAGAAGAATGGGCGTTTACTACTGTCTGCAGTTTTGACCCATCTTCTCATGATCAGTGCATGTCTGCAGTAGACTCAGATGTTTGGTACTTTGACAGTGGGGCGACCAAACATATTACCTCGCAGCGCAGTTTCTTCTCTTCACTCGAGCCTGCCCCTACAGGGAATACTGTCACATGTGCCAATAACTCCTCTTATCCTGTTATGGGAGTTGGTAAGATCATTCTGACTACTGCTGATGGTAGTTCTTTCACTTTGTCAGATGCTTTATTTGTGCCAGGGATAAAAAAGAATCTGTTATCAGTTTCTGCATTAGCCAAGATTGGCTTGGTTGTGAAATTTGTTGATGACAGGTGTACAGTCCATGATCTCTCAAATGGCGATGTGATTATTGCTTCTGGCATTTTATGTCGTGGGCTGTATAAGCTCATAGACTATGAAAGATCTGTGAATGATTCGGCATGTGCAGTTCATGATTCTCAGGCTATGTCAGATGCAAAGCTTTGGCATGCACGCTTTGGTCATCTGAATTTTGCTAGTTTGTTACGCCTGCAGAAATCTGAAATGGTGTCCTCTTTGCCCAAACTTGAGGCACCTGGAAAACATGTTTGTGAAGGCTGTATTTTGGGCAAAATGCAGCGTTCTTCCTTTCCAAAAGATGGTTCAGTTCGGGCTATGCAGAAATTGCAGCTTGTACATAGTGATGTCTGTGGTCCTATGCAGACACCCTCTTTTGGAAATTACCTTTACTTCGTGACTTTCATTGATGATTTTTCCAGGCATGCATGGGTATATCCACTCAAAGCAAAGTCCGAAGTGTTCATGTGCTTCAAACAGTTTTTGGTTTTGGCTGAAAATCTGTCAGCATGTAAAATGGGCACCCTCCATTCTGATCGAGGGGGGGAATATATGTCTTCAGATTTTAATGCATTTCTGGCTGAACGTGGGATAAAACACCAGTGTACAGTGCCGTATACACCTCAACAGAATGGAGTTGCTGAACGAAAGAACAGGTCACTCATGGAGATGGCGAGGTGCATGGTCAAAAGTCAGGCTTTACCACATAGTTTCTGGCTTGAGGCTGTCATGTGTGCAGCATATGTACTGAACAGGTGTCCCACTAAAGCGTTGCAGTCTATCACTCCATATGAGGCTTGGCATGACCGCAAGCCATCTGTTGCTCATCTGCGTGTTTTTGGTTGTTTGGCATATGCATTAGTGCCTGAACAACATCGCAGAAAATTGGATGATAAGGCAGTAAAATGTATTTTTGTTGGGTACAGTTCTGAAAGTAAAGGCTATCGTCTGTATCATCCACAGACTAAACGCATTCTGGTTAGCCGTGATGTTGTCTTTGTGGAAGATGCTATTCAGCCATTGCTTTTATGTACTAAGGAGACATCTGTTAGCTCCAAAGACATGTATGATACTTTGATGCCTCTTTTTACAGGTGGACAGGCTAACGCTGGTCCTAATGAGGCAACTTCTCAGCCTTTGCAGGTTTCATATGATGATGCAGATCATTCCATTTCTGATGCAGATTTACATGATGCACTTGTTGATGAGAGAGCTGATATTGAACAGGCAAAAACTATGCCAAAATGGCTGGTGCAGACTTTGCGTGACAGCAAATTAGATGCACCTTTGTCATATCGTACTCGTTCAGGCTCTCATAGTACCTCCTTTGCATCAGATTGCTATGCTATGGCTGCATCTAGTCTCTGTGATGAGAATGAGCCTGTTTCTTTTGATGAAGCACAAAATTCAGAAAATTGGATGGCTGCTATGCAATCTGAATATGATGCTATAATGAAGAATGGTACATGGTCTTTATGTGACTTGCCTCCTGGCAAGAAGGCCATTGGCACTAAGTGGGTATATAAGCTGAAGCGTAAACCTGATGGTACAGTTGACAGGTATAAGGCTAGGCTTGTTGCAAAGGGTTATGCGCAGGAAAGAGGCATTGATTTTGATGAGACCTTTGCACCTACATGCCGTATGACTACTGTTCGGAGCATTTGTGCACTTGCAGCCCATCATGGTTGGAATGTACATCAGTTGGACATTAAAACAGCATTTCTGAATGGTGACTTGCATGAAGAAGTGTATGTTTTTCAGCCCCGTGGCTTTGTGCAGAAAGGGCATGAAAACCAGGTGTGCAGGTTAAAGAAGGCGTTATATGGTTTAAAGCAAGCACCACGGGCTTGGTATGAGAAAATACATGCCTATCTAATTGCACATGGTTTTGAGAACAGTCCAACTGAAAGCACCTTATATGTTAAGCGTGCTAATGATGTGCTTCTGATCATTGTTGTCTATGTAGACGACATGCTGCTCACTGGTCCTCTTGAGAAGCATATTGCTGATTTTAAGGCTGATTTGCATGCCTCATTTGAGATGTCTGATTTGGGGCATTTGCATCACTATTTGGGCATTCAGTTTATGCACGTTGATGGTGGAATGGCTTTGTGTCAAACGAAATATATTGACACATTATTGCAGCGTTTTGGCCTTGAAGACTGTAAGCCTATTGCCACTCCTATGGAGACAGGTTTACGATTGAGTCTTCATGATGCTGGAGATGCATTTGATGCTGTTCTCTATCAGCAGGCTGTTGGATGCTTGATTTACTTATGCATTACTCGGCCAGATATTCAGTTTGCTGTCTCACAGATGAGCAGGTTCATGCATTGCCCAGGAGTCACGCATTGGAAAGCGGTTAAGCGCATCTTTCGCTACTTGAGTGGTACTCGGCTACTTGGGTTGTTTTATCCCAAGGGGGGATCACTACCGCCAGATTTGCATGCTTTTTCTGACTCAGATTGGGCTGGTTGCTATGACACTCGTGTGTCCACCAGTGGTTTTTGCTTCATGCTTGGTAGCTCATGTATATCTTGGTTGAGCAAGAAGCAGCCTACTGTGGCCACTTCCAGTTGTGAGGCTGAGTATAGGGCAGCTTTCACAGCGACTGTTGAGTGTGTGTGGCTCAGACGCCTTATGGCTGATTTGGGTGTTGGCCAGTCTTCTGCCACCACCATCTTCACTGACAGTCAGAGCGCATTGGCAGTTGCGAGGAACCCTGTGTTCCATGCTCGCACTAAGCACATTGAGGTGCATTATCACTATGTCAGGGAGAGGTTCTCTGCTGGGGAGATCAGCTTGGCATATGTGCCCACGCAGGAGAACATTGCAGACCTTTTCACGAAGGCTCTGCCTAGGGAGAAGTTTGAAGCTTTCCGCAAAGCTTTGGGCTTACTTCCTTTTGTGGAGTGATTTCCACATAGCTTGGCACTTCCTTATACATGAGTGCCAGCTCCTTGTTCACCGCATCACTCCCAGGGGGGATTTGTTGATATATTTAGGTAGTGATGTGTGTGAACACTCTAGGACTGCCGGGGCACTTTTTTCCCTCTTTAGGAGGTTTTTTTCCCCCGGCTTGTATATACGCCTATTGCCCTAATGGGCTACTTATCTTTGTACATTCTCTAGTAATACATTCAGTCGTGTGTGTTGTGCTCCAAGCTTCTTCTTCTTCCTTGTGCTGTTCGCGTGCTTCCGCAGACGTCTAACTCCAACAAAACATACATTATATCATCATAAATCTTAGTAATTGCAGACACAGAAGATCAAAGATGGGAGAAAGCTTGCAGATTGATAAGCTAGATAGGGAGAACTATCCAACTTGGTCCATGAGGATGGAGGCACACCTCATGAGCAAAGATTTGATGGCATTCATTATAGGAGAAGAAGAAAAGCTTGAGTTTGAAGATCCTAGTGTTCCAATTAGGGAAGAACTTGCAGATTTGAAGAAGTGGATGAAGAAGGATGCTCAAGCTAGGAGCATCATTTACATGGCTGTAAATGATTATCTTCTACCTCATATTAGAGGATTCGAAAGTGCAAAAGATGTGTGGAATGCTTTGGAAGAGCATTTCCAAAATACAACCAAGTCAAGGAAGTCCTCATTATGGGCAGAGTTCACAACCTTCAAGAAAATGAGCTCACAATCAATTGTTGATTATGTGGCAAGAATGAAGGATATTGTAGATAGCTTGGGAGCAGTAGATGAAGATATTGAAGAGGATAAGTTGCTAAGACAAATACTTATAGGTCTGAGCGGAGATGAGAAATGGAAACCTTTCATATTGTCCATAGAATTGTCATTAGATCACTTTACCCATGATCTTAATCAATTGCTAGGACACATGCTAACTTTTGAGCAGGACATTAAGGGAGATAATGATAGGAGAGCAAGTCAAAATATGTACTCCAAGGACAATAAAAACAATGGCAAAGGGAAGTAGTCAACTGATGATGAAGGACCTTCAAACCAAGCCAATTTTACAAGAGGAAAGATGAATTTCAAAGGTAAAGGAAGAGGAGGTAAGAACAAAGATAATACTAAAGCTTGTTGGATTTGTGGTAGAAAAAATTATTTAGCAAATGATTGTTGGTATAAAAATCAAAATGGTGGAAGTCATAATCAGAGTTTCAATCAAAGAGGTAGAGGAGGCAGAAATCAAAGAGGTAACTTCAGAGGAAGAGGTGGTAGGACCTCATATGCTAGAGGAGGTGGAAGAAGTTTTCTATCTCAGTCATACAACAACAACTATTATAATTATGCATCAGATCAGAAGGATGATATGACTCTCATCTTGAATGCAACACATGAAGCAATAGGAGAAGATCAAGGGGTGTTCTATATTGACTCAGGATGTAGCAATCATGTGAGTGGAAACATATCATTGATGACTGATATGGAAGCAAAGGCGAATGGACATACAGTTCAAATAGAAGATAACACCAAGCATAAAGTGGAAAGCATTGGATCAGTGAAGACAAAGAGTGGAAGCACACTCTTAAGCAAGGTACTTTATGTTCCTACTATTCCTAAAAACTTCATAAGTGTAGGACAAATTGTGGAAAAGGGATATGAAGTCAGACTCACAAATGATGGTGTTTATGTGCAAGATCCAAATCAAGGATATAGAAGCATTATTGCAGGTAAAAAGGAAGGAAGAATTTTTACTCTCAAGGTCCAAGGTAATGTGGGACATTCATTGTTTACTTATGGAAGTCAAAAGATGTCTGAGTTAGACCTATGGCATAAAAGGCTAGGTCATTTTAATGAGAGAGCCATAAAGGAAATGTCAAGGAATGATGTAGTGCTTGAATTTCCAAATGTTGAAGGTCAACACATGGTATACAAGTGTGAAGCTTGTCAAATAGGTAAAGCACATAAAAGCTCATACAATAAACCAGGATACAAGTACTCAAACATGCTTGAGTTGGTTCATACAGATGTGTGGGGTCCTTCAAGGGACTATAGCATAAATGGATCTAGATATTATGTGTTATTTGTTGATGATGAAACCAGATGGATTACTCTATATGTAATCAAGGACAAATCAGAAGTGTTCAAGACATTCAAGCATTATCATGCTTATGCAGAAAGGATTACAGGACAAAAGCTCAAGAGGTTGAGATCAGATGGAGGGGGAGAGTATTTTTCTAAAGAGTTTGATGATTATTTATGGAATGCAGGTATAAAAAGAGAAGTAACTTGCAGGTACTCCCCTCAACAAAATGGAGTTGCAGAAAGAAGAAATAGAACTCTTGTAGAGTTTCCAAGATCAATGATGAAAGAGAAGAATTGTCCAAACTATTTATGGGCCGAAGTTATCAACACTGCAACATACCTTGTGAATAGGTTACCCTGTAAAGCTTTGGATGGTAGAACACTTTATGAAGCATGGTGTGGTAAGAAACCTACTCTTGATCATTGAAAGGTATTTGGATGTTTGGAATATGCTTATGTTCCTTCTCAATTAAGACATAAGCTAGAACCCAAAGCAGAGAAGTATGTGTTTATTCGGTATGATGATAGACAGATGGGTTACAGATTGTGGAGTCCATCTACAAAGCAATTTCTTGTCACAAAAGATGTTACATTTGATGAGAAAATCACATGGTATACAGGATCAACAAATGATTATGCAGATGTTGAAGAAATACAAAGGAAATGGAAGACCAAAGTAAAGGTGTATGAAGAAGATTGTGATGATGTTGATTGTAAAAGTAAATTGCAGGGCAATGATGAAGATAGGCCAAGATTTGATCCAGAGACAAATGTGGCTGAGACTTCAAGAAGTGCAGAGGTCAGAAGATCTTTGAGAGAAAGAAAAGAACCTATCAGGTATAGCTATAATACATCTTCTTTAACAACAAAAGATTATGCTTATATTGTGAAGACAGAAGAAGATCCAACCACATATGAAGAAGCTAAAGGTAAACAGAATTGGGAGAAGGCAATGCAAGAAGAGTATGATGCTCTACTTGAGAATGAGACATGGGAATTGGTGCCAAGACCAAAGAACCAGAAGGTGATTGGATGTAAGTGGGTGTACAAAACAAAGAGGTTTGCAAATGGTGAGGTTTCTAGATACAAAGCTAGACTTGTGGTTAAAGGTTATGCCCAAACTTATGGGGTAGATTATGATGAAGCCTTTAGCCCAGTTGCTAAGATGTCTACAATTAGAACTCTAATTTCTATTGTTGCTTGTAAAGGATGGAAGTTGTCACAATTGGATGTGAAGAATGCATTTCTGAATGGATACATTGCAAATGAAGTGTACATGGAGCAACCAGAGGGTTTCATGGATTCAATTGGATCAGATTATGTGCATAAGCTTAAGAGATCTTTGTATGGTTTGAAGCAGGCCCCAAGGGCATGGAATTACAGGCTTGTTAAGTTCTTGAATGAATGTGGATATCAAGCTTCAAAGGCAGATCGTAGCTTGCTAGTGAAGGCAAGTGAAGATGGATATATATACATGTGTATTTATGTTGATGATATTATTATCACAAGTACAGATGCTCAAGGAATCAAGGAGCTTAAGAAACAAATAGAGAAGGAGTTTAAGATAAGTGATTTGGGAAACTTGTCTTATTTTTTAGGAATGCAAATTGTGTATACTCAACATGGAGTATATGTTACATAAGAGAGATACTTGAAGAATCTCTTGGTCAAGTTCAATATGGAAGATTGCAAGCCTTCAACCACACCATTGGAGGTAAATCATAAATCGAGCAGATATGGAGGAGAAGAATTAAATGAGACAAAGAAATATCAGAGTTTGGTAGGTAGTTTGATTTATGCTACCTTGAGAAGACCAGACCTATCATATGCAATTGGTGTTTTATCACAATTTATGCATTGTCCAAAGAACACTCATTGGATTGCACCTCAAAGGGTACTCAGATATATCAAGGGAACTTTAAGTGAAGGTTTGTATTATGTTTTTACTTCTGATACAAGAATCAAAGTATTTAGTGATGCAGATTGGGCAGGTAATTCAGATGATAGAAGATCTACTCCTGGTTATGTCTGTTATATTGGAGATAAGTTAGTTTCTTGGTGCTCAAAGAAGTAAGATACAGTTGCTTTGTCATCCACAGAAGTTGAGTATAAAGGATTGTTAGAGGTTTCAAAAGAAGTGATATGGTTAAAGATCTTATTGAAAATTTTTGGAACTGATCAGAGTACTCCAATTATTTTTGGAGACAACATGAGTTCATTATATTTGGCAGTTAATCCTGTTTTTCATGCCAGGACTAAACACATAGAGATTCAGTATCATTTCTTGAGAGAAAAGGTACTTGATAAAGAGATTGAAGTATTGTATACTTCAACAAAAGAGCAAGTTGTAGATATGTTGACAAAAAACTTAGATGGACCTAAGCTACAGAAGGCAGGAATAAAGAAGGATGGTATAATCACAATTAGTGATTGAGGGGGAGCTATTGGAACAAAGCAATTCCAAATTGATTATTATGAAGAATTTGAAGCAAGTCAAGAATCAAAATGAAGCCAAAGAAGTCATTGAAGATAGTGAAGAGATTTTAGAAATGTAGCTTGTATACATATGTACATTACAGATGAAAATTCTTGTACTATGAGTATAAATGATCATTAGAATGATAAGGAGTAATGCAATAGGCCGGTTTGGTAACATTTGTGTAAAGTTTGGTCTATAACTGACATAGAGATGCTCTTAAGTTAGTATAGATCAAGCCTTTGGAGATTTAGAAGTCTCCAACATTCATGTGCTTCCAAGAAGCAACCTACTGTTGCTTTATCTTCAATAGAGGCATAATATAGAGGACTAGCCAATGCTACTCAAGAAGCCATATGGATCAGATTGCTATATTCAGAATTGGGACTACATTCTAAGTCACCAATGATTTTTGGAGACAATACAAGTTCTCTACATCTTGCAGCAAATCCTATCTATCATGCAAGAACCAAGCATATAGAGGTTCACTATCATTATGTGAGAGAAAAGCTATTGAGCAAGGAGATTCAATTGGCATATGTATCAACTAATGTGCAATGTGCACACTTATTGATCAAAGCACTTGATGGTACTAAACTTTGCAGGTTTAAAGCTATGATTGGATTGCAGGACATTCAAGAGGATTGATGAAGAAAATCAAGCCAAGATGTTTGGCTTGAGGGGGAGCTGTTGGAGCAAATGTCAAGCCTTCACACTTGGCTAGGCATTGAGGAAACTATGTGCAAATTGTTGAAGAACCACATGAACCATTGCTTATCATTTTTACCATTAAACTTTTGTAAAAGTCTTTTCAGTTGAAGGAATCTTGTAAACCCACTAAACTCATGGAGTTAGTAGAAGCTTGTGATACGAGTTTCTATGAGAGAATATCTCCTCATTTAGAGGAAGAACTTTTAGGTATAAGTTCATTTGAATTTCAAAATTCAAATTTGAAAAGATTCACTATAAAAGTAGCTTGAAGTCTCATGGTCATAAAAGCCCCCATTGCTGAGCATATTGTTGATCATTTGATGTAGTTGAGAGGCTTACACTATAGCCTACTCCTACCACCATCATTAGGCATCATAGTCATGCCAATGATCATGTACAACATTGTCATATAATACATTATATCATTGATCATCTCTGTTGGTCTCTCTGTCATTGTCACTTAGAATAGTGTACTTGTGTTGCTCATATCTCACTGATCCCTCCATCATTTTCAATTTTCTATAGCTCATTGGAACCAGCTCAAAGTCTAATACAAGTTTTCAAAGTTTGAAGAAGGTTCATTCAGCCGATTGGGAGAAAGTTTTCTCCACGTGATCACTGGTCATTCTCTATAGAGTTCCTAAAAAGTTGGGGGTAAGCTTTTACTTGCTAAAGACATTGCTCAGTGTGTAGTCAATCATTTTAAGTGATTCCACTTGGAAACATTAGCTTTGTTAGCTATTAGATACCCTCAGAAGGAATTTGTCTAATTGCAAATGTACTGTGAGTACTGAGCAAAACTTCCAGTAGGTATCAAGAACAAAATAATAAATTTTTGGTTACTAGCTAGTTGCAAACTTATCTGTTTTGATCCTATTGTTTGAAGCATCATATTGAAAGCACACAAACACTTATTTAGTGTCACTGGAAAGCTAAAGGGGCCTACAACAAAAATATGAAGTAAAATAGGGAAGGTATTGTTGGGGCTTCACTCACTAATTAGACATGAATATATGAAGGAAAAAGAAAGACAAGGAGAAGTGAAGACAAAGCACTCAGAAAATTAAGCCTAAGTGAAGGGACAAATTCACTCTTGTAATTTAGTGCAAAATTAGAAGTCTAGTCTTGACATAGAACTTCAAAACTTACAAGTTAGAGTCTAGGAGTATGTAAACTACATGTATATAAGTTAATTTGAGTTGAAAAATGATAGAGGAACTCAATTTTGTAATCCTTGAGTGAATAAGAAAAAGTCGGGTTTTTCTGAGAGAGATGTTGAGGATGAACTACTCAGTAGATGAGAGTTTTCTGTGGCTATGAGCAGAATAAGGCCAAGCCGATTTGTATACATTCTCTCTGATAGTTAATACATGTTTGTGTAAAAGGAATTTGATCGAATTCCTCTTGTACATTGAGTTCTAAGTGATTTCACATTAGTGTGTAAGTTAGTTGACAGTTACGAGTTTTCTGGCGCACTTTTCCCTGATCTTCTTAAGGTCAGATATGATAGTACAGTGTAAAGGTTTTAATGAGTCATAGCTCATTTTAAAGCTACTACCTTCAACTACAATTGGTCAAAATATTTTTACGAAACGGGACACATACTCGGAGAAATGAGTCTAATAATGAAGGTATGTCAAATCGATGAAGTTATTTTTCAGATTTCAGACATAGTGCAAATGTTGGAGTAAATTCAGAAGAATTTGAAGTTATTACTTGAAAGTTTTGCTTGGTATGTGTTACTTAACATTAGAAAGAACTTCTATTAGCAAGTGATCAAAAGAATTTACAAAGATCAAGCTAATACAGATCAGATTTGAAGCTTGAAGAAAAGGCGCAGATTTATGAGAAGTAAATTTTTGAAATTTACTAAGTTCAGTGGTAAAGTTTTTCAAGATCAGAGTATTGCTAAGCTAATGATGGTTATGGAGGTATTCTAATACCACTTTAGCTTAGTTCTTGTGATGTTTCATACATCAACAAGTGGTATCAGAGAAGAAAGGTCCTCGTGAGTGAAAGGAGGAGCAGATACAAGAGGAATTGAAGAGTTCTTCATTAAAGAAGGTGAAAGCTGAGGTGTTCAACAACAAAAGACATCAGAGGAGTACTTCAAAGTTATTCTCAAGGGTAAAGATCTACAGAAGGTACCATTCTTTAACTGTATACTCACAGGTTGAAGCAGAAACAAGAAGACTATGGCAGATCATGTATCTATTGACAAATTGGACAGAGATAATTATCTTGCTTGGGTAATGAGAATGGAAGCCTTACTTATGAGTAAGGATCTAATGATATATGTGACAGGTGAAGAAGAAAAGCCTAAATTTGAAGATGAGAGTCAACCAAGGAAAGAAGAACTAGAAGCTTTGAAGCTATGGCAGAAGAGAGATGCAAGTGCAAGGGCTTATATATATAATACCATCACAGATCATTTGTTACCACATATCAGAGGATTAGAAACAGCTGAAGATATATGGAATGCCTTGGAAGATCACTTCCAAAACACTACTAAAGCTAGGAAGGCTAGCTTATGGTCAGAATTCACCACATTTAAGAAAAAGCAAAATCAGAGTATTAGTGATTATGTCACTAAGATGAAGGACTTGGCAGATAGCCTTGGATCTATTGATGAGGATATTGAAGATCATAGGTTGATAGCACAATTACTTGCAGGGTTGAGAGGAGATGAAAGGTGGAAACCTTTTGTACTCTCAACTGAACTCTCATTAAATCATTATGTGCAAGAATTGAATCAATTGCTTGGACTAATGCTCATATTTGAGCAAGACTTGAAATCAGATGGAGATAAAGGATATAGTTCAGCTATGTATGCAAAGAATAAGAAGAAAAATGAGAAAGGTAAAGCAAAGGATGAAGAAGAGGTTACTACTCAAGCAAATTATGCAAGAGGAAGAGGTATTGGCAGAGGTAGAGGTCGAGGAAATGGAAGAGGTAGAGGTAATCAGAACAATAACAAGAAAGCATGCTGGATTTGTGGATTGAGCAATCATCTAGCATATGATTGTTGGCATAACCAACAAGGGTCGAATCAAAATCAAAGAAATAATGGTAGAGGAAGAGGTGGAAGGTTTCAGAATCAATTTCAAAGAGGAAGACAGAATTCAAGAGGAGGTTTTGGTAGAGGTGGTGGAAGAAATTGGAATCAGAATCAGTCTTATAACACTACCTATTACAATTATGCAAATGATACACAGAATGATAGTCATACAACATTGATGATGAATTCAATAAGTACATCAGAGAAGGAGGATCTCAAGGTATTTTATATTGACTCTGGTTGTTCAAATCATCTATCAGGTAATATAGAATTGTTGTCAGAATTGGAAGAAGGTAATTCAAGTCATACAGTACAAACAGGTGACAATACAAAACATAATGTACATTCAATTGGAAAAGTGAAGTGCAGGAGTGGAGCTGATTTGTTAACAAATGTATTGTATGTTCCAACAATACCAAAGAATTTGATTAGTGTGGGACAAATAGTGGAAAAAGGTTTTCAAGTCAGATTTACAAATGAAGGAGTATTTGTTGAAGATCCAGAGGATGGATACAATCAAATTGTTTGTGGTAAGAAGGAAGGTAGACTTTTTACTCTCAAAGTGCAAGGGAATGTTGGTCAAGCCCTAATCACACATGGTGATGGAGTACTTACAGTATAGCATCATCAATGAAAAGAACATAATACCTAGACCCATTGATTGATCCTTCTTTTGTTGGTCCCCATACATCTGTATGTATGAGCTCTAGCAAACCATCATGCTTGAAACCTTTCTTCTGAAATGATAATCTGTGTGCCTTTCCCATTTGACAAGCTTCACATTTGTAGATCATATGTTGACTTTTTACATTTGGTAGCCCTATTACAGATTGATTCTCCACCATGGTTTTAATTCCTCTTTCATTGAAGTGTCCTAACCTCTTATGCCAAAGATCTAACTCTGTTACATGTCAAAAACTTAAGAGATTAAGGTCTGATGGAGTGGGAGAATACTTCTCCCAAGAATTCAGTGATTATCTTTGGAATGCAAGTATCAAGAGAGAAATAACTTACAGGTATACACCTCAACACAATGGGGTTGCAGAAAGAAGGAATATAACATTGGTTGAGTTTGCAAGAGCAATGTTAAAAGAAAAGAATTGCCCTAATTATCTTTGGGCTGAGGCTGTAAATACAGCTACATATCTATGTACCATCACAACTCAGACATAAGCTTGAACCAAAGGCTGAAAAATATGTATTTATTGGGTATGATGAAAAGCAGATGGGTTATAGGCTATGGAATCCTCTAACTAAACAATTTATTGTTTCCAGAGATGTGACATTTGATGAACAGAAGAGTTGGTATGCAGATAAAGATTGTAATCTTGAAACATTTGAAGAAGAGGTAAGAAGAAGTGAAAGAGGTAAATCACATATGCAGGTAGATGGAGATGAAGATCATATGCAAGCAAGCACATCCAGAGTTGGATCATATAGAAGAAATGAAGATGAACCAAGATTTGATGAAGAAGTATATCCAGATACACATGAAGAGTGTGAACCAAGAAGATCAACCAAAATGAGGAAACAACCTACAAGGTATTCTTATGATACTTCTTATTTGAGTCAGAAAAACTATGCTTACTTGATTAAGGAAGATGAAGAGCCCCAAAGCTATGATGAAGCAAAAGGTAAGAGACAATGGGAAGAAGCAATGAAGGAAGAGTTTGATGCACTTGAAGAAAATAAAACTTGGGAACTTGTTCCAAAACCTAATGGTAAGAAAGTGATTGGAAATAAATGGGTTTACAAAATAAAGAAGCATGCAGATGGAAGAATAGCCAGATACAAAGCCAGATTGGTGGTTAAAGGCTATGCTCAAACTCATGGCATAGATTATGATGAGACATTCAGTCCTGTGGCAAAGATGTCAACCATAAGGACAATCATAGCTATTGCAGCATCAAAAGGATGGACATTGAGTCAATTGGATATAAAGAATGCATTTTTGAATGGGTATATATCAGATGAGGTTTACATGGAGCAACCTCAAGGGTTTGCAGATTACAAGTTTCCAAATTATGTTTGCAGATTGAGAAGAGCACTTTATGGTTTGAAGCAAGCTCCAAGAGCTTGGAACTATAGACTTGTGAAGTATCTTAATGATCTTGGATACCAAAGTTCAAAGGCAGATGCAAGTTTACTTATCAAAAGAAAAAATGGAGGTATGATCTACATTTGTATTTATGTAGATGACATTATAATTACAGGTACCTCAAATGAAGGAATCAAGGAGGTGAAGAGGTTACTTGAGAAGGAATTCAAGATAAGTGATCTAGGAAAATTGTCATATTTTCTTGGAATGGAAATCACTTATGCAGAACATGGCATATATGTATCACAAGAAAGGTATCTATTGAATCTTTTAAAGAAGTTTAACATGGAGAATTGCAGAGAGGCATCAACACCATTAGAGGTCAATCATAAACTCAGTAGATATGATGGTGCAGAGTTCAAAGATATGAGGAAGTATCAATCTTTAGTGGGAAGCTTGATTTATGCTACACTAACAAGACCTGATCTTAGCTATGCAGTGGGAGTTCTTTCTCAGTTCATGCATTGTCCAAAGGATCCACATTGGATTGCAGGTCAAAGAGTTCTTAGATATATCAAAGGAACTTTGAAGGAAGGATTATATTATCCTTTTACATCAGATATAAGGTTGAGAGCATATAGTGATTCAGATTGGGCAGGAAGTCAGGATGATAGAAGATCAACTCGTGGCTACATGATATACATTGGAGATAAACTTGTGAGTTGGTGTTCAAAGAAGCAACATACAGTGGCTTTATATCAACAGAAGCTGAGTACAAAGGACTTGTGGAAGCAGCAAAAGAAGTGATATGGATGCAGACTTTGTTCAAAAGTTTGGATATTGATCAAGGCATACCTATCATACATGGAGATAATATGAGTTCATTATATCTTGCACCAAATCCTGTATTTCATGCAAGAACAAAGCATATAGAGATACAATATCATTTCTTGAGAGAAAAGGTAATGGAGAAGGAGCTTGAAGTGGTGTACACTTCTACAAAAGATCAGATTGAAGATATTATGACAAAGAGCTTGGATGGAGTGAAGACAAGTAGATTCAAAGAGATGGCAGGAATAAAAGAGAACAAGACTACATGAAGAAGTCAGAGCATGCTAATTAGTGATTGAGGGGGAGCTGTTGGGGCTTCACTCACTAATTAGACATGAATATATGAAGGAAAAAGAAAGACAAGGAGAAGTGAAGACAAAGCACTCAGAAAATTAAGCCTAAGTGAAGGGACAAATTCACTCTTGTAATTTAGTGCAAAATTAGAAGTCTAGTCTTGACATAGAACTTCAAAACTTACAAGTTAGAGTCTAGGAGTATGTAAACTACATGTATATAAGTTAATTTGAGTTGAAAAATGATAGAGGAACTCAATTTTGTAATCCTTGAGTGAATAAGAAAAAGTCGGGTTTTTCTGAGAGAGATGTTGAGGATGAACTTCTCAGTAGATGAGAGTTTTCTGTGGCTATGAGCAGAATAAGGCCAAGCTATTTTGTATACATTCTCTCTGATAGTTAATACATGTTTGTGTAAAAGGAATTGATCAAATTCCTCTTGTACATTGAGTTCTAAGTGATTTCACATCAGTGTGTAAGTTAGTTGACAGTTACGAGTTTTCTGGCGCACTTTTCCCTGATCTTCTTAAGTTCAGAGCTGATAGTACAGTGTAAAGGTTTTAATGAGTGATAGCTCATTTTAAAGCTACTACCTTCAACTACAATTGGTCAAAAGATCTTTACGAAACGGGACGCATACTCGGAGAAATGAGTCTAACAGTGAAGGTATGTCAAATCGATGAAGTTATTTTTCAGATTTCAGACATAGTGCAAATGTTGGAGTAAATTCAGAAGAATTTGAAGTTATTACTTGAAAGTTTTGCTTGGTATGTGTTACTTAACATTAGAAAGAACTTATATTAGCAAGTGATCAAAAGAATTTACAAAGATCAAGCTAATACAGATCAGATTTGAAGCTTGAAGAAAAGGTGCAGATTTCTGAGAAGAAAATTTTTGAAATTTACTAAGTTCAGTGGTAAAGTTTTTCAAGATCAGAGTATTGCTAAGCTAATGATGGTTATGGAGGTATTCTAATACCACTTTACCTTAGTTCTTGTGATGTTTCATACATCAACAGGTATCAAGCAGGGATTAGTAGTACCAACTCATTTCTTGAGGTGTCCATCCATCTTTCCCAACAACATAGTCCTTGAGGATGAAGACATATTTACAAGGAAGGAGTCTCTATGGCTACATATCAAGAGATGAGGAGATTTCCATTTTCAAAAGCAAAGGACAATCTAAAAGAGAGGAGCTTGAAAGACTCAACTCATGGTGTGCCAAAGATGATTTAGCAAGGTCATATCTACTTAACTCTATCTCTGACTTCCTTCTTCCACACATTAGGAATTGTAAAACTTTCCAAGAGAGTTGGGATACATTGTCTTCATACTTTTCTTCGAATACAAGATCAAGAAAAAATCAACTATGGATTGAGTTTACCACTCAAAAGAAGCAACCCAAGCAAAGTGTTTCAGAGTATGTGACCAAGGTCAAAGATGTGGCCTACCAATTGGCAAGCATAGGAGAGGAGATTGAAGAGGAGCAAATAGTGAGACAGGTAATCAATGGCATCAAGGCAGATGATAAGTGGGAAGCTTTCACAATTGCTATGGACCTTTACATAGATATGCAGATTCTAGATCTTAGCACACTCATGGGACAACTCTTTACCCATGAAGCCAAGCTCACGGAAAATGGATAACCATCAAGAGGCAGCAACTCTTCTGCCCCATACACAGATAAAGGAAAGTCTAAAGAGAAAGGGAAAAGCAAAAATGTTGAAGATGAAGGTACTACTTCTCAAGATAACTATGCAGGGAGAGGTAGGAACGCAAGAGGAAGGGGTAGAGGAGGTAAGCAAGGTAGGGTGAGAACTTTCAGCTCTTCCCCATGCAACATATGTGGCCTATCTAATCACACTACAGATGAGTGCTATAGGAACTTCAAGAATCAGAGAGGAAGAGGATATTAAAGAGGTGGCTACTCACAATCAAGAGGAAAGTTCAACCATAATCAAGGCTACAACCATGGCTACAACAACAATTATAACAAAAATTATCAAGGAGGATACAAATCAAGAAAAGACTTCCACAATTACATAGAGGATCAAGAGGACGCTCTTCTCATCATGAATATGACTTCAAAACAAGGTATGAATGATGAGCACCTCTTTTATATTGCCTCAGGTTGTTCAAACCATGTAGCAGACAATGTAGCTCTTCTTTCTGATCTTGAGGAACCCAAGGGAAAGCACCAAGTACAAACATGTGATGACACCAAGCATTCAATGGTCAAGGTAGGAAATGTCAAAACTTCTTATGGGAATAGAAATCTATTGAGCAGGGTTCTTTATGTACCGACAATCACCAGGAATCTGATGAGTGTTGGACAGATAGTGGAAAAGGGTTTGCAAGTTAGGTTCATCAAATATGGAGCTTTTGTGGAGGATCCCCAACATGGATTCAAGAGAATTGCCAAGGGAGAGAAAACAGGTAGACTATTTACATTTGAACTCGAGAAGACTAGAAATATTGCACTTTATAACTACACGGATCAAACACTGCTTGAGCTTGAGTTTTGGCATAAAAGATTAGGGCATATTCATGAGAGAACCTTGAAGCAAATATGTAGAGATCAATGTGCTTGGGATACCTAATGTATCCAAGCAACACATGATCTATAAATGTGGTGCTTGTCAGTTTGGTAAATCACACAGGTTACCCTTTACCAAAAAAGGCTACATGCATGAGGATTCCTTGGAACTTGTCCACACAGATGTGTGGGAACCAATCAAAGACCCTTCAATTTCAGGATGAAGGTACTATGTGTCATTCATTGATGATTTCAGTAGGTGGACTATCTTGTATTTCATGAAGCACAAAGATGAAGTGTTCAGTTGTTTCAAAAAATATCTTGCACTTGTGGAAAATCAAATAGGAAGAAGCCTAAAGAGAATAAGGTCAGATGGAGGAGGTGAGTACTTCTCCAATGAGTTTGATGCATTTTTGTAGGACAGAGGTATCAAAAGGGAGATTACTACAAGGTATACCCCTGAGCAAAATGGGGTAGTAGAGAGGAGAAATAGGTTGATTGTGGAAGCAGCTAGATCAATGCTTAATGAAAAGAAATTTCCTAATTATTTATGGGCACAAAGTGTATCTACTACTACTTATCTTATTAATAGGTTTGCCATCCAAATCACTTGATGGGATGACCCCATATGAAGCATGGCATGGTAGGAGGCCATCACTTGATCATTGTAGAATATTTGGATCTATTGCTTATGTGCATGTTCCATCTCAAATCAGAGATAAGCTAGGCCCTAAGGCAGAGAAGTGCGACTTCATAGGGTATGATTTAAATCAGAAAGGATACATATTTTACAATCCATCCAACAAAGGATTTATGGTCAGTAGAGCTGTTGTGTTTGATGAGAATGATTCTTGGTTTGAAAGTGAATGCAGGAAGGTCAAATTGCCATATGACTTGGAAGAGGAATTTCCAAGCCTCACCAAGGAGGAGCCAAGCCAAATTGAAGACATCAAATCAGATGATGAGGACATCATCAATCTAGAAGAATTCAAGGCATGGAAATCAAAGGGCAAGGCCAAGATGAAGAGGTTGGAAGACTTACCTGAATCATCCAACCAAGCTCTAAGGAGATCACAAAGGGAGAGCAAGAAGCCAATCAGATATGGGTATGATATTTCATTAGTTACTAAGCATTCCATTTAGCTTGGTAAGGATTTATCACTTGAAGAACCTTCTTCATATGAAGAAGCAAGTACCAAGGCAAAATGGAAGGCATCAATGGAGGTAATTGGTTCTAGATGGATTTACAATGAAGGTAATTGGTTCTAGATGGATTTACAAAATCAAAAGGAACTCAGATGGATCCATAAACATGTATAAAGTTAGACTTGTCACTAAGGGTTTTGCACAAACCCAAGGAGGCATCAATGAAGGTAATTGGTTCTAGATGGATTTACAAAATCAAAAGGAACTCAGATGGATCCATAAACATGTATAAAGCTAGACTTGTCACTAAGGGTTTTGCACAAACCCAAGGAGCTGATTATGAAGAGACTTTCTCACCGCTAAAATGCCAACCATCAGAGTATTGGTAAGTGTGGCTGCATCTAGGAATTGGAATATGTATCAACTAGATGTGAAGAATGCTTTTTTCAATGGCTGGATTTAAGAGGAAGTTTATATGGCTCAACCTCCTAGCTATGAAGACCCAATCAAGGTAAATTATGTGTGCAAATTGAACAAAGCTCTTTATGGTTTGAAACACGCACCTAGGGCATGGAATCATAGGTTAACTACCTATCTTCAAGATCAAGGATTCATAATGGGCAAGGCAGATTCTTCTCTGTTTGTCAAGAGGAGCAACTCAGAATTGATATATTTATATGTGTATGTTGATGACATGATACTAACAAGTAGTGATGCCAATGGCATCAAACAAATCAAGAACCAAATGATGCAGGAGTTCAAATTCAATGACCTAGGGTTTCTGAAGTATTTTCTTGGACTTGAATTGGTCTACACAAATTTTGGAATTTACATTACTCAAAGGAAGTATGTGCAGGACATGTTGAAGAAGTTCCACTTGGAGAATGCCAAGATAGCTAGCACCCCTATGGAAGTAAATCATAAATTGGGTGCTCATGAAGGTGATTTGCTTGAAGGCATTGCAGGATATCAAAGCATAGTTGGGAGTCTAAACTATGCAACCTTGACAAGGATAGACATATCTTATGGAGTAAGTGTCTTAAGTCAATTCATTAATAAACCTAGATATCCTCACTTGGAAGCTACCAAAAGGATTTTGAAGTATCTCAAGGGTACTCAAAATCAAGGTTTATACTTTCCATACACATCAGATTTAGAAATCAAGCTATACTCAGATGCAGATTGGGTAGGTTGTAAGGATGACAGGAGGAGTACTTCTGGGTATCTTTCTTTTGCAGGTGATAAGTCCATTTCATGATCTTCCAAGAAGCAACCTATTGTTGCTTTATCTTCATTAGAGGCTAAATATTAGCCAATGCTACACAAGAAGCCATATGGATTAGATTGCTATATTCAGATTTTGGACTTCATACTCACTCACCTATGATTTTTGGTGACAATACAAGTTCTTTGCATCTTGCAGCCAATCCTATCTATCATGAAATAACCAAGCATAAATAAGTTCACTATCATTATGTTAGAGAAAAGCTATTGAACAAGGAGATTCAATTGGCATATGTATCCACAAATATGCAATGTGCAGATTTAGTGACCAAAGCACTTGATGGTACTAAACTTTGCAGGTTTAAAACTATGATTGGGTTGTAGGTGATTCAAGAAGACTCATGAAGGAGAACAAGCCAAGATTTTTGGTTTGAGGGGGAGCTGTTGGAGCAATTCGACAAGCCTTCACATTTGGCTTCGCTTGAAGAATCATATGAAGAAACATGTGATGAGTCACATGAACCATTGCTTGTAATTGTGTGATCATTTACCATTTGTAAATGGTTAACTCATTAAAGAATCTTGTAAAAGGCTACAAACTCATGGATTTAGATAAAGCATTAGTTACGAATTTGGATTGAGACAATATATCCTAGGTTAATGGCATCACATTTTAGTGAAAGCCAAATTTGAATTTCAAATTCAAATTTGAAGAAAGTCATTATAAAAGATACTTGTAAACTCGTGGTCCAAGAGGAATCCTATTGAAGCTCTTCCACTGATCACTTATTGGATTTGAGTAGCTAACTTCATTGACTACTCATATCACTATGATTTGGCATCAATTCCTTGCCAATGATCTTGTAATATCTTGTTCCATAATACATATCCATCATTGAGTATCTCTGTTGATTTCTCTGGTATGTCCACTTAGTGAAGTGAACTTTGAATGATCATATCTCATGGATCTCTCCATCCCTTTCCATGATCTATAGCTTGTTGGAACCAACATAAATTCTACTTATTGTGCCAAATTTTCAGCTTATTTTCTTCTTCCAATTGGGAGAAATCTAAGTCGAAGTGCTCTCTGGTCATTCTCTGCTAAGTTCCTAAAAAGTCAAGGGTAAGAATCCAAGTGCTAAATTGCTTTCTAAGTGTGTGGTCTATCATTTTAAGTGATCTAATTGTAATCATTAGATATCTAAGAGAATTAGATACCCTCAAAAGGATTTTGATCAATTGCTACTATACTGTGAGCACTGAACATTTCGAGCAAGTGTCAAGACCAAAATAGCAAGTTTTTGGTCACTAGCTAGTTGCAAGGTTATCTGTTTTGATTCAATTGTTTGAAGCATCATTTCCAAAGCACATAGGTACTTTATTCGTGTCATCTACAAGCTAAGAGGGCCTACAACACAAATCTGAAGTAAAATAGGGCAGGTACTAAGCAAGGTTTGGCAGTACCACCTCACTTCTTATTTTATCCATCCATCTCTTCCAACAGATAAATAGATAGATAAATAGATAGATAAATAGATAGATATATAGATACATAGATAGTCAGGAAAACAGATAGATAGATAGACAAAAAACACACAGATGAAGAGATAGATACATAGATAGAATGGTAGATAGATAGATAGATAGATAGATAGATAGATAGATAGATAGATAGATAGATAGATAGATAGATAGATAGATAGATAGATAGATAGATAGATAGATAGATAGATAGATAGATAGATAGATAGATAGATAGACAGATAGATAGATAGACAGATAAATAGACAGATAGATAGACAGATAGATAGACAGATAGATAGACAGATAGATAGACAGATAGATAGAAAGATAGATAGACAGATAGATAGATATATAGATAGATAGATAGATAGATAGATAGATAGATAGATCTATAGATAGATAGATAGATAGATAGATAGATAGATAGAGACAGATAGATAGACAGATAGATAGACAGATAGATAGACAGATAGATAGACAGATAGATAGACAGATAGATAGACAAATAGATAGATAGATAGATAGATAGATAGATAGATAGATAGATAGATAGATAGATAGATAGATAGATAGATAGATAGATAGATAGATACATAGATACATAGATAGATAGATAGATAGATAAATAGATATATAGAGTGATAGATAGATAGAGAGATAGACAGATAGAGAGATAGACACATAGAGAGATAGATAGATAGATAGATAGATAGCAATGTATCTATATATCTATCTATATATGTATCCATCTATGTATCTCTCTCTCTCTCTCTATCTATCTATCTATCTATCTATCTATCTATCTATGTATCTATCTATCTATCTATCTATCTATCTATCTATCTATCTATCTATCTATCTATCTATCTATCTATCTATCTATCTATCTATCTATCTATCTATCTATCTATCTATCTATCTATCTATCTATCTATCTATCTATCTATCTATCTATCTATCTATCTATCTATCTATCTATCTATCTATCTATCTATCTATCTATCTCTCTATCTGTCCGTCTGTCTATCTGTCTATCTATCTGTCTATCTGTCTATCTGTCTATCTGTCTACCTATCTACCTATCTACCTATCTACCTATCTATCTATCTATCTATCTATCTATCTATCTATCTATCTATCTATCTATCTATCTATCTATCTATCTATCTATCTATCCATCTATCTATCTATCCATCCATCCATCCATCCATCCATCCATCCATCCATCCATCCATCAACCTGAAACCTCCAAGTTCAGACATCAGCCCAGCCAATACACTAACAACGGGGAATCAACCTCCAGTTAGAAGGAGAATACACTCAGCCGGTACCCACGGGGAATCCATCTCCAGACAAACGTCAATCAAGCACTCATCGGCCGGAAGAATGAGCAGCGGTTTGAAACATCTCGAATTTACTTATTTATCCTCTATAGAAGTTTCATCTATGCATAAATTGAGCTCCTCCTAAGAGCGATTACCAATAATTAATTCAAAGGAGGTTTGAAGACTGAAGAGCCAGAGAAAGTTCAGCCAAGGTGGTGAAGGAGTGAGTCGTCCAAGGCATCCCAAGCTAACCTACAACTAGATGCAAATATTGAAGAAGTAATCGGGGAAGTATTGGATTTAATTTTCATTTTTTTCCTTCAGTATTAGAAATGGCATTTTCTTATTTCTAGTTGATTCCAAAGTATTCACTGAATTATAGGGGATTCCTACGCAAGTAACATGGTATTAGACATACCTAGGCAGGAAGAGGATTATGCACCGCAGGAAGGGGGTAGACAGTTAGGTTACACTCCAGGTCTTCTAAAGATAGGCCAAGAAGAAAGGTAGGAAATAAATATTTATAAAGAGTTGAATGGATTGGATGAAAAAATGAACGATATCCAAGTGGATATGTTCATCATCAAGGAAATCCAAAACGAGATGGGTACTCTTAGTACTTCAATTAATGAAGTTAAAGGGAAGATGGAACAAATTCTTAATACACTTTGTCCATCTTTACCCTTACCTGCCTGTTGCTCTAGCACGATGGTAAGTACCACGTTAAGAAGCTCCACCTCCTTAATGTCAATCCGCGGAAGAGATAGGAGTGATATGAAGATCGTGAATGTGAGATGTAGTGAGAGTGAAGGTGAGAAGCATAGAGATGCACACACACATACACACACAATGAAGAGACAAGCAATACACAATGGAAGGTAGGAAATCAACTCTATTACTCAAGATCTTAATTACAAGCTCAAAATAGCTCTAAGCTCACACTAACCAACCTCAAAAATGAGCTCTCTAGCTCTTGTTATAGATTCTAGAATAGTTTTGATCGGTTTCACATCTAGTGATCGGCATAGTTAAAAAATAGGTCCTAGATGCTATTTGAAAGGGTAAACGATGTCTAAAAATAACCAAAATTGGTACGCTCATTCTACCTAAGATCCTCAAGCTCAAAGACTCCTCGGCTTGTGCAAAATGGAGCTATAAATTACAAAAAGGGTTTTTTTCTATGTTACATGAGTGATAAAAATCACTGTTGAGTGTTTGAAAAAGTAATATAAAACATTATTGCTTGAAAAAATGATCCGACTGGATCCCTGCTCTGTCTTTACATGCTTCTACGTCTTCTATGCCTCTGGCTGCTGCCAACACCCCCTCCCTCTCGCTTCTATCGTCCTCGACAAAACCTTGTTGTGAGGTCTGTCGGATGTAATTCTGTAGGAGATCCTGAGCGAGGGTGTGCTCTGATATGCGAATTCCCCAGGCTAGATGTGCCTCGAGTTTTTCCCAATCAATTGGTTGCGGTTCATATGATGGCGGGAGTCGGTAGTGCGTAGAATATACCATTTGTTCACAGGTAAAGAGTTGAATGAGTGGGCTTGCTGATGAACACTTCTGAGTGATATTCCCAGAAACCGATTGTGAACATTTCTTCAAAGGTTTGCTTGTAGCACGCCAGTAAATATTTGATTCTGCAATGCCAGGCATAACACACCCGGAGCGATGGCGTTGTGCTCATGTCATAATCTAAGTCGAGATTGCCATGCTCGAAACCCGGGGTGTCGACATGTGGTGCCTTGACGTGATGGAAGACTTTGAAAACCATCTGCATCATGTCAAATATCTTGACACTCATGTGCGCTGCTACATCATACATATGTTTTAGACGAGGGAGCCAGTGACGAATCGTTGCCATCATGTAGCCTACTGTTGGTGGTCCTGTGGGTGGCCTGAAATATGGATAGTTAAGCCAATCTTGGCATTGCTTGTTGTTTTGTACTTTAACTGCAAAGGCCTTCCAGGAGCAGCGATGTGGCACAGGTCCCCAACATGGGTTATACTTGAAGTGCAAAGGTGCTTTGGCCCATGTAATCATCATCTCAGGATACTTCTGTAATAAATCTTTGCGCCAATCTGGTTGATAGATCTCTCCTTCCTGCGCATCTAGTGGCAAATCGTTAGGCTCAAACTGAGTAGCGTGAGATGGTTTCTTGCCTGTTTCTTTCTCTATGGCCAACTGATATTCAGCCATTAACATAAAATAAGGTTTATATTGTAACTCATGCCCAGATATGTATCTGCGAGGGGCCAAATGAGCAAAGAATGGGGATTGTAATATGTGTTCTTCAATCATTGCCATTGCATGTAGCTGAGCCTCTACACGTGCTGAGTGAGTTCTTCCAAGTTCTTCAACTGTCTTCATCCATGCGGGAGTTGGAAGTTTGAAAGTCGTCTGGCCTTCAACGGTGACGCATCTGCCTTGGATGGGTTGGGGCTCATATGCCTCTTCAAAAGTTTCCTCCACCAGAATAGTCACTATTTCTTCCTCGACTAGTAGTTCCAGTGGGGAGTCTGGCCTTGGTGGTGCTTCATATATTGCTATGTGTGATTGAAGAGTTGATACCTGGGCCCTTAATGCATTGAGTTCCTCTATGATTTTAGCAGCAGGTTCCATAAGAGTTGGTAGTCCTTGTTGTACTGGTGCTCGTAATTGGAGTAATTTATGATCTTCTTTCAACTTCTGATATTCCTCATTCATGCTGTCGTATTCTTCGAGCAATCTGACATGATCATCTAGCAAAATTTGCATAGATTTTGAGGGCACGGCCTTGAAACGGCTAGGGCTTAATGGTTGGTCTAGCTGATCTAGTGCAGCTTCTAAATTCTCTCTATTTTGTTCTTGTAAACGCTGGTTCTCTTCTTTCACTGCTGCCAAGTGTCGTCTGAGTAATCCCATGTTCCTCGTGAGCGTCACATTGCGAATCGTCTGGGCCCTTAACAAATTATCAAGATCAGCAGTGACCTCTTTGGTTTTCTCTTCATTCTCTAGTTCTAGTCTATGGTATGCCTCTCGTAGTTCTTGGTATCGGGTGTTCAATGAGGCATTCTCTATGGACAATGAGTTGAGCTATGACTATAAATCATTGGTTGTCTTCTGCAGCGTCTCGTAATTGGTTCCTACAGATGTGAACTCATCGTTTACTTGAGTCATGCAGGTGAACATCTGATGAAACGCAGTGTCGATGGTGGGTGATAAAATTAGTGACGGAGTGAATGCAGTTACGGTGTGTGTGGGTGTCGATGCAAAGGGAAAGGGAAATGGGGGTGGGAGAGTGGATGCCGTGGTTATTGTGGAAAAAAGTGAAGTGCCTAAATATGGTTGTGCCATCAATGAAGTGAGTGGTGGTGCGGTGGGTGGTGAGATATCCATGTCATTGGACGTGGTGTCAAGTGCGGTGACCGTGAATAGTGGAATGATCGTGGGTGCTTGTGTGGGTGTAAATATAGGGTTTACAAAAGTTGAAGAGTAATTTACAGTGGGCGTCTCTTGTATGCCTTGGTGGAAAGGGGAAAGAGGAATTACGGTAGGGCGGGGAGATGAAACAAGGGAGAAGGTTAATGGAGGTGGGAATGGGAAAAGGTGTCTTGGAGGTGTGGGGAAGGATGGGAAAGATGGAGGGAGAAAGGGACTAGATGGAAAGGTAGACATCGTAGGAGGTAGACTAGGTGGAGTGGGTGTGGACATGGTTAGAGGAATGGAAGCAACAAAAGCTGCTGCAAGTGCACTGTTAAAGGACGGGGATGGGCCGGGGGAGGAAGGGTGTAAGGGGGAGACTGGATGGATGGGAGGTGAAGGAGGAGCGGTTGGGGTTGTGGGTACTTCGGTCACATCGGTGGTATGTACAATAGTAGTGTGGGGTGGGGAGTTGATGATAATGGTGTCTTCTGCCAATGAGCCTTTTGGGAGGAGACGCGCTTCTCGTGCCTATTGGGATGACTGAGCACCTGTCGGTACTCGAATGTATTCGCCCGATTTTGATAGTAGTCGTACTCGTCGGGGGTCAAATTGCGGAAGGGGTTTTCTCTGCAAATATCTTAGGCTTCATTAGATACCACTGATTTGACAAGTTCCCTGAAGCCTTTGATGTACACTTCTTCGAAATTGCTTGAGACAAGTTCTTGTTCGATGAGTGCTTGGCTCTCTTCCTCTGATAACTTCTTACGCGCCCAAACCTTTTCCATAGTACGATATAACTTTTTGATTGCCAGTGTATAAGCTGCTACTTCAAAGGTTTCATCTTTGTGTGTGCTCGTGTCACCTTGGGTGTCGGTGTGCTGTCTTTGTTCCTCTGTCTGCACGTTTTCTTGGGAGTCATGCGTGCCTTGGCTGGCTTCATCATCGCCATCATCATTATCTGTTGCCGTTCTTTCATCGTCTGAACTCGATACTACCTGTCCTTATAGTTGATCTGGGGGAGTGGTCGGATAGCTTGATCGTTCATATTCCTGAGAAAAAATCTGACCTTTGGAATACTGAAATTCATTTGAGAAGGCATCTGGCATTTCAAAATCAAAGGTTGTATCTAGTGGCTCTGCTTCCATGTTGGGTATCGGAAAAGAAAAAGCTTCCGCACCAATAGTGGTGGGAACTTGTGCTGCAGTGGTGGTAGGTTCCTGAACTGATGTTGGTTGTGAGGTAACCGCACTAGTAGTGCCTTCTGCAACAATAGGTCGTGATAATCGTATACGAATGGCTTGTATAGGGGCTTCTGTAGGAGACTGTTCTGGAGAGGGTTGCGATGACGGTGATTCGCAGACTTGGAGGCATGGGATAGTACCTCTCATACACTTTCCTGCTCGCCCTTTGCTAGCCTTCCTAGCTTTCTTTGTCGTCCCTTTGAATGCTTTTAACTCTTCACTGGTCATTGCACGCTCTATTGGCAAGTCGTATGCCAAACACATATATACAATTTTCGTAAGAGCGCAGCATCCATTGATGACTTTCTTTCTTTCCCATCTATGTTGTGCTAAGTATAGCTGATCAATTATCCAGCTTGCTAGATCAACTGTCTGAGGTCTAGTACATGCTAAATATAAGACAAACCAGATACGCTTGTGGGGCATGGTAAATCGATCCTGAGCGGGGAAAGCGAAATGCTACATGCATATCCTCAACGGTTTGGAGAGCTCAGGTGTGATTGCTAAAATATCTTCCCATTTAGTAACATCCCCCCATTTCATAGGCTCTGGAATCAGCCTCTCACGTTCTATAGGGGTATGCATCCCCTGGATTTTAATGGCAGCTCTAATAAAATCTTTTGTCAAATAAAACCTTTTAAATGGGGGTTCATTCACCAAGGATGGCAAAATAAAGGTGCCTGGTAGATCCCTGTTTTCCAAATCTGTCAAAGTGGTTACTAAGTAATAACATCTGTAGAAGTCTTGTTTAGGCAAAGGGTCACTGAAATACTCTATGAAGCCTGCTCTTGCCCAAACATGTGTTAAGTCTTCTGTGTTCGTAGTCCTTCGAACTCTCTTGAGAAAAACTGGTACTTGGCCCAAGTACGGGTATCAAAGGCCAAATTGGCTTCAAAAATGAAATCTGCATCCGCCAATGAGCCTGCTAATCCTTGGAACCAGTGAGAGTTACGATGGATCTTTTCAGTATACCCCTTAGGAGGATCGTCAATAGGCATCGGTCCTGGGAAACCTTGAAATTCTGGTGGTTGAGCCGTAGGATGGGGCTGTGCGAGTAATTCACCAATATTTGCCATAGGTACATTGGGGCCAGCTTCAGATGGTCCTTCTTCTATCTGCATGATGATGAATGCAAATGTGTAGCAGATCTGCTACAAAAGATTAACACATTAGTATGGAAAGTAATCATGATCCCATAAAGTGAGACCGCAATACCTTTCCATGACCGATGTGTAACCCGTGTAGCCAAGGGTTGTGATGTGATTGATGCAATGCTTCTTGCAGAGCTAGTGCAGGTCTCTAGACACCTATATGTTTTCAGATAATGCATGTAGTGCTTTGATGAGATGTTATTACAAGTGTTGTTGGGTAATAGTGTGTGGATTCGTACAAGGTTCAAATGTAAGTGATTTATTACAAGGATGGAGATTAGTTGGGGTGGGAGTAACGTTAGATAAGGGGGTCGGAGAAGATGTCTGGATACATTTCGGTATCCATTTCCTAAGAGTTTCTGAGCGGATGGTGTGTTTCTGCTGAGGGACAAAAGATGATGTCGGATGTGGTGGTATTGAAGGGTGAAAAGATTTCTGAGGGGTACATATTACATGGCTTGAGTGTTGAGCTATAATACATGGTTTGGGTACCCAAATCTGTGAGGGTATGGGTCAATTTGTAAGGTACTTCTTGGCGATCCAAATTTGTCGATGGTTCGTACTCGTAGAAGAAGATCGAGGAGATGTTGAATATTGACTCTGCTTCTGCCTTGACTTCTCTTTGCCAATGTCTACATTGGTGAAATCTATTGGTAGTTTTTGTCCTTTTGGCACCCATATTTATCTCGTGCCGCTTATTCTGTGGTGCTGATATTGCTACTTTCTTTGGGTTGTCTGGTATTGTCGTCGGTCTGGGTATGTCATGTGTTGCCCTGCAATGTTAGGCAATCCAAGTACTGAACCATTGCTTATCATTTCTTTGATACCTCTCTCATTAAAATGTCCAAGTCTTTTGTGCCAAAGATCCAATTCTGACACCTTTTGCTCTCCATATGCAAACATAGCATGTCCAATATTTCCTTGTACCTTTAATGTGAAGAGCCTTCCTTCCTTCTTCCCTATAACAATCTGTTTATACCCTTGACTAGGGTCTTCAACATAAAATCCATCATTAGTGAACCTTACCTCATATCCTTTTTCCACAATTTGTCCTACACTGATCAAATTCTTTGGGATTGTAGGAACATACAGAACCTTACTCAAAAGAGTGCTTCCATCTTTGGCTTTGTCTGAACCAATTGACTTGACTTTGTGCTTTGTATTATCACCTGTTTGAACTGTATGATTAATTGCATTATGATCTAGATCAGTCATCAAGGCAATGTTTCCACTCAGATGATTGCTACATCCTGAGTCAATATAAAATACTCTCATGTCTTCATGTGAGGCTTCACATGTTGCATTCATAATGAGAGTCAAATATTCTTTCTGATCTGATGCATAATTGTAGTAGGTGTTATTATAGGATTGATTTTGGAAGCTTCTTCCTCCACCTCTTCCAAAAGAATTCCTACCACCTCTACCTCTGAAATTTCCTCTCTGATATCTACCACCTCTTCCTCTTTGATTAAAGTTCTGATTAAAATTACCATTGCTTTGATCATTATGCCAACAATCATGAGATAGATGATTGGTCTTACCACATATCCAACAAGCTCTGACATTATCTTTGTTATTCCTGCCTCTTCCTCTACTTCTGCCACTTCCTCTTCCTCTTAGGAAGTTTGCTTGACTTGGAGTACCTTCATCTTCAACTAATTGTTGTTTTCCTTTGCTAGCTTTCTTCTTGTCTTTAGAATACATTGCATGAACTGCACTCTTATCAACATCTCCTTTGATATCATTCTCAAAAGTGAGCATATGTCCTAACAATTGATTCAAATCAGGAGTGAAATGATCTAATGAAAGTTCTGTAGACAAAATAAAAGGCTTCGACTTCTCATCTACTCTTAGCCCTGTGAGAATTTGTCTTCTTCAATATCTTCATCCACTGCACCTAAAGAATCTGCAATGTCCTTCATCTTTGTCACATAATCAGATATTGATTGTGAAGCCTTCTTCTTGAATGTAGTAAACTCTTCCCATAATGAAGCTTTCCTTGATTTGTTTGTATTCTGAAAATGCTCTTCCAAAGCATTCCAAATGTCACTTGCACTTTCAAGTTGTCTAATATGAGGAAGCAAATAATCATTCACTGCCATGTAGATTATGCTCCTTGCTTGAGCATCCTTCTTCATCCAAATCTTTATATCTGCAAGCTCCTCCCTAGTTGGAACACTAGGATCTCTGAACTCTGGATTTTCTTCCTCTCCTGTGATGTATCCCATCAAATCTT
This sequence comes from Ceratopteris richardii, assembly GCA_020310875.1. Classification (NCBI taxonomy): domain Eukaryota; kingdom Viridiplantae; phylum Streptophyta; class Polypodiopsida; order Polypodiales; family Pteridaceae; genus Ceratopteris; species Ceratopteris richardii. Next base: position 63,170,406 of record CM035423.1, read on the forward strand.
TGCTCATAAGATGAGCTTCCATTCTCATAGACCAAGCTGGATAGTTCTCTCTATCCAACTTTTCAATTTGGAGACTATCTCCCATCCTTGCTTCACCTGTAGTCTCAAATCTTTAGTCCTTATAAAGAATGAATGTACCTTAGCTTCGAATGTTGCTCCTTCTGATCCTTTTGATAACCTTTATGTGTCTTCCTTCAATCTTTCTTCACACTTTATTCTTTTGAACCTTCGAGATGTAAAGTTTGTATGTCTGCAGCAGTCTGAGTCTTCCTTTCCTCAAATTTGATAAAACCTGCTCTGATATCACTGACGGAGAGTGTAAATCTCCAAAAGAACAAGCTATCCTTGATGTTAGACCACCTCTATATCAAGAATAACTTCAGACTCCCCTTAATTTTAAAAGACAATCACCAAACTATCAAGAAATTGATCAACTGTGAAAAAATTACTTCTCAGAAAAAGTCTTCTATAGATTAATCACTCATTGACTAATCATTCGTGTAAAGTTTTTAATAAAACTTTGTAGAATGTGTCGCCTAGAGATTGCGCACCTTCTCCAAGTTAAATCACTTCAAATGCTTGAGTAGATTGTGAGAAATGACTCAAACACTTAACCTATGTCTGAAACTACCTCTCTGTAATGACGACTTTGACACCTGTAACTTCTAAGCTATGGTCCTCCCAAACTATAGCCCATTTAATCAAATGCTTTTAGCCATAGATGGCTTACCTCTTGACTTAAATTTTGAGCCATCATTTGTGTAAAAATTTACACTGTGCACTGAGCACTGTCCATTTCTTTGACCATCGAATCTGCGCCTGTTTCATAAGACACTCAGAACTTTCTTACATATGAATGTTCCTATTCAAAATTCTCTCAGCTTGTTTGCAATTGGACTCTCAAACTTTATCCATAGATGGATCAACTATGGCCTTAGATGTGTACAAATGGATTTCTCATAAGATTAAGCACAGAAGGAGAATTAGAGAAAAAATCGATGCGCCATTCTCTGAAAACTTTCTCTTATCTTAACTTTTCATACATATGATGGATGATCCATACAATGTTCATCATCTACTCATCTATCTTTCATCTCATGCTCTATTATGCTTACAATACGACTATAGCATGTACTTATATACATATACAAGTCCTAATTCGTCATTACTTCAAGTATATTGAAGTATATACAGAACTAATGTACATATGATTTAAAGAACTTTGCTAACTGAATCTTCTCTTCATTCCATAAAGTTGATCTTCAATCTTTTCTTCATCTCTTTACTTCTAGCCTTTATGTAATCACTAATTGTTGATTGTTCTGCTCCAACAATTATCGTGGGTGCTCTCATGCTAATAGACTTGGCTTCCCAAGGTCCTATGAACTGAGGTAATTCTTGCAAAGAATTGGATTCAAAACATGTGTGTTCACTTAGTTGCTCTTCCTCTACATCATCGTAAATAGAGGGGATGTCTTGGGGAAATTGCTCTTGCAAGTCATCTATCTCTTGAATAGGAGGATGAGTTCCTTGTTCTTTTCTCCACTTCTCCTCTTGGATTTCTCTTAGAAATTCATGTGAATACCTATGTATGGAAGACAGGTTGTCTTGACTTTCTGTGTTGGGTACTTGAGACAGGGATGGTGCATTCCTTTCTTGTGTCTTTGGAACCTTAGGGTTCCTATGCTGATTCTTTTTCTCTTTGCTATCGATCAAGTATTCTAGCCTCTCCATCACTCCTTGAAAATGTAATTCCGGTTTTGCCATGTTATTCCAATTTAGATATCTAGAGGCTTCAAACATAGTTTGTGCTAGCTCTACCATCTTCATGCACAGTTTAGTCCTCTCAATTTCTAGATCTGCTCGTGGGTAGTTTTTACTCATTTCAGCTACTTGGGGTCCTTCTTTTATTCTAGCCTGATACACACGAAACATCGTCTAAGTTTTATGGTATGGGTTCCGCTAACACTGATCCTGATTTTTGAGCTAGGTTCTCTTGATTCAATTCCTGTGAAGTCAATTCTAGGATTTTGGCTCTTGATTCGTTGAGACTTCCTTCCAATTCTATTGTCCTCTTACTCCATTTTCTCTTAATTCTTTCTCTAGAATCTTTCCAAGATTTCGTCTTTTTACTGTTAGATTCTCCAACATCACTAGTTCCAGCTATTTTCGCATGATTAGATGTTGGTTCTGTAAGAGCGCCTGGGCTCTTATTATAGCTTGGATAGGCACGTATGTAGGGTTGGATCCATCTGCATTGTTTACAATACCTATCACGTTGATGGGTGTCACATTTGAAGCATTAGCAGGGTTCTTCAGACAGTCTTTTATGACATGCTCTTTACCACAATCAGCCTTGTATGTTATAGTATTGTGATTGTCCTGTTATAGGAGGATGTGGACAATCCTTTATGAAATGATCTCCTTGGCACCTAAAGCATGATCCTCTAGGGCCCTGGGTCTTAGTTGTCTCAGTTGGGATCGTGGATTCGGGTTTGTGTACATCACGTTAGCATACTCGGGCTCCCAACTAGGTTCCAATGGTGGACTATCGTATTGATATGTTTCCACGTGTTCTGGTGACTCTGTGTAATACACGGGTGGAGTATCTACATGAGTAGAGTCAAAACTGTTTGAGTTTGGGTCACTTTCTGTGATCAAGGGTGAAGAAGGCACTAAAGCCCTACTTAGGTTTTCTTCTGCAGTAGCGTATTTGACATTCGCTGGTGGGGGTGGGTGCTGAGCTTAAACAGGTTGAGGTCTTTGTTGAGCCTGATATGGATAATTTTGTGGAGGCATATAGTAATGAGGCTGAGCATTATACTGTCCTTGATACCTACCTGGTTGCGGGTAGTTTGTCTCACCGTTTGTTTGTTGTATGGACAGTCTTGAGCCGTATGATTCATGTATCTTCTCTCGATCGTACAGTATTGGCCACTAGGGTTGGCTTGTGTTTGTGTTGCATTGGGACACACATTTGCCATATGATCACCACCACAGGTGTAACAATGCTTGTTTGTTGTTAACCTAGGCATCTGTTTACTAGAAACTCCTAGTTTCTGGGCCACTTTTTCTGCTAGATCCTCTATCGAGTTAGACAATTTTGAAGACGCTAGAGATGAACAATCTGAGTCCTTATAGACCTTTGAGAGTTCCAACTCATCTTCGAGGTTGTCCTCAATGTCTATACAAATTCTTACACACTGCTCTAGCGTTCTAGGTTCCTTCAAGTATACATAGGAGCGTAGTTTAGAGCTCAAGAGGCCATCTAAAAACAAAGATACTTGCTTGGCCTGTGAGGGTAACTCTTGCATTGGACATCTTTCAAAATATTTTCTAAACCTACGTCCTGCAAGTCTAACCATTTCTTGAGGGGTCTGTTTGAAACTATGAATCAATGAAGACGTGTCATGTCTGATTCCACTTTTAGAGAATTCCGTGATGAATGACTCTAAAAAGTGATGGATATCCCTAAATTGCCTTTGCTGCAATGGTTGAAACCAAGTTAAAGCGGTGTTCTTTAACGTTAGTCCAAATGCATTGTATTGCGTGAACATATCTTCTACTTGCTCTGCTCGTAGCACTTGCTTAAATTTTGCAACATGATCATAGGGATCTCCTGTCCCATCAAAGTAGTTTTTCATGGACTTCATGAATTGAGTGGGTCTCAATATTCTCACGTGTTGACGTGGTCTAGGTAGAGGAAAATCATCTCTACCACCTAGTATTCCATGTTCCCTTTGTTTTTCCACTCTATTGGTGTCCGTGGTTGTTCTATCTCTCCCTAAGGGATGATTGAAACTTACTTCAGGTCTATCTTTGTTTTTCTCTCTTTGATTACCATGGGCTGAGGATGTCCCTGCCCCTTGTTGGCTCACGTTTACATTTGCCTGTGATGGAGGGAATACCAATTCGCCTCTCCATGTGTATGTGTTTCTAGCGTGGTCTGGCACCACAAATACTCGTTCTGAAGTTTCATCCAGGTATACAACCTTACCAGGTGTATCTGGGTCCTTGAATTCATAAATCGTGATGATGCCTACCTCACTAGGTTGTTCCGTTCTGTACCTCCAAAATGCTTCATCTATCTCTTTATTCACGAACAATTCTATGCTTCTGTTGTCTTGAGGGATCCACTCTGGGATTAGTACTCTTGTCAGTACATATTTCCCTCTAGGTGTCCTAGGTTCTTCTAATGGTTCTTTTCCTTGGGTTCTCGCTTCTGTCTCTAATTGAATTATGCCAAACTCATTGGTATTATTTGGATGAGTACTTAGGATGTACATCGTTCCTTCTTTGTCTATGTATGCATCTCTCTCTTGAATTTCACCACCGGATGTTCCAATCCAATGGGTTGATCAGGGTTGTGCATTTGCACCACTTGTCTTTGCAATCCATCCTCATAGATGCAAGCACCTAATCGGTTGGTTCGACGAGGTTCTAACTCAGTCCTATAGGGTCCTTCGGGTCTTTCTAAATATGCTACATTTGACCCTCCTTCTGGTCTTTCCGTGCTAAAAGCCATTTCTGATTCACTTGTATCTGAGCTCAACTCATAGGGGTAATTACTATTCAATTGTTGTGCCCACGATCGTGCAGTAGTTCGTACGCTTGCTTCTGATGATCTAAGGCTTCGTCGGTCTGACTTACCTATACGCTTGCCCGATCCAAGGTTCATAAATTTACTTCACGACACTTTTGATCGTAAATGGTTCTTTGTTTTTTTTTATTGCTTGTTTCTTTTTAAATGTCTTTAAGTTCTTGTCTTGTCTCAATGTATGCATCAAGAATCGACTTTCCGTGGTACTTTTGAGTTCTCGTTCTGTCAGACTTAAGTCCTTTCCTTTAGGTTTTCGTATCACACACTTTTACTTTAGTCTTGGACTTGAAAAATTAAGTCTCTTGAACTTGAGGTGTTCCTATCGTCATTAATCCACAATGCTAAAGGTTTAGCCTAAGCTAATAATTGACTGAGGGGGTTGAGTAATCTTCCAACCTCAAGTTAGCTTTGTTGGTTGCCCTGTTGCCCAAGAAGCCGTGCTTCCCAAGACCTGTGTTCTTCACTGCCTTGCTTTGAGTGCCCTTGATTGTCCTTGCTAGACCTGTAAAAACTCAATATTAGAACAATTTCACAAATGGATGATCAAGCACTTGAGTATATACACCCTTAAAGGTCCTTTCCCTTTTGCCCAAAATTTCAATGCCCCTTGGCTTTCTAGTCCCAACTATGTCAACCTCAAATTAGCTTATCTACAAATCGACGTATTCTTTATGAAAAAATAGCTGAGCTCACGTAGTACTCATCAAGAGCTTTCTAACGAGCTATAAAGCTCAAAAAACGGACTTCGGATGAAAAAGATATGACCGTTCAGGCCCTCGGGGGTAAAAACTGACAAACAGGTTTTTTCTCCAAATATGAGCTAAGGGGTCTCCTATGAGCTTAATGATCCAAATTTTTTCCAAAAATAGCCCCAAAATTGGTCAAAAATTGAAACCCTAAAAATGCGTTTGGGGGGGACAATCGCGATGGTCTGAGATAATCGCGATGATCTGGGACCGTCGCGATGGTCCAGGTGAACTGTCGCGATGGCGTGGCATGATCGCGATGGTCCGATGGAGCGAACTGTCGCGATGGTCTAAAGTGAATGATTGCGATGGTGTAAAAATGAACCATCGCGATGGCTCAATCGGCAAACAATCGTGATGGCATCAGTTAACGGTCAATGTGAACCGTCGCGATGGTCACAGATGCGATGGCGTGAGCCAATTGCGATGGTGCAAATTTTGAGTCGTCGCGATGGTCTGAGGGTATCGTCGCGATGGTCTAGCTTGCCACGTGGCAAGTGGGTCGTCGCGATGGCGTGAGCCAATCACGATGGCATGGGGTCGACGGGATCATCGGGATGGTCAAGGACCGTCGCGATGGTTCAAGTGAATCGTCACGATGGCATGAGACCATCGCGATGGTCCGGCCGAGCTGTCGCGATGGTGTGAGCCAATCGCGATGGTGTGACACAATCGCGATGGCGTGAGCCAATCGTGATGGTCCACCAAAATGCAAATTTTGCAGATGCGTTTGTGGATCCGTGTATGCGTGTGTGTCGCCTTCCTCGTGGCGAACTCGCTTACTAAAAATGTCGAAGTTGACAGACCATCGCGATGGTCTGACACACTCGACAGATCTCTGACAGAAAGTGAAATTTTACCTTTTGCAAGCTTTCCTGATGCACTGGAGCACTGTACCTGCAAGAAAACTCAAAAACACAATAGCACATGCAAGCACAAAAGATCTCTCTCTCTCTCGCATGCACAAATGAGGGGAAATGAGGAGAATGGGTGGATATGGTGAATTTTTTGATTTTTTGAGAGTGGAAGAAGATGATGCGGTGATGAAGATGGAATGTGGGGAAGGTGAAAAACACCAAAAACCAAGTAAAAACAACAACAAAAACTGAAAATTTTACCTTCCAACGCCACTTCTTGCTATACTCTTACCATCACGCATTCGTCCTAGACTTGATCCTCTGCAACGGCGCCAAATTTGGTGTTGCTCTAGCACGATGGTAAGTACCACATTAAGAAGCTCCACCTCCTTAATGTCAATCCGTGAAAGAGATAGGAGTGATATGAAGATCGTGAATGTGAGATGTAGTGAGAGTGAAGGTGAGAAGCATAGAGATGCACACACACATACACACACACAATGCAGAGACAAGCAAGACATAATGAAAGGTAGGAAATCAACTCTATTACTCAAGATCTCAATTACAAGCTCAAAACAACTCTAAGCCCACACTAACCAACCTAAAAAATGAGCTCTCTAGCTCTTTTTATAGATTCTAGACTAGTTTTGACCAGTTTCACATCTAGTGACCGGCATAGTTAAAAAATAGGTCCTAGATGCTATTTGAAAGGGTAAACGATGTCTAAAAATAACCAAAATTGGTACGCTCGTTCTACCTAAGCTCCTCAAGCTCAAGGACTCCTTGGCTTGCACAAAATGGATCTATAAATTACAAAAAGGGTTTTTTTCTCTGTTACATATGGTACATGAGTGATGAAAATCACTGTCGAGTGTTTGAAAAAGTAATATAAAACATGTTTGCTTGAAAAAATGATCCGACTGGCTCCCTGCTCTGTCTTTACATGATTTCGTGTCTTCTATGCCTCTGGCTACTGCCAACACTGCCCAAATGGGTTCCTTGTCTGTTCGACCAAGGAACCCATCATCTAGTAAAGGAACTGATGCCCCTTTACCATTGCATAGTAACGTATCTTTAAAAAATAAGAATGATGAAGTAAATCCTCCTCATACTGCCATTAAGTCTAGACGCCTTTCTTTTGTAAAAGACTTAAAAGCACCTCAATTTTTAGGGGAAGATAAAGACCGAAACAAAGATGCAGTCTTGACATTTTCAGAAAAATGGCAAGACTTGCATCAGTTAAAAAACAGCCCTGAAGCTTATCAAGTCTTAGAAACAAGTTTATCACTTGGACCTAAGGCTTATAAATGGTGGATGAGCTTAAAGGAGGCTCAAAGCATCCCAGAAACTTGGAATCAATTTGAAGAATTCTTCAAAAAAGAATTCTTACCAAAAAATGAGGATGAACGAAACTGGGAAGAATGGGACAAAGTCCTACAGAGAGGACATCCCCTTTCTTTATATATTTCTCGTTATCGAGAAATAGTACTGAAATTGCAAAACCTAGATGATTTTCATAAGGTACAAGGTTTTATCCGTGGTCTCGACAAACAAGTCAAACACGAAGTGAAGAGAAGTGCTCCAAAAAGTTTAGAAGATGCTATTAAGTTAGCACAGATCGATGAGAATCATGCTAAAACTGGAACACAACCACTTCATCTTGTCGGAGACAATAAAAAATTTAAACCAGGTAAAAGAAAGCTAGGCATGTTCAAAAAAGACGACTTTAAAACTCCTAGACCTTCACGACCTAGACTTGACCCTGAGGTTTGGGAAAAAGGAAAAAATGATAATCTTTGCTTTAAGTGCCTTAACCCAGGACATCTTAGTAAAAATTGCATGGCTAGGGGACAACAAAAAGCCACCCGTGAGATAAAAGGGAAAGAAAAGATAGGAATACACTTAGTCCAAACATTAAATCTCAAAAATAGTAAAGTTTGGAAAAAAGTGGAAGTCCTTCATGAAGACTACAAGCATCAGTGTTGTTTTTCTGACTCAATGTGGGTCCAAAACCAATTTGGACCTCATGACTTCGTCAAACTTCATGCTTGCATAAGTGGTGAAAAGGCCAGAGTCATGATAGACGACTCGGCCACCCACAATTTCCTAAACTACTCACTGGTGAAGAGACTAAAGTTGCCCCAACAAAAGTCACCTCATCAATATGTTGTATCTATGATGTAGGGTCAAGACAAGAAAGTCTGGGATACTATGATTTGTAACCTCGAAATAGAATTTCAAGGTTATAAAGATAAATTAGACTTCCAGATCATGCACATGGAAAGAACTGATGTGGTTTTGGGTAGGGAATGGCTTTGTGGCTTAGGAAAAACACTTAAAAGAAGCTATCGGCTGAATACTTTGGAATTCAAGGAGAGCATGATGTGTCGAGTACTCCTTTGATTTCTAGCATGGAGTTGAAAAAACTTGTAAATACCCAAAAAGCGGAAGTTTTCATGATACTTCCAACTGATGTAAACAATGTACATAATATAAATCCAGTTTCTTATATCTTGTCTCCCTTATCTGAACATGAAAGGTTTAAATTTAAGTGTTTAATAAATAATTATCAAGACGTTTTTCCAAAAGAACTTCCCCATGGCTTACCTCCTTCTCGTGGGCAAGTCAACCATGCTATAGACTTGCTCCCAGGTACTAAGCCTATATGTAAACCCCCTTATAGACTCCCTTTTTCCCAGCAAGCTGAAGTAGAAAAACAATTAAATGAATACCTGGTTAAGGGATTCATTCAGCCTAGTCTTTCACCTTGGACAACAACCATTCTCTTAGTCAAGAAAAAAGATGGATCAATGAGATTATGCATTGACGGTCGAGCCTTGAATAAAGTTACGATCAAGAATAAATATCCAATGCCCCAAATTGATGACTTATTTGATCAATTAAAAGGAGCTAAGATATTTTCAAACTGTGATCTCTGTCAAGGATATCATCAAATTAGAATTAAATTTGAAGATGTTCCTAAAACAGCTTTCAGAACTAAATATGGTCATTTTGAGTTTTTAGTCATGCCTTTTGGACTAACAAATGCCCCAGTCACGTTCATGACACTAATGAACACAATATTAAGCCCTTATTTGGGAAAGTTTGTAGTTGATTTTCTTGATGATATTCTTGTCTATAGTCAAGATGCAGCCTCTCATCTAGAACATTTGGAAAAAGGTTTCCAAGTTCTTAGAGAAAATAAATTATTTGGAAAAGAAGATAAATGTGAATTCTTTTCAACAGAAATCAGATATCTTGGACACATTATATCTGAAAAAGGGATTCAAGTAGATCTTGATAAGGTCCAAGTTATTCTTAATTGGCCTCACCCTAAAACTATTACAGAACTTCAAAGTTTTTTAGGGTTAGCGGGATACTACAGAAAATTTGTACCTAACTTTGCAAAAATCTCAACCCATTTATTTGAAAAATTAAAGGGTAAACCCAAAAGCCTCAATTGGGAGAAGGAACAGGCTGAAAGTATGGAAAGACTTAAAAGAGCCTTAGCTTCGGCCCCAGTTCTACAGATAGTAGATCCAAATGAACCCTTCGTAGTTGAAACAAATGCTAGTGATCTAGCAATAGGAGCTGTTTTGAATCAAAATGGTCGACCAATTGCTTTTGAAAGCCAAAAGTTAAATCCAACTCAAAGAAACTATTCTACCTATGAAAAAGAGCTTTATGCAATTGTGCATGCTCTAAAAAAATGGAGACATTAATTGTTTGGCACCAAAGTAACTATAGTTTTTGATCAAGCAAGTATTAAATGGTTTTGCAAACCAATCCGAATTATTAGGTAGAAAAGCTAGATGGGCCGAATTACTCCAAGAATTTGACTATGAACTCAGATATAGAAAGGGAAAAATTTAATATTGTGGTAGATGCATTAAGCAGGATGCCCATGTTAACTTCGTTGAGTTTCATACAAATTTCAAATGAAAAATGGGAAAGTATTTCCCAAATGAAAAATGGGAAAGTATTTCCATGGATTTCATTGCAGGCTTGCCACGTACCCCTACAGGCCTTGATGCCGTTTGGGTCATAGTTGACCGATTGACCAAAATGGCTCGTTTCATACCTACTCGAACTACAGTAAAAACTCGAGAATTAGCTAAATTATTCATAGAACAACTATATAGACTCTATGGATTACCTCAAGACATAGTGTCTGATAGAGATAGAAAATTCACTAGTCATTTCTGGAGAACTGTATTCAGTAGATGAGAAACTTAGCTAATTTGGAGTACTACTGAACATCCTCAAACGGATGGTCAAATTGAAGGAGTCAATTGAATACTTGAAGATATTTTACGAGCATACGTATCTTCTACCCAAACTAACTGGGAAGACTATCTACCGATAGTAGAATTTGCTTATAATAGTGCAAAGCATTCTGCAACAGAATATAGTCCTTTTATGTTAATGTATGGGTTTCAACCAAGAGCATCTTATGCAGTTGGGCTTCAAAATGAAAAAGTCCAAGCAGCTAAAGATTTCTTAGAAGATATGAACTTTAAGCTAAAACTAGCCAAGGAAAACCTAAGGAAAGCCCAGGATAGAGCTAAATCTTTTAGCGACCCTAAAAGACAAGATATTTCCTTTCAGGTTGATGAATTAGTATCTCTTAAAGTTCCTGAGAAATCTGAAACATTAAAAACAGGACCCTGTCCTAAACTCTCTCCGAGGTTCGTGGCCCTTTTAAGGTTCTTAAAAGAATAGGGACTTTGGCTTACGAGTTAGAACTTCCAGAAGATTGTTTACTTCATACATTATTCCATGTAAGTAGATTAAAAAGAAAATTGGATGAACAAGATAATCTTGTATCCTCGTATACAATCATTCAACCAATCTCCCTACTTAACATCCCTCATGAACCAGAAAGAATACTATGCACTCAAGATAAAAAAACAAGAAATCATCTATATAAAGAGTGCCTAGTTAAATGGAGGGATGGAACTGAAGAAAGTGCTACTTGGGAACGAGTAAGTTCCATAAACAAAAGATTTCCCTCTTTTTCAACTCTTGGTTAAAAATGAGGAAAATATCTTTTGAGAGTGAGTCCATGATCAAACAAAATGAATCATGGTGCACGGGGAAATACTCCACATAATATATCAAAACACATTTTCGAGTACGAAAATGTTAAAGGGGGAAAGAATGCTGTATAAATCATGGTTTAGACCATTAAACAATAGGGAATCCTTGGTTTAAATAAGTTAGACCCTCCAAAAAGGAACCTATGTTTCTTGGTTTTAATCCTTGAGGTTTTATTTCAATGGAAGTCTCAATTGAAGGGTATGTTACCTTAGGAATAATTAACCTAAGGGAGAAAAACCCTTAGTCTTGGGAGAAGCTTCTCCCAAGTGACATCTTGACTCGTACGTGAAGGAAAGACTTCAATTAAAATAGAAGCCATGTGATTCTCTTTGGAAAGTATCCACATGAAGGACACTTGGAAGGATACATGGGTAAAAATTAAGACATGCAACTCTTGGACCTTTGGTATATATATGGGTGGAGTTGGATGGGTGGATACGTACTCACTCACTCTCTGGTGGATGCTATACTCTAGGAAGAAGTTTTCATAAGACTATGTATCTATATATCTATCTATATATGTATCTATCTATGTATCTCTCTCTCTCTCTCTATCTATCTATCTCTATCTATCTATCTATCTATCTATCTATCTATCTATCTATCTATCTATCTATCTATCTATCTATCTATCTATCTATCTATCTCTATCTATCTATCTATCTATCTATCTATCTATCTATATATCTATCTATCTATCTATCTATCTATCTATCTATCTATGTATTGATCTATCTATCTATCTAACTATCTATCTATCTATCTATCTATCTATCTATCTATCTATCTATCTATCTATCTATCTATCTATCTATCTATCTATCTATCTATCTATCTATCTATCTATCTATCTATCTATCTATCTATCTATCTATCTATCTATCTATCGATCTATATATCAATTTATCTATTAATCAATCAATCAATCAATCAATCTATCTATCTATCTATCTATCTATCAATCTATCCATCTATCTATCTATCTATCTATCTATTTACCTATCTATCTATCTATCTATCTATCTATCTATCTATCTATCTATCTATCTATCTATCTATCTATCTATCTATCTATCTATCTATCTATCTATCTATCTATCTATCTATCTATCTATCTATCTATCTATCTATCTATCTATCTTTTTATCTATTGTTGATATATTTAGGTAGTGATGTGTGTGAACACAGTAGGATCATTAGGGCACTTTTTTCTCTCTTTAGGAGGTTTTTTTCCCCGGCTTGTATATGTTGAGAGTACATGCACGGAAGCAAAATGAAAAGAAGAGTGTACTCACAAAAGAAAGAGTGTGCGAGACTCAAAATGAGTAGACCATGAAATGGGTAAACTCATGTTGATTAGAAATGAGCTTTCCAAGAGCATGGAGTAGGATCCTCAAACTTTTAACCAATTACAAATGGGGAAAGAGGCCCTCCTTATATAGATTTGGGAGGGGATCTCCAATATACATCTCATGTGGGATAATTCCCCTCAAAGGAGAATGAATACAACTGGTAGAAGCAAATGGCAAGGTACCCAAATACAAGGAAATAGAATATAAAATGGAAATAAACTAGAAATGGAGTGCCTCCTTGATACAAAATGGAGATTCACTTATGCAGATACAAATGTAGATGCTATAGGAGCAATCATGTCGTCAACACCCCCTCTACAACTCCATTTTCGAGCGGCTAAATGGTGCAAAGGTCCACCAAGTGTTGAAGCAAAATTAGAGGTAGAGCCTTTGTGGACATGTCCGACCGCTTCTCTTGAGTGGTGCACTCCTCTAGAGCAATCCCTTGAGACACGAGCTTCTTGCAGATGAAGTGGTATTGGATCTCGATGTGCTTCATCAAAATGTGGAACACTGGATTCTAAACGATGGCCAAGGTCGACTGACTGTTCTTGTGAATGCATGTCGGAGTATCCTGCAAAACACCAATGTCAGATAATGAATGTCGAAGCCAGATTGCCTCACATGCGGCGAAGCTGGATGCTTGGTACTTAGCCTCAGTGGATGACAAAGCAACTGTAGGCTGCTTCTTACTTGCCCAAGAGATAGGTCTTGATCCAAGCAAGAATGTGTACTCAGAAGTAGACTGTAGAGAATCGAGATCACCAGCCCAATCTGAATCTAAATATATGGTGACTTCGATGCCCCCCTCTATACCAAAGACCATGATGTCAGGTGAGGGTAAGATAGCGAAGTAGTCTTTGAGCAGCATCCCAATGTGTCTGACGAGCTTGATGTGCAAACTAATTGATTATACCAACTTCTTAGGCAATATCTGGTCTAGTGTTGGCAAGATAGAGTAATGAGCCCACATGCTATTGATAAGTATGCACATACACAAGCAATGATGAATCCTCTAGTGTGAGCTTGATGTTTGGATCAAGTGGTGTAGATATTGAACGACACTGGTTCATGTTATATCTAGAAAGAAGATCAGAGTAGTACTTCTTTTGTGATAAGAATATGCCTTCTTTTGTTTGCCAAACTTCCATACCCAAGAAGTAGTGAAATAGTCCTAGATCTATCATAGAGTACTCAAAGTGAAGCTATGTGATGATGAATTGGATGCGTTCATCATCTGAGCCTGTCAAGATCAAATCATCTACATAAAGGATGATGATAGCCACTAAGGACTCATTCTGATAGATGTATAGGTTTGCATTGGCACTACTTCTATGAAATCCTTTATATTCGAAGAACTTGTGAATCTTTTCATACCTGGCCCTAGGAGCTTGCTTGAGTCCATAAAGTGCTTTGTGAAGTTTGTATACTTGGTCTTCCTTTCCTTTGATCTTGAATCCTTTAGGTTGTTCAATGTATAATTCTTCTTGAAGATCTCCATTGAGGAATGCACTTTTGACATCCAGTTGGTAAATGGGCCACTTAAAATGAGCACTTAGTGTTAAGATGATTCTTATGGTTGTGAATCTTGTAGTAGGAGCAAAGGTTTCTTCATAGTCAATGCCATGTTGTTGCTTGTATCCCTTAGCCACCAACCTTGCTTTGTACTTATTTAATGTTCCATCTGATTTTTATTTGATCTTGTAGAGCCACTTGACTCCTATAACTTGATGCTTTTTGGATTTAGGAACAAGAGTCCAAGTCTTCTTCTCGATTGCATCCATTTCTACTTGCATAGCTTCTTCCCACTCAAGTTGGCCTTGAGCTTCTTCGTAGTTAGAAGGTTCTGGGATTTGTTGAATCTAATGCATCAAGGCATAATTGACATAATGATTGCTCTCGCTGTCTCTTGTCAATAAGTCTTTAAGATCTTCTTAGTTGACTTGAAGTACTTGCTTCTGATGTTTGCTTTGAAAAGACTATGTCCCCCTCTAAAGTAGAGATGGGTGGACTAAGACTTGTGTTTGGATCTTTGGTTGAGTATTTTGAAGCTTCATTAAAGATAACATCCTTAGATATTGTGGTTTTCAAGATCATATAAGAAATATGCTTTTGATTGCTCACTATACCCTATGAAGATGTGCTTCTTAGACTTGGATTGCAACTTGTTGCGATCTTCTTTTGTAGCGCACTATTGTGTGTTTGCACTCCAAGCTTCTTCTTCTTTCTTGTGTTGTTTGCGAGCTTTCACATACATCTAACTCCAACAATTGGTATCAGAGCAGGTCGCCGCTTCATCTAGGGAATCATTGACACACCTCCGGTCATAGTCTCAGAATCACATGAAATTTGGTGAGCATACTCAGGGTTATTAGTAGATCAAAACTGCTTCACTTTGTGGTGTCAAAATTGCAATCTGAGCTCATTTCGGCCTCTGAATGCACTATCACAATCCTTATGCAGACCATTTCATCTTTTTTTGCCAAAGATATATATAGGTTTTGGTTCTCCAATATAAGTTTCTCAAAGTCTGCTACAACTTTAGTAGAACTTGTCAAGTAGTTCTGTTCAACTTTTTAAGATGCAGTCATTTTTTTGCATCAAGATATTTAAATCAATAGCCATGGCTGAAAGCAGTGGTGTATTCTGTATGTTGGCTATTGAGGATAAGTTGGACGATACCAATTACCCATATTGGGCTTATATGATGTGACATGTATTGGTTGGAAAAGGACTGTGGAACATTGTGCAGTGTGTTAAAAAATGTCCTATTACACCTACAAATACAAGTATTGAAGCTGATGCAGATGGCATTGAGGATGCTCATATTCTTTAGATTCCTGTTTGTGCTACGATTTCTGCTACACCTACTATAGAGCAAATGTGTTCGGATGGCAGAGATGCTCAGGCACATGCATTGATAGACTTTTCTGTCAAACGTGCCATTATTCCTCACATTTGCTCTTGTAGAATAGCTAAGGATGCTTGGGATATACTTATCACATTGTACCAAGCTACAAATGAGGCTCATGTTGCTTACCTCCAAAAACAATTTGAGAGTGAGCATATGGGTGAAGGTGATTCTATGGATAGTTTTCTAAAAAAGATCAAATACTTGAAGGAACAATTGATTTTTGCTGATGAAGTTATACTAGATAGCTCACTTGTGCAGACCATTCTCAATGGTCTTCTTGATTCATATCAGAGTTCTGCTTCTACTCTTCATTTGATTATGAAAGGCAATCCAAATGCCTTATCATTTGAGGAGATAGTCTCTATTCTATTGCACGAAGATCAATCTAGGGAGAACATGCCCATTATGCATGTTGTTGATCAAACTTTCTTGGCTAGTCATAAGGGCAAAGGTAAATGGAGCTCATCTATTAGTGAGCAAAAATTTGCAAATGCTGCACATTCGAAGAAGGAAGACAAAGATGAGACGAAATCAGAAAAGCAGAAATTCTTTTGTAAGTACTGTAAAGGAAATGATCATGTCATAAAGAACTATCCAAAATTGGTTGCAAAAGAGGCAAAGAAAAAAGAGGCTGGAATGGTTCTTGTAGAGGCCTCTACACCAAAAACAGAGTCTACTAATCTTGTGTAGAATGAAGAATAGGCATTTACTTTTTGACCCATCTTCTCGTGAACACTGTATGTCTGCAGTAGACTCAGATGTTTGGTACTTTGATAGTGGGGCAACCAAACATATTACCTCGCAGTGCAGTTTCTTCACTTCACTTGAGCCTGCCCCTACAAGGGATACTGTCACATGTGCCAACAACTCCTCTTATCTGTTGGAACAAAGCAATCCTAAATTGATGATTATAAAGAGCTTGAAGCAAGTCAAGGATCAGAATGAAGTCACATAAGTCATTGGAGATAGTGAAGAGATCTCAGAGATATAGCTTGTACACAAATGTACATTATTAGTTGAGAATTCTTGTAAAATGGATATAGATGATCCTTAGGATGATAAGGAATATGTAATAGATGCAGGATAAGTCTAGAATCATATGTATATAAGTCAATAATTTAAAGAAATATGAGAGAGAGTCATTAGATGACAAGTCTCTAAGAGATAGATGTGTAGAGAGTTCTTTCAGAAGTTAGCATCGAGTCTTTCTCTGATTTCTCTCAGCTTGATCATGTGGATCAAGAAATCTTTTGTATACATCTAAGCTAGAATCTAATGAAGCTATGTTCAAAGTTTCATGGTTTAATTCCTTTCATGCTATGAGTATGATCAATAGGAACAGTTATATGTAAAGTCTACAGGTAGATCTCTCAGAGTCATGCAATTTTTTGTGTTAATGTTTTGCTTGGATCTGAATGTAGAGTCTAAAGTTTTTGATGACTGAGCATTCAAAATCTAAGTTAGAAGGTAAGGAATCTATGGCTCAAAGCATTTAGCAAAAGGGGACTTGTGCTGTGAGAAATCAATCTTAGAAGTTGACTATGTCAAAGTCGCTTGTTCAAGAAGAGAGTTTCTAACATATTTTGGATCTTAATGATCAAATCTAAGTTTTAATGATTCTTTTGAAAGACTAATAGTGGATATGATTGCGCAAAGGTATCTTGGAGGTATTTATATCATTAGATTGAAGAAATATGAAGATATGTGTAGGTAATGAAGTCAATCTTTGAAGCAGACTTCTTGAAGAAGAAAAATTTTCACTCAGAGAAGTGATAGTGGAAGACTTGGTAAATTAAGGTAACATTTGTGTAAAGTTTGGTCTATAACTGATATAGAGGTGCTCTTAAATCAGTATAGATCAAGAATTTGGAGATTTAGAGGTCTCCATCATTATCCTATCATGGGAGTTGGTAAGATCATTCTCACTACTGCTGATGGTAGTTCTTTCACTTTGTTGGATGCTTTATTTGTGCCAGGGATCAAGAAAAATATGTTATCAATTTTTGCATTAGCCAAGATTGGCTTGGTTGTGGAGTTTGTTGACGATGGATGTAGAGTTCATGATCTGTCAAATGATGACATGATTATTGCTTCTGTCATTTTATGTCGTGGATTGTATAAGCTCATAGACTATGAAAAATCTATGAATGATTCAACATATGCAGTACATGATTCTCAAGCTATGTGAGATGCAAACCTTTGGCATGCACTATTTGGTCATCTGAATTTTGCTAGTTTGCTACGCCTGCAAAAATCTGAAATGGTGTCCTCTTTGCCCAAAATTGAGGCACTAGGTAAACATGTATGAGAAGGCTGTATTTTGGGAAAAATGCAGCGTTCCTCATTCCCAAAAGATGGTTCAGTTTGAGCTACTAAAAAATTGTAGCTTGTTCACAATGATGTCTCTAGTCCTATGCAGACACCCTCTTTTGGGAACTATCTTTACTTTGTGACTTTCATTGATGATTTTTCTAGGCATGCATGGGTATATCCATTGAAAGAAAAGTTCTACGTGTTTATGTGCTTCAAACATGTTTTGGTTTTGGCTGAAAATTTGTGAGCATGTAAAATGGGCACCCTTCGTTCTGATCGAGGGGGGGATATATATCTTCTGACTTTAATGCATTTCTCGCTACACATGGGATAAAACATCAGTGTATAGTGTCGTATACACCTCAATAGAATGGATTTGCTGAACAAGAGAACAAGTCACTCATGGAGATGGCGAGGTGTATGGTCAAGAGTCAGGCTTTACCACATAGCTTATTGCTCGAGGCTGTCATGTGTGCAACATATGTACTTAAAAGGTGTCCCACTAAAGCACCACATTATATCACTCCATACGAGGCTTGGCATGGTCGTAAGCCATCTGTTGCTCACATACGTGTTTTTGGTTGTCTGGCATATGCCTTAGTGCCTGAACAACATTGCAGGAAATTGGATGATAAGCAATAAAATGTATTTTTGTTGGGAACAGTTTTGAAAGCAAAGGCTATTGTCTATATCATCCAAAGACTAAATGTATTTTGGTTAGCTATGGTGTTGTTTGGAAGATTCTATACAAACTTTACTTTCATGTACGAAGGAGACATCTGTTAGCTCCAAAGACATGTATGATACTTTGCTACCTCTTTTTATAGGTGGATAGTCTAGTGCTGGTCCTAGTGAGGCAATTTCTCAATCTTTAGTACAAGTTTCATGTGATGATGTAGATCATTCCATTTCTAATGCAGACTTGCATGATGCACTTGTTGATGAGAGAACTGATATTGAGGAGGCAAAAACTATGCCGAAATGGCTAGTGCAGACTTTGCGTGATAGCAAATTAGATGGACCTTTGTCATACCATACTCATTCAAGCTCTCATAGTGCCTCTTTTGCATTATATTGCTATGATATGGCTGCCTCTAGTCTTTATGATGAGACTGAACCTGTTTCATTTGATGAAGCACAAAATTATGAACATTGGATGGCTAGAATGCAATCTGAATATGATGCTATCATGAAAAATGGTACCTAGTCTTTATGTGACTGGCCTCCTAGAAAGAAGGCCATTGGCACTAAGTGGGTATACAAGCTGAAGCGTAAACCTGATTGAACAATTGACAGCTATAAGGCTAGGCTTGTTGCAAAGGGTTATGCGTAGGAAAGTGGCATGATTTTGATGAGAACTTTGCACCTACATGCCTAATGACTATCATTCGTAGCATCTATGCACTTGCAACTCATAATGATTGGAATGTACATAATTGGACATTAAAATAGCATTTCTAAATGGTGACTTGCATGAAGAAGTGTATGTTTCTTAGCCCCGTGGCTTTGTGCAGAAAGGGCATGAAAACCAAGTGTGTAGGTTAAAGAAGGCATTATATGGTTTAAAGCAAGCACCACATGCTTGGTATGAAAAGATACATGCCTATCTGATTGCACATGGTTTTTAAAACAGTCCAACTGAAAGCACCTTATATGTTAAGGGTGCTAATGATGTACTTCTGATCATTGTTGTGTATGTTGATGACATGTTGCTCAACAGTCCTCATGAGAACCATATTTCTGATTTTAAGGCTGATTTGCATGCCTCATTTGAGATGCCTGATTTGGGGCATTTTCATCATTATTTGGGCATTCAGTTTATGCATGTTGATGGTGGAATGGCTTTGTGTCAAGCAAAATATATTGACACATTATTGCAATGTTTTGGCCTTGAAGACTATAAACCTATTGACACTCCTATGGAGACAGGTCTATGACTGAGTCTTCATGATGCTAGGGATGCATTTGATGTTGTTCTCTATTAGTAGGCTGTTGGATGCTTGATTTACTTATGCATTACTTGGCCGAATATTCAATTTTTTGTCTCAGAGATGAGCAGGTTTATACATTGCCCAAGTGTCAAGCATTAGTAGGTGGTTAAGCACATCTTTCGCTAATTGAGTGGTACCCGACTACTTGGTTTGTTTTATACGAAGGGGGGATCACTACCGCCATATTTGCATGCTTTTTCTAACTCTAACTAGGCTAGTTGCTATGACACTCATGTGTCCACTAGTGGTCTTTGCTTCATGCTTGGTAGCTCATGCATATCTTTGTTGAGCAAGAAGCAGCCTACTGTGGTCCCTTCCAGTTGTGAGGCTGAGTATAGGGTAGCTTTCATAGCGATTGTTGAGTGTGTGTGGCTCAGATGCCTTATGGCTCATTTGGGTGTTGGTCTTCTTCTGCCACCACCATCTTCACTTATAGTCAGAGCGCACTGGCAGATGTGAGGAACCCAGTGTTCCATGCCCGCACTAAGCACATTGAGGTGCATTATCATTATGTCAGAGAGTGGTTCTCTGCTAGAGAGATCAACTTGGCATATATGCCCATGCAGGAGAACATTGTAGACCTTTTCACGAAGGCTTTGCCTAAGGAGAAGTTTGAAGATTTTCACAAAGCTTTGGGCTTACTTCCTTTTGTGGATTGATTCCACATAGCTTGGCACTTCCTTATACATGAGTGCCAGCTCCTTGTTCACCGCATCACTACTAGGGGGGATTTGTTGATATATTTAGGTACTGATGTGTGTGAACACACTAGGATCGTCGGGTCACTTTTTTCCCTCTTTAGGAGCTTTTTTTCCCGGCTTGTATATACGCCTATAGCCCTAACGGGTTACTTATCTTTGTACATTCTAGTGGTATGACATTTAGTATTGTGTGTTTACGCTCCAAGCTTCTTCTTCTTCCTTGTGTTGTTTGCATGCTTTTGTAGACGTCTAACTCCGAAATCTATCTATCTATCTATCTATCTATCTATCTATCTATCTATCTATCGATCTATCTATCTATCTATCTATCTCTCTCTCTCTATCAATCAATCTATCTATCTATCTATCTATCTATCTATCTATCTATCTATCTATCTATCTATCTATCTATCTATCTATCTATCTATCTATCTATCTATCTATCTATCTATCTATCTATCTATCCATCCATCCATCCATCCATCCATCCATCCATCCATCCATCCATCCATCCATCCATCCATCCATCCATCCATCCATCCATCCATCCATCCATCCATCCATCCATCCATCTATCTATCTATCTATCTATCTATCTATCTATCTATCTATCTATCTATCTATCTATCTATCTATCTATCTATCTATCTATCTATCTATCTATCTCTCTCTCTCTCTCTCTCTCTATATATATATATATATATATATATATACCTATATATATACATACATACATATACATACATACATACATACAGACATATATATATATATATATATATATATATATATATATATATATATATATATATATATATATATATATATATATATATATATATATATACATACATACATACACACACACAGACATATATATATATATATATATATATATATATATATATATATATATATATATATATATATATATATATATATATATATATATATATATATATATATATATATATATATATATATATATATATATCTATCTATCTATCTATCTATCTATCTATCTATCTATCTATCTATCTATCTATCTATCTATCTATCTATCTATCTATCTATCTATCTATCTATCTATCTATCTATCTATCTATCTATCTATCTATCTATCTATCTATCTATCTATCTATCTATCTATCTATCTATCTATGTGTCGATCTATCTATTTCTATCTATTTGTATATCTCTTTATCTGTCTATCCTTCTAGTTATCTATCTCTTTGTCTATCTATTTTTCTATTAGTCTATCTTTCTATCTATCTATCTATCTATCTATCTATCTATCTATCTATCTATCTATCTATCTATCTATCTCTCTCTCTCTCTCTCTCTATATATATATATATATATATATATATATATATATATCTATGTATGTATCTATCTATGTATCTATCTATCTATCCATCTATCTATCTATCTATCTATCTATCTATCTATCTATCTATCTATCTATCTATCTATCTATCTATCTATCTATCTATCTATCTATCTATCTATCTATCTATCTATCTATCTATCTATCTATCTATCTATCTATCTATCTATCTATGTATCTATCTGCTTTCTCCAGGGCTTAGGACTAAGGCAGCGACCAAGGCATAGACCTTGGCATACCTTGTCATCCGAGTCACCATTGGTGCCGTTGGATGCGTGTGAGGGAGGACCTCAACGATCAACGAAGATAGAGGTTCTC
This sequence comes from Ceratopteris richardii, assembly GCA_020310875.1. Lineage (NCBI taxonomy): Eukaryota > Viridiplantae > Streptophyta > Polypodiopsida > Polypodiales > Pteridaceae > Ceratopteris > Ceratopteris richardii. Next base: position 63,192,688 of record CM035423.1, read on the forward strand.
GGTACTTCTGGAGAGGTCACCCATCCGAGTACTGTTCCCCCTAGAGTTCGCTTAACCGTGACAATCTCTTGCCGCTAAGGTACACTCTTGTGGTGTCTGAAGAAGGGGAAAGACTAAGGTTGAAATTACCTTGAACATGTTTTGGTCCCTCAAATCTTCATTCTTTGCTTTCAAAGCCTATTTTTGAAGCATTTTGGGTGTCTTTTTGAGCCATTTTGGAGTACTCTTGCACATAGTTCTCTTCACACAGGCTTGCGAACATCAAGAAGAGTGTTCTTTGTAGTTCTCTAACAATAAATATCAACCTTTGGGGTTGTGTTTTTCAGCCACACTTGCAAAACTACAGGTTTCTGGAAAGGTTTTCAGTTTTGGTGGGAGGGGAGTAGTAGCTGCAAATTTATGTAGGTTTTTGAGCAAAAAACATCAATGTTGACAGACACCTGTCAAAGTTATTGGCTAGTTTTTGGGCTGTGCATTCAACCTTTTGGTGTCATTTTACTGCATATATTGAGCACATACACATCATGTACGCTTTTGTGGATACTGCTTATGTACGTCCATGTGTTCATTGATATAACGGTTATGTTCTTTGCATAAAGCTTTTATGTTTGATAAAGAGGGTTGTGGTGAGGTTTTCTTAATTGGGAGACACCCTAATGTCAGGGCCTCTTCGGTGATGTAGGTGGAAGACTTACCCAACCTTGCGATAGGAGATGTATGATAGTTGTTCATAGGTGCTCGATAAGCCTAGTTGGCTTCTATTGGGTAACTGATTACATGCAGTGGAGTCACTGATTCACTATGCAGGCAAACATGTAAGTACTTGTAGTTTTAATTTTGACACTGGTCATACGCTCATTTTGTAGAGAATACTCTGGCAAAATTTTTCCAGATTTTTGGTTTTGTCAACTATAGAATGGTTGATTTACTCCTTGATACACTTATTCATTGGTGTTTGGACTCTTCTAGCTCCATTATCATTCCATTTAGTTCTCTACCATCATGGCGTCAGAGGTCTCAGGCACATCCGGTGGATCAGGGTCTAGTGCTAGTGTTCCAAAGAGGAGCTATAACTTGCAAGGCAAAGACTATTTTGAGATATGAAAATTTGATGGCACAAACTTTGCTCTATGGAAGAATCAGATTAAAGATGTGCTGATTCAAAGGAGATAATGGAAGCCAGTAAATGGGATTTCAAAGAAGCTTGCCGACATGGATGAAGATGATTGGGATGCGTTATATGAAATGGGCATGTCTAGCATTCGCTTGCACCTGACAGATAATGTTTACTTTATAGTATTAGATTGTAAAAGTGTAGAGGATCTTTGGAAGAAGTTATGAAATACATATGAAAAAGAGACAGCATCAAATAAAGTGTATTTGATGAGAAAATCATATCACCTTTGTACGAAGGACACAGATCGTGTTACTGCTCATCTAAATGATTTTGATGCTATATTCTCCCAGTTACAGGCTCAAACAATGGATATGGATAATGAAATGAAAGCAGTATTGTTGTTATGCATCCTGCCATCATCATGGGATACATTTTGCACAGCTATTAGCAATAGTGCTGTTAGACGGCCGCCGGACAAGGACAATTGTACTTAGACAGAGGACTTTAATGCGCGGTAAAAAAAAAGATTCGCGAAAACCTTGTAACAGACTTCTATTTAAAGCAATGAAAGGAAAGCGGTGAAGACCAACAATTTTGGGAAGAGCCCTGTTTTGTTGGGAATTGTAGTGTGTCTCGAGTCGCGGTGTTTGGGAATTGCAAGTGCAGTACTGTATATGTATGTGTTCTGTTTCGTCTATTCCACAGAGTCCGTTTAGGAAGTTGTGAGCAGATTGTCTGAGACTGTGTGTGCTATGTCAATGAGAAGATTGAGCTTCGTTCTGTTCTGTTTGCTTCTATCTGTTATACTATCCTCCCTGTTGTGCAAGAGTACTATTCGGTAGTCCTGTGCTACGAATCTGTTTGGTGATAGTTATATGCGGTTCTGGATTTCTTCACGAAATAAGTGTGGTTTATCATCCTTCTATTGAACAAGGGACTGTATAATGCCGAAGTGAACTGATTGCGTGTTAGTATTTTTTTGTTAAGTGACCAGGGTCGATACAATAGTCTGCGTTCACTGTGGATCCCGATCCCAGGAAGGACTCGTATCGATAAGGGTCGTTATGCGAATGAAAGCATTAAGAAGTTCGTGACGAATCGACTGTTGGTAGGAACTTGTTGCTTGAGTTTGGTATACAATAAGTGCGTAGCCTCGAGCACAGCTGTCTGTCGTGTTATTATACTTACCTATCAAGAGGAAGTAGTACATTGAGTAATATTCGGTTAATGAGTTGAGCATTCTACTAGTTATAAGTCAGAACAGGACTACTGCTCTGTTACTATAGCAGGTCCAGTCCAGAAGTTCTAAGTCCCCGCACGCCGAATAGTTATCAGTTACTGAGCTAAGACGTGATGGAGTATCTATGAGTGCTTGAGAAGTGGGGAAAATAGTACAGGGCCTCTGTCTAACAGACCCCTACCACTCCCAAGGACCCACGTGGCTAAGAGAACGAATCACGGTTAGAAGATTTAGAACCAAATTGAACGTAAAACATTTGAATAGGAAGTAAAGTAACGCTCAAACCAGAATCAGTTTAACAATTGGCGCCGTCTGTGGGAAAGTGGCAACTGTTTACCAGTCTCTGCGGTAAAGTAGCTTTTGATTATGAGTTATTTGTGAGAAAGTGGCATTATAGTGCTAAGCGGTTTGTAAGAAGCAAACATCCAGTAACATTTGATTTACTGACAGTAGCAACAGACCCAGATTGTTGCAAACTGCTCAGATAGTATCACTGGGCAATGTTACATGCCGATTACTCGGTCTGGTGAAACGTATCCTAAGACCCAGACGACGGGAACAAGAAAAGTACAAAAAACAACTCTAGGAGAAGAAGGTATAACGCGACTTGACTCAGTGGTCGAGCAAGTTAAGGACGCTAGAATGAATTCCGGTCATATTCCGGTGGATCGATCAGCGCCTTTGGTACATGCTGGTGTCACCTCGACCCAGCCTAACCAAAGTACAGTAATTCCAGAATCTATTAAGATGCCGCTGGAAATTAGACAAACTCTAGGAAAAGAAATCAGTAAAAGCGAAAAAATGCTACAGTCTGGTAGACTGTCAGCTCATTCCGGTGATATTCCGGTGATAGAAACACCAACGGGCGGTCAAGGATTAGCATTTTTTGCAGAATCCTCAGCCAGACCCGCGTGTCTGGAAGAAAGATTTCGGATATTAGACATCCAGAAAGAAGGAGACCTATTCGAAGCTGAGAACCGAAGTATCCTGCGCAAAAACAACACACCGGAAGGCACGCCGTCTGGCGATTCAGATTCTGATAGTTCAACTAATCAACCTCAAAATACAGAAGAAGGACCGGAGATACTTACGATGAACGGACAACAACAACAGTTAGGTCAACCAAGGCCGCCTCCAACAGGAGTAACCTACACGAAATTCGGTGGATTCCCAGGAGATGACTCAGACGCTCATGTACGAACTTTTGAGATAAGTTATGCTGTTCTTAACCATCCACCAGATCAAGCGTACAAGGCCATTGTTTTTCAATCTACTCTAGTCAATGAAGCGGCTAGATGGCTTACGGAATACGACATTAATCATTTCGGTACCTATGATGCAGTTCGAGACGCTTTTTTGCAACGATTTAGGTTAAAGAAGAATCCCGCCGAAATATTTGATTATTTACAGAACAACCGACAGAAGGTGAATCAGACTGTTCAAGAGTATGCTACACTCTTTAGAACGCACTTGCGACAGATACCACCGGCCCACGCTAACTTACCAGATGATGTCATCTCTCAGTGGTTTATCAATGGTTTAACTCCGCAATTGAAGCAGATCATGATTATAAGATGTGTGGGAGCTATGACGTTGGATGCAGTCATCGCCATGGCTCTACAACTAGAATCCAAGGTCGGTGGATTTACAGAAGATATGGAGTGGTTAAAAACGAACAGAACTATGAATGAAGATATAACCAGACAAGTGTATTGTATCACATGCAAGAATTCAGGGCATACTAGTGCCAATTGTGCGCTAAATCAACCGTTCTGTGCTATCTGCAACACTGCCGGACACACCACCGGAAATTGCGTTTACAATACCAGAATACGAAGAACAGCAACAGGCAATGCTGTCATTCAAGAACATGGACAGGCAGCAAATCATTACGTACCTCCGCCACTGAGAAACAATCAACCGCAAGGATATCGAAACTACCGAGGACAGAGAAACAATAACTATAATGCAAACCGCTGGCAGAACGAACCACCACCGGAAAATCCCAATTTACCACCGCCACGCTGTCATTTTTGTGGAGAATTCGGACACATTAGAAGATATTGCAAAGACGCAGCTGAGTATGATCAAAGGAAGAAGGAGCGGCAAAACCCAATGGCCAACATGGTACAAATTACTCCGGTAGAAACGCAAACTGCTACAGTCCAGACCCGATCAGGTAAACAACTACAACCAGCGGCAGAAGTATTTGAACCAGGGATACGAGAACAACATAGGATATATAACAAGGCTAGTCACTGGACCGCCACAGAACCACCAGTGTTCCCAGAACCCATTCCTGTGACTCAGACCTCGTCGATAAAGGAAGGGACACAACAAAAGGGAGCAGCAGCAGAACAACCATCAGTAGTAGACATAACAACAGATACTTCGACAACAGCAGAGACTTCAAATTCAAAGGAGCAGGATAACCAATCTCAGCAGGCCTGGGAAATTTTATCCAAGGCATCTATCACCATACCTCTCGGCCAACTTTTGGCATTAGTACCTGGAATTCGACAACAGTTTCAACAACATTTTAGCCCGGCACCCTCTTGCATTCCGGCAACCACCGTAGTTCAACCAGACTGTGATTCTACGGTTGATCATGCAGTCCCCTTGATTACAGTATGGTATAAGAATCAGAAGATCACGCAGGTATTAATTGACGGAGGCTCCGACGTAAATATCGCAACCGCAGCATTATGTAAAAAGCTAGGCTGGACCGAAATCGAACCAGTTCAATTCTTTGTCAGAATGGCTGATCAATCTAGAGTCCATCCCGTAGGACTTGTACGGAATGTACCCATTACTCTACAAGGTACGACTTTCAAAATGACTTTTGTTATACTAGATCTGCCTGAATCCACCTTGGATTACAACCTCCTTTTCGGCCGACCTTGGCTGAAGCATGCAAAGGTAATACAGGACTGGTCTGCGCAAGAGCTCACATTCAAGGATGCTAATCATAAATATGTGGTAAAACTAGATGCTATACAACCCTGCGAACTTCACGCCAGACCTTATCTCGCTGAACCAGTTCATATGTTAGATGGACTATCAGATGATGAAGAAGAGCAATTTCTGAAAAATAACGCCGATTTAATGTCTCTAGGAACTGTTGATCTACAGTCCGTCATTAATACTTGGAACACTTCAGTTTGTACAGTAGTAGCTATCACCGAAAAGTCTGAACAAGCAGATACTGAATTACAATTTACAACCACTATTCAAGCCGACAGAGGATACAAAGAACCCACAACAATTTTATGTCCCTGAAGACCAGCTGATCACATACAATCTAGGAGACAAGGACCATCCTCGACCTGTAAAAATAAGGCAAACTTGCCGGAAACCTTTCAGGCTAATTTGATTCAGCTCCTCCGCGAATTCTCAGACGTCTTTGCATGGGATTACAAAGATATGAAAGGATTGGATCCGCGCATATATCAGCACAGAGTCATGCTGAAGCCTGAAGCTAAACCAAATAGGCAGCCCAGCTATCGGATGAATCCCAATTATGCATCTCAGGTAAAAGCCGAACTTGACAGATTATTAAAAGTAGGATTCATCGTACCAATAGAACATGCTGAATGGATTTCACCAATTGTGATTGTGCCAAAGAAAAATAAGCAACTACGAATCTGTGTAGACTATCGGAAATTGAACGCAGCAACAGTACCAGATCCTTTCCCGATACCCTTTTTGGATACCATGCTTGATAGGGTAGCAGGCCACGAAATGTATTCATTCTTAGATGGATACAGCGGTTATAATCAGGTTAGAATGGCTGAAGAAGATATACCAAAAACTGCTTTCATTACCAATTGGGGCGTCTTCGCCTGCACCGTAATGTGGTTCGGATTAAGAAATGCACCAAGCACATTTCAGCGATGTATGCAGGAGATATTTTCTCCTTATCTCACTTCATTCATGCAAGTATATCTTGACGACTTCTCAATCTTTGGGGAGATGATAGCACATTTAAGTCATTTACGATGTTGTTTTCAGAAGTGTAGAAAATATAGACTCTGTCTTAACCCAAACAAATCCGTGTTTGCGGTTTCGTGTGGCAAACTACTTGGGCATATTGTATCTGCTCAAGGTATCCGAGTAGACCCAGATAAGATTTCGGCAATTTTAGAAGCCCCGGTACCCGCACCTCCAAAAGAAGTAATGCGTTTCATGGGCCAAATACGATGGCATGGCAGACACTTACGGTGGCTTGCTCACCTCGCAGTACCACTGAACAGGCTAATCACAAAAACTCCCCGACAGTTTGAATGGACTGAAGAATGCCAAACTACATTCGATCGGCTCAAGCATCTCCTGACACAAGCTCCAATTTTACAACCACCGGACTGGGACAATCCGTTCCATGTTTTTGTCGATGCTTCAGATATTGCAATTGGCAGTATTCTGATGCAGCAAACAGATAAATGGTTTCGCCCTGTTTATTACGCCAGTAGAAGGCTTGCACCGGCAGAAAAGAACTATTCCACTACTGAAAGAGAATGTCTAGGATTGATTTACTCAATCAAAAAGTTCAGACATTATTTATTAGGCCGGAAATTTACCTTTCATGTGGATCATGCTGCCCTTGTCTATCTAGTAAGACAACAACATCTAGGTGGACGATTAGCACGATGGGTGCTACTTTTACAAGAATTCGATTATGACGTCATTCACCGACCCGGAAAAGCACATGCCCTAGCAGATTTCTTATCTCGCCTGGATTCCGGTGAAGCTCTGGTAGGCATAGATGACACGACTCCTGCGATTTATAATGCTGAACCACTATCCGATGAAACGGCCAACCTACAAGCACCATCTACATACTATGATCAGATTTTAACTTTTCTCACCGAAGGATGCTTCCCATCTGAGACGACCAAGGCAGTTCGAAGGAAATTGGCAGTCTTTAGCCGCCGATTTCGGTTAGTTGCTGGAGAGCTCTATTATGTAGACCTCACCGGAATCTTACTTCGTTGTGTTCCTCCGCATGAAATTAACTCAGTTATCACAATGGCTCACTCGACACCTACTGGTGGTCACTTTGCCACAGATTTGACTCACCGGAAAATTCTGCAGAGTGGTCTCTGGTGGCCAACTATGTACAGAGATGTGGCCCAATTTGTCAAACATTGTGATAACTGTCAAAGGACGGGACAACCGCTACAACGACACTTCTTTCCCTTACAGCCAGTCATGCCATTAGAACCATTTCAAAAATGGGGATTGGATTTTATAGGCCCAATTTCACCTCCAGCAGTCTTCAGTAACAACAGATATATACTCACCTGTACAGACTACGCAACAAGATGGGTAGAAGCATGGGCTTTACGGTCAGCCACAGCGGTGGCAGTAGCAAAATGTCTGTTGAATGATGTCTTTCCACGTTTCGGTTTACCACTGGAAATTGTCTCAGACCAAGGTACTCACTTTGTAAATCAATTAATGAAGGTACTCACCCAATCCTTCCAGGTGACACACAAACTCAGCTCGCCGTACTATCCTCGTGCCAATGGTTTGGCCGAAAGTACAAACAAATCACTACTGGATATCCTCCGGAAATTGATCACGGAAGCACCGGAAAGATGGGATCAATTACTACCTGCAGTCCTATGGGCATACCGAACTACATATAAGGTAACAACAGGCTTGACACCTTTCAAACTAGCTTATGGTTTAGAAGCAATAGCACCCATGGAAATAGTCATCCCAAGCCTGCGTGTAGCAATCACTCAGAAGATGCTACCGGAAAATTCACTGATAGCACGGATGGACGCACTCAGAGAACTTGATGAGCACCGATGGCTCAGCTTTTTAACCATGCGCGAAGTACAACTAAGGCAAGCCAAGACACACGATCGATATTTGAAGACTCCAATCTTTTCGGTAGGCCAGCTTGTACTCTTCTATAACGCAAAATCGGATAGAGCAGCAGGAAAATTCAAACTACGATGGTTCGGCCCTTTCAAAATCTCAGAACAAGTCGGTCCGGCAACTTTTCGGTTGACTACGTTGACCGGAAATCCACTTCCAAAGGTGATCAATGGGTCGAAGCTGCGGCCATATTATCCCACTACTAGTACGCATTAAATTTTTCGGCGGTGGACCGCGTTTTGTTTTATCTTTCCCTTTTTCTTTTCTTTTTCTTCCTTTTATAAATAGCCGCGTTTTGTACGAAACTTTATGTTACCAGCCGCCCCTCCTTACTGGTCACTCAAGTACGCACGCCTGCATGAAAACAAATACCACTCCCGCACTGCACAATGATACCCAACCCCCTTCCCCACCCCACCGTATTGTTCCTATTTAACCCCTTCAACAATGTCAGAAATCGCTACTGTAGTAATCTCTGCGAACTTGTGTTCTATAGTACTATCCCTAGACTGTCTTAAGCAATCGCCATGGAAGCACTCGCTAACTACACTGCTTTCTGCGATGGTATCCCTACCGAGGTAGGCGAATACCTGTGCTGTAGAGGGTTGGCCAACTTCGCTGAGTTGCCCTGGCACTCAATAGAAGCCCATTCCTTCTCCGCGCAGATCATCCACGCCATCGCCCAATTCCCCATCACCGAACGACAGTGGGTCTTCCCTTCCCTCCCATCTAGAATCGTCATCACCTTCCAAGCCTTCTCTGCAGCCTACCGCCTCACCCCGCAAGGCCGCGAAAATGGCCCTAGCATCCCTGTCGCTCGCATGGCCGAACTCTTCCCCCGCTCCTCATCAAACAAATATGCCATTCTCTGCCACCCCGAACCCGAACGGTCCGCCCTACAGTTCCTCGTAGCAATCCTCAACCTGCAAAAACGAACCTACGGTATCTCTCGCCCTTCTATTCCGCCCTGGAATTAGCCACCCGCGAACCCGTGAACTTTGCCTCTTATTTCATCCAACGAATTCATAAGGAAAGCGTCGCCATAGTAAAGCAACTTCAAAAGGGCACCTCTCCGCGCTCTCGCCTTCCCCACATCATCTCCTTCCTCTTCCCAACCATTCTCGCCGCACAACCCCCACCCACAGGCCCCGCACTTAGGCACGAAGAATCAGCACACCCGCTCGATGAATCTGACGAAGAAGACGAAGAGATCAATCAACTCTTCTGCACTAAACGAATCCGGATTAGCTCTTCCGAAAGCGAAGTCCAAGGATCCACCGGAAAGGAACACGACGCCGAAGAAGATAAACAACAAGAAACATACCACAACACCGCCACTTCAATACACAACAACACTTCGACAGAGCAACAAGACCAGCAAGACCAAGCAGACACAGAGATAGTGTCTACCGAAAAGGAATCCGAGCATCAACAGGACGAACCGGAATCCGCCACAAAAGCACTGGATGAACTTATCACGGCCATCAACCATACAGAAACCGAACAACAGACCATTGTAAAGGTAACCACGATTGACTCTGTTCTGCCCACCCCACCGGTCAACCCCGACCTCCCACCGGAACCATCCCGCCGACCCGATTCTGAACCTACACCATCCTCATCTTCCTCCCCTAACTACTCTCCGCCAAACTCCCAGCACCTACTCACCGATACGTCCTCTCAGCCTCGTCAACCACCACCACCACACAACGTGTTTTCGGAACTAGCCTCCATGGGGAAGTTCCTGTTAAAGAAACACTCACGAATTTAACGCAACAGACAAAGAGAGAAACAGAATCTTCCGGCAAATCAGTGCACAGGTGTACAGTATGCGAAGTTAGTGCACGGTGTGCGCATAACAGAGCAATTAACCACGGCGGGCGCGTGAGGCGCGCATAACGTGAATTGAAGAGTGACAGCGCAGAGGAGCACCAAAGGAAAGTGTATATATACAGCAAGATTTGAAGAAAACACAGAGGAAGAGTAGGAGAGAGAGAGAGAGACAGAGAGAGAGACGCAGAGACACAGAGTCATAGATAGAAGACGCCATAGACCGCGTATGTAGAAGAAGACGCCAGAGATCGCGTATGTACAGATGAATAACACAAGCCTGAAGTGTCGGGTTTTTTCATCTGAGAGAGATGGTAATAAGAAACTACTCACAGTAGGAGAGTTTCTGTAACTTGAGCAAGAAGAGGCCAAGCTTACTTGTACACATCTTCTCTAATTGAAAACACATGTTCTTGTGGACGTCTGCGCGCAATCTTTACTTGTGAAGAATCTGAAGCTATTTCGAGTTACGGTAGGAAGTTTCGTTTATCGTTAACTATCACGACTCGTTACTAAAGGTGCTTCAGTACCTTCTCTGTAAACGCATGTTTCAGTAAATAACAGTTTACTCAGTAAACATAGTTCAGTAATTTCCGGTCAGTTACAGTTTTCAGAAAACGAGTTTTTCGGTAGAACAACGAAGTATAACTCGCAACAGAGTTTGAAGCTTTGTATGAGAGATAGCTCATCTTGTAGCTAGACGTCTCTACTTTAAGTTGATCACAGTTTCCGGTGAAATGGAGATGTACACACAGTACAAAAGATAACCGGAAAGTAGCACTTTAGAACTGTGAAGTTTCCAGAAAGAAGTTCATTCGGTGAAGGAAGCTCACACACTACTTTCTTACTTCACACAAGTTCATCTGAAGCAATTACGAACAGAACTAAGTTCAGTCCGGTAAGGTTCCGGTAAGTTTTCGGTGACGTCCCAGCGACAGTCTGGTAAAGTTCCGGTAAGATTTCGGTGACGTCCCAGCGACAGTCTGGTGAAGTTCCGGTGGAACCTATGTCGCAGAATAACACAGTTAAGGCAACATTAATTAGGCTAAGCTACTGTTGATTACAGAGGTGTTCTGAATCACTCTAGTTTAGCATCCTATTGCGGTGGCGCGACATTTTCCGCAGGCCTGACAGAGTTCAAGCCTTGTCGCGAAATCCACCTTCACGGCGAAAGTATTTCCGCACCAGTAGCATTAGAGCTGAAGGTTTTCGCCAACAATTGGTATCAGAGCAAAGGTAGTACATCATAAGAGCAGAGTATTGCCTATCATGGCAGATCACGTCCAAATTGATAAACTGGACAGAGATAATTATCCCGCATGGGTAATGCGCATGGAAGCCTTACTTATGAGTAAGGAATTAATGATGTACGTGACCGGAGAAGAAAAGAAGCCGATTTTCGAAGATGATAGTCAACCGAAAAAAGAAGAATTGGACGCCCTAAAGCTGTGGCAGAAGAAAGATGCAACGGCAAGAGCCTACATCTACAACACTGTTTCAGATCATCTACTACCGCACATTAGAGGTCTGGAGAAAGCAGAGGATATATGGAGCGCATTGGAAGATCACTTCCAAAATACTACGAAAGCTAGGAAGGCCAGCCTATGGTCCGAGTTCACAACGTTCAAAAAGAAGCCGAGTCAAAGCATTAGTGACTACGTCACTAAAATGAAGGATCTAGCAGATAGTCTGGGATCCATAAATGAAGAAGTCGAAGATCATAGATTGATAGCGCAAGTGCTCACAGGGTTGAGAGGAGATGAAAGGTGGAAACCTTTCATACTCTCAACTGAACTTTCTTTAAATCATTTTGTACCAGACTTAAATCAGTTGCTTGGATTGATGCTCACATATGAGCAAGATCTGAAAGGAGACGCAGACAAAGGACATAGCTCTGCAATGTACATGAAAAACAAGAAGAAAGACAAAGGCAAGTCAAAAGATGAAGAAGAGTCGAGCTCTCAGGCCTATTACGCAAGAGGAAAAGGAACTGGCAGAGGAAGAGCAAGAGGAAGAAGTAGTCAGAATACCACCAAGAAAGCTTGCTGGATTTGTGGACTAAGTAACCATCTGGCGCATGACTGTTGGCACAACCAACAGGGATCAAATCAAAGTCAGAACAGTAATAGCAGAGGTAGAAGCGGAAGAAATCAGAATAATGCTCAAAGAGGAAGACAAAACCAAAGAGGAGGCTATGGTAGAGGTGGAACAAGAAGTTGGGGACAGTGCCAATCCTACAACACCACCTACAACAACTACACAAACGACACGCAGAATGAAAATCATACATCATTGATGATGAACTCAATCAGCACATCAGATAATGAAGACCTAAAGGTATTTTACATTGATTCTGGATGCTCTAATCACTTGTCAGGAAATATAGAACTGATGTCAGAATTGGAAAAAGGAAGTGCGAGTCACACTGTTCAAACAGGTGACAATACAAGACACAAAGTAAAATCAATCGGAAAGGTGAAATGCAAAAGTGGAGCAGATCTGCTAACCAATGTTCTGTATGTTCCAACAATACCAAAAAATCTGATCAGTGTGGGACAGATAGTGGAAAAAGGTTTTCAGGTCAGATTTACAAATAAAGGAGTATTTGTAGAAGATCCCAAGAACGGATACTATCAGATCGTCTCTGGTAAAAAGGAAGGGAGACTCTTTACCTTAAGAGTACAAGTGAACATTGGCCAAGCGCTGCTCACGCATGATGAAAAGATAATTACAGAACTTGATCTCTGGCACAAGAGATTAGGTCATTTTCACGAGAAAGGAATCAAAGCTATGATAGCGAATCAGTCTGTACTGGGATTACCGAACGTACAGAACCAACATATGATTCACAAATGCGAAGCCTGTCAAATGGGAAAAGCCCACAGGTTACCTTTCCAGAAGAAAGGATTCAAACATGACGGTGTGCTAGAACTCATACATACAGATGTATGGGGACCAACGAAAGAAGGATCAATCAGCGGATCAAGGTACTATGTTTTATTCATTGATGATGCAACAAGGTGGATAACTCTTTATGTTTTGAAAGAGAAATCAGAAGTGTTCGGAGCTTTCAAACACTTTCATGCATATGCTGAAAGACTCACAGGACAAAAACTTAAAAGACTGAGGTCTGATGGAGGGGGAGAATACTTCTCCCGAGAATTCAATGACTATCTTTGGAATGCAGGTATTAAGAGAGAAATAACCTGCAGGTATACACCACAACAGAATGGTGTAGCAGAAAGGAGAAACCGAACTCTAGTCGAGTTTGCACGAGCTATGCTAAAAGAAAAGAATTGCCCGGATTATCTTTGGGCTGAAGCCGTGAACACAGCGACATACCTGGTAAACAAATTACCATGTACAACCTTAGAAGGAATGACCCCTTATGAAGCCTGGTGGGGGAAGAAGCCAACACTTGATCACTGCAAAGTGTTTGGATCAGTAGCGTATGCTTATGTACCGTCACAACTCAGACATAAGCTTGAACCGAAAGCAGAAAAATATGTGTTTGTCGGATATGATGAAAAGCAGATGGGTTATAGGTTATGGAGTCCTCTAACCAAACATTTTACTGTTTCCAGAGATGTAACATTTGATGAACAGAAAAGCTGGTATGCAGATCAGAGTCATACAGCTGAAGAATTTGAAGAAGAGATAAAAGGAAGAGAGAAAGGAAAATCAATTGTACAGGTAAACAAAGAAGACGAGGCAAGTACGTCCAGGACCGGATCAGGTATGAGAAACGAAGATGAAGACGTGTACTCAGACACACATGAAGAATATGAGCTAAGGAGGTCGAACAGAGTAAGAAGACAACCGGAAAGGTACTCATATGATACATCGTATATAACTCAGAACGATTATGCATACATGGTCAAGGACGATGATGAACCTCAGAACTATGACGAAGCCAAAGGCAAGAAGCAATGGCAAGAAGCAATGGAAGAAGAGCTCACTGCACTGCAAGAGAACAAGACATGGGAGCTTGTTCCTAAACCAAACGGTAAGAAAGTAATCGGAAATAAATGGGTGTTCAAAGTTAAGAAACTTGCAGATGGAAGGATAGCCAGACATAAAGCGAGACTAGTTATCAAAGGCTATGCTCAGACGCATGGCATAGACTATGACGAAATGTTCAGTCCGGTGGCAAAAATGTCAACCATAAGAACAATAATTGCTATAGCAGCATCAAAAGGATGGAAGCTAAGTCAGCTAGATATAAAGAATGCATTCCTGAATGGATATATATCAGATGAAGTCTATATGGAACAACCGGAAGGGTTTATAAGTTCCAGATATCCAAATTTTGTTTGCAGGTTAAGAAAAGCACTTTATGGACTAAAGCAAGCCCCAAGAGCTTGGAACTACAGACTTGTGAAATATCTCAATGAACTTGGATATCAAAGTTCGAAGGCAGATGCAAGTCTACTCATTAAAAGGACAGAAGAAGGAATGATCTACGTTTGTATCTATGTAGATGACATAATAATTACAGGTACCTCAGATGCAGGAATCACAGAGGTAAAGAAACTGCTAGAAGAGGAATTCAAGATCAGTGACCTGGGAAAGTTATCCTACTTTCTAGGAATGGAAATCACATATACAGATCATGGTGTATATGTCACACAAGAAAGGTATCTCCTGAACTTACTGAAGAAGTTCAACATGGAGAATTGCAGAGAAGCTTCAACTCCGCTTGAAGTAAATCATAAACTCAGCAAATATGATGGAACAGAGTTCAAAGATATGAAAAAGTATCAATCGTTAGTAGGAAGCTTAATATATGCTACGCTAACAAGACCGGATCTCAGTTTTCCGGTGGGAGTCCTCTCACAGTTTATGCATTGTCCGACAGAGCAACACTGGGTTGCAGGACAAAGAGTTCTCAGATATATCAAAAGAACTATAAAGGAAGGATTATATTATCCTTTTACGTCAGATATAAAGCTTAGAGCATATAGTGACTCAGATTGGGCAGGAAGTCAAGATGACCGAAGATCAACGCACGGGTATATGATATATCTAGGAGATAAGCTGGTAAGCTGGTGTTTGAAGAAGCAACACACAGTAGCTTTATCGTCAACAGAAGCAGAATACAAAGGACTGGTAGAAGCAGCAAAGGAAGTGATATGGATGCAGATTCTACTTAAAAGCATGAGTATAGATCAAAGTATACCGATCATACATGGAGATAATATGAGCTCGCTGTATCTTGCAGCGAATCCTGTGTTTCACGCAAGAACAAAACACATAGAGATTCAGTATCATTTCCTAAGGGAAAGGAGAAGGAGATAGAAATAGTCTACACTCCTACGAAAGATCAGATAGCAGATATCTTGACAAAGAGCTTGGATGGAACGAAGACAAACAGATTCAAAGAAATGGCAGGAATAAAAGAAAGAAAGATATATGAAAGACCGGAAGAAGTCAAATTAGTGATTGAGGGGGAGCTGTTAAAGAAACACTCACGAATTTAACGCAACAGACAAAGAGAGAAACAGAATCTTCCGGCAAATCAGTGCACAGGTGTACAGTATGCGAAGTTAGTGCACGGTGTGCGCATAACAGAGCAATTAACCACGGCGGGCGCGTGAGGCGCGCATAACGTGAATTGAAGAGTGACAGCGCAGAGGAGCGCCAAAGGAAAGTGTATATATACAGCAAGATTTGAAGAAAACACAGAGGAAGAGTAGGAGAGAGAGAGAGAGACAGAGAGAGAGACGCAGAGACACAGAGTCATAGATAGAAGACGCCATAGACCGCGTATGTAGAAGAAGACGCCAGAGATCGCGTATGTACAGATGAATAACACAAGCATGAAGTGTCGGGTTTTTTCATCTGAGAGAGATGGTAATAAGAAACTACTCACAGTAGGAGAGTTTCTGTAACTTGAGCAAGAAGAGGCCAAGCTTACTTGTACACATCTTCTCTAATTGAAAACACATGTTCTTGTGGACGTCTGCGCGCAATCTTTACTTGTGAAGAATCTGAAGCTATTTCGAGTTAGGGTAGGAAGTTTCATTTATCGTTAACTATCACGACTCGTTACTAAAGGTGCTTCAGTACCTTCTCTGTAAACGCATGTTTCAGTAAATAACAGTTTACTCAGTAAACATAGTTCAGTAATTTCCGGTCAGTTACAGTTTTCAGAAAACGAGTTTTTCGGTAGAACAACGAAGTATAACTCGCAACAGAGTTTGAAGCTTTGTATGAGAGATAGCTCATCTTGTAGCTAGACGTCTCTACTTTAAGTTGATCACAGTTTCCGGTGAAATGGAGATGTACACATAGTACAAAAGATAACCGAAAAGTAGCACTTTAGAACTGTGAAGTTTCCAGAAAGAAGTTCATTCGGTGAAGGAAGCTCACACACTACTTTCTTACTTCACACAAGTTCATCTGAAGCAATTACGAGCAGAACTAAGTTCAGTCCGGTAAGGTTCCGGTAAGTTTTCGGTGACGTCCCAGCGACAGTCTGGTAAAGTTCCGGTAAGATTTCGGTGACGTCCCAGCGACAGTCTGGTGAAGTTCCGGTGGAACCTGTGTCGCAGAATAACACAGTTAAGGCAACGTTAATTAGGCTAAGCTACTGTTGATTACAGAGGTGTTCTGAATCACTCTAGTTTAGCATCCTATTGCGGTGGCGCGACATTTTCCGCAGGCCTGACAGAGTTCAAGCCTTGTCGCGAAATCCACCTTCACGGCGAAAGTATTTCCGCACCAGTAGCATTAGAGCTGAAGGTTTTCGCCAACAGTTCCTCCTGCATTTATCACACCAGCTGCCAGCACAGTTTCAGGAAGCCACGGACACTCTCAAGGCAGAATACCAACATAAGGTCGACGTCCTGGAAGCGGACATCACCCCCCTTCAGGAAGAAATCGAAGCTATCAAGACTGAGAACCATAAGCTACAGACACAGTTAGCATACTCCAAGCCAAATTCGAGGCCGAACAGACTCTAGTACAGCAGAGAGATGCAGCCCTCGAGCAAGTTGCAACCAAAGAACGACTCTTACAAGCCGCATATGAAGAAATCCGAGCCCTGAAGACCACCCCCCACGAACACGAAGATATCAACGCCTCCCTCGAAGAACTGGTCGCAGAAACAAAGATTCAACTACAGGAGACCATCAAGAAGAATCAGGACCAACAGAAAGAAGCCCAACAAGTCCAAGAAGAGTTACGACGAGCCCAAGAATGCGCAGATGAGGTTAACAGTATCCTCAAATGACAATTAATACGGGAAGGCCAACACCTAAAGGATATCGACAAAACGCGCAGAGAACGAGATGCGTACCGGAAAACTCTCGATTTCCAAACCCAGCAGTTTGAACGACTAGACAACCAAGTGCGCAACCAGAAGGAGCGTATTACAGAGATGCAGACCAAACTGACCGAAATGCAGACAGCCCGAGATGTGGCATTAGCTAACGACTTTTATTTACAAGAGGCTTTCCTTCAAACCCAAGCCGAAATTTTGTTAACTCAAGCCATAGCCCTTAGTGCAGTAAGAACCGACGCCCAATTACTAGAACCCACCACCTTAGTACAGATGTTAGAAACTCTCAAAAAGAAAATTACCCGAACATTTAGGCTCGCCCGAAATATGTACTTAGAAGGCCTAGTATCCGAACCGTAGAAACCTGTGGGTTCGAGTCCACCGTGCATGCCAGTGTTAGACGGCCGCCGGACAAGGACAATTGTACTTAGACAGAGGACTTTAATGCGCGGTAAAAAAAAAGATTCGCGGAAACCTTGTAACAGACTTCTATTTAAAGCAATGATAGGAAAGCGGTGAAGACCAGCAATTTCGGGAAGAGCCCTGTTTTGTTGGGAATTGTAGTGTGTCTCGAGTCGCGGTGTTTGGGAATTGCAAGTGCAGTACTGTATATGTATGTGTTCTGTTTCGTCTATTCCACAGAGTCCGTTTAGGAAGTTGTGAGCAGATTGTCTGAGACTGTGTGTGCTATGTCAATGAGAAGATTGAGCTTCGTTCTGTTCTGTTTGCTTCTATCTGTTATACTATCCTCCCTGTTGTGCAAGAGTACTATTCGGTAGTCCTGTGCTGCGAATCTGTTTGGTGATAGTTATATGCGGTTCTGGATTTCTTCACAAAATAAGTGTGGTTTATCATCCTTCTATTGAACAAGGGACTGTATAATGCCAAAGTGAACTGATTGCGTGTTAGTATTTTTCTGTTAAGTGACCAGGGTCGATACAATAGTCTGCGTTCACTGTGGATCCCGATCCCAGGAAGGACTCGTATCGATAAGGGTCGTTATGCGAATGAAAGCATTAAGAAGTTCGTGACGAATCGACTGTTGGTAGGAACTTGTTGCTTGAGTTTGGTATACAATAAGTGCGTAGCCTCGAGCACAGCTGTCTGTCGTGTTATTATACTTACCTATCAAGAGGAAGTAGTACATTGAGTAATATTCGGTTAATGAGTTGAGCATTCTACTAGTTATAAGTCAGAACAGGACTACTGCTCTGTTACTATAGCAGGTCCAGTCCAGAAGTTCTAAGTCCCCGCACGCCGAATAGTTATCAGTTACTGAGCTAAGACGTGATGGAGTATCTATGAGTGCTTGAGAAGTGGGGAAAATAGTACAGGGCCTCTGTCTAACAGACCCCTACCACTCCCAAGGACCCACGTGGCTAAGAGAACGAATCACGGTTAGAAGATTTAGAACCAAATTGAACGTAAAACATTTGAATAGGAAGTAAAGTAACGCTCAAACCAGAATCAGTTTAACAGTGCACCTGGTGGTAAACTTGTCTATGATGACATATGTGGAGCATGCTTGAGGAGATTCATAGAAAATCTATGGTTGGCACTCAGAGTGGAGATGCATATGATGTTCGTGATTCTTACCAAGGAAAGAATCAGCAACATGGCAGGAGCAAGAACAAGGAAAAGAATGATCAACAAAATAAGAGTAGAAGTAAATCAAGGAAGAGGGATATCGAATGCCATTATTGTCATAAGAAAGGACATATGAAGAAAGACTTTTATGCATTAAAGAATGCTAAAGGTAAAGGACAAAATGTTGATGGGCATGTTAAACAGTTACCTGCACCATCTACTTCGACTGTAAAGATTGAAGAAATTAATGCTATTTTTGATGATGATGATGTGTTGACACTTGATAGTATTGTGCCATTTGAGGCGCTTATGGCTGATTCTCTTTCTCACACATGGCTGCTAGATTCTGGTGCTTCTTTCCATGTGGCACCACACAAAGAATTGTTCTCTAATTATGTAGCAAAGTCTCTTGGTACCGTGAGACTTGGTCACTCGTACTAGTGTGATGTTGTGGGGATTGGAGATGTGGTTGTGTAGTTCATTGATGGTTCAAAATTTACTATGCATAATGTATGCCATGTTCCTCGGTTATCACACAGTTTGATGTCAGTTGGTCAACTTGATGACCTTGGTTACAATGTGTTCTTCTATGCTCAGTCCTTTCGCATATCAAATGACAATGTGGTTATTGCAAAAGGAAGAAAAGTTGGGTCACTTTATCCTTTATTTGTATCACAAAAAGAACACTTGTTAGCTATTACTGAAAAGCCTATGGCTTCTATTTGGCATGGTCGTTTGGGCCATATATCTCGTAGTGGAATGGAAAATCTTTCTCGTTCTGGCTACCTACCTATGTTATCTTTCTGCGATTTTTCATTTTGTGAGCATTGTCAATATGGAAAGAAAACCAGAAATGTACATAGAATGCACATTGACTCTTCAATTCAGCCTTTAGATCTCATTCATTTAGATGTGTGTGGTCCCATGCCCACTAGGTCCTTAGGTGGTTCTCTCTACTTTGTCACTTTCATAGATGATGCTACTAGAAGAGTTTGGGTATATCCTATCAAATCAAATGATGAGGTATTCCCTACTTTCAGAAAATGGCTTGCTTCATTTGAGACTGAAAAAGGAACTAATCTTAAGGCTTTACATTCATATAAAGGGGGTGAGTATACCTCACATGAATTCAACCTTTTCTGTCAGTCTAGAGGGATCCGTAGAGAGTTTACAGCTCCTTATACCCCAAGACAGAATGGTGTAGCTAAGAGGATGAATAGAACTATTCAAGATAGAGTAGTCTCTATGTTGCATCATGCAAACCTCTCACAAGGCTTTTGGGCAGAAGCAATATTGACTGCACTTCATGTGATTAACCTTTCACCTAGTACTGCCAAAAGTCTGAAAGTGGCACAAGAGTTATGGACATGGAAGCCACCATATTATGATCATCTTCGAGTTTTTGGGTGTGAAGCATATGTTCATATACCCAAGAATCTTAGATAAAAGTTGGACCATAAGTCAAAGAAATGCATTTTTCTTGGATATGGTTGAGAAGGGCAATTTGGATATCGCTTATGGGATCCTGAAACACGATCAGTGATCAAAACTAGTGATGTCATTTTCAATGAGTCTAAGATGCATAAACAACCCATTAAGGAGGTTGAAGTGAGAAGAGTGGTTTTTGAGGATACTAGTCCTCCGATTAGCATGCATAAAAATGCTGCACATAGGGATATTCAAGAGAATGTCCATTCAGATCAGTCTGTACATGTTCCTGTTCAGCAACCATTGAGACGTTCTGCACGTATCTCACATCCACCTGATAGATATGTTCTATGTTTAGATTTTGTTATGCTAACAGATGCCGGTGAGCCTTCTTGCTACAAAGACGCTATGCAAACAAAGGATCATGTCAAGTGGGAGCGTGCCATGAAGAGTGAGTTGGATTCTATTAACAAGAATGGTACTTGGGATTTAGTACCTTTGCCAAATGGAAGGAAAGCTTTACCATGTAAATGGGTATATAAGCTGAAATTCACATCAAATAGTGCTTCTCCAAAGTATAAAGCATGACTTGTTGCAAAGAGTTTTAAGCAACAACATGGTGTTGATTTTGAGAAAATCTTCTCTCTAGTGGTCAAGATGACTACCTTGGGTATGTTGCTTGGATTTGTTGCAATGGAGGACTTAGAGCTAGTCCAAATGGATGTGAAAACTGCTTTCTTGCATGGAGATCTTACAGATGAGATCTATATGGAACAACCAGAGGGTCTTGGCAAGGAAAGTCTAGTTTATAAGCTTAAGAAGAGCTTGTATGGACTTAGATAGTCCCCTAGACAATAGTACCAAAAGTTTGATGCTTTTATGAAGTCTCAAGGCTATTTTCGAAGTAATCAGGATCATTGTCTCTACACAAAGAGATGCTCAGATGGCAACTTGATATGCTTGATACTTTATGTTGATGATATGTTGATTGCTGGGAAGTCCTCTTATGATTTGTCAATTGTCAAAAAGAAGTTGAGTCAGACATTTGATATGAAGGATTTGGGGGATGCCAAACATATTCTTGGCATGTGCATTACTCGTGATAGGAGTAAAAGATGCATATACTTGTCTCAAAGTGAGTACATATCCAAAGTACTTCACAGGTTCAATATGCAGGGTGGAAAGGCATTGAGTACACCTTTACCCACATATGTGAAATTGAACAAGGATGATTGCCCCAAATCAGATGAGGAAAAGGAATTCATGACCAAAATTCCTTATCAATCTGTTGTTGGTAGTCTCATGTATGCTATGGTAGCTACGAGACCAGACATTGCATTTGCAGTGGGAGTTGTGAGTAGATATATGTCTAATCATGGCAAGAAACATTGGGAAGCAATAAAAATGATTTTAAGATATTTGAGTGGCACTAAGGACAAGTGTCTATGCTTAGGTAGAGGGAAAGCATCCATTATCGATTACACAGATTCTGACTATGCTGGTTGTGTAGACAATCATAAGTCTAAATCAGGGTACATTTTTCATTTTGCTGGAGGTGCTATCTCTTGGAGATCTCGTCTTCAAGAATGTACATCTGTTTCCACTAGAAGCAGAGTATGTTGCAGCAAGTGAGGCATGCAAGGAAGCGTTGTGGCTTTCTCGTCTTGCTTGTGATATGGGTTTACCTCAGCATGTACCTCGTTTGCTCAGTGATAGTCAGAGTGCCATTGCTTTGGCTAAGAATCCGGTCTATCATGCAAAGAACAAGCACATGAGGTATCAATTCATTAGAGATTGCTTAGCCACTGAGCGCATTATTCTTGAGAAGGTTCTCAAGATAATGCTGCACATGCTTTGACTAAAGCTCTACCACAGGATAGCTTTCGACACTGTTGTCACTTGATGGGGGTTACTTGATTCCTGATCTTACAAAATCACTTGTCTATTGTGTAACATGCCCATCAGGTTGAGGTATAGTTCTTATACTAACACTCAGGTATTCTTTATCATTCATTATTTTTTCTCTCATAGTTACTTTTGCCATATTGGCCTTTAGTGGGAGATTGTTACCGTTAGTGTCCATGTGAAAGGCCAAATGGCCACTGGACACTTCTTTGTATATGTTCTTTAATAAAACATATAGTGGCCACATCAGCCACACACTATATGTTCGACTGCATTTGTGAGACCTAAGAAGTTTGTCTTCATGCTCCCTGTGTACTGTGTTCTCTGTGTATTATGCAGCATCTGTGCAAAGTACTGTGTGCGGCCTCAGGATCTCGGTTTTCTACTCCGAGCGTATCACCGTGGAGCTCTCGAGAAGGAGAGCACATTGTGGTGCATCATCGTTGAAATACTTCAAGTACTTGGGTTTGCTAGTATTCCCATATGGGATCTAACAATGACATCCGAAAATCCTCAAAAGAAGCAAGAAAGCTAAGAAAATCTCTTCATAGGGAAAACTAGCCAGCAAAGTGTTTGATTTAGATCACATGTTCAGTTTTTTATGTCAAATACCAGTGTTATACCCAATACTCACATGGGAAGAGAGATGATGAACCGACCACCATTTTCATTAAGGCCTCCACAAGGTAGAGGATTAGATGTGCACCCTGTTGTTCAATTCATGCCTAAACCTCCTGAAGTGGTAAGAAGACTAAGACCTATTCAGATGATTAAGTGCATAAGGAATCACTATCATGGTTCAAGAGATCAAGTGGATGACTTTTTTATTCAATATGAATCTTTTGGACTTACATTAACACGAACTACTTTAACTTGGTTCTGACCTTTGGACCCCAACCAATTTACTAATATAGAGCAATTCTTTGAATAATTCATTGGTGAATTCACAAAGAGAGGTATCAAACACAATTCCTCTTTCTTGATCCATAGTTTCAATCAATCACCTAATGAATCAATAAGACTGGAAGCCATGAGATTCAATTAGTATGTGGATATATGTCCTATGGCTGAGAGACCCACCCAACAAAAAATGGAATCATTGTTTGTGGATGGTTTAACCAATGGAAACTTGAAAACCTTGCTGTATGTGAAGAAATTATAAACATTAGATGAGTGCCTATGAGAGTGCATAGATTTGGAGGATAACTTAGTAGATGATTTAACAAATCCCTACCATTTCTGCTGATACTTCTAGCAATATATCTTCCCAATCTAAGAATATTGAGGAATTAGCAGACGTAGTGGCCAAAAAATTAGGAGTTCAAAACAAACAAGGTAAAAAACCCCACCAAAGTGAATGTATGAGAATGCTCATGCTAAGAAGATGTGTGAACTATGAAGGAGACCACCCATTTCATGCTTGTGCAAGAGGAGGACCTATTTCCCCACAGCCCTACCAATACAATAGGCAATTGGCACAAGGATCAAATCTCTACTGTCATATTGAGTAGAGATACACCAAACACATTACTAAAAATTGTCTTTATAATAGAAAATCTAGGCCATTTTCAAACATCCCAATACATGCCTTATCGATACCAACCTCGAGATCAAGCCAAGGAGGCACCAAGATATGTTCCATACCAAGGACCATCCATGGCTCCAGTGCCTTATGGGTAGCCAGGATACACCCAACCTCAACCAATGATAGAAGAAAAACCCCCACATCCTCAAAATGTAGTACGAATGGAGTATACACAACCAAGAAATGTTAGTCTCTTATGTGAAAGGACCAAAATTAGGGCACATATATATAAGTCGCTTGTG
>CM035423.1:63226789-63236789 GCA_020310875.1 Ceratopteris richardii
TTGGCACATCTAAAGTGATGAAAAGAATATCTAATAGTAAGCTAACATAGAATTGAAAAGACTAAAGTAAACCAGATCAAAATTGAAGCGTGCAGGAAGCAAAGGTTTCTATAAAGTGATTTTTCGGAGTTCACTAAATATAGTTATAAAGTTTTCAGTTTTCAAAAGGTTGCTCAGCTATTGATGATTATAGAGGTGTTCCAATATCACTTTAGCTTAGTTCTTTTGATGTGGCAAATTCCGAAGCTAAGTTCAACTTTCGTCGCATCAACAAGTGGTATCAGAGCCGAAAGATTCACAAGCAGTATTAGAGCAGAAAGATCCACAAGTGATACCAAAGCAGAAAAGGTCCTCAAGAGCAAACGAAAGTAAAGATACAAAGGAATTGAAGAATTCTTTGTAGGAAAGGTGAAAGCGGAGGTGATCAACAGCGAACGGCATTAGAGAAGCATTCCGAAGTCATTCTCAAGGGTAAAGATTTATGAAAGTTAAAATCTTTTAAAATTATACTCACGGACAACAACAAAAACAAAAAGACCATGGCAGATCATATCTCTATTGACAAATTGGACAGAGATAACTATCCCGCATGGGTCAACCAAAGAAAGAAAGTTAGAAGCTTTGAACCTGTGGTAGAAGAAAGATGCAACAACAAGAGCTTATATCTACAATACCATTATAGATCATCTACTACCACATATTAGAGGTCAGGAGAAGGCGGAAGACATATGGAGTGCATTGGAAGATCATTTCCAAAACACTACCAAAGCTAGGAAGGCTAGCTTATGGTCCGAGTTTACAACCTTGAAGAAAAAGCAAAGTCAAAGCATTAGTGATTATGTCACTAAGATGAAGGACTTGGCGGATAGTCTTGGATCTATTGACGAAGATATTGAAGACCACAGGTTAATAGCGCAAGTGCTTGCAAGTTTGAGAGGAGATGAAAGGTGGAAACCTTTTGTACTCTCAGTTGAACTTTCATTAACTCATTTTGTACCAGATTTAAATCAGTTGCTTAGACTAATGCTAACATTTCAGCAAGATTTGAAGACGGATGGAGATAAAGGACACAATTCTGCTATGTACGCAAAGAATAAGAAGAAAGGCGACAAAGGAAAAGAAAAAGATGAAGAAGAGATGACTACTCAAGAAAATTATGCAAGAGGAAGAGCTAATGACAGAAGTAAAAGCAGAGGTAATACGAAAGGAAGAAGTAATCAGAATAATAGCAAGAAGAATTGTTGGATCTGTGGATTAAGCAATCATTTGGCTCATGATTGCTGGCATAATTCTCAAGGATCAAGACAGAATCAGAATAATAATAGCAGAGGCAAAAGCGGAACATATCAAAGAGGTAGACAAAGCCAAAGAGGCAGATATGGTAGAGGTGGAGCAAGAAGTTGGGGGCAGAATCAGTCTCACAATACTACCTACTATAACTATTCAAATGATACACAGAATGACAGTCATACGATGTTGATGATGAATTCGATAAGCGTGTTAGAGAATGAAGATCTCAAGGTATTCTATATTGACTCTGGTTGTTCAAATCATTTCTCAGGAAATATAGAATTGTTATCAGAACTGGAAGGAGGTATTTCAAATCATACAATACAGACAGGTGATAACACAAAACACAATGTCAGGTCAATTGGAAAAGTAAAGTGTAAGAATGGAGCTGACCTACTAACAAATGTTTTGTATGTTCCAACAATCTGAAAGAATCTGATCAGGGTGGGACAAATAGTAGAAAAAGGTTTCCACGTCAGGTTCACAAATGAAGGAGTATTTGTTGAAGATCCAAAGAATGGATACAATCAAATTGTCTATGGTAAAAAGGAAGGTAGACTTTTTACTCTTAAAGTGCAAGGGAATTTTGGTCAAGCCTTGATCACACATGGTGATGAGGTATTTACAGAATTAGATCTCTGGCATAAGAGGCTAGGACACTTTAATGAAAAAGGAATTAACGTGATGGTGGAAAAACAATCCGTAAAAGGATTACCAAATATGAAAAATCAACATATGATTCACAAGTGCGAAGCTTGTCAGATGGGAAAAGCACATGTTATCATTTCAGAAGAAAGGTTATAAACACGATGGTGTACTAGAACTCATACATACAAGTGTATGGGGACCGACAAAAGAAGGATCTATCAGTGGCTCAAGGTATTATGTTCTTTTTATTGATGATGCGGCAAGATGGATAACTCTTTATGTTTTGAAAGAGAAATCAGAAGTGTTTGGAGCTTTCAAGCATTTTCATGCATATGCTGAAAGATTTACAGGACAAAAACTCAAAAGACTAAGGTCTGATGGAGGAGGAGAATATTTTTCTCAAGAGTTCAATGATTATCTCTGGAATGCAAGTATAAAAAGAGAAATAACTTGTAGGTATACACCACAACAAAATGGAATAGCAGAAAGGAGAAACCAAACTCTAGTTGAGTTTGCAAGAGCAATGTTAAAGGAGAAGAATTGTCCAAACTATCTTTGGGCTGAGGCTGTAAATACAGCCACATATCTTGTAAACAGATTACCATGTGCATCTTTAAATGGAATGACCCCTTATGAAGCTTGGTGGGGTAAGAAACCAACACTTGATCATTGCAAAGTGTTTGGATTAGTAGCTTATGCTTATGTACCATCATAGCTGAGACATAAGCTTGAACCAAAAGCTGAAAAATATGTGTTCATCCGATATCATGAAAAGCAGATGGGTTATTGGTTATGTAGTCCTTTAACCAAATAGCTTATTGTTTCGAGAGATGTGACATTTGATGAAGAGAAGCGCTGGTATGCAGATAAAGAGCATAATGATGAAACATTTGAAGAAGAGATAAGAAGAATTGAAAAAGGTAAATCACATATGCAGGTGAATGGAGATGAAGATCATATGCAGGCAAGTACATCCAGGATCGGATCAACTATGAGAAATGAAGATGGACCGAGATTTGATGAAGACGTGTATTCAGATACACATAAAGAACATGAATAAAGAAGGTCAAGTAGAGTAAGGAAACAACCAACAAGGTATTCCTATGAAACTTCTTATTTGACTCAGAAAAACTATGCTTACTTAGTAAGGGAAGATGAACCTCAGAATTACAGTGAAGCAAAAGGTAAGGAAAAGTGGGAAGAAGCAATGAAGGAAGAGTATGATGCACTGGAAGAGAACAAGACTTGGGAACTTGTTCCAAAACCAAATGGTAAGAAAGTAATTGGAAATAAATGGGTTTACAAAGTTAAGAAGCTTGTAGATGGAAGAATAGCGAGATACAAGGCTAGACTGGTAGTCAAATGCTACGCTCAGACACATGGCATACATTATGATGAGACATTCAGTCCGGTGGCAAAAATTTCAACCATAAGGACATTGATTGCTATTGCAGCATCAAAAGGATGGAAGCTAAGTCAGTTGGATATAAAGAATGCATTTCTAAATGGATATATATCAGATGAAGTTTACATGGAACAACCTGAAGGGTTTGTAAGTTCCAGTTACCCAAATCATGTTTGCAGATTAAGAAGAGCACTCTATGGATTAAAGCAAGCTCCAAGAGCTTGGAATTACAGACTTGTGAAGTATCTGAATGATCTTGGATACCAAAGCTCAAAGGCAGATGCAAGTCTACTCATCAAGAGAACAGATGAAGGTATGATCTACATTTGTATTTATGTAGATGACATTATAATCATAGGTACCTCAGATGAAGGAATCAAGGTGGTGAAGAGATTACTTGAAAAAGAATTTAAGATCAATGACCTAGGGAAGTTATCATACTTTCTTGGAATGGAAGTCACATATACAAATCATGGTATATATGTTTTGCAAGAAAGGTATCTCTTGAACTTACTAAAGAAGTTTACCATGGAGAACTGCAGAGAAGCCTCAACACCACTTGAGGTAAATCATAAGCTCAGCAAATATGATGGTTTAGAGTTTAAAGATATGAGGAAGTATCAGTCTTTAGTGGGAAGCTTGATTTATGCTATGCTAACAAGACCAGATCTTAGTTATGCAGTAGGAGTTCTCTCACAGTTTATGCATTGTCCGAAGGATCAACATTGGGTTGCAGGACAAAGAGATCTTAGATATATCAAAAGAACTATAAAAGAAGGATTATATTATCCTTTTACGTCAGATATAAAGCTGAGAGCATACAGTGACTCAGACTGGGCAGGAAGTCAAGATGACAGAAGATCAACACATGGGTATATGATATACCTAGGAGATAAGCTTGTCAGCTGGTGTTCAAAGAAGCTGTTGGTGCAGAGCAATCAACAATTGAAGTTTTGGAAGTCAAAGAATGAAGACAAGATCAAGTTTTGAAGCATAGAAGAAGTTTACATTCAGGAGTTGAAAGAAATGTACACATATGTACAATAGTTGAGTTATAGGTCACTTATACTTTTGATTAGTCATAACTTTACAAATATTTGCCTATAAATACTATGAAAAATGTCAGGGAAAATATGAGAGAGCATGAGAATAGAGTAATTAGAAGTTGTATGAGTCATTTTAGACATCCTAGAATTGAGTGAAGACTCTCTCATCACTTAGATGTAAAAATTCTCAGAAATGAAAAAATGTTGCACCCGATGTTTCTAAGTTTTCTCCTTTTGTGTTAGATCTTTTGTGAAATGATTTTGTACAAGTCTAAGTCTATAGGTGATTGACCTCTTTACAAATTTTTAGCTTCTAATTGTGATCAGGCTGAGAGAATTATGTGTAGGAACATTTGTATGTGAAGAAGTGTTCACTAGTTCCTGAAATAGGCACAAAATTCAAAGTCAATGTTTTGATCATTTCTCCTTCCACAGTTTAAAGTTTTGAGCAAGTAAGCACTTAATCGTTAAGTTGGAAGGTAAGCTACTTGTGGCTAAAAGCATTTTCTTAAACAGGTTCCATTCTTGGAGAACCATGTCTTAGAAGTTATAGGTGTCTAAATCGACTTCTCAGAAGTACAGTTTTAGACATAGGTGACTTGTCAAGTTGATTTCTCAAAATCTACTGAATCTTTTGGAGTGGTTTGACTTGGAGGAGGTGTGCAATCTTTAGGCAATACCTTGTGCAAAGTTTTATAAAAAACTTTACATATTTGATAAGACAATGAGAAAAATATGTGCAGTAGACTTTCTGTAGAATCATCTTTTTCACAGATTTTTCAAAATCTTTATAATTGAATGTTGATCCTCCAAATTAGTGAAGATTTTGACTTACTCTTGATATAGAGGTGCTCTAATTTCAAGAGTAGGTTATTCTTTTTGAGATTAACACTCTCCATCAGTGGTATCAGAGCAGGAAGCATCAGAATTGAAGGAAGGAGGATCCCGACTGCTGCAGGTGCAAAGAATTCAACATCTAAAGGTTCAAAAGGTGAAAGCTTGAAGATAAAGCTTGAGAAGGAGATGATACGACATCAAGGAAGTCAAAAGGAGTGTCATTCGAAGTAAAGGTACATCTTTTATTCATAAAATTTGAAGAATTCAATACACAGGTAAAGAAAGGATGGGAGATTCTCTTCAGATAGAGAAGTTGGATAGAGAGAACTATCGAGCATGGTCAATGAGGATGGAAGCTCATCTAATGAGCAAAGATTTGATAGCTTACATTACAGGTGAAGAAGAAAAGTCACAATTCAGAGATCCTAGTGTTCCAACTAGGGAAGAATTATCAGATTTGAAGAATTGGATGAAGAGAGATGCTCAAGCTACGAGCATTATCTATATGGCAGTCAATGACTACTTGCTACCTCACATTAGAGGTCTTGAAAGTGCAAGTGATATATGGAATGCTTTGGAAGAGCATTTCCAAAATACCACAAAGTCTAGGAAGGCATCTTTGTGGGCAGAATTTACCACTTTCAAGAAGAAGGCCACTCAATCCATCTCAGATTATGTAACAAGGATGAAAGATATTGCAGATGCATTAGGAGCTATTGATGAAGACATTGAGGAGGATAAATTGGTAAGGCAAATCCTTACAGGTTTGAGAGGTGATGACAAATGGAAGCCATTCATTTTGTCTACTGAGTTATCTCTTGATCATTTTACTCTTGATTTAAATCAGTTGCTAGGTCACATGCTAACCTTTGAGCAGGATGTCAAAGGAGAAGGTGATAAGAGTACAGGTCATGCAATGTACTCAAAGGATAAGAAGAAAAATAGCAAAGGGAAGCAACAAGCAAATGAAGATGAAGGTACAACTAGTCAAGCCAACTTCCTAAGAGGAAGAGGAGGTGGCAAAGGTAGAGGAAGAGGCAGGAATAACAAAGATGGAGTCAAAGCTTGCTGGATTTGTGGTAAGACAAATCACTTAGCAAATGATTGTTGGCATAATACTCAGAGTAATGGTGGATATAATCAAAACTTTAATTCAAGAGGTAGAGGTGGCAGAAATCAAAGAGGTAATTTCAGAGGTAGAGGTAGTAGGGGTTACTTTGGAAGAAATGCAGGTAGAGGATTCCAAAGTCAACAATATAACAATACCTACTACAATTATGCTTCAGATCAGAAGGAGGATTCAACATTAATAATGAATGCAACTTGTGAAAGGCAGAGTGAAGACCAAAGAGTCTTCTACATTGACTCAAGGTGTAGCAATCACCTAAGTGGTAACATAGCATTGATGACTGATTTGGAGAATAACGTATCTAATCATGTTGTTCAAACAGGTGACAATACAAAGCACAATGTGAAGTCAATTGGATCAGTGAAGGCCAAGGATGGTAGCACCTTATTGAGTAAGGTCTTGTATGTTCCTACAATTCCTAAGAATCTGATAAGTGTAGGACAAATTGTTGAAAAAGGTTATGAAGTGAGATTCACTAATGAAGGAGTGTTTGTGGAAGACCCTAGCAATGGGTCTAAACAAATTGTTTCAGGGAAGAAAGAAGGAAGATTGTTCACATTGAAGATTCAAGGTAATGTTGGTCATGCCTTGTTCACTTATGGAGGACATAAGATCTCTGAGTTAGATCTTTGGCATAAGAGGCTTGGACACTTCAATGAAAGAGGTATCAAAGATATGATTAATAATGGTTCAGTGCTTGGATTGCCTAATGTTACAGGTCAACATATGACATACAGATGTGAGGCATGTCAATTAGGTAAGGCTCATAAGCAATCTTATTCCAAGCATGGTTTTATGTATTTAGAAAAGCTTGAGTTGGTACACACAGATGTGTGGGGACCATCAAAGGATTTCACTATCAATGGTTCAAGGTACTATGTGATTTATGTTCATGATGCTACCAGATGGATCACTATCTATGTGATCAAGGATAAGTCAGAAGTATTTAGTACATTCAAACATTATCATGTGTATGCAGAGAGAATTACAGGTCATAAGTTGAAGAGACTAAGGTCAGATGGAGGGGGAGAGTACTTCTCTAATGAGTTCAGTGATTACTTGTGGAATGCAGGTATAAAAAGGGAAATCACTTGCAGGTACTCTCCTCAACAAAATGCTGTAGAAAAAAGGAGGAATAGAACTCTTGTTGAGTTTACAAGATCCATGATGAAGGAGAAAAATTTCCCAAATTATTTGTGGGCTGAGGCTGTAAATACAGCTACTTATCTGGTCAATAGGCCACCATGTAAAGCCTTGCAGGGTATGACACCATATGAGGCTTGGTGGGCTAAGAGACCTACCTTAGATCATTGCAAAGTATTTGGATGTTTGGCATATGCATATGTGCCATCACAATTAAGACACAAATTGGAACCTAAAGCTGAAAAGTATGTGTTCATTGGTTATGATGACAAGCAGATGGGTTATAGATTGTGAAGTCCATCCACAAAGCAATTCATTGTGTCTAAGGATGTTACATTTGATGAGCAAGGTACTTGGTATGCAGGTACCATCAATATTAATACAGATGATGAAGAAATTGTGAGTCAAAAGAAAGGTAAATCAAAGGTTCAGATATTTGATGAACAAGAGAATAATGAAGTGCAGGTTGAAGTTGAAGAAATGCCAAGATTTGATCGTGAGTGTGAAGAACCAGAAACCTCAAGAAGTGGAGAACTCAGAAGGTCATCAAGACATAAGTGGCAACCTACAAGGTATAGCTATGATACTTCTTTTCTGGCTACCAAAGATTATGCTTATAGATTAAAGCAAATGAAGATCCTTCTACATATGAAGAGGCAAAAGGTAAGGAAAATTGGGAGAAAGCTATGCAGGAAGAATATGATGCATTGATGTAGAATCAGACATGGGATATGGTTCCTAAACCAAATAGCAAGAAGATCATTGGATGTAAGTGTGTCTATAAGACAAAGAGATTTGCAGATGGAAGTGTGTCTAGGTACAAAGCTAGACTTGTTGTCAAAGGGTTTGCTCAGACATATGGTATTGATTATGATGAGACTTATAGTCCTTTGGCAAAGATGACAACTATCAAGACACTCATAACAATTGCTGCATGTAAAGGTTGGAAATTATTTCAATTAAATGTGAAGAATGCTTTTTTAAATGGTTACATTTCAGATGATGTTTTCATGGAGCAACCTCAAGGATTCAGAGATGGAAGGTATCCAGATCATGTGTGTAAGCTCAAGAGAGCTTTGTATGGCTTGAAGCAGGCCCCAAGGGCATGGAACTATAGACTTGTAAAGTTCTTGAAAGAACTTGGATTTCAAGTATCTAAAGCAGATAGTAGCTTGCTTGTGAAAGCAAGTAATGATGGGTTCATATACATGTGCATATATGTTGATGATATAATTCTTACAGGTACAGATGAGAAAGGTATTCAAAGCCTAAAGAAACAAATGGAGAAAGAATTCAAGATCAGTGATTTGGGAGACTTGTCATATTTCTTGGGCATGGAGATCTCATACAATCAACATGGAGTGTATGTAACTCAAGAAATGTATTGAAGAACTTGTTAATCAAGTTTAATATGAATGATTGTAGGGTAGCACCTACTCCAATGGAGGTGAATCACAAATTGAGCAGATATGGTGGATAAGAATTCAAGGATATAAAGTTATATCAGAGTTTGGTTGGTAGTCTTATCTATGCTACATTAACTAGGCCTGATTTATCATATGCAGTTGGGGTTTTGTCTCAATTCATGCATTGTCCTAGAAAAGAACATTGGATTGCAGGTCAAAGAGTGTTGAGGTACATTAAGAGTACACTCAAAGAAGGTTTGTACTATGGGTTTACATCAAATACAAACATCAAGATATATAGTGATGCAGATTGGGTAGGTAATCTAGATGATAGAAGGTCAACCTATGGATACATGTGTTATGTGGGAGATAAGTTAATCTCTTGGTGTTCAAAGAAGCAACACATAGTTGCTTTATCATCTACAGATGTAGAGTACAAAGGCATGGTTGAAGCTACAAAGGAAGTAATATGGCTTAAGACTCTGATGAAGAGTTTTGACACTATATAGAGTACACCTATCATATATGAAGATAACATGAGTTCATTGTATCTAGCTGCTAACCCTATTTTTCATGCTAGGACCAAACACATTGAGATTCAGTAGCATTTCCTAAGAGAGAAGGTGATGGACAAAGAGATTGAAGTCATCCATACTTCAACAAAAGATCAGATAGCTCATATGCTTACCAAAAGCTTGGATGGACCAAAGCTACAAAGATTTAAAGACATGGCAGGCATAAAGAAGATAGAGAAAACCTCAATTGATGATTGAGGGGGAGCTGTTGGTGCAGAGGAATCAACAATTGAAGTTTTGGAAGCCAAAGAATGAAGACAAGATCAAGTTTTGAAGCATAGAAGAAGTTTACATTCAGGAGTTGAAAGAAATGTACACATATGTACATTAGTTCAGTTATAGGTCACTTATACTTTTGATTAGTCATAAGTTTGTAAATATTTGCCTATAAATACTATGAAATGTCGGGGCAAATATGAGAGAGCATGAGAATAGAGTAATTAGAAGTTGTATGAGTCATTTTAGACATCTTAGAATTGAGTGAAGACTCTCTCATCACTTCGATGTAAAAATTCTCAAAA
>CM035423.1:63241789-63244289 GCA_020310875.1 Ceratopteris richardii
GGTGATGAAGCTATGCCTATTCCAAGATCCAAAGGAGGACCTACACAAGAGGAGATAGATAAGCTCACACTTTGGTGCGCAAGGGATGCTCAAACAAGGTCATACATACTAAACTCTATCTTTGACTTTCTATTACCACATATTAGAGGATGCAAGATATCTCAAGAGACTTGGGATGCCCTCAAGTCTTTCTTTTCTGCTAGTACCAAAGCAAGAAAGAATCATCTTTGGAATGAGTTCAACCAAATGAAGAAGACACCTAAACAAACCATCACAGAGTTTGTTACCAAGGTCAAGGAGGTTGCTGATCAGTTAGCATCCATTGGAGAGCTGATTGAAGAAGAGGTCATCATGAGGCGAATTCTCAACTGCATTCGAAGTGATAAGCAATGGCAATCCTTCACGACGACTTATGATCTCATCATGGATGTGCAAACTCCAGACTTCAACATCTTTCTTGGACAACTCTTCAATCAAGAAGCCAACAATAGCATAAAGGAAGGTAACTCATATCATGGTAATTCAACTAGTGCTCTATATGCAGATAAGAAGGATAAGAAGCAGAAAGGCAAGAAGAAGGAAGAAGATGAAGAAGAGACTTCCCAAGCCAACTTCGCAAGCAAGAGCAAGTGGAAAGGGAAGAAGAAAGGACCAAAGCAGGACAAAGCCAAAGGTCAGAATGTTCAACCTTGTGCCATATGCAATAAGACCTACCACACCACTCAGAATTGCCGGTTCAATGGGAAGACCCAAAAAGGAAGTGGAAGAGGTGGATATGGCAGCAATAGAGGCAGAGGTGGACACAACTTCAACAATAACAATAGAGGCTATAATAGAAGGGACTACAACAATTATTTTGAAGATCAACCACATTAAGACTCTTTGCTTCTTATGAATCTAAGCCACAAAGAAGGTAAAGAAGATGATCATTTGTTCTACATAGATTCAGGATGTTCGAATCAAGTTGCAGGCAACATTGCTCTTCTATCTGATTTGAAAAGTCCAAAGCATAGACATGAAGTGCAAACAGGGGATGACACAAAGCACAATGTGGAGAAGATTGGTAATGTCAAAGCTTCCAATGGCAGGACAAATATTCTAAGTAAGGTTCTCTATGTACCCACTATCACTAAAAACCTAATAAGTGTAGGCCAAATAGTTGAAAAAGGCTTGCAAGTTAGGTTCACCCAACATGGAGCTTTTGTGGAAGATCCATGTCAAGGCTTCAAGAAGATAGCCCGAAGTGAGAAGCATGGTAGGCTCTTTACTTTTGAAGTAGGAGAAACTAGGAACATAGATCTACTCAACTTTGGGTCTCAAACCCTAAGTGAGCTTGAAATGTGGCATAAGAGACTTACTCATGTGAATGAAAGAACCTTGAAGGATATATGCAGGGATCAAAGTGTTCTAGGACTGTCGAACATATCAAAGCAACACATGATCAACAGGTGTGATGCATGTCAGATTGCGAAGGCACAAAGACAACCATTCAACCACAAAGGCTACATCCACAACAACTTATTGGACTTAGTACATACAGATGTATGGGGACCAAGTCAAGAACCTTCATTGGCAGGATCAAGGTATTATGTCTCATTTATGGACGACCATAGTAGATGGACTGTTCTATACTTTATCAAGAGTAAGAATGAAGTGTTTGATTGCTTCAAGAAGTATCTTGCACATGTGGAGAATCATACAAGTAGATCTCTAAAGAAGCTCAGATCTGATGGAGGGGGAGAATACTTCTCCAAAGAGTTTGATGAGTTCTTGCAGGAAAAAGGTATCAAAAGGGAAGTGACTACTAGGTACTCTCCTCAACTAAATGGAATTGCAGAGAGGAGAAACAAGACATTGGTTGGATCAGCCCGAACAATGCTTGAAGAGAAGAAGTTGCCACATTATCTATGGGCACAAGCTATTTCAACTACTGTGTACCTTGTCAATCGACTACCATCCAAATCGCTTCAAGGTATGACTCCTTATGAATCATGGCATGGAAGAAAACCTAGTCTTGGACATTGCAAGGTTTTTGGTTGTTTAGCGTATGTTCATGTACCATCACAAATAAGAGGTAAGCTAGATGAAAGGGCAACAAAGGCCGTGTTTATTGGATATGATTCAACTCAGATGGGTTATAGGTTCTTCAATCCTTCAACCAAGCAATTCACTCCAAGTAGAGATGTTTTTTTTGAAGAACACAGGTCTTGGTATGATGAAGACAAACAAAAGGTAACACTACCATATGATCTTGATTCTGACTCTCATCAATTAGGAAGCAAGCATGATACATAGGTCTAGGATCCAAGAAGTGATATAGACGATGACCAACATGAAAGAGAAAATGATTGCAAGCTATGGAAGTCAAGAGATAAATCAAAGATGCAAGAGGTTGGAGAATGCTCCAAACAAGCACCTAGAAGATGAGCAAGAGAGAAGAAACAACCAGAAAGGTATGGATATGATTCCACATTCATTACAAAGCATTCAATATACTTGG
>CM035423.1:63254289-63256789 GCA_020310875.1 Ceratopteris richardii
AAGGATGCTCAAGCAAGGAGCATAATTTACATGGCAGTTAATGACTACCTGCTTCCTCATATTAGAGGGCTTGAAAGTGCATGTGACATTTGGAATGTTTTGGAGGAGCATTTCCAAAACACAACCAAATCAAGGAAGGCTTCATTATGGGCAGAATTTACTACCTTCAAGAAGAAGGCCTCACAATCAATTTCTGATTATGTGACAAAGATGAAGGACATTGCAGATTCTCTAGGAGCAGTGGATGAAGATATTGAAGAAGACAAATTGGTAAGACAAATACTCACAGGGCTAAGAGGAGATGAGAAGTGGAAGCCTTTCATTTTATCTACAGAACTTTCACTAGATCACTTTACTCCTGATTTGAATCAATTGTTAGGTCATATGCTAACTTTTGAGAATGATGTCAAAGGAGATGTTGATAAGAGTGCAGGTCATGCAATGTACTCTAAAGACAAGAAGAAAGCTAACAAAGGAAAGCAACAATCAGGTGAAGAAGAAGGTACTTCAAACCAAGCAAATTTCATGAGAGGCAAAGGAAATGGCAGAAGTAGAGGAAGAGGCAGAAACAACAAGGATAACACAAGAGCTTGTTGGATATGTGGTAAGACCAATCATCTCTCTCATGATTGTTGGCATAATAATCAGAACAATGGCAATTATCAAAACTTTAATCAAAGAGCAAGAGGTGGTAGATTTCAGAGAGGAAATTTCAGAGGTAGAGGTGGTAGGAACTCTTTTGGAAGAGGTGGAGGAAGAAGTTTCCAAAACCAATCCTACAATAACACCTATTACAACTATGCATCAGATCAGAAGGAGGATTCGACTCTCATTATGAATACATGTGAAATCTCACATGAGGATATGAGAGTGTTCTATATTGATTCAGGATATAGTAATCATTTGAGTGGAAATATTGCTTTGATGACTGACTTAGATCATAATGCAATTAATCATACAGTTCAGACAGGTGATAATACAAAGCATAAGGTAAAGTCAATTGGCTCAGTCAAAGCTAAGGATGGGAGCACTCTTCTGAGTAAGGTACTTTATGTTCCCACAATTCCAAAGAATTTGATCAGTGTAGGTCAAATTGTGGAAAAAGGATATGAGGTAAGGCTCACCAATGATGGAGTTTATGTTGAAGACCCTAGTCAAGGGTATAAACAGGTTGTTACAGGAAAGAAAGAAGGAAGGCTCTTCACATTGAACGTACAAGGAAATGTTGGACATGCTATGTTCACATATGGAGAGCAAAAGGTGTCAGAATTGGATCTTTGGCACAAAAGACTTGGACATTTTAATGAAAGAGGTATCAAAGATATGATCAATAATTATTCAGTGCTTGGATTGCCTAACATTGCAGGTCAACACATGACATACAGATGTGAATCATGTCAATTAGGAAAAGCTCATAAGCAATCCTATTCCAAGCATGGGTTTATGTATTCAGAAAGACTTGAATTGGTGCATACAGATGTGTGGGGTCCTTCAAAGGACTTTAGTATAAATGGTTCAAGATATTATGTCATTTATGTTGATGATGCTACCAGATGGATCACAATTTATGTGATTAAGGAAAAGTCAGAAGTGTTTAATACATTTAAACACTATCATGCTTATGCAGAAAGGATTACAGGTCAAAGATTGAAGAGACTAAGGTCAGATGGAGGGGGAGAGTATTTTTCAAATGAATTCAATGATTACTTGTGGAATGCAGGTATAAAGAGAGAAGTTACTTGCAGGTACTCCCCTCAACAAAATGGGGTAGCAGAAAGAAGAAATAGGACTCTTGTTGAGTTTGCAAGGTCCATGATGAAAGAGAAGAATTGCCCAAATTATTTGTGGGCAGAGGCTGTTAATACAACTACTTATTTGGTCAATAGATTGCCTTGTAAAGCTTTGCAGGGTATGACACCATATGAAGCTTGGTGGGGTAAGAAACCTACCTTGGATCATTGCAGAATATTTGGATGTTTGGCATATGCATATGTGCCATCTCAATTGAGACATAAGTTGGAGCCTAAGGCAGAAAAATATGTTTTTATTGGCTATGATGATAAGCAAATGGGATATAGGTTGTGGAGTCCATCCACAAAGCAATTCCTTGTATCTAAGGATGTTACATTTGATGAGCAAGGTACTTGGTATGCAGGTAAATACAATGTACATGCAGATGATGAAGAAGTAGTGGATCAAAGAAAAGGTAAAGCAAAGATTCAATTACTTGATGAAAGTGAGAACAATGAAGTACAGGCTGAAGCTGAAGAGAGGCCAAGGTTTGATCCAGAATGTGATGAACCAGAGACTTCAAGAGGTGCAGAAGTTAGGAGGTCAACTAGGCACAAATGGCAACCTACAAGGTATAGCTATGACACCTCATTCTTGACTACTAAAGATTATGCTTATTTGGTAAAAGCAGATGAAGATCCATCTACATATGATGAAGCCAAAGGCAAGAGAAATTGGGAAGAAGCCATGCAAGAGGAGTATGATGCTT
>CM035423.1:63311789-63314289 GCA_020310875.1 Ceratopteris richardii
ATGAAGGACTTGGCAGATAGCCTTGGATCTATTGATGAGGATATTGAAGATCATAGGTTGATAGCACAATTACTTGCAGGGTTAAGAGGTGATGAGAGATGGAAGCCTTTTGTTCTTTCAACAGAACTCTCATTAAACCATTATGTGCCAGAACTGAATCAATTACTTGGATTGATGCTCACATTTGAGCAAGACTTGAAGTCAGATGGAGACAAAGGTCAAAGTTCTGCAATGTATGTGAAGAACAAAAAGAAAGGAGATAAAGGCAAAGCAAAGGATGAAGAAGAGTCAACAACTCAAGTAAATTATGCAAGAGGAAGAGGTTTTGGCAGAGGTAAAGGTCGAGGAAATGGAAGAGGTAGAGGTAATCAAAACAATAACAAGAAGACATGTTGGATTTGTGGATTGAGCAATCATCTAGCATATGATTGTTGGCACAATCAACAAGGAGCAAATCAAAATCAGAACAACAATGGCAGAGGAAGAGGTGGAAGGTTTCAGAATCAATTTCAAAGAGGAAGACAGAATTCAAGAGGAAGTTATGGAAGAGGTGGTGGAAGAAAT
Source organism: Ceratopteris richardii (assembly GCA_020310875.1). Classification (NCBI taxonomy): domain Eukaryota; kingdom Viridiplantae; phylum Streptophyta; class Polypodiopsida; order Polypodiales; family Pteridaceae; genus Ceratopteris; species Ceratopteris richardii. The sequence goes on from CM035423.1 coordinate 63,312,354, forward strand.
TGGAATCAGAACCAATCATACAACACCACATATTACAATTATGCAAATGATACACAGAATGACAACCATACAACATTGATGATGAATTCAATAAGTTCATCAGAGAAGGAGGATCTCAAGGTATTTTATATTGACTCTGGTTGTTCAAATCATTTGTCAGGTAATATAGAATTATTGTCAGAATTGGAGGAAGGCAATTGAAGTCATACAGTACAAACAGGTGACAATACAAAACATAGTGTGCATTCAATTGGAAAAGTGAAGTGCAGGAGTGGAGCTGATTTATTAACAAATGTTTTGTATGTTCCAACAATACCAAAGAATCTGATTAGTGTTGGACAAATAGTGGAAAAAGGTTTTCAAGTCAGATTTACAAATGAAGGGGTATTTGTTGAAGATCCAGAGGATGCATACAAATCCATTGTTTGTGGTAAGAAGGAAGGTAGACTTTTTACTCTCAAAGTACAAGGAAATGTTGGTCAAGCCTTAATCACACATGGTGATGAAGTAATTACAGAGCTAGATCTTTGGCATAAGAGATTGGGACATTTCAATGAAAGAGGAATCAAAACTATGATGGAAAACCAATCTGTATTGGGACTACCAAATGTGAAGAATCAACATATGATATACAAGTGTGAAGCTTGTCAGATGGGAAAAGCTTATAGACTACCATTTCAGAAGAAAGGTTTCAAGCATGATGGTTTACTTGAACTCATACATACAGATGTATGGGGACCAACAAAAGAAGGTTCAATAAATGGATCTAGGTATTATGTTTTGTTTATTGATGATGCTACAAGGTGGATAACCCTTTATGTTCTAAAGGAAAGATCAGAAGTGTTTGGAGCCTTCAAACATTTTCATGCTTATGCAGAAAGAGTTACAGGTCACAAACTCAAGAGGCTAAGGTCTGATGGAGGGGGAGAATACTTCTCTCAAGAGTTTAATGACTATCTTTGGAATGCAGGTATAAAGAGAGAGATAACTTGCAGGTATACACCTCAACATAATGGGGTGGCAGAAAGGAGAAATAGAACATTGGTTGAATTTGCAAGAGCAATGTTAAAGGAAAAGAATTGCCCTAATTATCTTTGGGCTGAGGCTGTAAATACAGCTACATACCTTGTGAATAGGCTACCATGTGGAGCTTTAAATGGTATGACCCCTTATGAAGCTTGGTGGGGTAAAAAACCAACACTTGACCATTGTAAAGTGTTTGGATCAATTGCCTATGCTTATGTGCCATCACAACTCAGACATAAGCTTGAACCAAAGGCAGAAAAATATGTGTTTATTGGATATGATGAAAAGCAAATGGGTTATAGGCTATGGAGTCCTTTAACTAAACATTTTATTGTTTCCAGAGATGTGACTTTTGATGAACAGAAGAGTTGGTATGCAGATAAAGATTGTGATCTTGAAACATTTGAAGAAGAGATAAGAAGGAGTGCAAGAGGTAAGTCACATATGCAGATAGATGGAGATGAAGAACATATGCAAGCAAGCACATCAAGAGTTGGATCATATAGAAGGAATGAAGATGGACCAATATTTGATGAGGAAGTACATCCAGATATACATGAAGATTGTGAGCCAAGAAGGTCAACCAGAATGAGGAAGCAACCTACAAGGTATTCATATGACACTTCTTACTTGACTCAGAAAAATTATGCTTACATGGTTAAGGAAGATGAAGAACCTCAAAGCTATGATGAAGCAAAAGGTAAGAGACAATGGGAAGTAGCAATGAAGGAAGAGTTTGATGCACTTGAAGAGAACAAAACTTGGGAACTTGTTCCAAAGCCAAATGGTAAGAAAGTGATTGGAAATAAATGGGTTTATAAAGTTAAGAAGCATGCAGATGGAACTATAGCCAGATACAAAGCCAGATTGGTGGTTAAAGGCTATGCTCAAACTTTTGGCATAGATTATG
>CM035423.1:63326789-63335093 GCA_020310875.1 Ceratopteris richardii
ACCCTGCAAAAAAGAACTATGAGTCACATAGGGCATCATTAAAGCCATGGAGATAGAAAGAAGATTACTTACCAAGTGAGGCACTCCACAACATGACATCTTGCCTTTAGAGCAGTTGAAACAGAGAAAGACTGGTCTCTGCTATGAAAAATTACTATCCTCCAAAGAGGAGACATAGTCAACTCTGCAAAATCAGTGACCATCTTCCGAATCTGAGGGTGTTTGAAGGGTTCATCATCATTAACTGATCCTAACATCCTAAATCCATAGGGTATGTCCGCTATGAGAAGGGAGAAATGCTTTCTAGGCACAACAGAACAAATATTATTTACATCACTACAGAACACATTGTAATATACAGGCCTAAGGGGGTCTAGGGGATTGGAGAAACATTTAAGATCGGGTTCATCATCAAAATCCATCTCCTTCGCTTTCAGTCTAGATTTCTCATGCCTTGCTCTTTGAATGTGAGCAAGGAATGCAGGGGGGCAATCATCTAGTACCTCTGTAGACTTACTTTTCCTTGGTTTCTGCAGAACAAATTGGAGAAACAATTAGAAGAGCTCTTCAGTACAACAAACAGAACATAAATAACGGATGTATGGCATCGATTTCTTGTTGGGGTAGATGCTAGGCATCGACCTTCTACTGAAAATCGATGCTTGGCATCGACCTAGCGACCTAAGTCGATGCCTGGCATCGACTTTTGCCACGAGGTCGATGCCAGGCATCGACTTTTGTTGCAGGTCGATGCCAGGCATCGACTTATGCTGAAAGTCGATGCCAGGCATCGACTTATGCCCCCAAGTCGATGCCAGGCATCGACTTATGTTGCAAGTCGATGCCAGGCATCGACTTATGCCCCCAAGTCGATGCCAGGCATCGACTAATGCTGCAAGTCGATGCCAGGCATCGACCTATGCCCCCAAGTCGATGCCAGGCATCGACTTATGCCCCCATGTTGATGCCATGCAATGCATCAAATTGTTTAGTATGAAATATTCTGATAAGAGAATCTACCCAATCACGAAACAGGATGAAATATTTTGATAAGGCTTTGTAGGATGATGTGGTTGGATAGTCTGCTTGGACCTCTGCCCAAGAAAAGCAACCCAACCTCTTCATCATCACCTCCTGAATCTTCATGTACACTTTATGACTACAGACACAAAAATATAAAAGAGACTAGGTTAGACAAGAAGCATGGGAGGAGGGAAAAAGGATCTAAGAATAACATACATACTTATTGAGCTCAGTCACCATCTCCTCGAGGCTTAACTCCTTCGAGATTACCCTTGACAAAGTTGATATGATCAATGTATCATCCTTGATTCCTTGAAGGGCCCTCCATGGGGTCAACTTCATGTCCTCAGGAGCCTCTTCAATTGAAAGGTCAACTTTCCTTCCCTTTCCCCTCAGATCAATTTGTGGGTCTGGCCTCGACTTTCGTTGCTTCTGGCCCTTGACCTCCTTGTGCTCCCACATTGTGAAAATTCTATCCTGAAGATCCCAGATCTCACCTGATCTGAATGCCAGTTGAAACCATGGATCATATTTCCTCAAAGCATCTGACTTTCTATTCTCATCCAATGCAATTCCAACCTCAATAAGGCATTGCTTTCGTAGATTGGGATGTATTCTCCCAGCTTCCTTCACAAGACAATCTTCGTATTCATGGTGGAAGAACCGAATTCTCTCTATGGAGGACATTTTCTGCCTGTAGTCATTGTCGTTGTTGTGATCCCAAGCAAGAAGCTTGGCTTCCTCAGTTGTAAGACCAGCATATATCTTACACTCTGCATACCTAAAGAAAAATGTAGTAGGGTGCTCCTTCACTAACTGTCTACGAGCCTCTGCAGAGTGTGAACCTCCAATCACATAATAAGTGTAATCCTCAAACAAACCCTCATTGAAATCCTCCACACAGCTGCACTCATTCGGATCCACCATGACAAGGAATGGCACAACAGTAGCATGAGGATTTATTTTCATTTTCTTCTTAAGATTCTGGACATGCAAATTATGTGGCTCCTGATCTCAAGGGGCCTCCTCCCTGTGACTGGATCCATTGGTGGCCTGTGGATAATATTAATAGGCAGGTGGAACAACTGCCCCTTCTTCACAACTTTTCTTCTAGCTATGTCCTCCCTCATCTTATTCTGCTCAGTGCCAAGCACACCAGATGCAAGCTCTCCACCAGGTGCAACAATTATGTCCCCAGAGCTAGAGCTTGAGTCAGAAAAGTCCTCTTCTGCAATTATCTTCTTTTTCTTTTGGGGCTTTTTCTGCACACTCTGCTTACCCCTTGCCTTTACAGGGGTCGTCTTCTTGTGCTGTGTTGGCATGATATTGCCCTGTATCCATGGCATCAGGTCCTTGATGAAATTCACTGACTCTCTGCATATCTGAGCTAGCTCTTCTGGAACACAGCACTCTGGGCACAAGAAATCCATCTTGCATATGACATTTCTTAATCCTTTCGATGTCTCCACCAAGAAAAGCAGGTTGTCAGAATCTTCATCTTCATAATCCAATTTGTAAACAAGTCCATACTGAAAACCTTGTGTTGTCGTGATCTTTCCTCTGCCATAGGCCCCTGCGAACACAAGGAGGACTGCATTCTTCTCTTCAACGTACTGAAGGCACCATTCGAGATTTGTCATGTCCCGAAGTGGACGATCTGTCCTCATGACCTCGGTCTCCCTAGACCTTTCCTTCATACTTGAATCCTCCACAGGAATTTTTGTGCTACTCTGTCCACCTGAGGATATTCCTAGTGGGTTGCTGGCCTTCTCAGAGGATAATGATGCAATAATTTTCTTTGGCTTTGCTTGGTGACCACTGCCTTTGTCACGTTGCTGGTCAGCAGAGCCCATGGTGACTCTGAGCTTCTTGATGGGCCTTTCCTCCTTGTACTCCGCATCCCTGAAGGCAATTGGAAATATCAGATCAAACGTAAATGTGGTTTCAAAGGCCCAAGTCCATGCAAGGCATCGATTTTGGGCTTCAGGTTGATGCCAGGCATCGATGTTTAAGTGCATGTCGATGCCAGGCATCGACTTTGTATGCAAGTCGATGCCAGGCATCGACTTGAGGGTGAAGGTCGATGCCAGGCATCAAAGTGGGGGTGCAAGAGTCGATGCTTGGCATCCACTTTTGGGCCCAATTCGATGCCTGGCATCGACTTTTGGGCCAAGTCGATGCCTGGCATTGACTTTTACCCTCAAGTCGATGCCTGGCATCGACTTGCACACAAAGTCGATGCCTGGCATCGACTTGGGCAGAAAAGTCGATGCCTAGCATTGACTTGGGCCCAAAAGCCGATGCCAAGCATCAACTTTGCACCCAAAAGTCGATGCCTGGCATAGACTTTTCAGTGCATGTTGATGCCGGCAAGTCGATGCTTGGCATCGTTTTTTGGGCCCAAGTCGATGCCTGGCATCGACTTGCAGCCCCAAGTCGATGCCAGGCATCGAGTTGGGGCTGCAAGTCGATGCCAGGCATCGACTTGCACCGACAAGTCGATGCCTGGCATCGACTTGCACCTGCAAGTCGATGCCAGGCATCGACTTGGGGCTGCAAGTCGATGCCAGGCATCGACTTGCACCCACGAGTCGATGCTTGGCATCGACCTGTACATGCTTTGGATCTATATTTCTAGAGGTAAGAAAAATAAATTCCTAGAAATCAGATATTTACACAGACATACAGAGGGAATCTTTTTGGAATCTTTATTTATGTTATGATTTTGTCTACCTCTTGGTACTTTTGCCAACATTCTTCTTCTCCATCAGACTTGGCTTGCTGGTATGCTGACCTCTGTGCTCCATGGCTGCTTGTGCTCTGCTGCTCTCTCTTGCTCGTGGATTTTGAAAATGCGAATGATCTCCTCCTCTGGTATTTATAGGCAATTGGGTAACTTGAACCAGAAACTAACTGGATCTAACTGAATGAGTCCACTTGCTAACTAAATCTGTCAACTTATCTAACCAGGGAATAGCACCCACACAAATAGGCTGTTTCAGAGCCACTTTAATGAAATATTCATAGACCCTTGCAACTATTTATATACATTTGCATAGAAATTACATTTCAATGGCAAGAGTATGGTATGTCCATGAGGATGTCTAAACTCATGTAGAGATTTGTTTCTAAGAATCTCTTTCTTGGGAGAAAATCAAGTCAAAGTTGTGTTAAATGTGGGAGACTAATGACATCTTTATAGTATTACCCTCCACACTTTAGTTCATATTCACATTTATCTTGTAACTCACTGTTGAAATGGAAAAGCACTATGAATAAACATTCTAGTACAGAACCTTGCAACTATTTATATACATTTGCATGGAAATTAAACTTCAATGGCAACAGTATGGTATGTACATGAGGATTTCTAATCTCATGTAGATGTTTTTTCTTAGAGTCTGTTGCTTGGGAGAAAATAAGGACCAAGTTGTGAAATTAATGACATCTTTATAGTGTTATCCTTCACACTTTAGTTCATATTCACATTTATCTTGTAACACATTGTTGAAATGGAAAATCAATGTATGAATATACTTTCTGTGTGCCTCTTTTACACAATATTCTTTTTCAATATACTTTCATTTATCTCTTTGATATCTAGCCAAGACCACAATAAAACCTAATCCTTGAAATCTTAACCAAATGTAAAATTTCTTCTTGTATAGTGTTCAATGGCATAGCATATTCCAGTTGGAACTCAACTTGGATATATTCCAGTTGTAATATTTCTTCTTGTAAAATTTCTCCAAACAATTTTATTATATATTCCTGTTGGAACTCAACTTGGATATATTTTGATTCATTCACAATGCTTAGACTGAATGACTCATATGTAGTTAGAAATCAACTGTGTTTCTCATTTGAATCAAAAGTGAATCAAATCTTTGGTTCCCTTATTAGTGTATATTTGAGTAATTAAGTGATTTGATGTAATTTGATGTTTTATGTTATTTAATGTACTTTAATAAGCTTTTGATTTCATATCTTCTTGATGTGACATTTGATGTGATATCTTCACTTGATCTCGGATTTCTACTTATTTAAAAAGGTCATTCATCTTCAGTCTTCTGTGAACTCAGTGAAGATGAGCTCAATCTTTTCAGTGGATGCTTGGGCATCAGCTTCCTCTGCTCATATTGATTCATTGTTCTCAGTTGAGCCTTTCCAGAGAAGTGATGATCCCTATGATTTAGAACGTGCTGATGATTCCATGTTTTCTGTTGAGTCATTTAAGTTATCCAATTCACAGTGCAATGCTGCTCAACCAAATGCACCTCTTGCACTCCCATCTGATCCAACCATTGATCTCCCTTCTGACTCAAGTGCATGTGGAGCAACGAAAAAGCAAAGCAAGCTCAATCTACGATTTAAAAGAAGGTCTCGTGAAGTAAGTCGAAAAAGCTTGTATAATTTAGGGATGAAGAAACTAAAGCACATAAGAGAAAAATTCCTCCATTTAGATAGTGAAAGGCAAGATATATACCTTGTTTCTTGCATGCAAATGATTGAGGATAACATGTCAGTAACGCGTGTTGGTTTTGAATATTTCTTTACTCAAGGGATGCCATGCTATAGGGCTGCATTTAAAATTGCAATGGGTGTAGGAAATTTTAGAATACATAGGGTTCAACAAGGGTTTTTGAATGGGGATCTCATTTTGGATACGTTCCATGTTGGGACCAAAGGATCTGTTGGACGTCATGCAATGAATTGGATGATGAACTATTTTAGCTTGCATTGTGAAGTTATGCCTACAACTGGAAGGTTGCACTTGTCAGATAACTTTACTCGTCGAGAGGTATTTCAAATATATAGAGAAGACATGGAAAATAGAAATGAGAAGTATGTGTTGTATCGTCACTTTACTCGATTATGGAAGGAAGAGTTTAACAATGTTTCTATTCCTCGTAAAGTTAGAATGGGTGAATGTTCAATTTGTGCCACTTTGAAACACATGGCAAAAGGGGCTACAACACCACAGGAAAAGCATAATTTTAAAAACCTTCTTAACAACCATCGTGACAGTCAAGCATTAGAGAGAAAGAAAGCAATTCATCATCGAAGTAAGGCACTCAGAAATCCGGAGCGTTATATGTGTTTGTTGATCGATGGTATGGATCAAAAAAAAACTTGTTTGCCACATTTTTATCGCATCCCTAAGGACATTGGAGATGAAGTCCTTGTGCAAATGCATTTGGTTGGCGCTTTGGTATACAATGGAACTGTAATGTCCAAGGTTTTCTTCACATATCCGAATGTGCATAATGATCCAAACCTTACAGTTACTGTCATTCATCGTGTTTTGCAATCATGGAAGGGTCTTTTGCCACCAACTCTATATTTGCAACTAGATAATACTCCAAGAGAGAATAAAAATTCTACAGTCTTTGGATATTTAAGCATGCTTGTTGAAAAACAGGTATTTCAGAAGGTTAAGGTAAATTTTCTTCTGGTTGGCCACACTCATGATCACATTGATCAAATGTTCAGTACTTTCTCTAAGAAGTTGGCACGTAACAATGCTTTTACTCTTCCGATTTTATCTGAGCTGATTTCAGAAGCATATACTCCAAAACCAGAAGTTCAACACCTCACACAGATTTATGACTTTAAGCACTTTTGCTCAATGGGCCTTGATAACAGTGCTAAGGTTTTGGCTCCATTGCACAATATTAGTTTCAACCATGTATTCTTGATGAGGAGGGTTGATGAAATAACCCTTTTATTTGCAAAGCAGTATTCATCTTCTCTTGGGTGGGAGCCTAAAGAGGGATGCAGTTTCTTATTGCAGGTGCCTAATTTGTCTACTGTAACAGTGTATGGTGCAGAACAATCACCATATGAAGACAAAAACAATACAGAAAGATGTGGAAGTGTGGTTGATCAAAGTAAAAGCTGGATGCATGCACTCATTGAAAAGAAGAGACATATTGAGCATGCAAGAAAATATGCTGGAGATCAAGATGTATCTTGGTGGGAGGACTTTTTCAATCATCAAGAAGAGATTATACAGTATACAATTGCAGGTCACTGGCCAGTTGATGTTCCATTCACATGGGATTTTTGTACACAAAGATCCGTGAATGTGGCCCAAGCATGTAATGCAGATGCACTTCAAAGTTTTATACATCCACCAGAAAGAAATATTTATGTAGGCCCAAGGATGACAAAACAGGCAGAAGCAAGATGGCAAGGAAATTTAATAGAGATAAATGTTGGAACGCTTATTGCAGTTCTTGCTGATGGTGATGAGGCTACCAGACCATTTTGGATTGCAAAGGTTTTAGAGATAACTAAAGATATTGATCAGAGAAGAATAGAGGCTTTGGTGGTGCATTGGTATTACACTAAAAGTAGTAATGCATTCACAGGTAAATATAACTTAGAAATGGTGTGTGATACTAAACGAACAGGTTCAAAAAGGAAAAAGAATATTCGAAGCACATCCACTCTTAAAATGGATGATGTAGATATTCTTGTTTATGATTTTTCCTTGACAAAAACTGGTCACTTGAGGAAAGCAACCATCAACATGATAAAACAAAAGCTTCCAGATGTATGTGGTACAGGAAATCATAGGAAAACAAGAAGAGTTGTGCATGATCCTGCAGAATTTGGTATGTACGTGGATGAAGATAGAGCTCTTGTGGATATAGAAGAAGAAGAAGAGAGCTCTCAACAGTATGAGACTGAATCAAGTGCATCAGATGATGAGGGTGTAGACATAGATCGACAAAGTTGTGAGTTGCATTGAAGCTCTCAGACATTTTTAGTGCTTATGTAAATGCCTCAAAGTAGTTTGGTTAATGAAACCATGTTTTGTAGCAATTTTGAATAACAATCAGATATCCACCCATTAAAGATATGTCTAAAATGTTATTTTTGTGTAAAAACTATTGACTTCTACATTCTTATATATATTTTAGACATGTCAATGTCTTATCATATAGATTTTGGACATGTCAATGTCTTATCATATACATTTTGGGACACGTCAATGCCTAATATAGTGAAATTTTGACTACATTTTGAGCTCATTTTTTTTTGAGAAAATGACAAAAAACGTCAAAAATTACTTGTTTTCACCTCATTTTTGTAATATATGTATACTGGTGTAAAGGAATTCCAAAAATGAGGTGAAAACATGTAATTTTTGACGAGAGTGTTCTCTTTTTACGACATAGTTCTCGTTTGTTACGACTCGCTGTTAGATAGATAGATAGATAGATAGATAGATAGATAGATAGATAGATAGATATAGATAGATAGATAGATAGA
>CM035423.1:63345093-63487593 GCA_020310875.1 Ceratopteris richardii
CAAATTCTTTGTATGGCAGTCTGCATTTTCCATGTCTTTTTCAACTTGAGTCTCTATGATTTTGGACTTTTCTTTATTCATGGCATCACTTTCTTGAATTTTTGTGGGACTACCTCCACTCCATGATGAGTTTCTACTTGATGCCTTTGGTCCACAAAGAACCGTCCTATATCATTCTTCATTTCCTCTTGAAGACTTTCCTTCATCATCTGCATTTTCCTACATCAATGCATTTGAGGAATGCAAAGGTAAAAGCTTGCCAAATCTAACATCCCTTGAATGGCGGCATCAAAAGAAGAGAAGTCTTCCCATGCTTCCTCTTGGTGTCAACCAAATAATTACTTGCCATTGTCTCTCTATATGTTTGACTTGAGTTCAACATTCCACTCCCTAAGAGTCTCTCTTGTACCAAGAGTCAGTTCCCTATGCCCTAGAAAAGTGCTTCTGGATCCCTTTCCAGGTTCATGTTCTTGTAGTTCTTCTGATATTTCCAAATTCCTCCAGTTACTATGGCTTTGTTATTTCCAAATTCCTCCAGTTACTATGGCTTTGTTAGTGTCCCACATGTAACGACCTCTGTATTCTAGCCGTTATCAGTTCCTATGAGGAACTACGATAGAATGGACAAGCGCAATCAATTTGTGCGTGAGAAGGGCAGTCTATTTGTTATTAAGACATTCTTGACGGCCTTCAATGCTTAAAGAGCATAAGAGATTAAAAAGCTTACTGACCGATGGCTGAAGGGGTGAGAGCATTGGATATTCTTGTATTGAAAAGCTCAGCAGCCGCAAGGAAGGGCGAGAAAGTTGAGTTACCAACTGGATTGAAACTGAATCTAATAGATCCTGTTGTATCAGGATCTACTACTGCTTGATAAGAATAAGCCGTGTTCGCTCCTACTTCGCTGAAAACGTCTATGGGAGTGGACGTCAAATCCATGCCATTTGCAGAGATATTGAACACACGCATCCCACTTGCAGTCACCAATGGATCAATCTCTGCGAAGTAGAACTGCACATAGTGCTTAGAATCAACTTCCAGCCCAGTCCAAGTGGATGTGAAAGAGGTCCCTGTATATGAGCTTTGTAATATCTTTTGCGGTGGCTGATCCACATTATTCAAGGTGTTGATAGTCTCCTCAGTTGTAATCACGTTCGACATCGATGCATTGTATGAAATCCAGTATCTATCAAGAGTGTCATCAGGGTACCTGGTTTGATCATCCACGTAGTTTTAATTAATCATGTCAGAAGTACGATACGGCCATGGGAATCATCAGAACTTCCACCTTTTTTTTTTCACATAAGGCTAATGCATTCAGTACTTCTGACATCAGAAAATGCAGGCAACTCTACTTATGCAGACTATTCTACCAGATGTCTCTTTCCTGCCAAGCCTCACATATAAGTTCAGAAGCAATGCGCAAAGACAAGTTTCTGTGGTTTAGCGGATGTGTCTTGTACTCTTAGGCAGATGGCCAGGGTTTAAGTCCCACGTAGAGCTGGATGCCTCAGAGTTCTCTAAGATGGGTGCCTCTACATTACGAGGTTCGGTGTGTGTCTTTCCAACTCATTGTACTCTCAAGAAAATAAAAAAAATAAAAAAAAAAGGTTTCTACCTGACGTCAGATTTTCTGAAGATAGGACACCATAGCTACTGTGCCCCATACAGATGAAGATTCGACCAGTGCCATTCATCAAGAGTGTGGTACTGAGAGTATCTGGAAGCGGCCTCAGCTCCAGCCCGGAGACGAAAGGTGCATCGCCATCAGGACCGTCCCGGGCAAAACATACATCGATGCTGTTGCGTTGAGCACGCGTATACATGTCATATGTCCACCAACGAGTATCTTGATAAGGGATCTCGACATCCTGCCACTCATCAGCGTCTACTATCATTTTGAGTCGGAACATTCCATCATTGTTTCTGGGCGTGAAAGGTGGATTCGCTCCTGCCTTTATTGAGGCTCGCACCAAGAAGAAGGCCTTCGGGACTATGTAACTGTTCATTGAGTTGGTGATGCTATAACAGTACTTGTTCTGCGATCCATTGAACACGCGCATGGTGACTAACACTTGATTTAAGACATTATCAGACAAACGTATTGAAGTCCCTTCAGAGGTCAAGTTGCTGTCAGAAACCCATTCTATGCCTTCGTAATCAGTGTAAGTCGACCGATAACTGGAACCACAGTCAATACTCGTAAATCCTGTGAAACAAAACACAATCGATGTAGAACTTTCTTTTGCCATTACATAAATATGAGATCCGTAATCAGGAGGTCCGAACAAGACTAGCTTGCAAAATTGTGGCGTTCCACGTGGACCCCCTTTTTAACGAGAATTGTTAGTAAGGTTCGGAAACAGGATTTACTCATAAATACCTGGCTTTTGGGAGCTCCCAATCGACCAGAGAAGCATGAACTGTACGGACACGACGGATAAGAAGGTTGATATTGAGTCCGAGGCCATAGCTGCAAGGTCAGAAGTCGAGTTTTGCTTGGTAACCAGGGAAGGCGATACGATCATACGAAGTCTAGAAGAAGACGCTAAATATGTGTTGGTGGTCAGCCTATCACGGAGGACGATAAGCGATCTAGAAAAGTGGATCGTTGACTCTGAGTAGGCAAGATTGGAATTCCGAATCTGTCGCTCAAGCGAGTTGTTTTTGAGCGTATCGAATTCAACGCACATTTCCTCATATTCATAATTCGACCTTTTGAAAATTCGCGGAGAGGGAACCCGCGAATCATCATCACAACGAGTCCACGAATCATCGTGATTCGTGAGGACAGAAGAGCATGTTCTGTCCAACTCCAACGAGTAACTCAAAAAAATATCAAGGATCATGCATTATAAGACAATGAATCTATAACGTAGATTTCTACAAGCTTAACCATGGGCACTCGTTAGACATGATATCAAGTCCTTCAACTTTGTGCACAATTTATTACTCCACTCAGAGCGGAGTTTTTTTTTTTAAATGGAGGTTTGGACGAGGCCTACTCCCCCGGACTTTAACTTTGAAATTGCAACTGTACAAGGAAGGGCATAGTACCCATGGGACCCCCCTTATCCCACAAGAACATGGGTTTACAAGACAGGGTTGAACGGCGGTCACAACTACCGCAGGGCTAGTCAAACGATGGCACATCAGCCATATGCTTCATCATTCCAGGTTATACATGTCCCTTACATGTGGCCAGCAGGGATTGAACCCTCGCCCCCACCTCAAGAGGCGAGAGGCCCAACCAACTAGCTTTCTTGATAGTCGACTCTGTTCATTTGTCCATCATATGCTGGCCATGCTTCCTCTAGTGTCACTCCCCAGATATCTTTGTTCCTCCTACTACTATGGTTTGGTCTCTAGTGTCACTCCCCGGATATCTTTGTCCATTATCGTTGGTGTCTATGTGTGATTATGCTTAGAAATCTATGTTGTCTAATGCACTCGCTTAGAGTTATCACCTTGATATTGAGTGCAACTAGACCATCCTTTATGTCTTATTGCATTTCGAGAGCATTTCTCCATCCCTTGCTAATCACATATATATTAATATTCGAAAAATACGTCTTGTTAAGGAATTAGAGCCTGATACAAATTTTCCCCATGAATTCATTAAAACCATAGAATAGTAGGAGATAGTTACCGTCATGCTACTCAAGATAATACTAAACTTGGTAAACTTAAGAGAATACTCAATCAGAGTAAGATAATTGAATGAGCGGTCTGTCATTTCACTATTAAAGTGTCCTTAAACATAGAGCCTCTTATTTCCATTCTATGCTCATTCTCAAGTCATCTTCATTCATCTAGATAGAACGAACCTAATCCATGTATGGCCCTTAAGTGGCTAAAAAAAATAAGTGAGAATGGGGATGCCCTTGCAAATTTGAAAAGCCATCTCCTCCTTTGTCGGACATCCACCTGGTGCAAAGAATTTTAAAAGATTTAAAGTCTTGCATTATTGGTTCTAAGAAATACATGTCCAGTAATATATTTGAAAATCATATATTGACTAGTTCATCCCCGTGCATAGCCATCATATGGTACCATAAGCAAGTGGATCCCTTTTTATATAGATACAAGATCTAACTTTGTTTTATAGGTATATGAATTTTATTATTTGCTATAAATAAGATTTGAAAGGTGCACACATGCATAAGCTTACGGAAGAGGTGGTTAGAAGTTGGGATCAAAGTAATGATCTCAAAGAGTGGTTCTCTTAGTCTAGGCATCCGACTTGCGTGATTTTTGAAGATTAAAACATGCACGTATATATTTAAAGTATTTTCTAGATAAAAATCGAACCGCAAGTTCATGAACACACACGTTTGCTTAGATCAATTCTTTGTCCATTATCGTTTGTCGTGCCAACGAGATATCTCAGTTCACGGTGGCATTTCTTAATGTGTATTATGTCTTTTTCAATGATTTAACTTGAAAGTGCTTCGTTATCTTTAATACTTTTAAATATGTCCAAATTCATCATCATCACATCATGAGTTTTATATCTATTGTAAATTCATTTTCAAGTGAGAGAGTTTCGGACACTTCTCTATTGTAGGTTTTGAAGAGGTTTTGGTGAAGTTAACCTTTCTCACGCTATATTCCATGTTTTATTATTTTTGTTTCTTAAATATGCTAGAATGTTTCTGTTTTCATGGTCTCTAATTAGTTCAAACAAATCTACCCAAAGATTTTCTACTTATTCAATTTCAAGATTCAATAGTCTATGTTTTCCTTGACAGTTTGAAGACACGTTTGACCTTAAACGTTTTACAAAAAAGTTTGATTTTTTGAAAATTGTTGAAGGTTCCATCACTTCTAGTTGTACATGATGTTTAGAAGCCTATAAAACATAGCATTTTGGTATAAGAACCTTCATACAGCTCATTCGATTATCTTTTTTGGTGACTAGCAATTCAACATGGAAGATTTGAGAGCATCTCTTGAAAACTTATATGACAGACGAAATTATCCCATGTGATCATTTTGAAGGGAATCTTAGTTAATGTCTGAAGTTATTTGGGGATGTGTAAGATGCACAAATGTGAATCCTATATTACAAGAAACATCTACACAAAGGAGATGAAACAAGAGAGCAAAATGGATCAAAAGAGATAGAAGAATTTTACTCATCATATCACAAATAATTTTGAATACTATGCTTTGACATATATGAGATTTGAATACCACTAGAGAAGCTTGGAAGTCTCTAACATATTATCGACAACTTCCTAATCATCAAGGAAAATAAAACTTATTAGTGAGCTAACAAGATTGAAGAAGAATCCATGATAATTGATAAATGAATTTATTCTTAAGGTAAAATCTCTTATTCAAGAATAAGCCTTTAGTGTTGCATTTCATAGTGAGGATATAAAGTTTAATAGCATGATTTAGAGGCTAAAAAGGATGGAAGTATTTCATTATGTCTAGCATGACTTGAGAGAATCTACCATCATTAAAAGATTTTCAAACACTCATGATGACTGACGAAATGAACTTCAAAGGTGGAAATTCTTTCTATTCTCAAAGATAAAGTCATGGACAAGCTCACTACACTTCATAAAGCTAATTGCAAGTGGAGAGAAGGAACATTCAGCAACATTCCAAGAAGAACTTATTAGAATACACAAGGTGAAAGAGGAAGTGTTTATGCTACTAGAAGAGGTAGAACAAATCAGTAAGGTCTACAAAATTGAGAAAATCCAAATTCAGTATAGCGATTATGGTAAAGCTCGTCAGTATGCTAAGGATTGCATCTCTAATCTGAATAGAAAAGTAATTGGTTCTAGAGGATGACAAAGAGGAAGAGTGGAGGGTAACACGCATAAATACAACAATTTAGTGCAAGAGAAGGCTAAAAGAAAAAGTAAAAATGTTTTTATCTCTATGCATAAGGAAATAGAGAGGAGGAAAGTAAATAAAATGTAGATAGTTTTTGTTCAAACCATATGAGTAATAATATGATTTATGTATTTGGAATTTAATGAAGCTAGAATCAAGAGTCATTGTTGTGTTAGACTTAAAGTCCCTCTATCAATGCATGAGACTGTATACCATATTTAAAAAGGCATGGCATTAAACTCCACTACTAGATCTAACACATAATTGGGTTCTTGGTTTGCAAGATTAAGCTATTATGCTCACACTTTGGTTTTCCCTAACTTCTGCCTATAAATTATCACTCATTTCACCATTGATCTTTCAATGAAAATTTGTTTCCATTCAATAAAGTTGTACAATCTGCCAATATAGGTCTAATTCTTCCATTTAGTCACGCAACGAGACTTTGAAATCAACATCACGATTACTGTGATTCATTTTATTGAAACTTTGTTACTTACAAACCACAATTACTATTTCTAACTTCAAGTTAATTTAGATAGACTCAGATACACAAACCGTAATCAGCAACACCATATACTAGATAGGATGCAACACGTACCAAACTATGCCATAGCTAGTGTCATGGACACAAAGGAAACCATCTTGAACCTTAGAGTCCATGTGAATTCCTATATCTCATGATTGGCAAAGGATTACGAGAATATAATGCTTACATCATGTCCAAAACATGTCAAAACCCTAAGGTCAACTATATACTTGTTTGATTCTCATATCCGCATGTCATGTTTAGGATTGTTGACATCATTGATGAAATAATCATGTTGTAACCATTGTTTTAAATTTGTATAGGGAGGGCTTGGCCACATACACCCTAAATCTTGCAAATGTCTATCTTGGGAGTGTAAATAGTCACAATCTCCAAGTAAGTACTTTCCAAGTTCCGGTTTGAGTTCTATTCTTGTTCCTTGTTTTAGTCTATTTTAGTCTAGTATTATGGATCACTCATGTTTTCTTATTTTAATATCATAGTATGCGATCCATCCAGTTTTTTTGTGTACCTAGTCCATATCCCTCAAAGAAGTTCTTCTAACCCAAATATATTATTTCATACCTAGGGTCTCACATTGTGGGATCTCTTGTATCTTGCTTGGTCCAACTATCCATATTTATCACTCTCAAATTGTGGGACATCTTGTATCAATTGCACATGTTTATATTACCTACAATAGTGATCTCATAATCAAAACTATAATTTCAAGTTCTAGTCTATTCTAGTCACAGGGCACAATCTAGTGCTCCCTTAACATTTTGGCAACACTAGCTTCTTTCAAAGATTACCTATCATGGAGAAAACAGTTTAATAGATTAAGGCATCGCTTTAGAGTGGCCAGCAACAAGTTGAGGACCTAACCCATTGAAAACCACAAGTCAATATGGTACACCCCGTGCATGCACTACAACATATTGGCCGTATACCGAGGCTTCTACCGAGGAAATTGAACACGCATGTTTTCCCCCAACATCGGTGTAAGTGCTTGTATAGGTGTCAGAACCAAAATAATGGTAGGACAGCTGCTATGAGCATCCATATGAGTGTTGATATCTGTAGTAAAGTAAGTCTATGATATAAGGGTCTGGCTGGTTCAGGCAGATCTGAAATCGGACACCGTTTGGTCACTCGTCTGTAGGACCAAAGATCTCAAGAATAGACTCAAGCATAAGTCCATCTGCTCTCATATTCAAGTGATCCACTTAGCCTAGTGGTTAAGTCTCATGGTTGTGAAGGAGGAGGTCTTGGGTTCAATCCCCATGGGGAGCATGGGGAGAGAGTTTTGCCCAAAGATCTCAAGAGCCTTCTAACTCAAGTAAACATGAGTTAACTTGAGTCCAATGGACTTAACTTGAGAGACAAGTACACCAACCACTAGTGGACTCTAGTGGAAGGTACTAAATTAGTGTCCGAGATCACTCGAGCCACTACTAGACTTTAGTGGTGGATATGAAAGGAGTGGAGGAGATTGCACATGCACTTTTGGACCCTAGTTATGTTTGTGGTCCTCGTTGATTCGAGCAGCTATATATGCAAGCATAAGGTTGGGAGGAGAGTCATCTCTCTAGCACATGGTGGTCATAATTCTTAGGTTTTTCCAGTATGAGCGTCGGTATTAGCGTGGATATGAGCGTCGATATGAGCTTCGGTATTTCTGAGGCTCATACCAGTGCTCATACTAACGCCCGACTATTGGATGTACCATCCTGCATATCGATGACCATCCTGGGAGTACGTCACGCATACCGCCAACCATATCTAAAAAAATTGTTTTGGGTAGAGTGTGTTGTCTTTTGCTACAACAATATTATCGTGATGTTGTTTAGCAAAAGACAATACACTCTGCCCAAAAAAAGCCAAGTACATGTGATGTGTACTCTAATGGCAACCAAAATATGATTTCATAAAGCAAAATACTATCGGACACAAAAGAGATTCTCAGAATGGATCATGAACCATGAAGCATGTACAAGAGTGTGGCAAACCATTGTCATATATATGAGGCAAATACAAAATTTGGCAAAGCACTGCCATATAAGAATCAAATACAAAATTCTGGTGCACCACTACCATATATGAGCCAAATACAAAATTATGGCTCACCATTGCCATACACATGCAGAGAAGGATCGAAACATCCATATCAACAGTCTTGGAACAAAAAACATTCATGAAATGAGATAAATTCACATGAGATTTACAAACAACAAGTAAAATCCAAGTTTCTAAATTCATCAAGTCATCACAGATGCTCCCATAAAACGATTGCACTGTGTCCCTCCAAGTCCTCCAATAGTGCAATCAATCCATCATGACATCCATAAGCATCCTCCGTTCGTGTTGGAGGATGACCCATTGCTAGCTCTTGCAACAAATATACAAAACGTTAGATGAACATACATGACATGTTTACCATAAACAAATTCAATAAACCAAATGATACTTACGAATTCGTGATGCATAGTGTCATATCCACCACTACCCAAATGTGACAGTCCAACCATATCAAAACGTGTGGCTGCAACATCTCACTATTGGCCATATTCGTTAGGAGTCTCCTACTGCTCATCACAAATCATATCCCACTCCTCAGCATCTAACCATATAGGCTTTGGTAAGCCTGCTCTTAAAGCATCATGAGCTTTGGATCATCGATGGGACATAACTTAATGTGCAGTATGCTCAATCCACTCTAAATTGACAAGAGGATGCCCATGGTGTTGGTCAGAACTCTTGATAGATCGTCTTTGTGATATAATTCTTACAATCTGTATCTTGTTCATGCCATTTCAACATGATAGAGTGTCCAAATTGTATGGAGCAAAGCTGTCCTATACGCTAATGCATGGCCTTTTCGGCCGCATCCATCACTAGAGTTGCATCACTGATAGCATACACCTTGGAGTCATCATGGTCATGAGCACCCCCAAGGTATACGTTGTCGGAGAGAAATTGTTACTCTTAAAATATTACAAAATTTGAAAAATTAAAAGATTGTTATTAGTTTGGTTAATTTATGAAATTTTCACTAATATTTGACTTTAATTTTGCAGGAAAAGAAGTTTGCTGACCAAAATCAAGATGGGAAGTATTCATTTCAGTTTATTTATGGGTTTAGATGGTAAAACAAGGGCTAGTTAAGGGTATGTTTATGTTTTAAAAGTAAATGTAAGGGTATTTAAGGGTTATATATATGTTTTGGGCATGAATTATAGGGTTCTAGCTTAAATGCAAGGGTAATTATGGGTCATATGCATGTTCTAGTTAAAATTTATGGGTAATTAAGGGTTAAATATATGTTTTAAGCATGAACTTTAGGGTTCTAGTTAAAATGTATGATTAAGTAAGGGTTAAATATTCACCCTAGAGGGTTATGGAAGGTTAGAGATTAGGTTTATGGGTTAGTTAGAGTTAATTGATGTGGTTTAAAGTTAGTTGTAGGGTAAACCTAAGGTTAAATGACTAAATAAGTGAGTTGTAGTTTATAAATAAATTGTTAAATAGGTTAATTTTATCATATGGAACCTTATTAAAATATTAGATAAATATATTAATTATTTAATTTCACTAAGCCTAAGGTAATAATTAAAATGGGTTAAATTAAATTTTAGTCTAAGGTATAGTATTTATTCTAAAGTTTAGTATTTAAATAAATAAAAAAGAAGAAATGAAAAGTTATTTAAATTCTAAAGAACTTGGTCCATAGGATATTTAAATGGTTGGTTGAAATTGGGGAAATTCAATTGGGGAAAAATCCCACGCCTAAAAAGTTGTTGAGTGATGTGGAGTCAAATTTGGTAAATTGGTTGAGTTATCTAAAGAGAAAAGTAGGCTATGGTGGGCTACTCACATCTATTTAAGAAGGGAGTACGTGCTCACAAGTTCATGTCTTTTTTTCAGGTATTTACTATGCTCTAGACTATAGTCAAATTGTTTGCACTTAGTTCTATGGAAGCTCTCTGACAGGAGGAGAGAGAGAAGACCATCTCTCTTGTCCTTCAGTTTTGGGAAAGCAAATTTTTTTGGAATTACAGATATTTTCTTCTTCTTTTCTTCCATTCTTTTTCCCCCTTTCTTTTCCTTTCCCTCTGTCTTTTTCCCCTCCTCTTCTTTAAATTAAATAATTTTTTTTCTCTCCCTCTCCCTCCCTTTCTCTGCCGGCGGCGCAGCAGCGCCGCACGCGCAGTAGAGAGAGAGAGAGAGAGAGAGAGAGAGAGAGAGAGAGAGAGAGAGAGAGAGAGAGAAAGAGGGAACAGAGAGAGAGTTTTGATTTTTTTTAATTCTGTTATTTTTTTTTTCTTTTTATTTTATTTCTATTTTTCTTTTCCCTCTCCCTCTCTTTCTCTGCTGCCGCCGGCGCAGCAGTGCCGCGCGCGCAGTAGAGAGAGAGAGAGAGAGAGAGAGAGAGAAAAAGCAGAGAGAGAGAGAGCAGTAGAGAGAGAGGATGAGAGAGTTTTTGTTTTTTTTATTATTTTATGCATCTTATTTCTTTTATATATATGTTTTAGTTTAGTAGTTACTATAAATATTATTTATTACTTATATATTAAAAAAATATATATATAATAGAATAAATATAATTTAGTAATGTTTATAATTATTTATATATGAGTGTATTTATTTATATGAATGAATATATATATATATATATATATATGTATGAATATATATATATGTCTATATGTTGATATATCTATTTGATTAAATATAAGTATATATATCTAAATATTTATGTATGTGAGTATGTTTTAGATTGATTTCATATTAAATGAATAAATTGTTATACTAATGTCTCTTGTGTGTTTACAGGTTAGCAAAAAGATGGAACCATTTAGCCTTATTTTCTTCCAAAGAAATATTTATTTCTTCCCAACTTCTTTTATTCAAATAATTTCCCTAGTCTATCTTCCTTTATCCTTTCCTTTCTTACCCTACCCTTAACCCAAGCTTCTTCAAACCTTAGCTGCTAGGGCCTAAGTTCTTTTTCCCAAGTATCAAGTTAGTGAGTATTAGTTTAAGACTTAAACCCATGTGCATGAACCCATGTTAGTGTTAGAGCATGAACCTATGTAAGTTTAGTGCATATTAATGCATGATCCTATGATTAGTTGTTAATGCATGTTAGTATATGTTAATTGTTAGTGTAAGTTAGTATATGTTAAGATATTAGAAGCATGTTAGTGCATATTAGATGTTAGCATCTAAGTTAATGCATGCTAATTTATGTTGATATGCGAATTGCATGTATGTCCATGCATGTACATGTTAGTGTATGTTCATATATGTATATGTTAGTATGTGTTAGTATATGTATGCATGTATATGTTTAGTATGCATATGTGTTTTAATGTGTGTATGTTTATGCATGAGTATGCATGTTTATTTAGTGCATGTGTATGTAAGATGATCATTTATGTGTAAGTATGAATGTTTTTGCATGTGCTTCTATGTTCATGCATGTGTATGTGTATTTATGCTCATGCAAGCATGTATATTCATATATGTAAATGTTAGTAAGAGTTCATGCATGAAAAAGTTAGTAGTGTTAGTGTATGCATGTATATGATAGTAAGTGTTAGTTTGTGTTTATGCATGTACATGTTAGTGTATGTTCATATATGTTAGAATGCATATGTGTATTAGTGTGAGTTTATGCATGTGCATGTATGTTTATGTATGAATATTTATGCATGTACATGTTAGTGTATGTTCATATATGTTAGAATGCATATGTGTATTAGTGTGAGTTTATGCATGTGCATGTATGTTTATGTATGAATATTTATGCATGTATGTATGTTAGTTAAATGTATGATTATGAGTAAGCAATGTATGTTAATGTATATTAAATAATTATGTAAATGAATTTTTTATTGTAAAGTATATATTTAAAAAAAAAAAAAGAATGTACTTATTATATATGTGGTTTTAGAAAGATAATTACGTTAATGTTATTCAAAAAGAAAATTCTAAATGAGTGTTATTTTTTATATAAAAGATATACTAATTTCTGTCATGTCTTTTTTTCAGAGAGCAACTGGCGAACTGGAGATTCACATGTGACCTGAAGTTTGAAAAGCAAAGATTACCCTTAATTTGAAACTTTTATTAGCTTGTATAGGCTATTTTTTAGGCTATCATTTAAAACATCATCTTATGATTTGTATAGGAATTTGGTTATTAATTTAGTACCATTAATTTTATGTCTAAAGAAAGTTCTTCTAGTAACATCTTTCTACCTTCATCAACTTTTGAATTGTTGTTTCCTAAACCAATAGAAGATAAAGAATTAATAAAAGAAGTAATAGTAGAAGAATCTTTGCATGATCCTAGAACAACTATAACTTTACTTTCTACTGTTCCTCCTAGTGTTAGTGAAGAAAATTTTCCTCCAACTGTAGATAGAAACGTAGAAACTATCCAAGAAGAAACAAACGAAACTATAAAAGATCAAATAGTTAGTGAAAAGATTATCCTACCTTCTTATTTTGATGCAGTTGAACTTTATAGGAACGCTTCACCTTACGGACCTTAGGAGAAGTTATAGTTATACCTGTTCCGCAAAGTCACCCCGCGTGCGCCGTTAGCGAGGCGACTGAATTGATCCGCCAGTCGTCAGAAATCGCGCCCACACTTTGAACCCGACGTGAAAACAACGGCACAGTGGAACAGGTATAAAACTTCTCTTCTCTTAGCATATGCATTAGCTTGGTTTAGACGACGTGGTTGCGGCAGCTTGTGGTGGTCATCGTGCAGGGGCAGATAATACAAACCTTGTAATTCCCTGGTTGTTGAGGGCTGAGCTTATGCTCTGAGCGCCTCCACGGGAATAGGCAAGTAGTAAACCTCGTTTCTACACCTTTACCATCAAGATTTTGAAGAAAAACGTTTGCACTCACAGCACTTAGATTTTGTATTAGGCATTTATAATCAACAAATGTAACTTGAAAATTTCACATGCACACTAGCTTCTGCTCCAACTGTCAGGTGTGAGGTATATTTTCTTAAATTGCATCTGTTGTGTCTAATTAAGTAGAATTTTAGGAAAGTTTAATTGCTAGATTTAAAATTCATTTCATTTAAAAGCTAGAATTTCTTTTCATTAAGATAGTAGGAATTGATAGATTAAGATAGAATTCATTTTATTTGAAAGATAGAATTTATTTTATTAAGATAATAGAAATTGCTAGATTTAAATTTTATTTGAAAGTTAGAATTTATTTTCTTTAAACTAGTAGGAATTGTTAGACTCAAAAAGTATTTTATTTAAAAGATAGTATTTATTTAAGATTGTTTGATTAGTGCAATTTTAATTAAATCAATCAAAAAGAAATTTATTTGAAAAGTTAGTATCTAGATTCATTTTAAAGGATTGTTAAAATAGCTTAATTTAGCTGAAAATTCATTAAGAATTTTTCATTTGGGAAATTAGTTTTATTTTTTTCAAAGACTTGTTTAAAAAGTTTAAAATTTAAGTTAAGCTGGAATCAGGTAACTTAGTTAGGTTGATAAGGGAACAGAAATCCAAAGTTCAAGAAGAAGTTAAGGAATATATTAAGAAACTTAGGTCTAGTTCTATTATTCATATCAAAATGGATGAGTTATTTAAAAATATGATGTCAGAAACCCAAGGCCAAAAAGTAGTTGAGGCTATGTTAAAAGAAAAAGGGAAGTTCACAGGAGTTAATACAACGAACTATTTAGACACTTTTGAAGACCTAGCAAAATTACATGGGTTACCAGTAGATAAATGGGTATCATTTCTAGTTAGACTTGCAATAGGCTCAACTAATAGTGTTATTGAACCTTATAAAGCACTTGAATGGGAAGAATTTAAAAAACAAATGCACAAAGATTTTTACTTAGAAGATTTTAGTCAACACAGTAGGGAGGGATTTATGAAATGGCTTAGCTCACCAAAAACCCAAATTTCACTTACTCAATTACATGGAGAATTTATGAAGAGATTTTCCCAACTGCCTGAACAAGATAGGACTGCCCTTACACCAGATATAGTGCTTTATTTCCTAAAAGTATTACCGATAGATATTAGAAGTGAAGTAGAAAGAAGACTAGAAGAACCGGGAAAAAGATATGGTTTGACAGAAGACTGGGGGGTACTTAAACAAGTAGTAGAAGTTGTAGCTCAGAAGAAACAAAGACAATCATTATTATATGATATGAATTTAAGTTTTCCCACAGTAGAACCAACTACTCAAAATGCAAAAATTAATTTAAACTCTAGTTTAACTGAACAGGCATCAACATCAAAAGTGCCTATTGAATTACAATTTGAAATATTATTCAATAAAATAGATAACATGATGCAAATGCATACGAACATATCTAAAGAAGTGGCAACACTTCAAAATATAGTTCATTCCTTAGTTAGCCTGCAAGATAGAACGATTCTAGGACCACAATTTACTCATGCCCCGCAAATGAATCCTATACCTTTAGCACCTGTATTGAATCAACCATTAGCTCAGAATCAACCAGTAGCTCAGGATAATGAACGAAGAGGCGCACCCATCCGACGATGTGTTTGGTGTGACTCCACTGAACATATGTCTTATGCTTGTGAATCATTAAAAGAGGCAAAAGAAAGAAAACTAGTTATTGATATTGATAAAAAACTATGTGACTATCGCACCCACCTCCCTCTAGCTGTAAATTGGGGAAAAGGTGGAATGCAAAAACTATATGAAAATATATCAGAAGCTCAAAGAAGCTCATCTGGGGTTAGATTAGAATGCGATGAAAGTGACTTAGATGATGATACATCAAAAGAAACCAAAAATTATTCAATAGAAGCCTTTATAAAAGCAAGAGATGATATAATGAACAAAACTGCATGGAACTCACCTATAGATAATTTCTCTATCTTTTCACATATTGCAAATGTGGAAGAAAAGAGAAAAAGAGATGAAATTCAAGATCTAGATGAATCCAATCAAAGAGTAACTAGAAAGCAATTGAGACAAGAACCTAAAAATGTACAATTTAATGAAAAAACAAATTTAGATTCAAATGAGCAGAGAAGAAGAGAGATACGGGAAGGCAAACAACTTGAAACATCAAACAAACCTAGTGAATTAGATTCAAGGACTAATGAAGAAATAGATAAAAATGAGGAAAAAACCAAGAAGCCTAAAAGAATTCCAAAAGCTATTTTATCATCAGAACTTGAACAAAAAAATGACACAAAGGAAATACTGTATGATATTCTTTTAAAAAGTCAAGTAACTATGTCGCTTGAACAAGTATTTACTATAGCTAAATTAGAATTTAAAGATAACTTTATCAAAATGATAAAAAGAAAAAGATTTCCTTTAAATATCGATACTGAAACGACTGACAATATAAATGTAACTCACATTTCTAAAGATTCCTTTCTTTCTGACTCTGATGATGAGGAAGAAAGTGAAGGATATGTTAATAAAAATTTTCTAGGACCTATAATTCCAGATAATATACAGGAAAAATCTGAAAGCAATTACAAAAAGAGTTTTTGGGCCAGGGGAACACCAGAAATCAAAGTAAACTTAGGAGATAGGAAAAATTTTTGTACAGCTTTAGCCTTACTAGATTCAGGTTCAGAAATAAACGTAATATCAAAAGAACTATATGATAAATTTAGATGGCCTATAGATAAACAGCATGGGTGGATTATGAGAACAGCAGACAACGGATGTGGTGCACTTCTAGGAGCATGTGCCAACATTCCAATATCAATAGGAGGAATTAGTGAAACATTTCATTTTTTTATACAAGATAACCGTTCATATGAAATTATCTTAGGACAACCTTTTATCTGTGAAACTAGAATGGAAACTAAAATAATGGACGATGGATCCGCGTATGCTAGATTTAGATCAAAAGATGACTTACAATCCTTACAAGTAATGACTCTTAACCCGAATCATATTAGAAACAGAGAACAAATTAGGAAAACACCTATCAGGTCACAAGAAAAAATGCACGAGAGTCATTTACCTCTTAGTGATTCTGGAACATACTTTGATCAAAATTTTTACTAGAGACCATTGTTGAGCGAGACAACAGTGGTAACTGGTTTGATATCTCGCATAAATGTGTAAATAAAATAGAAAATGTATCTGTTTATTTTTCATCTTCAAAATTACAAATTCTAAATAATAAAGATATTCCTAGAAAAACAATAAAAAAAATATGAAAAATATTTTGAAAATAAAGGATATATGTCTAAAACTGAAAATATTGAAAACATAATTGAAACTTCTTTTTCCTCTACTTTATTTGATGAAATTGACGAAACTTTACATGATGAAAAATTATTACATGTTATTCTTTTAAACTCATTAAATGAATATGATTTAATTTCAAAATTTGTTTCTGACTTTCATGAAGTTCAAATTAATACAAAATATAAAACAGTAGATAAAAAAGTGAAACCTGTAGCTCAAGCTTTACCTGAAGGAAGTGATTTAAAAATTAAACAAGTAGCTAACGATCCTATCTTACGGGACATGTCTAAAATAGGTCATAAATTTACTGAAGAAACTATTAAATTAATAAAAATTGGAAATGAAAATTCTTTTTTATTACCAACTGAACAAGAATTATTTCGTGAAATGATTAAAAATCATGGTAAAGCGTTTTCTCTTTATCCTCAGGAAATAGGATGTGTTGACCCTAGGTTAGTTTCTCCTATGATCATATTTACTATAGCCCACATACCTTGGAATCTTCGCCCTATACCAGTTCCAAAGGCTCATTTACCTGAGCTAATGAAACTGCTTAAGGAGAAGATGAAAATGAAAATATTAGAACCTTCCTCTGCACCTTATTCTAATAGATGGTTTACCGTTCCTAAAAAGAATGGTAAACTTAGATTTATTCAAGACTTACAACCCGTAAATAAAGTTACTATTAGGAACGTGGGAACCGGCCCTATTGTAGGAGAATTTGCCGAAGCTTTTGCTGGGCATTCTATCTACTCTATGGGTGATTTATATTCAGGATATGACCAGTTTCAGCTTGCTACTGAAAGTAGAGATATTACCACGATGAAGACTCCTTTAGGATTAGTTCGTATGTGTACTCTTCCCCAAGGAGCTACAAATTCGGTAGCACATATGATGAACGCGATGAATAGGGTTCTTCATGACTTTATTCCTAATGTGACCATGCCGTTTATAGATGATATCCCAATTAAAGGATGTGAAGAAAAAGAAAAAGATGAGACATTAGATGCATTAGGATGTAGGAAATTTGTAGCTAATCATATTTTAGATTGTGAAAAAATTCAAAAAAGATTTGAAGAAGTAGGATTAACTTTTTCTATAGAAAAATCAGTTTTTGGAGTTAATGAAGTTTTAATTGTAGGACATTTATGTGGTTATTACGGACGTAGGCCTTATCCTCAAAAAGTAGATGCTATTAATAAACTATCTGAAACCTATAAAAACATTAGTGAAGTTAGACGTTTCTTAGGAGCATGTGTATTTTATGCAATTTGGATTCCGCATTATGCCCATGTAGCTAATCCATTGTACGATTTACTTAGGAAAAACAGAAAATTTAAATGGACTGAAACTCATGTTAAAACAATGAAAAAATTAAAAAATTTGCTTTCTAATGCACCAGTTTTGAAACGTGTAGATTATTCAAACAATAAACCGATTATTTTAACTGTAGATACTAGCCCTATAGGAATAGGCTGGGTAATAGGTCAAGATGATAGTGAGGGAAATAGATATGCTATTAGATTCGGAGCTAAAATTTTGCATGAAACTCAAAGAAATTATCCACAAATAAAACGAGAATTATGGGGTTTAGTTACTGCATTAAAAACTGATAAAGAGTATTTTATAGGAGCTAATGTCATCATAGAAACAGATTGTTTACCTTTAATAGGAATGATTACTAACTGTTCTTCTCCTTATATAGCTATGTTAAGATGGATATCATATATTAAGTTTATTAATCCTATTTTAAATCATATTTCTGGTAAAACTAATTCCGTTGCAGATATGCTTTCTAGGGCTAAATTTGAAGATGATGAATTGACTAAAACTGATTTAAATGTAATTAATTATATTTCTGATATATATGTATATGAAAAATTTAATGAAAATGAGTATGAAGGGATTTGGTATGATATAGGTTATTATCTTAGTACTCTGAAGCAATTACCTATTTGGTCAGCTAATAGATTTAGAGATATTAGGAAACGTGCGTTTAATTTTTTCCTAAAAGATGGTTTTATTTGGCGACATGCTAAAGGGAAGATTAGATATCCTCAGCGAGTTTTAGGAAATAAAAAACTGCAAAATAAAGTTATGATAGATATGCATGAGACTCTTTGGGCAGGTCATAAAGGCTTTTATGCAACTTATGATAAAATTAGAGAAGCCTACTGGTGGTCGGGTATGTATGTGAATGTACGTGACTTTGTTAGTACTTGTACTACATGTCAAGTACATTCGTCAGTTAGGCATAAAGAACCTTTGCACCCTATCTATCCTCCTTGTATTCATTACAAGTGGGTAGTTGATTTAGTGACCATGCCTAAAGGATTAGATAAGATGAAATATATAGTTTTAGCTAGAGAAGACCTGACTAATCATGTAGAAGGTAGAGCGCTTCGTACGAAAACTACTTATAACGTATGTAAATTTTTGCTAGAAGAAGTTATTAGTAGATTTGGCTATGTAGAGAAGATAGTGGCAGATAGGGGAGAGTTAGATGCTAGAGAGGCTAGAGAATTCTTTGATCTGCATGGGATTCGTCTGTCTCTCACTACTGCTTATAATCCGGAGTCTAATGGTAAGATTGAGCGGGGTCATTCCTCTATTGTGAAGGCAATTTCTAAGGCCTGCAATGGTGATACGCAGCAGTGGCCTAGATTCCTTCCTTTTGCACTTTGGGCAGACAGGATGACGTATACTAGGTCTACAGGATTTATGCTTGCAGAACTAATGTACTGTCAAAAACCGATTTTTCCTATCCAGTCCCAGATTATTTCATGGACGACACTTCCGTGGAATAATGAGATGACTCGTGAAGATCTAATTTCAGTTAGGATTATGCAGTTAAATATAGGTAATAAAATGATTGAAGAAGCTATTCAGAAAATTAAAAATTCACGTCTTAAAAATAAAATCTATTTTGATAAAAAACATAGACTTAGACCTTGTACTATAGAAGTAGGTGACTGGGTTTTAGTTTATGATAGCACTTTTGATACTCAGTATGATGCTAGGAAAAAATTAATTAAGAGATGGTTTGGACCATATGTAGTTGTGACTGTATTTGAAAATGGTACATT
This sequence comes from Ceratopteris richardii, assembly GCA_020310875.1. NCBI lineage: Eukaryota > Viridiplantae > Streptophyta > Polypodiopsida > Polypodiales > Pteridaceae > Ceratopteris > Ceratopteris richardii. The sequence goes on from CM035423.1 coordinate 63,364,812, forward strand.
TAAGCTTAGAGAATTTGATGGTTCTTTATTGAAAAATTTGATTGCAGGGAAAAGAGTTAAGCTATTTAAAAAGAGAAACAATGAAGAATATGAAATTGAAGACAATGATGCTGAAGAAGATGCTGCTGAAAATGAAGATGACGATTAAAAATCTATTAAAAAAAATCAGGTGAAACAGTTTTGATTAGAGATTCTTTAATTTTTTGTGTATATGCATAAGCATTACTGCATGTATTAAAAGGATATGTTCCAATTTATTTAAAAAATTCAAATAGAATTAAGATATAGAAATATCTGAAATATTTATGATTGAAGCATAATAACTCGTATTTATATGAACTGAATCAGGAAGTTAAATAGAAATTTTGGAATTGGAAACTTGTAAAAGGAAAGGTAGTCTTATTTTGAATATATGTATATGCTTAAAAGAAATTTTATTCATTAGTAAATGGGATTTTGTATCTTGCTTTTATTTTTTATGAGATCTGACCTCTAAATAAAATAAAAATTAAGTAAAAACTTCATACCCAACTAGTTTATATGTATGTGTCTGTTGTTAGTGTGCTATGTTGGGCTAGTAGGCGGGTGGAACAACCTTGGTCGGGTGATCAAGACCACGAGCTGCAGCTAGTTTCATCATAGGCCTAACCTATATGTTGTCATGCGCCTGCATGGCTCGGTAGGCGGGTGGAGTTACTCTGGTTGGGCGATCAGAGCCACGAGCTGACGTCGATTTCATGTAGGGCTGACATAGTTTGTCGTGCGCTATACCGGGTTGGCAGACAAGTGGGGTAAACTTGGCCGGGTGGACAAGTCCAGGAGTCGCACCCAATTTCGGTATAGGCCGATTTGTTAAAAATTAAAGAAAAAACTGAGTTGGGATGAAGTAAGAAAAATGAAATGATTTAAGCAATAAAAGAGAGTCAGACCATTGGAAATAAAAGTAGGAGGCATATAATTCTGTTATCTGATGGGAAAAGTTTTCTTTTTGTATATGCTGTTATGAAGGATAAGTTACTTATTCTTAGCAAGTGACATGAACAGAACGACTATAAGACTTATGATTTATTCTTATAAATATTTGTTTAAATGTGGATTCAAAAATATGACATGATATTTTATAACTTATTTCTATGTTGATATTTTTCAAATGAATTGTACAAATCTTTTTAATTGCATAAAGTGTGAATGCATGATGTAATAAAATTTTGAAATGATTTAGAATTATTTTTAAAAAGAATTTGATTTGTTCCACTTAAAACTGTAGGTTGGCCCATTGGGACGATGTGCAGGTTTAGTGGGGGCGGATGTCGGAGAGAAATTGTTACTCTTAAAATATTACAAAATTTGAAAAATTAAAAGATTGTTATTAGTTTGGTTAATTTATGAAATTTTCACTAATATTTGACTTTAATTTTGCAGGAAAAGAAGTTTGCTGACCAAAATCAAGATGGGAAGTATTCATTTCAGTTTATTTATGGGTTTAGATGGTAAAACAAGGGCTAGTTAAGGGTATGTTTATGTTTTAAAAGTAAATGTAAGGGTATTTAAGGGTTATATATATGTTTTGGGCATGAATTATAGGGTTCTAGCTTAAATGCAAGGGTAATTATGGGTCATATGCATGTTCTAGTTAAAATTTATGGGTAATTAAGGGTTAAATATATGTTTTAAGCATGAACTTTAGGGTTCTAGTTAAAATGTATGATTAAGTAAGGGTTAAATATTCACCCTAGAGGGTTATGGAAGGTTAGAGATTAGGTTTATGGGTTAGTTAGAGTTAATTGATGTGGTTTAAAGTTAGTTGTAGGGTAAACCTAAGGTTAAATGACTAAATAAGTGAGTTGTAGTTTATAAATAAATTGTTAAATAGGTTAATTTTATCATATGGAACCTTATTAAAATATTAGATAAATATATTAATTATTTAATTTCACTAAGCCTAAGGTAATAATTAAAATGGGTTAAATTAAATTTTAGTCTAAGGTATAGTATTTATTCTAAAGTTTAGTATTTAAATAAATAAAAAAGAAGAAATGAAAAGTTATTTAAATTCTAAAGAACTTGGTCCATAGGATATTTAAATGGTTGGTTGAAATTGGGGAAATTCAATTGGGGAAAAATCCCACGCCTAAAAAGTTGTTGAGTGATGTGGAGTCAAATTTGGTAAATTGGTTGAGTTATCTAAAGAGAAAAGTAGGCTATGGTGGGCTACTCACATCTATTTAAGAAGGGAGTACGTGCTCACAAGTTCATGTCTTTTTTTCAGGTATTTACTATGCTCTAGACTATAGTCAAATTGTTTGCACTTAGTTCTATGGAAGCTCTCTGACAGGAGGAGAGAGAGAAGACCATCTCTCTTGTCCTTCAGTTTTGGGAAAGCAAATTTTTTTGGAATTACAGATATTTTCTTCTTCTTTTCTTCCATTCTTTTTCCCCCTTTCTTTTCCTTTCCCTCTGTCTTTTTCCCCTCCTCTTCTTTAAATTAAATAATTTTTTTTCTCTCCCTCTCCCTCCCTTTCTCTGCCGGCGGCGCAGCAGCGCCGCGCGCGCAGTAGAGAGAGAGAGAGAGAGAGAGAAAGAGGGAACAGAGAGAGAGTTTTGATTTTTTTTAATTCTGTTTTTTTTTTTTTTTTCTTTTTATTTTATTTCTATTTTTCTTTTCCCTCTCCCTCTCTTTCTCTGCTGCCGGCGGCGCAGCAGCGCCGCGCGCGCAGTAGAGAGAGAGAGAGAGAGAGAGAGAGAGAGAGAGAGAGAGAGAGAGAGAGAGAGAGAGAGAGAGAGAGAGAGAGAGAGAGAGAAAAGCAGAGAGAGAGAGAGAGCAGTAGAGAGAGAGGATGAGAGAGTTTTTGTTTTTTTTATTATTTTATGCATCTTATTTCTTTTATATATATGTTTTAGTTTAGTAGTTACTATAAATATTATTTATTACTTATATATTAAAAAAATATATATATAATAGAATAAATATAATTTAGTAATGTTTATAATTATTTATATATGAGTGTATTTATTTATATGAATGAATATATATATATATATATGTATGAATATATATATATGTCTATATGTTGATATATCTATTTGATTAAATATAAGTATATATATCTAAATATTTATGTATGTGAGTATGTTTTAGATTGATTTCATATTAAATGAATAAATTGTTATACTAATGTCTCTTGTGTGTTTACAGGTTAGCAAAAAGATGGAACCATTTAGCCTTATTTTCTTCCAAAGAAATATTTATTTCTTCCCAACTTCTTTTATTCAAATAATTTCCCTAGTCTATCTTCCTTTATCCTTTCCTTTCTTACCCTACCCTTAACCCAAGCTTCTTCAAACCTTAGCTGCTAGGGCCTAAGTTCTTTTTCCCAAGTATCAAGTTAGTGAGTATTAGTTTAAGACTTGAACCCATGTGCATGAACCCATGTTAGTGTTAGAGCATGAACCTATGTAAGTTTAGTGCATATTAATGCATGATCCTATGATTAGTTGTTAATGCATGTTAGTATATGTTAATTGTTAGTGTAAGTTAGTATATGTTAAGATATTAGAAGCATGTTAGTGCATATTAGATGTTAGCATCTAAGTTAATGCATGCTAATTTATGTTGATATGCGAATTGCATGTATGTCCATGCATGTACATGTTAGTGTATGTTCATATATGTATATGTTAGTATGTGTTAGTATATGTATGCATGTATATGTTTAGTATGCATATGTGTTTTAATGTGTGTATGTTTATGCATGAGTATGCATGTTTATTTAGTGCATGTGTATGTAAGATGATCATTTATGTGTAAGTATGAATGTTTTTGCATGTGCTTCTATGTTCATGCATGTGTATGTGTATTTATGCTCATGCAAGCATGTATATTCATATATGTAAATGTTAGTAAGAGTTCATGCATGAAAAAGTTAGTAGTGTTAGTGTATGCATGTATATGATAGTAAGTGTTAGTTTGTGTTTATGCATGTACATGTTAGTGTATGTTCATATATGTTAGAATGCATATGTGTATTAGTGTGAGTTTATGCATGTGCATGTATGTTTATGTATGAATATTTATGCATGTACATGTTAGTGTATGTTCATATATGTTAGAATGCATATGTGTATTAGTGTGAGTTTATGCATGTGCATGTATGTTTATGTATGAATATTTATGCATGTATGTATGTTAGTTAAATGTATGATTATGAGTAAGCAATGTATGTTAATGTATATTAAATAATTATGTAAATGAATTTTTTATTGTAAAGTATATATTAAAAAAAAAAAAAGAATGTACTTATTATATATGTGGTTTTAGAAAGATAATTACGTTAATGTTATTCAAAAAGAAAATTCTAAATGAGTGTTATTTTTTATATAAAAGATATACTAATTTCTGTCATGTCTTTTTTTCAGAGAGCAACTGGCGAACTGGAGATTCACATGTGACCTGAAGTTTGAAAAGCAAAGATTACCCTTAATTTGAAACTTTTATTAGCTTGTATAGGCTATTTTTTAGGCTATCATTTAAAACATCATCTTATGATTTGTATAGGAATTTGGTTATTAATTTAGTACCATTAATTTTATGTCTAAAGAAAGTTCTTCTAGTAACATCTTTCTACCTTCATCAACTTTTGAATTGTTGTTTCCTAAACCAATAGAAGATAAAGAATTAATAAAAGAAGTAATAGTAGAAGAATCTTTGCATGATCCTAGAACAACTATAACTTTACTTTCTACTGTTCCTCCTAGTGTTAGTGAAGAAAATTTTCCTCCAACTGTAGATAGAAACGTAGAAACTATCCAAGAAGAAACAAACGAAACTATAAAAGATCAAATAGTTAGTGAAAAGATTATCCTACCTTCTTATTTTGATGCAGTTGAACTTTATAGGAACGCTTCACCTTACGGACCTTAGGAGAAGTTATAGTTATACCTGTTCCGCAAAGTCACCCCGCGTGCGCCGTTAGCGAGGCGACTAAATTGATCCGCCAGTCGTCAGAAATCGCGCCCACAACGTGGTGTTCCACGTGGTGTACCACGTGGCATACCTACATCTTAGGTACTCGCTCTAGGAGTAGCAGTGGGCAACACAACATCGATCGTAATGCCTCCACAACAACCGCCTCCTCCAGAGCTACGTGTAGATCCACTCCTAGAACCTCGTGCTCTAGAACATGACCTCGACCTATGAGAGGGGTGAGCCCTTGTATCGTGTTGAGGTATTGAACACACATGTCTACTACTAGACCCACTAGGGGATGGCTGAGAAGATGGTCATGGTGGACACATAAAGCTAGGAGACATACCTGTGGCGAGAGAAGCATCACCCACAGGAGTGATGTTGGTAGGAGTGACACCGGTGGGAGTGAGGCCGATAGGAGTGAGGCTAGCAAGATTCAGGCCGGGGGGAGTGCTACCACTAGCGATCGAGTATTGTGACATAGCGGCCATATACGTAGGAGGTGCTTGAGATATAAACTCTAAGAACTACTCCTTTGTCATGGAATGTGGAGTGACAAGAGGATTGTCTCCCATCATGCTCTATAACAAAAGAACTCAAATAATTAGCATATGATAATAAAGGTAATATAGAGAAATTGTAGTGTACAAAAGAACATAGCAAAAAAAATAAAAACAAAAATTACTACGTATAGGTGTTTGATTCAAAAATCCTCTATTCTAGCATCCTCTTGGAGATCTGATGCATAGAGAATATCTATCTCTATATTGGTGACTTCTAAATCTCTTGGTATGCTAGCTTCTTCTTGATCATCATCTGTTGCTTCATCGTGTATCTTTTTTTCTTCTTCAAGGACCTCTTCATCTCGGACAATGATCTCTTCCTCCTTGACTATTGAATGAATCTTAGAGTCCACTACAGTTGGACTTTCTTTACATCTATGTTCTCACAAATTTTTCTACTATGTGGGGCGACTTGTAAAACAAATAGCCACTATGGTCTTTCAAATCTTGTATAAAAACAACTTACTCATAGTGTTCGGGAAGTATAAATGTATCTCGTTCATCCATCGATTTGAAGCAAACCACTTTTATCACATCTCACTATTGCGTTTCTTCCATAGGTGACTACTTTGAACCATTTGACATAAAAAACAAAGTAATAAAACTTCCTAAAGGATATCTTGAATCACTCCACAATAATCTAGCTAGCCTTCTTGAGCACTATCGTCTCTTGCTCTAGCTCTACTTTCTTGCAAAAAGTTCACCATCACCCTATAATCAAATGTAGACCTATTTTTATCGGTTCGTGTGATCCGAAAGTGTCCTCCATGAGCCCATACTGCACCGTATTTAGAATACTCTCAATCACATCCCTTGGGGAGTTCCTCTTCTTCTTCAGGGATATCTTCACGTGCGGTCTTTGCTTATGAAACAGTTGTATCTAGCCATCTGCTAGTTGGAAAGGCTGGAAGAGGTGGAAGACTTTTTCGAAGGTGCAAAAATTTAGTGGAACCATTCTTTCAAAACTGAGCTCTTTCCTTTGCATTTTTCTCCTTGGCTAGCTCATACCTTTCTAACCACTTCTGTTTAGGCTCAGGGTTAACGATGCAAAAGTTCATTGCCTTCTCTTTGAAAGCTGCATCCATTTTTCTTTGCATCCCGTTACCTTGCAGTTCATCGCCTACGAGAAGAAAATCTTCATCATCACTCCATAAGCAAGGTATTTCTGGGTCTGACAGATGTAGAAACTCAGTTATAAATACAAGAGGCTTGTGTACGAGCCATCCCTCTGCCATGCTACCCTCTGGACGTGCTCTTTGTTGAAAAAACCCTTTTAATGTCTTCATAAAGCGCTCTAAGAAGAACATCCATCAACTATAGAGAGTTCCTCCTATTGCGATTTCATCTACCACATGAACCAGTAAATGAAGGTGAATAGTGAGAATACTTGTGGGAAAGTATTTCTCTACCATACAAAGAGCCTCGATAGCATTGACTTTCACACTCTCTATGCTATCTCTATTTATCTCTTTACAACAGATCCACCGTACCAAGGAACTAAATGGTTGTTCGCACATCCTGAGAGAGACAATCTTTCAAAGCTATAGGGATCACAAATTGTAAAGGGACAAGCATGGTAACCCGAAATCGACAAACCTAGATATTCACCATAACCAGGCCAATCATGCATCGTCCACGTAATTATGCCTTGCACTTGTAGGTCTCGTCTTCTTATAGGTTAAGACATGTCACGCAGAGTAATCCCATCCCATAAAATGCACAACTCTTCCACAAGTGGTAAAAGATATACATTCTTTTTTTTACCTTGTACTTACCTGGCACAATAAGAGGTAATAATAAATGACCTTTCTTTGTGGCCAACCATGGTGGGATGTTATAATTGATCAAATATACAGGCCATGTGCTCCATGAAGAGCTGCGTAAATCAAATGGATTTACTCCATCCATAGCTAGACCTACATGTATGTTTCGAGGATCACTAGTAAACTATGGCCACTTACGACCTATGTTTTTCTGAGCATCAGAGCTAGCAAGCACTCGCATTACACCATCTGTAGAACTTCTCTTTGCATGCCATGACATTAACACAGCTATGGATTTGCATCTAAACATGCTCTTAATTTGTGGAATGATAGGAAAGTGGGGAAGAACCTTTGCATGGATTGCTTTTCCCACAAGGTCTTCTCTAAATCTATTTGCTCCATACTTTGGGTATATGTGGAGATGCTCATAAAAATTTTGAGAGAGGATTCAATCATTCAGACAAGGATGATTCTTAGTGTAGTCCATTCCAATGGATTGTAAAAGTTTTTTTTTGCATCTCCACATGTTGGAGGCATGTCATTGCGCTATGGCAAACATTGATCTTTAAGAAGCCTGCAATAAGCAATTAGAACCATATTAGTAAAAAAAGTTATTTTGATACAGGGAAAAAAGTTTATTTCAAATCCACTTATCTGAACAATTCAGAGACACTAGTATTTGACCATCCATAAATGGATTGCAGATTGAAAATCGTGAGTGTTGCATGTAGTACATATATCTTTGCTCCATTTTGGAGTGATAAATGAGCTAGTCTTTGCATGTTTTGGTATTTTGCATCGACTTCAGATCATGGAAATTCTATTGTTTTCATGAAACTCACAACATCTTCTCCACCATCATGATCTTTGTCCATCTCATAAATGTTTCGAACATTTCGTTCATGTGTTCATTCTGTGTAATGCTATTAGTACCTTGTACTTCTAACTCCTTTTTTGTTATCTTCTGTCCACAAGAGGTTACCCGTGCAATGCCATTTGGGTGAACGTGCTCACCAGGGGGACCATGCAAATGGTAACATAAGTTTTGTAGTCCACACTTATCAAAGGATCCATATTCTCTAACATCTGTAGTACAAATCCATCGTTTTTGATAAATTTGATACTTGCATTCTCTCCTCTGGATCCAAACTAGCCATCTCATACAATATGGACATTTTAAGACATTTGATTTTTCTTATTAAACCTAAAAACCATAATCTTTAAGACTTAAACCTGAAATATATATAGATTTAATCATATATTCTAGCTATTCTTTTTCTTTTTCTTATTCAAATTATATATTTAATTATATATATTTAATTGGAACACTAGCTATGTTCATATTTATTTATCTATAGTAAAATCTTATGTTTTATAGAGATTTAATTATATATTCTAATTTTTTATTTTCTTTTTCTTATATATCTTTAATTTAAAAAGATGCAAATCCCTATTTTTATATGTGTATATGCATGTGTATATGTACCTGTATGTGTACATATATTATGTGTGTATATGTGTATATCTATGTATGGATATGTAAAGAGCCTAAAAACCCTAATCCTATTTTTATATATTTAATTTGATTAAAAAACCATAAAATCGTGAGTGATGCATGTAGTACAGATATCTTTGCTCCATTTCGGAGTGATAAATGAGCTAGTCTTCGCATGTTTTGGTATTCCGCATCAGCTTCTGATCATGGAAATTCTATTGTGTTCATGAAACTCACAACATCTTCTCCACCATCATGATCTTTGTCCATCTCATAAATGTTTCGAATATTTCGTTCATGTGTTCATTCTCTGTAATGCTATTAGTACCTTGTACTTCTAACTCCTTTTTTGTTATCTTCTGTCCACAAGAGGTTACCCGTGCAATGCCATTTGGGTGAAAATGCTCACCAGGGGGACCATGCAAATGGTAACATAAGTTTTGTAGTCGACACTTATCAAAGGATCCATATTCTCTAACATCTGTAGTACAAATCCATCGTTTTTGATAAATTTGATACTTGCATTCTCTCCTCTGAATCCAAACTAGCCATCTCATACAATATGGACATTTTAAGACATTGATTTTTCTTATTAAACCTAAAAACCATAATCTTAAAGACTTAAAGCTGAAATATATATAGATTTAATTATATATTCTAGCTATTCTTTTTCTTTTTCTTATTCAAATTATATATTTAATTATATATATTTAATTGGAACACTAGCTATGTTCATATTTATTTATCTATAGTACAATCTTATGTTTTATAGAGATTTAATTATATATTCTAATTTTTTATTTTCTTTTTCTTATATATCTTTAATTAAAAAAAATGCAAATCCCTATTTTTATATGTGTATATGCATGTGTATATGTAGCTGTATGTGTACATATATTATGTGTGTATATGTGTATATCTATGTATGGATGTGTAAAGAGCCTAAAAACCCTAATCCTATTTTTATATATTTAATTTGATTAAAAAACCATAAAATCATATATATATATATATATATATATATATATATATATATATATATATATATATATATATATATATATATATATATATATATATATATGGACGTATTTTTTATATATTTAAATATGTATATATGTAAGTGTGTGTGTTTGTAATATGTTAAAATCCTAAAACCCTATTTCTTATATATATTAAAAATCTTAAAGGCCTATTTTCTATATATCATATAATGCCTTAAATCCCTAAAACCCTAATGATACATGCATAACATATATATATATATATATATATATATATATATATATATATATATATATATACATATATATATATATATATATATGTTATGCATGTACTATATATACATACATATATATATATATATATATATATATATATATATATATATATATATATATATATATATATATATATATATATATATATATATATATATATATATGTGTGTGTGTGTGTGTGTGTTATATAAGTTTATATGTGTGTATGCTTGTCTAAAGAGCTTAAAAACCTTAATCCTATTTTTTATGTATATTTGATTATATATTGTATTTTTTCTTAATTTCTATAAATATATGTTTACATATGTAAATATTTATCTAATATCCTATTTTTATATAATTAATTTTATATATTTAATTTGATAAGAAACCTTAAAATCCTACTTTTATATATTTAATTATATATATTTAATTTGATAAAAAACCTTAAAATCCTATTTTTATATATTTAATTATATATATTTAATTTAATTATTTAAAACACTAGCTCTTTTCATACTTATTTATCTATACAATTATCACATTTTTTTATATATTTATTTACATATTATAATTTTTTTTCTTAATTTTTTCTATAATTTTTCCATTTATAAATTTAATTGAATTATATGTATGTAAAAACCCTAAGACCCTAATCCTAAAGACCTAGACCTAAAATATGTATGTGTGTATGCATGTGTATATGCATGCATATATGTACATGATTATATGTGTATGCGTGTATATATGTTATGCATGTGGAAAAACGCTAAAACCCTAATCGTAAAGACCTAGACCTAAAGCATGTATATGTGTGTATGCATGTGGATATATATGTGTATGTGTATATGTGTATATATATATATATATATATATATATATATATATATATATATATATATATATATATATATATATATATGTATGTGTATATGTGTATGCATGTGTAAATAGCCAAAAAACCCTAATCCTATTTTTATATATTTGATGTGAAAAAAACCTTAAAATCCTAATTTTATATACTTAATTATATAATTTTAATTAAAACACTAGCTATTTTCATATTTATCTATGAAAAAGTGATACATGTTATCCTAGATCATCACATGTTGAACTTGATATCTCAACATGTGTGTGCGTGTGTGTAGAGAGAGAGAGAGAGAGAGAGAGAGAGAGAGAGAGAGAGATTTGTGTGTGTGTGTGTGCACAAGACAATGCAAGTCACAGTTTGGTTTGCACGTGCAAGTTCGACATAAGAAAGTAGTTTTCAGTGTAAAAGATGTGGAAAATGTTGATTTTTGCTCTCGCGTCCCAGTATGTTTAAAACACAGCCTCAGTATAGGCGTCGGTATAAGCACTGGTAATTGAGTGGAAATTACCGATGCTTATACTGACGCGCATACCAATGCCTATATCGAGGCTTATACTGACGTGCATCTTGACGATCTGTTTTAAACGGTCATATCCATGGTCAAGTGACCATCGGTATGCCTAAATTACATTTTTCCAACATTCATACCAACGCCGGCCATGAGTGTTGGTATAGGCAGTGTTGGTATGCCCCTCATATGTTGTAGTGATGTTCGTGCACTCATCTAAGAATTAAAAGAAAAAATCAAGAATATTCAAGAAAATAAGAAAAACCTATTCAACTATATCAATGCTCTACTTCATCATTCACAAAGGAACCCAAGATTTGCATGCCACAAAAGTTTGATGGAGATTTCATGAAGTTCTATCGATTCTTGAAACATTTTAAGTTATACATCCATATGCAACATGATAGATACCCTAATGAGGCATACAAGGTTGGTTTTATTGGAATTTGATAGTCAAGTATTATCGTGTTTGCACCTATCTTTGAGATGAATAATGCATGTGATTCAAATAGAATGACCAATCATGCAAAATGGTTAAGTAGTTTGCAAAAATTACCTATTCCTAGATATGTTGAAACAAGTTATGACACATCACATCCTACGGATCATATAGGAAATATAGCACTATCTATGAAGATAGGAATATAAAGATCTTGCTAATGTGTTGCATGTTCCAAATATAACAAATAATGTGGTTTCTATTGGAAAAATGGTTGACCAAGGATTACAAGTTAAGTTCAGTGCTCATGCTTTATCTATAGAAGAGTACAAACATAATGAAAGGTTCGTCACCAATAAGAACAAAGTTGGTAGGAGGTTCACCTTGAATGTGAAAAATTGTGAAATGAATTCAGCAATGTTTGCAAAAGGTGCAAGTTTCATTCCTAATATAGAGATTTGGCACAAGCAAATTGGACATGCGAATTTGGAGAGGCTTAAATTAATGCAGTCAAAGAAGCTTGTCAATGGACTACTGAATTTCAAGGTTTTAGGGATGCAAAAGGTATGTGCAGCATGTCCATTTGGTAAACAATCAAGGGCATCATTTCTCCATGACAAGCATGTTAGTGAGAATGTGCTAGAAATAGTACAAACAAATGTGTGGGGTCTTGCAAAGAGCACATCTATGGGAGTGTGCAGGTTTTATGTCACTTTCATTGATGATCGTGCATGGAAAATATGGGTATATTTCATGAAAGAGAAGAGTGAGGTGTTTAGTGAAATATAGAATTTAAAGGCTATGGTGGGAAAAAAAATAGAGATATATATTTGGGCATTCAGATCTTATAGAGGAGGTGAGTACATGTCAAATAATTTCAATAGCTCTCTAAAAAGTCATGCAGTTCGATGGAAATTTTCATGCAGGTACACACTACAATAAAATGGCATTTCTATAGAGATATTATAGAAATAGAAAGATCCTTGATGGGTGAGAAGAATATGCCTTATTTTTATTGGGGAGAAGTTGTGCACAATGATGTATACATCATGAACAAAACTCTAACTACTACTATACATCAAGTTACACCTGAAGAGGAGTTTACAGGTAAAAGGCCAAACTTGTCACATATGAAAGTATTTGTTTGTATTGCATATGTAAATGTTCCAAATGAGTTGAGGATTAAGCTTAATCCAAAAGTAGGAAAATGTATCCTCGTTGGGTAGTCCCATGAGAAAAAGGAATATAAATATTGTAACCCACTCCTATGACAAAGCAGAGATGTGGTGTTTCATGAGATGTCAAGATCCTATGTAGATGCGAAAGAAGGACTTAATCTTGACTCAAATTATAAGGAAATTCTAAACAATAAAGTTAAGAATCTCAAGTTTTGAGTGGATGGGATGTGTCACCATGCAATAGTTCCAACTTGGCAGATTGCGTGGAAATTTCAATCCAACAAATCCATCCACTAGATTCAAAAAAGATAAAGAAAATCTTTCTGATGGTATTAAACATCTATAGGTTTCAAAGACATTGATGGAGTTTCAAGTGGTTTAAAAAAGAGTCTTGATGAGGAGCTTGGATTGCCCTCTATGAAGAATCTAGGATTAAGAAAGGCACATTCAAATGATACAAGGAGAAATTACCTAGGACCAAGAAAATGTGGGAGCATGCAAAATTTAGTGGAATGATTGATGTATGATAGCGACATGTCTCATCATTGAGCCTACATGACCAAGGTAATGCAAGATGCTGAAACTTCTTGTTTTAAAGATGCAATTGGCAATGTATATTGGGAGGAAGCTATGGATAAGGAGGTGGTTGGACTTTATGGAAATGAAACATGGAAGCTAGTTCCATTTTCTACAAGGAAAGAAACCTATAGGTTGCAAGTGTGTTTAGAAGATGAAGCATAATGCTGATGTTAGCATAAGCAACAATAAAGCACAATTGGGAGCAAAAGGATATGCACAAACATATGTCATTGATTATGAGGAAACGTTCAATGATGTAGCTAAAATGTCTACTAGTACAAGAATTATTGCATTAGGTGAAACAAAAAGATGGACTTTGCATCAGATGGATGTGAAGAATGCTTTCTTACATGGTGAGTGGAGGAAGTATAGGTGGACTCGTCATAAGGATATGAGGATTCAAAGCACCCACAATATGTTTGCACACACTCTACAATATGTGAGTGCTACTTTGGATTCTACATTGTTTTATGAAGTTGGTGGAGAGTTGCAGGTTCATGGACACACCGATGGAGATTGGGTTGGTAGTAATCTACTAATGATTTTCCATTCTCACTTGAAAGTGCACCTATTACATGGAGCATTAAGAAGCAAACCATTGTTGTCTTGTCAAGTATGGAAGCTGAGTATAGAGGTGCTATGATGGGAGCACGTGAAGCATCATGGCTAGAGATGCTACTTGTCAATTTAGGCATGGAAGTGCAAATCCTGTCATCATCTATTGTGATAATTTTAGCTACATACAATTAGCATGTAATCCTGCTTTCTATGATAGAAGAAAGAATATCGAGGTACAATATCATTTCATCATGAAAAAGGTATTCAAAGGTGATATTGATCTTATTTATGTGAGGGCAGATGAGTACGTTGCTCATATTTTTATGAAAGCACTTGGAGAAGCGAAGGTGAAGAAGTTTTGAGTGTTTGGATTATAGTACAAGACAATGAGCTTGAGGTGGAGTGTTCAGATATCAAGCACAACATGTGATGATCAAGAATGACATGTTTAAGTTTTTCATTTCTCTCACATGTATAGTGGTCACGTTGATATATGTGAATGATACTCTAGTGAGCTTCAATAGATTTATCTATCAAGAGTGATGGCACAATTTTTTCTTGCTAGCTCACTCATTCCTAGGCATAAGGATTTTCCTTATGTACTATTCTTCATATATTGCACTAGTATTGTTGTTTTAGGTCATTCATGTAAGTTACTTTTATGTAATAGAAGAAGAAGGGAAGAAGATCATTCTTTCTTGCCTCCATGTGTGTGTGTGTCCTCCTATTTTAGTGTAAGAATGTGCCAACTCAAGAGTCCAAGAAATATGATTCATGTTGAGATATCAAGCTCAGCATGTGATGATCGAGGATGACACATATGACATGTATAGTGGTCATGTTGGTATATGTCAAGGAATCTTCATTGATCTTTACTGGATCTACCTGCAGAGAGTGATAGCACATTTGTTGCTTGCCATCTTACTCATTTGGGAACATTAGGATTTTACTTATGTACTATTTTTTATATATTGCACTAATTGTATTGTTGTATTAGGTACCTCTTGTATATTCATTTTACGTAATAGAAGAAGAAGAAGAAGAAGAAGAAGATCACTCTTGCTTGCATCAATCTATGTGTGTGCTCCTCTTTGAGTGTGAGAGTGTGTGACTGAGCTCTCTTCCTTAACTCCTTCCTCATGATATGGTATCAAAGCTAGTGTCGCTTTAGAGAACTCATGGAGAATGCTAATAGTGATTTTTGTTTCACAGTCCTCTCGACCTCCATTTCGAGCCCGCAACATGGGGCTCATAGAAAAATTAGGTGAGTTTGCAAAATTGTAATTTTCATTCAATTTGGCAACTCAAATATTTTAGACCTAGAATTTCAATCGATTTTCTGTATTATTAATACACGAAAAGTGTGTTTTTTTATATTGAATTGTCATGTCATAGTGTGACAATATTCAAGTAGAGGTATTGCTTCTACTGTTTTTGTGTTGTTGAAAATTGCTATAGAAAGGGCAAGTGCAGATGGAATGAGTCAGCTTATGATTGATAAGATGGACAAGAACATCTTCCCTCCTTGGAGATTCAGAATGATGAATTTCCTTATGAGAAAAGGCTATTAGAAGTACACCAAAGGAGAGACTAAAACTAATTTACAGTTACCAGAAAGGAAATGGACTAAGAACCAATTAAGAGCATATGAAGAATGGAGTCAAGAAGCATGAAATGTAATGTATTTGCTATCTCTTAGCAAAGAGGGTTGCACAATTGGGAACATATATGATTCCAAGAATCTAGAAGAGGCTTGGAATAGTTTGGTTGCATTGTATGAGACCAATACAAAGGCACAAAAATTGCAACTCAAGAACGAGCTACATACGTTGGAGAAACAGGGCATATCGATAAGTGATTACACCCTAAAAATCAAAAGCATATGTGAGCCGCTTGCATCTATTGGGGTGAATATAGATGATGATGATGATGATAAGGTTGAAGTGTGCCTTCCTAGTTTAGGAGTTGCATATAAGCACTTCAAAACTTCTTTTGAGAGTAGGGAAAATATTTTGAATTTTGTTGATCTAGTGTCGGTGCTAATTATTGAAGAAAAGAATCTTGGTGAGGAATCAAACTCCCAAGGAAAACCTAGTTCTGAGCAGATATTCTACTCTTGAAGAGGAAGAGGTAGAGGTAGATGTTTTATATGTGGAAGAGGAAACAATAACCAAGACCAAGGTCAACATCAGACCAAGATGATGATGATGATGATGATAAGGTTGAAGTGTGTTTTCCTAGTTTAGGAGTTGCATATAAGCAGTTCAAAACTTCTTTTGAGAGTAGGGAAAATGTTTTGAATTTTGCTGATCTAGTGTCTATGCTAATTATTGAAGAAAAGAATCTTGGTGAGGAATCAAACTCCCAAGGAAAACCTAGTTCTGAGCAGATATTCTAATCTTGAAGAGGAAGAGGTAGAGGTAGAGGTTTTATATGTGGAAGAGGAAACAATAACCAAGACCAACATCAACATCCGAATCATGCAAGAGGTAGACGACAAGTTTTGAGGCAGGGGGAGTCCAAGAGGTTGCATAAATGTCCAAAGAAATTATTCATGTAATGAATATAAAGGATGCTAGAATTATGATAAATCTAAACACTTTGAACATGATTGCAGCTTGAAGAATAAAAATAACAAAAGGCAGCAAAACAAGTATGCTTCCACAAGTGCATATTATTCTAAGAAGTTGTTCATGGTCCAACATCACGTGATAAATAAGATGTCTACTAACGTTTCAAAATCAAATGGTAATGTCTAGTGTATTGATTCAGGTGCTTCAAATCACATGAGCAATCATGTGGAATGGTTTAGTAGTTTGCAAAAATTTCCAGTTCCTGGATATGTTGAAAGAAGTGATGACACATTAGATCCTATCAAGCATTCAAGAAGAATAGCATTGTCTGTGGTGAACATGAGGTAAAAAATCTTGCTAATGTGCTCCATGATCCAAATATAACAAAGAATTTGGTTTTTGTTGGAGAAATGGTTGATAAAGGATTACAAGTCAGGTTCAATGTTGATGGATTATATGTAGAAGAGTACAAATAGGATGGAAGATTGATTACCAAAAGAAAAAAAGTGGGTAGGATGTTCTCCTTAAACATGAAAATTCTTGAAATGAATACAACCACATTTGCAAAAGGTGCAATAATTATTGTTGATATAGAGATCTAGCACAAACAATTGGACATGCAAATTTATAAGGGGTGAAATTGATGGTGTCAAAGGAGATTGTCAATGGAGTACCCGATTTCAAGGTTACATAGATGCAAAAGGTAAGTGCATCAAGTCAATTTGGTAAACAATCAAGATCATCATTTCTACATATCAAGCATTTTAGTGAGAATGTGCTAGAAGTAGTACATAAAGATTTTTGGGGTCTTGCAAAGACCACATCTATGGGCGGTTGTAGGTTTTATGTTAGTTTCATTGATGAGCATACATGGAAATTATGGGTATATTTCATGAAAGAGAAGAGTGCTGTGTTCACTCATTTCCAAAATTTTAAGGTTGTGGTAGAAAATGAGATAAGCAAGTATACTCAGATATTAAGATATGATGGAGGAGTTGAATACATGTGAAATGAGTTCAATAGCTTTCTAAAAAATCATGGAATTTGAGGATAGTCTTCATGTCGCTACACACCAAAATAGAATCGTGTTGTAGAATGCAAAAAATAAACATATTACAGAAATAGCAAGAGCCTTGATGATTGAGAAGAATATGGCCCATTGTTATTGGACAAAAGCTATGAATATTGTTGTATACATCATGAACATAGCTTCGACCGCTACTGTACAACAAGTTACACCTGAATAGAAGTTTACAAGTAGAAAGTCAAACTTATCACATATGAAAGTATTTGGCTATATTGCATATGTATGTGTTGTAAATTAGTTGAGGATGAAGCTTGATCCAAAAGTAGAAAAATGGATCTTTATTATTTAGTCCCTTGAGAAAAAGGGATATAAATTTTATAATCCACTCACACAACATGTGAAGGTAAGCAAAGTTGTGGTGTTTGATGAAACGTCAAGCTTGTATGCATATGCCAAAGAAGGACTTTATCTTGAATTAAGTGACCAATAAAATTATGAAAAATCAAGTGCAGAATCTCAATTTTTGTGTCCAAAAGTTTGACCCCAATCCATGGAGTGGAAGATCACCTAGAAATTTCAATCTAGCAAATTCATCAACTACATCCAAGGAAGTTAATGAAAATCTTTCTGTTAGTAGTAAAACATCTGCAAGGTTCCAAGACATTGACGGGGATTCAAGCAGTTCAGAAAAGAGCTTTGATGAGGAACTTGATTTCCCTCTTTGAAGACTCCAGGAGTAAGGAAGGCACATGGAGATGATACAAGGAGACGTGACCTAGGACCGAAAAGAGCTGGGAGGATGCAAAATTTAATGCAACAACTAACGTATGATAGTTACATGGCTCGTCATTGTGCCTACATGACCAAGGTAATATAGGATGCTCAACCTTCTTATTTTCAGGATGCAATTGGAAATGTAGATTGGAAGAAAGCTATGGCTGAGGATATAGCTGCAGTTTATGGAAATGAAACATGGAAGCTAGTTCCTTTGCTGCAATGAAAGAGATCCATATGTTGCAAGTCGGTTTACAAGGTAAAACACATTGTTGATGGTAGAATAAGGAGATATAAAGCATGATTGGTAGCAAACTGATATGCACTGATATATGGAATTCATTACGAGGAAACATTGAGCCCTCTAGCTAAAATTTCTATAACTTGTGAGAGCACTTGTTGCATTAGCTATACCAAAAGAATGGACTTTGCATTAGATGGATGTGCAAAATTCTTTCTTACATGGTGACTTACAAGAAGAATTATACATGGACTAGCCACAACAATATGAAGATTCAAATCACCCAAAATGTGTTTGCAGGTTGCAAAAGTCTTTGCATGGGCTTAAATAAGACCCTCGTACTTGGCATGGAAGGATTGCTGATTACCTAACCACCATTGGATTTTCTATGTGTGATGCAGGTAATTCATTATAGGCAAGGAAGAGTGATGATGGCATCATGATTATGGCTATTTATGTTGATGACTTGATTCTAGAAGGTGATAATAAAGAAAGCACTAAAGAGATAAACAAACTCCATATGTAGGAATTTGACATGAAAATATTGGTGTGTTGCGATAGTTTTTGGGAATTGAGTGTATACATATAGAAATAGGTATATGGATGTGGCAAAGGCAACACGACTTGAGTGTGCAAAAAGTATCATATGGCTAATTGAAAGCCAATCTCTATGCCATAGATCGAGATTTGAAGTTGGATACTAGATTAGGTGAAGCATTGGAAAATGCTACTATGTATAGGAAAATTGTGGGAAACTTGAAAGTCAATTTACATGAATTCCTAGAAAATCGCATTTAAATGATGTGAGGTGCACTCTACATTATGTCGGCGTTACTTTGGATTATGCATTGTTTTATGAAGCTGGTGTAGATTTGTCAGTTCATGGATACACTGATACGAATTGGGCTTGTAGTATTCTTGATAGAAGGTATACTAGTGTCTTTCATTTCTCATGTGCAAGTGCAGTTATTAAATGGACTAGCAAGAACCAACCCACTATTTTGCTTTTTCAAGAAAAGAGGATAAGTATAGAGGTGTTGCAATGGGAGCATGTGAAGCATCATGGTAAGAGATGCTACATGCAGGTGTAGGTGTGGAAGTGCAAAAGCCAGTCATCATCTATTGTGATAATCTTAGCAGCATTTAGTTAGCACAAAATCCTATTTTTCATGCTAGAACAAAGCACATCAAGGCACATTATCACTTCATTAGAGAGAAGGTATTAGCAGGTGATATTGATCTTTTTTATGTGAGAAGAGATGAGCAGTTTTTTGATAGTTTTACTAAAGCACTTGGAATAGAGAAGCTAAAGAACTTTCAAAAGATGATTGGATTATAGGACATGGCTTTGAGCTTGAGGCGAAGTCTTGAGATATCAAGCTCAACATATGATGATCAAGGATGGGTGGATGTCATAATGATTCCACTTCATAAGTTTTTTATTGCCTTGGAGAAATTCCTAGTGTATTCAGTTGGACATCATACGAAAGCTGATGTATGAAGCCGGCAGCCTTTTTATGAGCACTCTCATTTGAGAAGGCAATGCCGGATGAATGGATGTAGCACATAGAAAATGTTTAGTACATTGGGGGAAGGTTCAAGATTGGGCCTAACTTATCCTACAATTTGCACTATAATTTTTTTAATGAATAAAGCAAGAATAGAAGATCCATTTGCAATATGTGGAGGATAAATTCTAATTCATTGGGCTTGCGAAAAGAGGAATGGAAGATGCATGGCACCAAAAGGGGATGACACACATTCGAGAAAAGAAAAGGAGGGATCTGGAGGCAGGGGGGATCTTCATCTACGGAAGGGGGAGTCAGTGACATGAAGAGCAGGGAGGGAGAGAGCTAGTGCTATGCATTACATGAGTTTTGATCAGATGGTGATATAGTGGATATAGTTTCTGAAGTAATAAAGGAGAGATGGACAATGCTATTTTGGGGAACCAAGAACCAAGGAGAAGCATTGTGAAGTAGAATCAGAAGGCGGAGCTGCTAGAGGATACCATTAGGAGCATAATGGCCATGATGATACTTGTCCCAAACGGAAGTTTTATGGATCTCCATATTCGACTCTAACAAGATCATGGTTGTGAATGCATAGCTATTAGTATATGTTTAATGAAGAACTATAGAGCGAAAGACAGGCATCAATTAGTCTGTTCATGTGTTGAAGATAGCAAAGAATTGAAGTTTGCTGATTTAAGTTCATGACATGTTTGGCACATCTGTTTTGCTGAGTCTAACGACTACTGTTTTGAAGTTTTTGGCTGCTACACTATTATTGGAGGAGGGACACTGCACCTTGACCTACTGCGATAATGGCGGAAGCTTAGTCGACTTTGAGATTCACATTGATTGTAATGTAAAAAAGATAGTGTGAAAGATGGCTATGGATCTGAGAGTCAATTGAGGAGAAACAGGCTTGGTCATGGAGGAGGAGCATTGGTGGTAGTCATCCCTCTCATTTTTGTTACTAGACAGGTATCGTGATAAGTGTGCACGCCAGACTTCTGGCAGAGATCTTATTTGATGAAATTAAACCACCTCCTGTCTGAGCACAAACAAAGAGATCAAACAAAGAGATCTTATTTGATAATGGCGGAAGCTTAGTCAACTTTGAGATTCACATTGATTGTAATGTAAAAAAGATAGTGTGGAAGATGGCTGTGGATCTGAGAGTCAATTGAGGAGAAAGAGGCTTGGTCATGGAGGAGGAGCGTTGGTGGTAGTCATCCCTCTCATTTTTGTTACTAGACAGGTATCGTGATAAGTGTGCACGTCAGACTTCTGGCAGAGATCTTATTTGATGAAATTTAAACCACCTCCTGTCTGAGCACAAACAAAGAGATCAAACAACTTGACTAAAAAGGACTTTCTCCCAATTATCAGCTTTGCCTAAATTTTTGTGCGTTAATTCCTCTATCGATTTTCTTGATGTTTTTAATTTCAACTCTTAACGCCTTCACATCTCTTTGTGATTTTATGTTACGTGCTAGTTTTTTCTCTAAATGAAAATAAGGATTTGGGTTAGGAGAGGATGTTAGCAGATGACAGAAGCGAATTGGTAGGTTTCTCGATAGATTTTAATGAACATTTTGGAGGTTCACTGTTGTTATATGCAATAGAGAGGGTGTGTTGTAAAGCAAACGCAGATAGAAATAATAATTTGAATGGTGCTGTTAATAAGTTGAAAGATGATGTGCACAACACTTCCAAAGAAAAGGGTTTGGAATAATAGATAATCTGGTTTCAAGGAGTGCTAAGACGAAAACCTTGTCCAACTTCAGGAAACGCTTAGTTTGTACTTCGCACACATAGAATAATGCACACACTTTTTAGAGAATAATATATGTGATTATGGGTCAACTTTCAGTATATAAAAACAACGAGTAATGTTCAATGTTATGCGTTGATCATGAGTTTTTATAACATAGTGATTGAATAGTTTCATCCCAAGATCGTTATTCTTTTTTGCTCGTTTGCATGTCTGAAAATAAACGAATGCATAGTGATTGAATACTTTCATCCCAAGATCGTTATTCTTTAACGAATGCATTGTATGCTTAAATTTGCAAGCAATAAATTTAACGTGAATCCTTTAAGTTGTAGCATTGCCGTGAATTTTTTTTATGATCTATGCTGGGGCACTATAATATATAGCATCAACATATATGACTTTTGCGAAGACCTCGTTTCAGTGAAGTTTGAAAGAAAAATGCTATTTGTGTTTGGGACATAATGAACAATGTTTGAAACTCGAAATGGAACTTGGATCCATATGACAAATTGCTTGAAGTGTTTGCTATGGTTTTGTTAGTGATCTCAACCCTATTCTTGGAATTTCTGATCTTTGCTCTTGAGTGTATCTATCCCTTGAAGATATTATTCATCATTTTAGTTGGTCTAAAAGCACCCCTTGGCGTGAAACAAAGTGATATTAACATCCTCCAAGGGTAAGAGAGAGAAGTAAAGAGAGAGAGAAGAAAGAAAGAGGGAGAGTCACTACCCTATTTATCTAAGCATTCGAAAATTTTGGATGCCATAGAATTAGAAGTGCACATATGGTAATAGTGTGGTCTTTCATAGGATTTCTTTTTTTTTTTAATGCTCACCAAGGAAAGATGCACATGTATTTAGGAATCTATTGAGAATCTATGTGGGATATTAGTGCTTGTGTTGAGGCATTGAATTTCCAAATCAACATCACATTTTCTTGGCACCCTGAGTGTACCTCTAAGCGCGCATGATCCTGCCGACATTCGTGAACCCGGCATGAAACGCATAGGGGGATGGATCTGTTTTTTGAGCTGACTTTGAAGTTGACCTTGAGATGACCTTTAGTTGACCGTTAGAGAGAGAGACTTGAGGTTGAGAGTTTGAGTATTGACTTTGATTGAGACTTTGACCTTTTGACCGAGATTTGACCATGATGGAGGCCTTAGGTTTAGATCCAAGAACCTTGAGCACCTTACTTCAAGTGTTGGCTGGTTCTCAAAGGATTGTCACAAGTAGTGATGGAATGATGAGATCCCTAGAGGCAATCTCAAAAGAGTGTGGATTATTTAATGGTTGAGATGTAACTAAATTCTTGCAAGTTTATGAAACTAAAATGGACCTCTATGGTGTGAGTGCTTGTATGAAACTTAGTGAATTTGCAAGGATTGTAATGCCCGGTGTCAAACCTAGCATTTATGCTCTTCAAAAGCGATCCCATACATGGAGTGAATTTAAGAATTTGCTTAGAGAAGAGTATTACTTAGAGGACTTAGTCATGCCCACACGACATGAATTGAGAGAGTTGGTGGCTACTCCAAATAAAGGCCTTGAGGTGACCAAGGTACTTCAAGAATTTGAAGAGCGATTTGAGCAATTGAGGCATAATGATCAAGATGCTTTGGAATATGAGAAAGTAGAGCTCTTCATTAAGAGTGTAGACCCTTATTTGGTCTTAGAGCTAGGTGACATGTTGGAAGACTTGACCGAGCCATTGAGATTGACTAGAGGATGCAGAAGAGTGCAAAAGGCCTTATCCATGCTCTTGAGATGCAAGAGATGGACATCATATTTAGTGCAAGATAGAGTTGAGGATACTCATAATTTCCCAATGCCTACTCCAAGACCTTTAGTTTGTATGGGTGAGATTGTGAAGGAGAAAAATGACCATGCAGGAGACAATCCTATGTCCCTCAATCAAACAAATGAATCTAGAGAGGATCCGGAATATATAAGAGTTGAGAAGGCAAGAGAGGAGTTGAGTGAGAAGCTATGTAAAGAAACCATTTCCATTTCTAGAGACGAAGAGATATAGGTGAGGGGGAGACTAATGAAGATGATGAGAAATTAGAAATTGAGTTTGATGATGTGGTTTTGGTGTGCATGCATCAAATTGATAGAATGATGAAAAAGTGCAAGATGCTGAGTTGATTTAAGAGCAAGAGGATGTTTGGGTAGAAGATTTGAGTGAGTCGTATGATGATTCAATCATAAGTGATGTTAAACACTTGAGTGACTTGAGTTTGAAGTAGTTAGTGAAGTAGGTGTCAAGGCTTCCCGCAATGAGGAAGATGGGGCATTGGTCACTAACTCTTCATGAGTTGAGAAAATTCTTGCTAGTACTCCTCAGGAAGTAGGAAGGGGTGAGAGAGATGAGATTGATTTAGAGGAGAATGAAAAGCATGATGAATTTTCTTCCGAGCATAATCTTTTGCATGAGAAAGAGTTAGTGTTTAATGATGATGACTATGATGAATGTTTGAGTTTGATTGATTGTGGAGAGTTGTTTTCAATGGGAATGCATGAAAATCTTATAGGTCAAGATGATTTTGTTGATTTGATGTATGCCAATTTGGATCTGCATGATTTTGAGTGTGAATAATTAGATGAATTGAGTGAACCATCTTCACAAAGTCAGTGCATATTGAATGAAAATTTTTAATAAAATTCAATAAACGAATGAAATTTTTTCAGATAAATTTATTGAATATGATGTTTTTGATATCTTGTATGAGTTTATGAGTACAAGTGCTGATTTAGAGCCGCTTGAAGATTTTGACTTTGAGTGGATCATACAAAAGGCAACCACTTTTGAGTTGCTAATTAATGTTTTATTGCAGATAGATTTTCGAGAACTTCTTTCATGGATTGCATGTGTGTATTTGGTTATTTTTATTTAATGCTTTTCATCTTTTGTTTAGTTTTGTGAGTACAGGAAATGAATAAGTGAAGATAATGCTGCTGACAAAGAAGGAAAAAAGTTGTAAAAATTGTTTTCATTAGCTATCTTGTTTTAACCGTGATCTTTCTTTTGCACCATCTTTGAGCTACATTGCATATAAGTATGCATATTTTGAGTTGAGAAGAGCACATGTTTTAATTCCCACAGGTGCACGTTTATTTGCACATGAGAGATATTTGTAAATATTATAAATGAAAGCATGTTGAACCTTGAGTGAAAGTGAGAGGAGTTGAGTGAGGACAAGAATGATTGCAATTGAGAGTGAAGGTTATGAGTAGAGAGATTGTTTTAGCAAAAATCTTGAAACCCATTTTCATACTTGCACCATGATCATAAATAGATGCACCTAGAGTACGCATTTTTGAAAATGTCAATGCACATGTGCTTTCAAACTCATAGATGCATGTCCAATTGTACCCTAAATAAGTTGTAAATACATGATGAAAATCTGAGTTTTGGAATGAGTGAAAATCCTCATCATCGAATGCTAATTATCTCTTTCATTGCACCATTATGTTTTTGATGCACTTAGAGTATGCATGAATAGGGCCCATTAGATGGCTGTGCATAGGTGCACTTGCTTAATAACCATAATAACTTCTGCTTCAGATTTATTAGGGATTTGCAAATATGGATGCAGATTCGATGTTGGTGTGTCCGGAGGCAACATAGGTTTGGAGGGGGTGGATGTTGTAATGATTCCACTTCATAAGTTTTTTAATGCCTTGGAGAAATTCCTAGTGTATTCAGTTGGACATCATACCGAAGCTTATGTATGAAGCTGACAACTTCTTATGAGCACTCTCATCTGAGAAGGCAAGGCGGGATGAATGGATGAAGCACATAGAAAATTTTTATTACATTGAAGGAAGGTTCAAGATTGGGCCTAACTTATTTGCACTGGAACTTTTTTGATGAATAAAGCAAAAATAGAAGATCCATTTGCAATATGTGGAGCATAAATTCTAATTCAGTGGGCTTGCGAAAGGGGAATGGAAGACGCATGGCAGTAAAAGGGGAGGACACACATTCGAGAAAAGAAAAAGAGGGATCTAGAGGGAGGGGGGGATCTTCATCTACGGAAGGGGGGAGTCGGTGACACGATCAGCAGGGAGGGAGAGAGACAGTGCTGGGCATTACATGGGTTTCGGTTGGACGGTGATATAGTGGATGTAGTTTCTGAGCTAATTAAGGAGAGATGGACAGCTCTGTTCTAAGGAACCAAGAACCAAGGAGAAGCATTCTGGAGTAGAATTAGAAGGCGAAGCTGCTAGAGGATACCATCACGAGCATAATGGCCATGATGCCACTTGTCTCCGACTGAAGTTTTATGGATCCCCATATTCGACTCTAACAAGCTCATGGTTGCGAATGTGTAGCTATTAGTATATGTTTAATGAAGAACTACAGAGCGAAGACAGGCATCAATTAGTTTGTTCATGTGCTGAAGATAGCAAAGAATTCAAGTTTGCTGATTTAAGTTCATGATATGCTCGAAACATCTCTTTTGTTGACTCGAATGACTACTATTTTGAAGTTTTTGGTTGCTATACTATTATTGAAGGAGGGACACTACACCTTGACCTGATGCAACACCGTTGGAAGCTTAGTCGACTTTGAGATTCAATTTGATGGTAATGTAACGAAGATAGTGTGGAAGATGGCTGTGGATCTGAGAGTCAACTCAGGAGAAAGAGGCTTGGTCATGGAGGAGGAGTGTTGGCGGTAGTCATCCCTCTCATTTTTGTTACTAGACAGGTATCATGATAAGTGTGCATGCCAGATTTCTGGCAGAGATCTTATTTGATGAAATCTAAACCACATCCTTTGTGAGCACAAACAAACAAATCAAACAACTTGACTAAAAAGGACTTTCTCCCAATTATCCGCTTTGCCTAAATTTTTAAGCGTTAATTCCTCTATGGATTTTCTTGATGTTTTTTAATTTTAGCTCTTAACTCCTTCGCATCTCTTTGTGATTTTATGTTACGTGCTAGTTTTTTTTCTAAATGAAAAGGAAGATTCAGGTTAGGAGAGGATGTTAGTAGATGACTGAAGCGAATTGGTAGGTTTCTCTATAGATTTTAATGACCATTTTTGAGGTTCACTTCTGCTATATGCAATAGAGAGGATGTGCTGTAAAGTAAACACAGACACAAATAATAATTTGAATGGTGCTCCTTATAAGTTGAAAGATGATGTGCACAACACTTCCAAAGAAAAGTGTTTGGAATAATAGATAATCTGGTTTCAAGGAGTGCTAAGACGGAAACATTGTCCAACTTCAGGAAAAGCTTAGTTTGGACTTCACGCATAGAGAATAATGCACACAGTTTTTAGAGAATAATATATGTGATTTTGGGTCGACTTTCAGTATATAAAAAAAGCGAGTAATGCTCAATGTTATGCGTTGATCACGAGTTTTTATAACATAGCAATTGAATACTTTTATCCCAAGATCTTTATTCTATTTTGCTCGTTTGCATGTCAAAAAATAAATGAATGCATTGTATACTTAAATTTGCGAGCAATAAATTTAAAGTGAATCGTTTAAGTTGTAGGATTGACGTGAATTTTTTTTTTATGATCTATGCTGAGGCACTATATGAAACAATATATAGCGTCAACATATATGACTTTTGAGAAGAAGTGGTTTCAGTGAAGTTTTAAAGACAAATGCTATTTGTGTTTAGGACATAATGAACAATGTTTGAGTCTCGAAATAGTTTGGAACTTGGATCCAAATGACAAATTCCTTGAAGTGTTTGCTAAGGTTTTGTTAGTGATCTCAACCCTATTCTTGGATTTTCCGATCTCTGATCTTGAGTGTATCTATCCCTTGAAGTTATTATTCATCATTTGAGTTGGTCTAAAAGCACTCCTTGGCGTGAAAGAAAGTGATATTAACATTCCCCAAGTGTAAGAGAGAGAAATAGAGAGAGAGAGAAAGAAAGAGGAAGAGTCACTACCCTATTTATCTAAGCATTCAAAAATTTTGGATGCCATGGAATTAGAGGTGCACATATGATAATAGTGTGGTCTTTCATAGGACTTCTTTTTTTTTTTAATGCTCACCAAGGAAAGATGCACATGTGTTTAGGAATTGAGAATCTATGTGGGATATTTGTACTTGTGTTGAGGCATTGAATTTCCAAATCAAGGTCACATTTTCTTCGCACCCTGAGTGTACCCCTAAGCACGCAAGATCTTGCCGACAACGTATCACTTTTTCATTTCTCTGACATGTATAATGGTCACACTGGTATATGTTAGGAATACTTCATTGAGCTTTACTAGATTTATCTACCTAAATTGATGGAACATTTTTTTCTTCCTAGCTCACTCATTCCGGAATATTAGGATTTTCCTTATGTACTATTCTTTATAATGCACTAGTTGTATTGTTGTATTACGTTATTCTTGTAAATTCCTCTTATGTAATGAAGGAAGATCATTATTTCTTGCCTCAATCTACTGTGTTGATAAAATTCAATCCCTCACATTTGCACACTAGAAGTCAAATGAACCCAATGCCTACATCTCTTCATACACCATTTTGCTTCCCTTTTTACCTACCTTATACTGATTCAAATCAGCTTAGGTTGGCCACATTTAGTGTGCTTCATAAGCTTTTGAAGAAGCTATAGAACACCTCAAATGGATCTGTTTAGGACCATGAACAACTCTCTACAAAACAGACTATGGAAAAATGTGGGATATGAAAAAATTAGGGTTATAGAGATACAACAATTTCTCAGCACAAAAAATTGATTTCAAGAAGATCTCTTAGAGAACATAAGACACATATATAAGCTAGAGAATTCACTATAAGTCTCTTGAATTGGATATGTATACACAGATGTACAAGTATTATAAGTAGACTATGTCCATACCTACAAGACACTACAAGGAATATGGGCGTATAACGATGGTTAAGGCGACAGAATTTCATCGCTATAAAATTGCAACATGCATCATAATTAGCATCGCGTGCGGACCGTCGATTAAACGACGCATAACACGATGGTTTTTGTGACTTGTGACGCGACGGGATTGCGATGCTCCAATACAACATCGCTAAAACGACACTATTTAAAAGCGTCGCATAAGCGACACTTTTTTGCATCGCATAAGCGACGATGCTTGCCATCGCATCGACGAATAGCATCACTTACACGACAGTCTTTTGACGGACAAAATTAAAATGTTGGAGGCTCTGTGATCGGCATTTTCACGCATCCGATCGAAGAGCTCTCCAACGTTCGCAATTGCACTCCGCTTACGAGCTGAAGCAAGTGTATGCAGAATTGTTGTTTTGCCTAAGCTCTCTCTTATTGTATCCCTCTGTCTCTGTTTCTCTCTTTCTACATCTTTCTCTCTTTGAATTCTCTCTCTCTCTCTAGATCTCTCTCTCTCTTTCTCTCTCTCTCTCTCTCTCTCTCTCTCTTTTCTTTCTCTCTTTATTGCAGGTTATTCAAGAAGCTAACCAAGCAAAAAGTATGGCTAACAATATTAAGTACAATTTCTATCCTTTGTAGATCATTTGAATTGTTTTATTTTCATTACATAGCATACTCACATTTATTGATATGCACTTATACACTTATACATGATGAAGATGCACTTTCACATATATACATATATACACATGCACATACACACACATATATACACACAGATACATGTGCACATACACTTAGACATACACACATATACCCATGCATATGCACAAACATTCCTACAACCACATAAAAAGACTTACATGCATGCATTATTGCATATATATATATATATATATATATATATATATATATATATATATATATATATATATATATATATATATATATATATATACATACACACATTAACATATATGCAAAATACATGTATATGCACATCCACATGCATGCGCATTCACAACATGCACATGGATGCAAATGGAAATGCATCCACATACACATGCATGTTTCATACATATACAAATGCATATACATACACATGCATATACATATACACATATACATATACATATACACACATATTTATATACATGCATATACATATACACACACATACACAAGAACATGCACATACTCATACGCACATATACACTTATACATGCACATGCACATACATACATATACACACACATACACATGCACACACATACATATACACACACATACATATACTCTTAGGTACACACATATGGATGAATTATATAATTAAAGTATTAAAACACATATACACATGCACATACACATGCATATACCTACATATACACATATACATGCACATACACACACATACACATAGAGTTATACATATACATGCATATACATATACACACACATACACAAGAACATGCACATATTGATACACACATATACACTTATACATGCACATGCACATACATACATATACACACACATACACATGCACATACATAGATATACACACACATATATATACACTTAGGTACACACATATGAATGAATTATATAATTAAAGTATTAAAACACATATACACATGCACACACATGCACATACCTACATATACACATATACATGCACATACACACACATACACATAGAGTTATACATATACATGCATATACATATACACACACATACACATGCACATGCACATACATACATATACACACACATACACATGCACATACATACATATACACACACATACATATACACTTAAGTACACACATATGAGGGAATTATATAATTAAAGTAGTAAAACACATATACACATGCACACACATGCACATACCTACATATACACATATACATGCACATACACACATATACACATAGAGTTATACATATACATGCATATACAAATACACATACATACATACACATCCATATGCACATACTCATACACACATATACATAATTAAAGTATTAAAACACATGCTTAATATAAACAATAATAACAATCAATAGAACAAAACTCTTCATTACTTAATACCATACACACAATTCAAAACATAACTGAAATGAAAAATATATAGATAATATATATATATATATATATATATATATATATATATATATATATATATATATATATATATATATATGTGTATATATATATATATATATATATATATATATATATATATATATATATATATCAATGTAAATACATATAATCCAATGTCATAATCAACTAAAATCCTAACCATCATCATCATGATGATCATCATCATCAGCAATATCATGATCATTCTGATCTTCCTCATCCTCATCATCATGATCACCATGTGACGATCGAGATCGTCCCTCCTGTGCCTGTCTCTCCACCTCATCCATATTTGTCTCTCCATAATACTCCTGTATTACATATAACAAACATCAATAAACAAAATAATTAAACCATTCATAAAAACAAAATAATTATATAAAATTTAAAAATACTCACAAAGGCATGAGGATGATCTTGCATATACTCGCCCAAACGCCGATATCCAAAATATGTAGCATACTCGATCTCATGTTTCGTAGGATATCGGCCATAATACTTTTGCTGCAATCAAACAAATAAAAAACATTAGTTGCTTGCATTTTAACTAAAATAAAAAATATACTCACAATAACACATATACTTACAAATGTAGCTACAAAACCATTATGGCCCATTTGGCCTAGGTGCGGTGTGTGGCCCCACTCCACTCTCTTCTTTGCAGCAGCCTGTTTATTCAAGAAAAAAAATTCATAAATT
The DNA here is from genome assembly GCA_020310875.1 of Ceratopteris richardii. Taxonomy (NCBI): domain Eukaryota; kingdom Viridiplantae; phylum Streptophyta; class Polypodiopsida; order Polypodiales; family Pteridaceae; genus Ceratopteris; species Ceratopteris richardii. The sequence goes on from CM035423.1 coordinate 63,396,597, forward strand.
AAATGTAAAAAAATACTAAAATATATAAAAATTATAAATATAAACTATTAATTTGTGTACCTTCTGTTGAGGAAATGACTCCTGAAGACGTAGCTGTCTACAAAAAATCTGCCACATCTCAGGTGGTATGTTAGCTCGCCTCTTATTTTTTTCGACCATACGATATCTCCTGTTAATCTAATCTCAAAGAGAAAAAAAAATGAGAATACATACACATATATACACACACATACACATACACATACGCACATACACATATACATGCAAACATATACGCATGCATATATGTATACATATACACATATACATACATATAACATAAACATACATATACATATCCACATATATATGTACACACACATGCATGCATATACACTCATTCATACAAAATACATGCATTTATCCCACAATAATGTGTAGTTGTGTATATGTGAATATATGTGTATGTGTAAATGTGTATATGTGAATATGTGTGTATGTGTAAATATGTATATGTGAATTTTTTGTGTATGTAGATAATCAAATTATTAATACCAAATACCATTATTTGTAGATTCTGATCAATGAGATGGAACTCGACCACCGTCTCCTCATCGTGCAACGACTTTATATTGTAAGTATATGAAATATTTAATTTTAAATATATTTGATGGATACATAACTTATATATATTTTTTATGTTTCTTATTATGTGCAGATTTTGATCAATCAGAGGGTACTCCACCACCTCCTACCCATGGAACGACTTCACATGTGTCCTCCAATAGGAATTATGATGAATTTTACTATGAAGAAATCTCAGATGAGCAAAGAGAGTTAATGATAGGTTGTGAACAAAAGGTAATTTTATTAAAATACTATTTTATTTTTTTCATTTTTATGTTAAATTCTATTTACTAATTGAATTTATTTTGTAGGCTCAAATGTTCACTAATATGTGGGCTTTTGGACAGCATATTAGAATCAAAGCCATTGATTCTTTACGTAAAACAGAGGATTCTAGTATTGTTGCTTCTTTCAAGCAACTATCACATGCTAGCTCAAAAGACACGAACCTTATAGATAGCGAACTTGGTTATGTAGGAACTATTGTTGATATCTATGAAATTTCATTTCGTACATTCAAACAGGTAGAAAAAATATTATATATATTTTTTTAGAGTTAGTTATTTTTTTAAGCACTTAATAATGGGTTTTTGTTGTTATAAATTTTGATAGGTCATTTTGAAGGTTGACTGGTTTTGAGCGGAGTATAAAGGTAGTAATTCCACATTAAGAAAGGAATTATCTGGGTTTTGGGCAATTGATTCTTCCAAGGTAATGCGATCTACTAAAGAACCATATATTCTTCCTAGGCATATTGAACAAGCATTTTTTTTATAAAAACCCAGATGCTCATCATTGGTGGCAAGTCATTCATGTGCAACCTAGAGGTAGGTCATTGTTTGAACAGTTTATTGTTAGAGAGATCAAAGAAAGTCCTCTTGATGATTCAACATCAGATAGTGATACATCAACATCTGAAATAGAAATTAGAATCATTATACGTGATAATGATACTAATCTTTTTGATGAAGAGGATAATTCTCTACATGCTAATTCTACTGATGAGGAAGAGGAATTACCAGAAATAGATATTTATCCATCAATAGATGATGTGATTCATGAGAACATAGATTTAACAATAGAAGAAATAAATGAAATCAATAAGGATAATGAAGATCAGACTATATTGATGTCTTACCAAAATGATGGCAATAATGAAAACATATGAGCAGATTAGATAGTAAATTCTACTCTAGTTATCGATCAATAACTTGAAGCTTCTGAATGGATATTAGATAATAGATTTTTTTATTAACTTGAATAACGATGAATCCTACTAGAGAGATGAAATCATGTTCTTCTAAGTTAGAACATGAAGCTCGGGAGTATGCCTAATTATTTTATGTATAGCTTTATCTTCGAGGAGCAAACTTTTATCATGTATGTATGCATATGTGTGTATATTCATGTGTATTATATGTATATATATGTTAGTATGCATATATATGTATTTCATGTATATGTATGTGTTTGCATGTGTAATATATGTATACATGTGTTAAATATGCATATGTGTATATATGCATATGCATTTATGTAAAATATTCATGTATTCATGTAATATATGCAAGTGTTTATAATTGTGTACATGTATATATGTATATGTGTGTATGTGTAAATATGTACATGTAAATATGTATGCATGTATATATATGTTTATGTGTGCATGTAGGCATGTATATGTGATGTGTACATGTATATATGTATATATGTCTATGTGTAAATGTGTACATGTAAATATGTTAGTATGTATATATATATTTATGTGTGCATTTAGGCATGTATGTGTGATGCATAATATATCTACTCCATTTTATATTTATGTTTCCTATCTACATCATGTGTATATATCTTTACATATATTATGATTCTCGTTGATTCAAGTAGCTATATATAGAGGCATAAGGTTGTGAGGAAAGACATCTCTCTAGTAGGACGTCGCAGGTGTACATATACTTCAAACATATGGCTAAAAGGTTGAATTAGAGTTTCATATGCATATGCATTATGTATGCATATGCATTATGTATGCATATGCATATGCATTATGTATGCATATGTGTGTATGTGTGTGTATGCGTTATGTATGCATATGTGTGTGTATGCATTACGTATGTGTACGTAAGCATGTGCATTATGTATGCATGTAAGTATGTATGTATGCATATGCATATGCAATATGTATGCATGTATGCGTATGTGTGTGTATGTCTCTCTATGTGTGTGTATGCATATATGTGTGTGAATGTGTGTGTACATGTGTCTGTATGTGTGTATGCATGTGTATGTGTGTCTATGCATCATTATGTGTGTATGTGTGTGTATATGTGTGTGTATGTGTGTGTGTCTATGTGTATGTGTGTGTATCTATGAGTATGTAGGTGTGTATGTGTGTGTATGTGTCTATGTGTGTATGTGTCTGTGTGTGTATGTATCTATGCATGTGCATTATGTATGCATGTAAGTATGTATGTACATTGTATGCATATGCATATGCATTATGTATGCATATGTATGCATGTATGTGTTTATGTGTGTGTGTGTATGCATATATGTGTGTGTATGTGTGTATGTGTGTGTATATGTGTCTGTATGTGTGTATGCATGTGTATGTGTGTGTATGCATGTGTATGTGTGTATGTGTCTATGTGTGCATGTGTGTGTGTATATGTGTGTGTATGTGTGTGTGTCTATGTTTATGTGTGTGTATCTATGAGTGTGTATGTGTTTATGTGTGTATGTGTATATGTGTGTGTATGTGTCTATGTGTGTATGTGTATGCATGTATGTATGAATATGTATGTGTATTCATGTGTATGTGTGTGTATGCATCATTATGTGTGTATGTGTCTATGTGTGTATGTGTTTGTGTATATGTGTGTGTATGTGTGTGTGTCAATGTGTATGTGTCACTACGCGTCTATGAGTGTGTATGTGTTTATGTGTGTGTATGTGTCTATGTGGGTCTATGTGTCTATGTGTGTATGTGTATGCATGTATATATGCATAGGTTTGTGTATGTGTGTGTATGCATTATGTATGCATATGTGTGTGTATGCATTATGTATGTGTATGTATGCATATGCATTATGTATGCATATGTATGCATGTATGTGTATGTGTGTGTATGTCTCTCTATGTGTGTGTGTGTATGCATATATGTGTGTGTATGTGTGTATGTGTGTGTGTATATGTGTGTCTATGTGTCTATGCATGTGTATGTGTGTGAATGCATCATTATGTGTGTATGTGTCTATGTGTGTATGTGTGTGTGTATATGTGTGTATATGTGTGTGCGCGTCTATGTGTATGTGTGTGTGTCTATGAGTGTGTATGTTTGGATGTATGTGTGTATGAATGTGTGTCTATGAGTGAGTATGTTTGGATGTGTGTGTATATGTGTAGTGAATATGACGTAAATTTTCCAAACACAAAAAAACTCACTCCAAGTCTCCAACATCTACATCAAATACTCTTTTACCTCAAGAGTTAGGTAAAGAAGAAATATACTTCTTTATAACTTGTCATATACCAAGTAGCTCTGAATTGACACTTCAAGAATTATTTGAGGGAACATATAAGCTGCCTGCTCAAAATCTTTAACTTATACATAACTCATACACATATGAATCAAAACATATAAGTTGTCTTAGATATCTGCTACTTTTCTTTCTATCAATGCAATTCTTTGTCAAATCTACTAAAACATGACTAAGTATAATGCAAAACAGGAAACCGCTTCCTCTTTAAACTATCTTCTTCACACAAGATGTTCTCATAGACGTGTCTTTGAATGTAGAGGATAAAAGTAGGAAAAGTATATGGAAAATATAAGAGAAAAAGAAATCTTACTTTCTCTTTGGAATTGTTGGACTTTTTTCTTCTCCTTCTTTCTTCCACCTGATGATGTCCACATCTTTTGTTCTCTTCATCTTGAAGTACAAGCACTCTTAACTTCTTCAAATGAATTTTTCTCTTCCTCTAGTGCTAAGAGTAAGAGACAAAACAAACATGGTGTTTAAATGGAAGTGAACATAGAAGATAAAACATCCCCATCTCCTTTATGTCAACATATTAGGAATGAAAACTCTGCTTCAAATGTGATTGATATGGCTGAATTCACCCACCTTTTCCTTGAGTTGGCTGAATGCTCAATTACCTCTCTAGGTACAAACTTTGATCAACAAAACTTTCAACCCTGTGTTGGCTAAAAACAAAACTCATTTGATCTCCAAATTTTATCTTCTCAGATCAGATTTCTTGCCATGAAAGAGATCTATCAAAACTGTCAAGAACAACATCTAGATGCTTGTTTTGATGTAGCTAATGCTTTTACTTTCAAATTAATGAAAGTGTATAAAAGCACTTCTTGTATCCTTCAAATCTCTTCATAACTGCACTTCTAAGATATGACTTGCAAATGATAATCTGATAGTAGAAACTAATACTTGTGATTGATGTTGATCTGGTTCCTTCATCTTCTCCAAACCATTGTTTTTCCTTGAATTTGAAGTAGCCTTCTCTTCATCGATTCTTGGTCTTCAAACAATACTTTTGTAAAGTATCTTTACTCTTCAAAAGTATTTGGCTGCTAACAGATCATCAACTTCATACTCCACACTAATAAATAAGCATATGACTATCTAATTCTCAAATCTCTACTTATCTAGATTAAGTTTGTATGTCATATGTCAAATGTTAGAAGATGTTCTAAAAGCATATTTTGGTAACCTAGGAGCTCTGATACCAGATGTTGGAAATTAGGTAGGCCCATAACTAGCTCCATAGGTCCCATAGGTCCAGGATCTACAACACAGATTCCAGTATCTTCCAATATTGAACAACATGAGCATACAACACTTAATCATACAAATGATGAGACAAAGATAGAGAGAGATCAGACAACATGGTCAAAGTGTTACGTAAGCCACTACTTACACACACCATCATATATACAAATGTCAAATTACAATGTGGGAGTCAAAATCTCAACCACTCTATGTGAACAGAAATGGATGGAATAGTGTATGCCCAAAATTTACAAGAACATTCAGATGTAGGGAGAGAAATATGAATATGTATGATATGTAGGACCTTATAGGTTGTAGAAGAGTGAATATGAGTGATAGAAAGAGGAAAGATCAGTTTGAAACTGATATTAAGCAAACCCTAATCTCAATTTAGGCTATGGAAGACCCTAAATCAGATGTGTGTGTGATAGATCACATACTTACGGAATTAGCATAGAATGCTAACATGTTGCTGAGAGAAAATCCTCATACTCATATGGAAATACCTTCTCTAACACCTCATCTAAATGCATGTAGCATGCATGTACTGATTCTCCTTTATGTATGCTGAATAGGACTCCTCCTAATATGGATGCCAGTGCCTCCATAAGCTCCAAGTAGTACCTCTGTGCATAAAGAGAATATGAACCTGAATAGTTAACATAAGATGCAATCTTATGTTAAGCTCCATCCAATGTCTTTCAAGTACTCCAAAATCTTCATGTAGAAGACAATCTTCAAATACATAATGTAGATGGCTATTCCACACCAGCAAGTTGTTGATAGGTAAGTGCTCTCCACAAGCAAGAGTGTGAGCACACTCTTCTCTAAGAAAGGCCTTCTCGCACCATTTAATGAAGGGAGTTAAGAGGGCGTGTAGAGGGGTGCTTCCCCCCTTCTCCGGGGTCTGAGAGGCCTATACCTCCGGCCCATAGGGCCAAGATAATTGGACTTGATCAACAAGACATTTTTGGATGATATATCTTGATCAAATATTTTTTTGGTGTTTCTTTATGTTTTGATGTCTAGATATTTAAGTGTTTCCAGTATTTCAAGTGTTCCATTCTGATGTTCCTATCTTCATATGTTCCAATGTTCTGGTGTTAAGGTGGTTGGTGTTTCAATAGTCCAAAGATTGGGGCCTCCTAAAGTCTTTGACACTAATTGCACACTTGTGAGCCCTTTATCTAAAGTCTCCCTAGATTTCCATATAATCTTCACGTTTAGGAGTGCACAGGTGGATGGTACCATCTTTATAGCTACATTGCTCTTGGCAATTCAAGAATTCATGAGTTTTGTATCTCTTTGTCTACAACTTCCTTTGTCTGTGTTTTCTTTTCTTAGCTCTGTCTATTGATCTATTCCACTATGCCACTATTTCTTATACCAACTCATACAAGAAGTTCCACAACTCAAGACTGATAGCTATGGTTAGCTGGAACTAGAAAAGGTATAAGAGATCCCACAATCTGGGATTGTAGGTATGAAATAATATATATAGGTTACAAGAACTCCCTTGAGGGGATATGGACTAAGTTCAAGAATGAACATGAGAAGATCTCCTATAATGAGATTAAAATAGGAAAAGATGGGTTATCTACAATAATAGATCAAATAGAACTAGAACAAGGAACAAAACTAAAACTAGAATAGGCAGTTGGAAAGTAATTACTTGGACATTGCGACTACCTAAGCTCTCGAGGCTAGCATAGGCAACACTCAAGATCTATATGGTCAAGCATTTCTTATATATGTGTTTAAGGTTGCTTACAAATTCATGATGTCATACTCCTCCTCAAGTGATGAGTTCCACAAGAAGTGGTCATGTTCTTTGGTCTAAGCTTCATTAGACTTTTTTTATGGAATTCTAGTTCTCTGATTGGTCCTCTTTGAAGGTTTTCCACAGGTTCCTAAGAATGATCACTAACATCATACCCTTTGCAATGAGCAAGGTTTTCCACAGGTTCCTTGAGACATTCTCAAACCTAGGATATGCTCGACTTTGAATTCTCCATGATCATCAAATTTGATAAGTGGTTAAGGACTAGATATCTCTCCCCTCACTATAGGAATCTGATATGTTTCCAACATGGATGCATGCAAAACTAGATGTATTGTGATGGTCCTCAATAACTAGACGTTGAGGGTGGTTGGATTAATCTTGGCCAAGATGGTGAAAGAACCAAATCTCTGATAGTCTAGCTTCGCAGAGGGCCTTGGAGTATGCATATTATTTATCACTAACCATACTTTATCCCCAATGTAATATGATGTGTTTTGAACATAATATAGATCTTCATAATAGTAATTGATCTTTTGCTCTTTGGATCTCTTCCATGTGTTCTTGATGAATATCCATGAGGTACTATGCCTTATTCTAGGCAGCTCGATTCTTGAAATGATTTAACGATTCTTGAAATGATTTAAGAGTTGTATATCTATCCTTGGGTATTGTCCATAATTTTCAAAGAAGGGAGTGTGATAGGTATATGAATGCACATTTTTGTTATAGGCAAGATATGCAAAGATTAAAATCTCAATCGAATCATTTTGATGATATTTGATGGTGCAACAATGATACTTTTGTTTCTAGGACTTGATTCACCTGTTTTGTTTTTCCATCTATCTATGGAGGATTGGTCTTAGATAGTTTAACTTGAACACCAAGGATCTTGCAAAGAGTGTTCAAAAAGTTGGATATGAATTTTGGACCTCCATTACTAACAATATCATTCCGAAATCCATGAAACCTAAAGACATGTCTATGAAAATGTCTAGTAATGGCTGCACTTGTGATTCTTGATAGGTGGAATGAAGTGTGCCACTTTGTGAAACTCTCCACTACAACAAGAATGGCATCATATTTATCAAACCTTCCTAGATTTGTAATGAAAACCATAGATAATGAAGATCATATCCTATCTAGAATAGGTAAAGGTTGCAAGAGGCCTTGAGGTTTATGATGTTGTACCTTAGATATATTGTGTGTCATAGGTTTGAATATATTCTTTCATCTCCATTCACATATAAGGTCAGCAAAGTTCCTTTGATATGAGCTCTCTAGTTTTATTCGCTCCAAAATGTCCTCCTACAAGGTTGTCATGATGTTTCTTAAGTACTCGAATTCTGGGATTTCTTGGAGGGACATAAAATATATTCTTATAGAATAGTACCCCATCATTTTGTTAAAACTAATTTTCTTCATGAAAGTCCCCTTCTTGAATGTTGGGCTTCACATTACAAAACATTTATTCATGTGGTAGAATCTCAAAAATCAAATGAGCCAAGGCTGCATCTTGTTGATGGCTTGAAGAGATAGCAGCTAAGTGGAGATGTTTAGGCTTGATTAATACACTCTCTTGTTGATACAAAGCCTCTTCACCTTTGTTTGGTGAAAGGTAAGTTCTTAAGAAGGCATCTGATTGACATTGCTTGCGCCTTGGACGATATGGGATGAGAAACTTGAATTGGAAAAAACATTACTCCATCGAAGTTTCCTCTTTTTGAGGATGTGTGTGGTCATAAAGTACTAAAACTTATTTTGATCTTCTTACACAATAACTTTATGGTTTGCGTAGATGGTGATGCCCGGTATCAAACACACTCATAAGAATTTCTATCATGGATTTCATAATTTATCTCTAGGAGAGAGAAATTCTTTGAATGATATGCAATTACATGTAGGCGTCCATCATCTCCATGTTGGTATAGAATGGTCTTTAAGGCAAATTCTAATGCATCTATACTTAGATAAAAAAACTATGTAGAATGAGGATGAACTAGAATTGGAGGAATCATGAATGTTGATTTCAAGGTTGAAAAATTTTTTTTCTTCTTTGGTCCATGATGATTTCACATTTCTGTTGATATATTTAGGTAGTGATGTGTGTGAACACTCTAGGACTGCCGGGGCACTTTTTTCCCTCTTTAGGAGGTTTTTTTCCCCCGGCTTGTATATACGCCTATTGCCCTAATGGGCTACTTATCTTTGTACATTCTCTAGTAATACATTCAGTCTTGTGTGTTGTGCTCCAAGCTTCTTCTTCTTCCTTGTGCTGTTCGCGTGCTTCCGCAGACGTCTAACTCCAACAATTGGTATCAGAGCAGGTCGTTGCTTCTTCTAGGGCGCCGTCGACACTCCTCCGTTTGCAGTCTCAGATTCGCACAAAATTTGGTGAGCATACTCAGGGTGTTTCCGAGATCAAAACGGCTTTGCTTTGTGGTGCCGAAATCGCGATCTGAGCTCGTTTCGGCCTCCGAACGCACTATCACAGTGCTTGTGCAGGCTATTTCGTCCTTTTGTGCCAAAGGTATATACCAGTTTCTGTTCGCCACTTTAAGCGTCTCGAAGTCTGCTACAGGTCTAGCAGAACTCGTCTGGGCAGTTCTGTTCAACTTTTTGAGATACAGTCAATTTTCTGCATCAAGGTATTTTAGTCACCGGCCATGGCTGAAAGCAGTGATGTATTCCGTATGTTGGCTGTTGAGGATAAGTTGGATGGTACCAACTACCCATTATGGGCTTATATGATGCGACATGTACTGGTTGCAAAAGGATTGTGGAACATTGTGCAGGGTGTTGAAAGACGTCCTGTTACACCTGTAACGACAGGTACTGCAAATACAGGTGTTGGAGCTGATGAAGATGGTGTCGAAGATGATATTCCGCAGATTCCTGTTCGTGCTGCTGTTTCTGTTGCACCTACTGCAGAGCAGATTCGTTGGGATGGCAGAGATGCCCAGGCACATGCATTGATAGCTTTGTCTGTCAAACGTGCCATTATTCCTCACATTCGCTCTTGCAGAACAGCAAAGGATGCTTGGGATACGCTTACCACTTTGTACCAGGCTAGGAATGAGGCTCGTGTTGCTTACCTCCGAAAACAGTTGGAGAGTGAGCACATGAATGAAGGTGATTCTATGGACAGTTTTCTTACAAAGATCAAAGACCTGAAGGAACAATTGATTTCTGCTGATGAAGTTATACCAGATAGCTCACTTGTGCAGACCGTTCTGAATGGTCTTCCTGATTCATATCAGAGTTTTGCCTCTACTCTTCGGTTGATGATGAAAGGCAATCCGAATGCCTTGTCATTTGAGGAATTAGTCTCTGTTCTGTTGCAGGAAGATCAGTCCAGGCAGAACAGGTCCATTATGCGTGTTGCAGATCAAGCTTTCCTGGCTAGTCAGAAGGGCAAAGGAAAATGGAGCTCTTCTACTAGTAAGCAAAAATCTGCAAATGCTGCACAATCGAAGAACCAGGATAAAGATGAGAAGAAATCAGAAAAGCAGAAATTGTTCTGCAAGTACTGTAAAGGAAATGATCATATTATAAAGAACTGTCCAAAACTGGCTGCTAAAGAGGCAAAGAAGAAAGAGGTTGGAATGGTTGTTGCAGAGGCCTCTACACCAAAAACAGAGTCTGCAAATCTTGTGCAGGAAGAAGAATGGGCGTTTACTACTGTCTGCAGTTTTGACCCATCTTCTCATGATCAGTGCATGTCTGTAGTAGACTCAGATGTTTGGTACTTTGACAGTGGGGCGACCAAACATATTACCTCGCAGCGCAGTTTCTTCTCTTCACTCGAGCCTGCCCCTACAGGGAATACTGTCACATGCGCCAATAACTCCTCTTATCCTGTTATGGGAGTTGGTAAGATCATTCTGACTACTGTTGATGGTAGTTCTTTCACTTTGTCAGATGCTTTATTTGTGCCAGGGATCAAAAAGAATCTGTTATCAGTTTCTGCATTAGCCAAGATTGGCTTGGTTGTGAAATTTGTTGATGACAGGTGGACAGTCCATGATCTCTCAAATGGCGATGTGATTATTGCTTCTGGCATTTTATGTCGTGGCCTGTATAAGCTCATAGACTATGAAAGATCTGTGAATGATTCGGCATGTGCAGTTCATGATTCTCAGGCTATGTCAGATGCAAAGCTTTGGCATGCACGCTTTGGTCATCTGAATTTTGCTAGTTTGTTACGCCTGCAGAAATCTGAAATGGTGTCCTCTTTGCCCAAACTTGAGGCACCTGGAAAACATGTTTGTGAAGGCTGTATTTTGGGCAAAATGCAGCGTTCTTCCTTTCCAAAAGATGGTTCAGTTCGGGCTATGCAGAAATTGCAGCTTGTACATAGTGATGTCTGTGGTCCTATGCAGACACCCTCTTTTGGAAATTACCTTTACTTCGTGACTTTCATTGATGATTTTTCCAGGCATGCATGGGTATATCCACTCAAAGCAAAGTCCGAAGTGTTCATGTGCTTCAAACAGTTTTTGGTTTTGGCTGAAAATCTGTCAGCATGTAAAATGGGCACCCTCCGTTCTGATCGAGGGGGGGAATATATGTCTTCAGATTTTAATGCATTTCTGGCTGAACGTGGGATAAAACACCAGTGTACAGTGCCGTATACACCTCAACAGAATGGAGTTGCTGAACGAAAGAACAGGTCACTCATGGAGATGGCGAGGTGCATGGTCAAAAGTCAGGCTTTACCACATAGTTTCTGGCTTGAGGCTGTCATGTGTGCAGCATATGTACTGAACAGGTGTCCCACCAAAGCGTTGCAGTCTATCACTCCATATGAGGCTTGGCATGACCGCAAGCCATCTGTTGCTCATCTGCGTGTTTTTGGTTGTTTGGCATATGCATTAGTGCCTAAACAACATCGCAGAAAATTGGATGATAAGGCAGTAAAATGTATTTTTGTTGGGTACAGTTCGGAAAGTAAAGGCTATCGTCTGTATCATCCACAGACTAAACGCATTCTGGTTAGCCGTGATGTTGTCTTTGTGGAAGATGCTATTCAGCCATTGCTTTCATGTACTAAGGAGACATCTGTTAGCTCCAAAGACATGTATGATACTTTGATGCCTCTTTTTACAGGTGGACAGGCTAACGCTGGTCCTAATGAGGCAACTTCTCAGCCTTTGCAGGTTTCATATGATGATGCAGATCATTCCATTTCTGATGCAGATTTACATGATGCACTTGTTGATGAGAGAGCTGATATTGAACAGGCAAAAACTATGCCAAAATGGCTGGTGCAGACTTTGCGTGACAGCAAATTAGATGCACCTTTGTCATATCGTACTCGTTCAGGCTCTCATAGTACCTCCTTTGCATCAGATTGCTATGCTATGGCTGCATCTAGTCTCTGTGATGAGAATGAGCCTGTTTCTTTTGATGAAGCACAAAATTCAGAAAATTGGATGGCTGCTATGCAATCTGAATATGATGCTATAATGAAGAATGGTACATGGTCTTTATGTGACTTGCCTCCTGGCAAGAAGGCCATTGGCACTAAGTGGGTATACAAGCTGAAGCGTAAACCTGATGGTACAGTTGACAGGTATAAGGCTAGGCTTGTTGCAAAGGGTTATGCGCAGGAAAGAGGCATTGATTTTGATGAGACCTTTGCACCTACATGCCGTATGACTACTGTTCGGAGCATTTGTGCACTTGTAGCCCATCATGGTTGGAATGTACATCAGTTGGACATTAAAACAGCATTTTTGAATGGTGACTTGCATGAAGAAGTGTATGTTTTTCAGCCCCGTGGCTTTGTGCAGAAAGGGCATGAAAACCAGGTGTGCAGGTTAAAGAAGGCGTTATATGGTTTAAAGCAAGCACCACGTGCTTGGTATGAGAAAATACATGCCTATCTAATTGCACATGGTTTTGAGAACAGTCCAACTGAAAGCACCTTATATGTTAAGCGTGCTAATGATGTGCTTCTGATCATTGTTGTCTATGTAGACGACATGCTGCTCACTGGTCCTCTTGAGAAGCATATTGCTGATTTTAAGGCTGATTTGCATGCCTCATTTGAGATGTCTGATTTGGGGCATTTGCATCACTATTTGGGCATTCAGTTTATGCACGTTGATGGTGGAATGGCTTTGTGTCAAACGAAATATATTGACACATTATTGCAGCGTTTTGGCCTTGAAGACTGTAAGCCTATTGCCACTCCTATGGAGACAGGTTTACGATTGAGTCTTCATGATGCTGGAGATGCATTTGATGCTGTTCTCTATCAACAGGCTGTTGGATGCTTGATTTACTTATGCATTACTCGGCCAGATATTCAGTTTGCTGTCTCACAGATGAGCAGGTTCATGCATTGCCCAGGAGTCACGCATTGGAAAGCGGTTAAGCGCATCTTTCGCTACTTGAGTGGTACTCGGCTACTTGGGTTGTTTTATCCCAAGGGGGGATCACTACCGCCAGATTTGCATGCTTTTTCTGACTCAGATTGGGCTGGTTGCTATGACACTCGTGTGTCCACCAGTGGTTTTTGCTTCATGCTTGGTAGCTCATGTATATCTTGGTTGAGCAAGAAGCAGCCTACTGTGGCCACTTCCAGTTGTGAGGCTGAGTATAGGGCAGCTTTCACAGCGACTGTTGAGTGTGTGTGGCTCAGACGCCTTATGGCTGATTTGGGTGTTGGCCAGTCTTCTGCCACCACCATCTTCACTGACAGTCAGAGCGCATTGGCAGTTGCGAGGAACCCTGTGTTCCATGCTCGCACTAAGCACATTGAGGTGCATTATCACTATGTCAGGGAGAGGTTCTCTGCTGGGGAGATCAGCTTGGCATATGTGCCCACGCAGGAGAACATTGCAGACCTTTTCACGAAGGCTCTGCCTAGGGAGAAGTTTGAAGCTTTCCGCAAAGCTTTGGGCTTACTTCCTTTTGTGGAGTGATTTCCACATAGCTTGGCACTTCCTTATACATGAGTGCCAGCTCCTTGTTCACCACATCACTCCCAGGGGGGATTTGTTGATATATTTAGGTAGTGATGTGTGTGAACACTCTAGGACTGCCGGGGCACTTTTTTCCCTCTTTAGGAGGTTTTTTTCCCCCGGCTTGTATATACGCCTATTGCCCTAATGGGCTACTTATCTTTGTACATTCTCTAGTAATACATTCAGTCTTGTGTGTTGTGCTCCAAGCTTCTTCTTCTTCCTTGTGCTGTTCGCGTGCTTCCGCAGACGTCTAACTCCAACAATTTCCTATAACCTTGGTAAGAGGCGTCACTATCTTGGATTAGTCTTTGATAAATATCCTATAGAAATTGGAAAACGCTAGAATGTTATGAATTATGGAATGTGTTGGAAAAGGAATTGTTGGAGTATTAATTTATTAATTTATTACTATGATTTTTTGTTTTTGATATAGCAAGAGAAGGTTCATGAGAGTATGGGAGGCATGAATTGGAAAATGCCAATAATCAGATTTACATTTTATACAGTTTGGAAATAAACCCACATAGAGGGTTCTATTTTTACAAATAGTATGTAAAAGTAGTGGTTAGGATATGGATCATTATAGACCACGATTTTTGTTAATAAAAGAAAATGCTCTCAACAAAAGAGACCAACTTTTACTTTCATGCATACTTTTCAAAGCTTCTCTCATGTAACCACTATTTTTGACATATTGAAAAATCCTATAGATACATGAACTTTGTGGACTATCGAAACAAAGTGCATGGGGGGAGATTGCACCTTATACTATGTTCTATCTCATCTAGTCACATATCCTTTTTTTTGTGTTTTTAGTACTCATAACCTCTATGTGCACGTGAATTAAGATCCTCATAACTGTAGTGTTAGAGCTCTATCGCATCACTATGCAGGGGTCTATTTTTGCTCGATCTTTGTTTCGCTATTCACTTTTGCTTTTGATTCCAATTTTGATTTTGACCCTGATCCCAATCTGTATCCCAATTTCAGTTTCAATTCCTATTACAGTTTCAGTTCTAGTTGTAGTTCGAGTTCTTGAACCTGAACCTATGCTTATACCTAGGTTTACCCCAAGGCATTAACTAAAACATAGAACTTAGGCATATTTGGCTTCCTTGGCACCCATGGCTCCCTTAGTGACCGTTGGCAATCGTCGATAATGTGCGAACTCCTTTTAATCTATGAGTAGCAATAAGGAATTTGATATTCACCAAGGAGGGAGGATTTGAACCCACAACCTCACTCACACAAGGGAAATGTTTTACCACTACACTATCTCTTTGTGTTGTCACTCTAGTTCTCTTTTCTTATATTTAACACAACTTCCATCTCTTTCTTACTTTTTCGACTCCCAAGAACCACCCTTTCTTTTACATTTTAATTCAAGAAATCTCAAAATTGTTTTCACATATCTACCAAGAGGGTTTTTTTCTCTACATATCAAGGGACCCTATGAACACCATGGAGGATTTTGGTGAGTCACCTCTACCTGAGGTATCAGTCGAGCAACAAATAGAGATCTTGTGGCAAGAACTTCAAGGCACTTAGAAGGAGATGTGGCAACATAATGAAGTACTTTAGAAGATGTAATCTCATGAATATAACCTTTCCAAGCTAGTAAAAGCTATTGTCTTTGACCAATCTGACCGCATGCATTCCAAGATTTGTGTTAAAAATTAATAGTTTCTTCGGTTTGATGTTCGTAAGGATGGCCGTTTAGTTCTTTCATGGTTATCACAGTTTGATGATTTCTATTCTTACAAGACATATGTTGAAAGTGAAAAACTCAAATTCTCTACTAAGTATTCAGTAGGAAAGGCTTAACTTTGGTGGAATGACCTTTGTCATAGTGCAGATTGTCTGACAACATGGAGGGATTTTCAAGAAAAGCTTGTGTTTTCTTCCTCTATAGTTCCACGTACATGTTCAACAATTATGAGTTATGTTTTCATGGATGAGAGGTGAAACTTTTACAACCTATAAGGATCGGTTCTCCCAATACCTACTATTTTTCTACTTGCTTGAAGATGTTTCCAATGATACTATGAAGAAGAATTATAAGGATGGTTTAGACAAGGAGATTCAAGCTCAGCTTCACTCATACCAACCTACATCGCTTCATGAAGCTTTTTCCTTTGCTCATGATGCAAAGAAAGAGTACCAATCCATTATCAAAATTATTAGTTTGCACCAACCATGTCAGCAACAACAACCTTTTCACTAGTTTAATTTTCTATTATATGTGATGCATAGAATTTAGTATGGAGGAGCATATTTTAGTTACACTTCCTAAAATAGATCACAATATTCCGAGCATACTCTAGACTGTGAATGATTGACAAAACAAATTCAAATACTTGGTAATATACATTCTTTTATTGAATTACTTAGAGAATATGTTAGCACCTTATAACTAATTTGAATAATTTAACGCCTCCATAATTTCCATGCATGTGTTTTTACATGGAGCGTGCTTAATGTTTTTGTTTAGTGATGGAACATGTGATTGGCCATCCATGTTTATTATATTTTTTCAACTAAGGTCAATTGATTTTTTCAACTAAGGTGAATGTTGTGGATTATGGAATGTGTTGAACAAGTAATTGTTGGAGTGCTAACTTATTCATTTGTGCTATTTTTGATATAGAAATTGAAGGTTTGGGAGGGTGTTAAAGGCATGAAATGGAAGACACTAATAATCGAAATTATATTTTATATATTTTCTAAATAAATCCACGTAGAGAGTTCTATGTTTTGAAATAACTAGTAAAACTAGTGGTTAGGATAAGGATCACTATAGACCGTAATTTTTATTAACAAATACAAAGGCTCCCAAAAAAAGAGAACAACTTTCAATTTCATGCATGCTTTTCGAAGCTGCTCTCATGTAACCAGTATTTTCAACATAATGAAAAAATATATAAATACACTCTGTGAATAGTCAAAATAGAGTGTATGGGGGGGCGATTTTCATCAGTATTCATATGCAGTTATCTAAGTTTCTTAGGGGATAGCCTATAGATTGTTCCAAGGGGTGGTTGTGCTCCCTCTTTTCAAAAAAATCTTGAAAACCTTTCTACTTGCTATGTAGCTTCACTCGTTTATCACTAGGAAGGAGACAAATAAGAGAGCTCACTCACACACTATCATACTCAAATACTAGGAGCACACATGTCGAAAATGTGAACTATGCAAGCTCTAGGTAGACAAAGGGGTCAAAATACCTTAATGTGGACACAAGTCACGACTTAGATCACTTAGGGTGGCCTCAAGGTCCATGAAGGTTGGGCAAGCTATTCCTAAGGTGGTGGAAAAGTTGAGAGAGGCATCCCAGAGCTATAAAAGGAGGTGAAGATTCATTTAATGCATGAAAGTCTTGTAGGTCAATATTGAAGACCAAGAGACATATACTAAAGGAGGCTCAAGGAGAGAGTCATCCAAAGCTCAAGGATTTGAACAATTGTATTCCAAGCAAGGAAAAATGCAGAGGAGGGTGTTATACGCACAGAGGTGGAGCAAGGAGGAGCTATCAAGCCCATACCCCCTCTAGTCTCTTGTAGGTATAGACATAGAGTACTTGTAATAATTGTAATGCTTTGTGTAAATATACAATTCAAGAGATTTTAAGTGAATTATATAGCTTATATGTATCTTACATTCCCTAAGAGGGCTTCTTAAAATCATTTTTATGTGCAAAGAAATTGGTGTATCTCTATAACCCTAATTTTTGCATATCCGACATCTCTACATAGTCTGTTTTGTATAAAGTTTTTGATTGACCTAAAAAGATCCATGAGAGGTGTTCTATAGCTTATTGGAAATCTTAGGAACCACAATACATGTGACTAAAGGATTAGTTTATTTGGATTAGTGTAAGGTAGTTTAATCAGAGTTTTGCTACAAGCTAGTAGAAAAGGTGTAGGAAGGGACCTAGGTATTGGGTTCATTTCACTTCTAGTGTGCAAATATGAGGGATTAAATTCCATTAGTTGGTATCAAATCAGAAAATAGCATTTTAAGACTCTAGGAGAAGGACAAAAAAGGATAGCAATCAAGGTTCAGAGTTACATTTTTACGTAGCCCTAATTTCCCATTCATTGTGACAGATCTAGGTCAAAAAGTGGAGTTGCTTGATGAAGACAACTATGAACCATGGAGGTTCAAATTCATGAACTACCTCATGAGAAAAGGTTTGTGGCCTATTGTTTGTGGAGATCAAGATAAGCCTAATATGGATCCGAAAGATCCAAAGATCGCCAATCAAGAATTGAAAATGTTGAAGGATTGGGAGTAAAGGAATTGGAGAGTTATCTTCTACATATCATAGGTAATCTCTAACACTATGATTGATCATATATCAGAGTTTGATCACGCTATGTTTGAGAGGTCTTAGAGAAGATGTGTGCATGACAATGAGTATAGATGCATGTGTATATTTATATGTGCATGAATGCATGTTTATGTAGTGAATACATGTGCATGAATGTAAGTAGGCATATACATGGATAAGGTATGCATAAGTAAATACATTAATACATGAGTGATGAGTTTATATGCATATGCATTCAAATATGCTTAAATGTATGGATATGTGTAAGCATATGAGTATTTATGTACATGAGAGGTGTGTATATTAATACATGTATGCATGTGATGCATAACGTTAGATGCATGTGAATGCATAACGTTAGATGCATGTGCATGCATGAGAACAATGGAGTTTGTATGAGTGTGCATGAGCATGATGCATATGTATGTATGAGAATGAGAATACATAATAGTTGAATGCATGTGTATGCATATATATATATATATATATATATATATATATATATATATATATATATATATATATATATATATATATATAAGTAATGAATGTATGCATATGAATGCATCTAAATGAGTAATGCATGTGCATGTGTGCATGCATATGAGTTAGGTGCATATGTATAGGAAATGCATGTATGCATATGAAGGAGAGTTTAATTGAGGTGCACAAATGCATAATCAGTATAAATGTAAGTGTTGTAGAAGTATGTAATATGATATGAGCATGCATAGTAGAGCTAATGTTTGTGTACAAGCATATGAATTACGTATATATGCATGAGAAAAGCATATGTGCATATATGCATGATGAACAAATGCATATGTATATAATGTTTACGTATGCATGTATAAGTATGTACTTATATGTAATGAGTGCACATAAGTATTCATGAGGAATATGCATGAAGAAAAAGTGTATGCATAATGTAAAGTACATGTATGCATGTAAATGCATAATATTAGGTGTATGCATGCATAAGAATGCCTACTTAGATATTTAAGCTTGCATGAAGTACATATGTAAGTAAGATTAATGAAAGAAAATGATATGAAGTGTTAGTATGAGTTAGTATATGTTAGCATGAACATATGGATATGGAACTACCATTATACATTCCAAAACCCATAGTGAGGCTGAAAAACAACAATACCTAGATAATCATCAGAAGGAGCTCATAAATCAATCACCAAGTATGGAAAATTTGAACTTTGGAGAGGAACATACACACACAAGATTTTATAGGAATATCCTTAAATACATGTACAAAAATAGGTTTGGTACCTATGTGTATGAGGATGGAATGCATAAGAATCACATTAGATTGAAAGACTTAGAAATTCCTTTGAATTTAATGCCAGTGGCACAATTTAGAGATGATAGATATGAGGATAGACAAGGATGTGTTTATGTCTTCACTCATGATCTTGAGCATTCCAATGATCTTGGTCAATGTGCAAGCAAACGACCTTAGGATCAGGATTTGAGACAATCTAACATGCCTAGGCCAAGTAGAAATCACATCTAATATAGCCACAAAAAGAGAAGGGACCATATTGTTATCCAAATCCTTTTGAAAGAGAAGAAGAAGACATGCCTGATTTCCATGTAAGAAGAACAAATTGGAAAAGTGTATGAAAAATCATTATGTAATGATTTCCATGTTGAGGTCATACCAAGTGGAAAAGTGTATGAAAAATCATTATGAAGGGTATTCAGATCCTCATGCACATGCTGTTGAGTTTAGAAAATTAATAAGGGCTTAAGAAGTGGATGATTATAAAGTACAATTTGAAGCATTTGGGTTAACTTTGATTGGACGAGCTTTGTCTTGGTTTATACCTTTGAGGAAGGAAATGTATCAAGTCATAGAATCCTTCTTCGAAGCCTTCAGGGGAATTTTTGAAAACTAGGATAAAACATAGTACAACTACTTTCATCCATAGTTTTAAACAATAGAAAGAGGAAAATGTGAGAGAAGCTACAAGGAGATTTAAGCGCTATATAGATAGATGTCCAAAGGATGAGATTCGCTCAATGGCAAAACAAGTATCTCTATTCATAGAAGGCGTGAGAAGTGCTCAACTTAGAGCTTTGCTTTATTATAGAAGGTGTTGTGATTTAGATTCCTGTGTCAAAGAGGCTATAGACTTGGAAGATAACAAAGGGTAGGACCTAATGGCATTTGACCAATCAAGAACTCATGAAGATAGGATACCACCTAGAGAGGAATTAGCCAAAGCTATAGCAAAGGGCCTAGAGGCTACTACTAAGGCAAACCTAGTAAATACCATACTAACACCAATAAAGAAATGCTATAACTATGGGGAAAACCATTTGACACAACAATGTCAGTATGAGAGACCTCAACACTTGCAGGATAGGAAAACATTGAAATATTATACCCTAGAAAGAAAATGGACCAACCATACTAGGGAAGAGTGTTTTTAGAACAAACAACTTGGTAGGGGAAAAGACTAATCAAGCCAATACAACTAGCAAGGAGGATTAGGGTTTGTGGAACAACCAAGGATGGTATTAGGGCAACAACCTCCCATACCCACAAATGTAGTTCGTGTCCAATACACTCCAGTAGAGGAAAATGAAAATCTAATAACTAGACAAAACTACATGAATGACTTCCATTCTCTAGAAGAATATCAAGATCTAGTTGGATGGGAGAACAATGATCATAGAGAGCCACATTTACAAGCTTTAGATTTCAGAAACGAAAGTTTTGAGTTAGGTGAAGCCACATTCATGTATATCAAAAACAATTATATGTCAAATTAGAGACCTTAATTCAAAAACAATAAAAAAATCACTTCTTATAGGTGTGGATGCGAACATTTTGTAAGAGATTGCACTCAACCACCAACACTAAGAGTGGAAGTATCTTATTGTAAAGATTGTGGTAGAGAACATTTAATCAAGGATTGTCCTAGAAGTCCCCAAAAACAAAATGCAGCAACTCACATATGTTTGAAATCTGTGGAGATAATCTTTCACATGTTTGGTGATAGGTTTGGGTTCTATATAAGGCCATGGAGCCTACCCATACTATAAGGGATTTCGATAAGTTATTAATTAAATGTATTTTTCTTCCACATCATGGTTTTCCTAAATTTGTTTTATTAGATGGAGATGTTTGTTTTTGTTATCACTTTTGGGTTGCATATTTTCAAAATTTAGGTTCCAAAATAGACTTTAGTTTTTCATTTCAGTCTTTGATACCATTTATTTTACTACCCTCAAAACATCCACTTCAAAGACCAACACAATGTTAACTATAAAACTATTTTCTTCATCATCGGTCAATGATCTACTCATATTAATACCTTTACATGAAAAATTATTGCCATACTATCAAATGTCTTTAAGTCTACCATATTCGTATTTTATCTTTTGCTCGTGTTTCTGTAAAAAAAAACATGTTCAAAGCCTATAATTGTTTTACCACAGCCATGGACATGCCAATATCATGGGATATGCACATGCCTCTTCTTGGAAGTACCACAAAATTTTTTGGACATTCCATAAAGTGGCTCTAGATGAAGCCTTATTTGTCCCATGAATTTATCCAACAACTCATAAAAGTACAAAATCGTATAAAGTTTGAACTTCTAAAGGGTGTATTTTGTTCCATCAATCTTCCCTTCACTAACCTCAAGTGAACGAATGGGAATCAGTGTAGGAATGATATTCTGAGATGCAAAATCACTAGAAGATAGATCCATCACTCATGTACTATGGGGATTTAAAAAAATATATGTATAGGCTCAGAAGCTAAATCTCTGTGCTAATAGATATCTAAAAAGATCGATACGACGGAGGAAAGGAGATGCATAAGGGATCACATGAACAATAATCAAGAGGGGAACATATATAATAGAATTTAAAATTCAATAGGTTTTATTTTATGGATTTTGGTTACTCTAAGTAAAGTTCGAAAGAAGAGATTTGATGATATTATTATTATTATTATTTTTATTTGTTAGATAGATGAAATTGAATATATATATATATATATATATATATATATATATATATATATATATATATATATATATATATGTGTGTGTGTGTGTGTGTGTGTGTGTGATAGAAATTAAATTTAAAAGAGACTTTATGATTCATAATATAAGTTAAATGAATTTACTAGATTAAGAAATTAAGAACTAAAGATGGTTGGAAAATTAAATTAGAAATAAAAAAAAAGAAAAATAATAAATACATAAATAAAATGAAATTGTTTTATTAATCAAATAAAAAGAAAGTAAAGAAACTAACTAAAAGGAAAATCAAAGCAAGCTTAAATGATTAATTTAAAGAAAATAAGATATTAAAAGAACAAACAAAGTCATCTAACTCATGAAATTTAGTTTGAGAGTATGATTTTGTTATATAAATGTACTAATGAGATGGTTCCATAATGAAATTGCTTGTAGATATTAATGAGTATCGAAGAGAAGTGTTTCGAAGACCTTAGAAGAGTCAACAAGTTGAAGACTCAAGATATCTTCTTATAGTAGAGCTTTTAAGACTGAAGATGTTTGCCTAAAGTAGAAGTCTTGAGGATCTGGAGACAATTGCTTGAATGAGTATAAGTGATCCACTATTGAGATTGAGATCCTCCCATCTTTTGAAAGCAATTTTGACTCCTCCAAGGATTGTGTCTAGTGGCTATACAATTCTTTCATCACATTGATTATTCAGACTTTGTATCAAATAAAATGAGTTCAATACATTGTAAAACTTTTCCAATTGATTTGCTAAATTTCTTGTAGTCCCCATGGACAATAGAGATAGCCACACTCCTTTGCCATCTATTTCTATAGCATCTTCCCCTTCTACTTTGACACCTAAAGTAAATATTGTTCATGTTCTATTCATCCAGAGTTTCTCTTACCACAACCATAGAGTTCTATGCTTCCCTTGAACCATACGAGAATGTCATCCAACTATCCATGAAGCATGATGGATGCAACATCATCATAGGATGATGGCAAGACCTAATCCAATACACTATCTAAATGTACTCCTTCTTCCCGATACAATGGACTTCCATGAATGGCTAGACATGGATGGTTGAAGGTGAAAAAATACCACCTGCATAATGTTTGTATGTGGCTTAGATCGATTCAGACAATCTTACAAATATAGATGATTCTTGAATTAAGAAAATGGAATATTGCATTGAATATTCCCTTTATGATGAGGTGTAGGATCCTACCCTTGGGTCCCACCAATGCATATGCCAATACATCCACACGATGCACATGCATGCCTTAGGTGACTTCAATTGGCCTAAAACATATGAATGACTCTTCAGTCTTATATACAATATTCAAAGAACTATTCGTTTTACCATTGTGTTGAGGGTATTGCTTCGTGACCCCCAGGAGGCATTGTTGGCTCTACTAGGGCTTCCTATCTAGGGCTACTCATTGTTACCACGGACCTTACAATAGGAAACCAAAGTAACTCCATTTCTTGATACTATCCTAAATGGTCCAATTCAACATTAGTCCAACGTCTAAGTTTGGATTCTCAACAAGAGGATAACACATGATTGTCTTCTCCTTGTAAGTGAGACCTTACGAAATGTGCAATACAAGATACAATCATGAGGGGTGAATATTCCTCATATACTAACATGTGCATGTATGGTTCCTATTACAATGTGTTACGTGTGGAGTTTGCATGTGTATGTTTGTTGTGTAATATGTGAATGTGTGTGACGTGCAATCTGTAAATGCGTGGAAACATAATGTTGAGAGCCCATCTTTATGACATCTAGAAAAAAACAAAAGTACCATGAAAAAGCAAAAATATGATCTATAAGAGCCGACTTAATAACCAAAAGAGAACGAGAACAAGAATCTCAATGGCATATACTACTTGCACGAGAGAAACTAATGTCAAAAATCTGCATTGATAAGAGGGGAGATGATCCTCTTCAAGTGACCTAGACTGCATATTAATGTGCTACTTGGAGCTTCTAGACGTGTTCTTTTGTCAATGACATCCTTTTTTATAAATTACGGTTAAATATATTCCATTACATCTTTGAATGTGAAATTGTATGGGCCATCCTTTGTTCCTTTATGCATTTATCCAAGAACCACCCATGTTTGTTGGAACATCCAGCTTACACTATGCTTGAGGTGGATTTCATTTACATCAAAGGCTATCGCATCAAAAGAATATCTGTTGGAGAGTTTTTTTCTTATGCTCACTTATTCTATTTTTGAAAAAGATTTTTCATGGATCTTTTGCCATTGTAAAAGCGTTGAGCTTTACATATGTAAAGGTAGAAATATATAGCCCAAATTCCACGAATTTTTGGTAGTTGAGTTGCATTCAATCAAGCAATCAATCACCTAAAAGTAGATCAAACTAGATCTTCACTTTTCCTAGATTGTAGGAAAGTGGATTGATTCCCTCCAACAACCATTCCCACCTTCATTGGAATTCAAATCCACATGTAGAACTCATGGAGCACTTCTAGAGTCTATATAAAGACTTGAAATCATTTGTACAATATATGGAAGCAATATACATACACTTGTGACCATCATTGTCTTGCTCCTTCAATTTTCTGCATCATCTTCTTCGCCAATAGTAATCTTGCAGAGGCTGATGCTCTCTCTCTAGAATAACAGAGTGAGTGCAATATGACTCCTTGAAAAGATAGTATTGTCTAGTTTTTGCCTATAAGTTTTCATAGCATTTGGCTTTGTAGGTTGGGAGCAATCTTAGGTTGTCTATCTTGGGGTCAATCTCCATGTATTCCTGAAAAATAGGAAGTACCACCGTTGAGTGTTTGATTCATTCCTATTGCATATTTTGGTTGTTCCTTATACTTTTGTGTATTCTATACACTGAACACTATGTGTATCATTACCATAAAAGGATTTTTTCTAATTGGAATCACATTGGTCGATATGGGCAATTGAAGTTCATTGTCTCTTCCATAGATAGTAAGTTTTTTGAGCTAGTCAACTCGAGAACCTATTTGTTTTGTATCGAATCATTCTCCTTCATGATCAAAAGTACATAGTGCATTTCTTTGCACTTATCGCATGCCTATGAGGTCTATTTGAGTCTCCATAAGCTCAAGGGCTGGTCTTGTGCTGGTTGGCTAGACCAAACTTCATCGCTTTGAAACACACTTTTCTACCTCCTATAAGCTTCTCCAAGTTCTTTGAGTGGTATCAGAGCTAGATCAAGATGGGTGACTGATTTCCCTCAATGATGGAGAATCTTGATCGACACAACTACGCATCTTGGAAAATCAGAATGGAGGCCTATTTTCAAGGTAGAAATCTTTATGGAATTGTAGTAGGTGATGAAGCTATGCCTATTCCAAGATCCAAAGGAGGACCTACACAAGAGGAGAGAGATAAGCTCACACTTTGGTGTGCAAGGGATGCTCAAGCAAGCTCGTACATACTAAACTCTATCTCTGAATTTCTATTACCACATATTAGAGGATGAAATACATCTTAAGAGACTTGGGATGCCCTCAAGTCTTTCTTTTCTGCTAGTACCAAAGCAAGAAAAAATCATCTTGGAACGAGTTCAACCAAATGAAGAAGACACCTAAACAAACTATCATAGAGTTTATTACCAAGGTCAAGAAGGTTGCAGATAAGTTAGCATCCGTTGGAGAGCTGATTGAATAAGAGGCTATCATGAGGCAAATTCTCAATGGCATTCGAAGTGATAAGCAATGGAAACCCTTCACGGCGGTGTCGTAGAGGGCTGTGAAGGGAGGCAACCACTCATCCAAATAGATTCACGCTAACCTCACTGTGTGACTACATGATGGGTATTTCTTAGTATGCTTTAGGATCTAGGTTGGGTTTTCAGTGTTTGGGAGTTAAAAGCTAGAGTAATAATCAATTTAAGTTTAATTTAAAAAACTAAGATTCATATGAAAGTGCATTTCTAGCGTTTTTGATATGCTATAAAGATAATTTTTTCTTCAGTAATTTGATTGGAGCTTTCTTTAGTAATAAAATTTTTAATAATAGCTACCTCATTGTTTTCAGATTGATTTTTCCTTTTAGGGGAAGGTGGAAACAAGATTTCTTTTTCGTCAGAATCATGAAAAGCAATTGAACAGAAGGTTTTAAATCTAGACAATCTATAATTGTAAGGTGAAGAGTATAAGGTTTCGGCTACAATATGATCTTCTACTTTTTCTACTTCTTCTATACTATCCTCGCTTTCGTTGATTTGCGAAGTACTATTCTCTAATGGAGCAGGTAAAATCTTATCTAGAATAAAAGAACTATCCATTTCTTTTTTAGTTAAAGTCTTACTTGTAGATTAAATATTCGTATACATGAAAATTAAGTCACTATGGTCCGTATGGAAGTGCGTTTCTATACTTAGATATAGCGTCTAAATATGAAGGAAAAATTAATTCTTCATTAGTTATTCTATCTTTAATGAGATCAACTATGGTGTTTTCTTTTTGTTGTGGAAGAGTATTTCTTTTTAAGGTTGGAGGAAACAAATCTTCTCTATTTTGTAGTTCAGGTAAGACAATTGAGAGTAAAGGCAAAACTCTAGATAAGTTATGATCTTATTCTAAAGAATGTAAAGTTTCTTCTACAACTTGATCTTTAACTATTTCTATTACTTCTACTTCGTTACTAATCTCGTTATCACTGATTTGAGTAAACATACTTTCAATAGATGTGGGTAAAAGCATTCCTAAAACAAAAGAACTATCTAATTCTTTTTTTTTTTGTAACAGACTTGCTTGTCGATGCTAAATTTTTAGACATAAGAAAGTGCAATATAAAAATTTAGTTAAATTGTAAAGTGAGAGTGCTAAAACTTTTTAGATTCAAAACTAATCCTATACAAATACTTGTAGAAAGATCTAATACAGCGTTTAGAAGAAAATCCTATACAAAAGCTTAAAACACAAATTTATAATTCAAAGAACAAATGATGAACTAAAACTAGCAGCATAAAAACAGCTTCTATCTCATAATCTCGTGAATCGGTGCTCGTCAATTATTCTTCACAATGATCTGTAGGAAGACCATTCGACAAACATAAGTATGCTTTTATGAATATAAAACACTCATTTATAAATCAAAACTTAACATAATTTAAACCTATGTTAACACATGTTAATTAAATCTTATATATATATATATATATATATATATATATAACTACACACTCACATTCATTCTCATATAGATCTATTTCATATGCTTACATACAATTATTAACTTTAACATACATACTCATACATTAGCATGTACTTTTAATGCAATCTCATTTATACCTATTATGCATTTATGCACAAGTAGACACATGTATTTAACTCATGCACACATCTACTTCATATAGGCATATGCACATACTTCTCACATGCACATACTTCTCACATGCACATACATTCATTCATATGCACATGAATTTTATCATATGCACATGCATTTTATCATATGCACATGCATTTTATCATATGCACATGCATTTTATCATATGCACATGCAATTTATCATATGCACATGCATTCTATCATATGCATACACTCATGCTTCACTCATATACATGTACATGCACACATCCACATGCATACATGCACTTCTCATGCATTAAATATATATATTTCTAACATAAATATTTACATCACTTATGCACATCACTCAATATATGCAATACCTCTAAAATACATGTCAAACATGACCACACATGCATCTTACTCTAATAAACATGCACACGCATACATTTTAGTTCACATGCATACATGCACTTCTATGTTTCTCATGCATACATATGCATACACATGCATATTTCCATTACATATGCACATGCACTTCTCTCATGCACTCTTGCATACTCATACAATTCATCACTTATACACATCACTCATACATGCATATACCTCTAACATACATGCACATATCACACATGCATACACATGCATACACATGCATCTTACTCTAATAGACATGCACATGCATACATTTTAGTTCACATGCATACATGCACTTTTATGATTCTCATGCATACATATGCATACACATGCATATTTACATTACATATGCACATGCACTTCTCTCATGCACTCTTGCATACTCATACAATTCATCACTTATACACATCACTCATACATGCATATACCTCTAGCATACATGCACATACCACACATGCATACACATGCATCTTACTCTAATAGACATGCACACGCATAGATTTTAGTTCACATGCATACATGCACTTTTATGTTTCTCATGCATACATATGCATACACAGGCATATTTACATTACATATGCATATGCACTTCTCTCATGCACTCTCGCATACTCATAAAATTCATCACTTATACACACATGTGTTATACTTATCACACCTACACATGCATAAAATGCAAACTCACTTCACATGCACAACTCTCTCATGCTCACATGCATACCTCACTCATGCACTCATGCACACCTACACATGCATACACATGCATTGTTGGAGGGAATCAATTCACTTTCCTACAATCTAGGAAAAGTGAAGATCTAGTTTGATCTACTTTTAGGTGATTGATTTCTTGATTGAATGCAACTTCAACCACCACAAATTGGTGGGATTTGGGCTCTATCTTTCTACCTTTACATGTGTAAATCTCAAGGCTTTTACAATGGTAAATGAACCATCAAAAATCTCTCAACAAATACAATAAATGAGCATAAGAAAAAGAACTCTCCAATGTATATTCTTTTGACACAATAGCCTTTGATGTAGATCAAATCCACCTCAAGCATAGCGTAAGCTTGATGTTCCAACAATGATGTAAGAAAAGATTGAATCAAAACAGACTACTTCCAAATTGAAGGATCAATGAAAGCCTTCCAAATTGCTCAGTGCTACCAGTACATTAGGAATTATGATAATTCCTTTTAGAGGTATCTTATTAACTTAGTAAGATAGTGATTGCAAGTGGAATCACTTAAATTGATGCACTATACACAGAGCAATCAATTTAGCAATTGAATCATTACCCCCGATTTTTTAGGACCTCTGCAGAGTTTGACCAGTGAGTGCTTCGATGCGCTTTTCTCCAAATTTGCTTAATGGATTTCCTTGAGAATTTGAGAATTTGTCTACAATATGAGCAATACAAGTTGATAGTTATGAATGACTATAAGAGAGAGATCATAGATGAACAATGTAGATCTATTTTATTAATGAAGAATGTTGTACAAGATCATAGGCTTGACAATAACATCCTAATGATGGTGAGTAGTGAAGGCTACAATGTAGACCTCACACTCTTACAAAATGCCAATGGAGAACTCCGGAATTGAGACTTCTACACGCGACTTTTCAAGCCACTTATATAAGTGCTACATTCAAATTTGAATTTGAATTCAACTTTTGGCTCTCTCTAAAAGTAGTCCACCAATCTAGGAGTTATTCTCTCTACCATAAATTTGTGATTTCTTAGCCAATGAACTCCAGGAGTTTGTTGAAATTTACAAAGATTCTTCCAAGTTAAAAATAACTTTTACAAATGTAGAAGATAAAATAATCCTAGCAATGGTTTCCATGGAGCTTCAATTGTTCATGAATCTTCTAGCCAAATCTATAGGCTTGCACTTTGCACCAACAGGTCCCCCTCAAGCCAAACATTTTGGCTTTTTCTTCATCTTCAATCTTCATGTATATCCTACAATCCAATCATTGATTTAAACCTGCAAAGTTTCATACTATCTAATGCTTTAGTCAATAAGTCTGCACATTGCATATTAGTTGATACATATGCCAACTGAATATCCTTGTTTAATAGTTTCTCTCTCACATAATGATATTGGACCTCTATATGCTTGGTCCTAGCATGATAAATTGGATTTGTTGCAAGATTTAATGAACTTGTATCATCTCCAAAAATCATTGGAGATGTAGTATGCAAACCCAAATCTGTGTATAACAAGCTGATCCATATGGCCTCTTGAGTAGCATTGGCCAATCCTCTATACTCTGCCTCTGTAGAAGATAAAGCAATAGTAGGTTGCTTCTTTGAAGACCATGATATAGGTTTATCACCTACAAAGGATAGGTATCCTAAGGTACTCCTTCTATCATCTTTGCATCCTGCCCAATCTGCATTTGAATATATCTTGATGTCCAAGCCTGATGTATAAGGGAAATACAATCCATGATTTTGAGTACCCTTAAGGTACTTCAAAATCCTTTTGGTAGCCTCTAAATGAGGTGCCCTAGGCTTGTGCATAAATTGACTTAGAACACTTACTCCATAAGCGATATCAATCCTTGTCAATGTAGCATAGTTCAAGCTTCCCACTATGCTTTGGTAACCTCCAATGTTCTCAAGTACATCACTTTCATGAGCACTTAATTTTAGGTTTACCTCCATAGGAGTACTTGAAACTTTGGCATCCTGCAACTGAAATTTCTTTAACAAATCTAGTATATACTCTCTCTGAGTAATGTAAAATTTTTGAGTTAGTATAGACTAACTCAAGTCCAAGAAAATATTTTAGTGATCCAAGGTCACTAATTTTGAACTCCTTCATCATCTGATTCTTGATCTGCTTGATGCCATTAGCATCATTACCTATGAGTATGATATCATCAACATATACACATAGGTATATTACCTCTGAATTACTTCTCTTGATGAACAGAGAAGTATCTACTTTACTCATGATAAAACCTTGATCCTGAAGATAAGTAGTCAACCTATGGTTCCATGCCCTAGGTGCTTGCTTCAATCCATAAAGAGGTTTGTTCAATTTACATACATATGTTACCTTGTTTGGGTCCTCATAGCCAAGAGGTTGAGACATGTACACCTCCTTTGAAATCGAGCCATTTAGAAATGCACTTTTTACATCCAACTGATACATGTTCCAATTCTTTGATGCAGCCACACTTACCAATACCTTGATTGTTCACATTTTGGCCACATGTGAGAAGGTTTCTTCATAATCAACTCCTTGGGTTTGTGCAAAACCCTTAGCCACAAGTCTAGCTTTGTACCTGCTTATTGATCCATCAGAATTCCTTTTGATCTTATAGATCCATTTAGAACCAATTACCTTCATAGACTCCTACTTTGGTACTTGTTCCC
This sequence comes from Ceratopteris richardii, assembly GCA_020310875.1. Classification (NCBI taxonomy): domain Eukaryota; kingdom Viridiplantae; phylum Streptophyta; class Polypodiopsida; order Polypodiales; family Pteridaceae; genus Ceratopteris; species Ceratopteris richardii. The sequence continues at coordinate 63,428,201 of CM035423.1, forward strand.
TACTATCACTCTCCTTGAGTGCTTCAATTTCCTCATCCATAGCTTCCTTCCATTCTACCTTGGTTTTTGCCTCTTCATATGATGATGGCTCTTGAAATGACAAGTCTTTTGCAAGATAAATAGAGTTCTTGGTAACTAGGGAAGTGTCATGCCCATATCTGATTGGCTTCTTGCTCTCCCTTTGTGATCTTCTGATTGCTTCATTGTATGATTCAGGTATATCCTCCAAATTCTTCATATTGATTTTGCCTTTGGACTTCCATGCCTTGAACTCTTGTAGCTTGATGATGTCCTCATGATTTGAGTTGATGTCTCCATTTTGAGTAGGCTCCTGCTTAGTGAGGCTTGGAAACTCCTCTTCCAAGTCATAAGGTAGCTTTACTTTCCTGCATTCACTTTCAAACCAAGAGTCATTCTCATCAAAGACAACATCTATATTGACCATGAATCCTTCGTTTGAGGGATTGTAGAACATGTAACAGTGAGTCATAAAAAACGAGAACTATGTCATAAAAAGAAAAACTCTATGCACTAAAATAACCTTTTTTGCATGATGTCAAAAAATTCTTTATACGAGTATACAAGGTTTTCTAAAACCCCCCAAAAATATGCAAATTTTGAACATATTTCAAAATTTTGACTACTTTAGGGTAGCAAAAGTTTTCTAATTTTAGAGTACCTTATCTAACACTTTTAAGAGAGAATTATGAAATGGATAAAAAAAAGCCTTATTATATGAGAATACTCATTTAGCTTGGATCAAACAAAAAAGAAATGAGCTAGAAAAGACTAAAAATTGACCATGTTTTATTCTCTGAGTGTTATGTACTGCTAGAACTTCTTAAAAACATGAGGTTTATGGAGCAATTCGATGTCTGGCGTCGCGTTTCAGCATAAAGTCGATGCTTGGCATCGACTTCGCACGTAAAAGTGGTTTTCATCATATGCGTGTTAAATGCGCCTATTTCAGGAACCAAAAAAGTGGCTAAAAAAGCTCAAAGTCGATGCCTGGCATCGACTTCTAGTTGCAAGTCGATGATAGGCATCGAATTTTCATTTTTGGACAGTCAGACTTACTAAAACAGGCAAAAATTCCACTTTTGGAAGTCATATAGGGTCATCTTGTGAAGGCTATATCTTGAGTTCTAGAGATCCGTTTCTTGCATATGATAGCTTGTTGGAAAGCTCTACGCTTCTACTTTCACCGACCAAAAGACCTTAAAAAAATAATATTGGAATTAAGAGAAATTAGCAAAATACTTAAGGTATGTCATTTCAGTGACTAGAAAAATCTGAAGAAGTAAAGTTCTTGGTTTTGGCTATCATTTCTCAAAGTTTTGAGTGGAAGTGAGTTAGTGGTGACCAGAGAGGTTCTCTAGTGTCACATTAATTCATTTCTTGTGATGTTTCATACATCAACACGTCATACTCTCCTTCTAGATTTTTTTAATGGAAATATATATTCCATACTTTCTTAGAGCAACGAATATAGACTTTGGAAAGATGTCCATGCTAGACATCGAAAACTCACCGAAAATGAGAGGAAAACAAATGAGGCTATGTTGTTCATTATTGCAAAAATAGATAGTCTCTGGCAAGGCTTTGATTATGGATAATATGATCACACCTCTTTGTGCATGCAAAAGGGAATCAAAGTGCAGTAATGAGGATTGAGACAGACTATCTCCACTTCTGTGATTCTTGCCAAACACCTTCTATGTGCATATATCTTTGGTATGGAAGTATAGAGCAACACTCATCACTCATTAGCATGTGTGATTGTGTGACTTGTAGGTGGCATAGATAGGCTCTTTTCTCTCTTTATTTGGACCATCGATGTTCCTGAGTGGATCAATTCTCACTAACGATGACTAAAATTCACTAACAACAAAGCATACTCAAAGTCCAGAGGGAGGCACGACTAATAGAGTGCATTAGAAGATGACTTTACCTCATGTTGTCTTTCCATGCCCACAAAGTATAGATGATCATCAACACCTTGGTGCAGACTTCTCAGGGAGGAAAAAGTGAATTTTATATTTTTTTTCTTTCATTCTCAGTGAGAAGTCGATGCCTGGCATCAACTTCTCGCTGAAAACTATACTTTTTAGCAAGAAGTCGATGCCTGGCATTGACTTCACTTTTCAGCAAGAAGTCGATGTCTGGCATCGACTTCACTTTTCAGCAAGAAGTCGATGCCTCGCATCGACTTCTCGTTGAAGTCGATGCCAGGCATCGACTTCTTGCTAAAAAAGTATAGTTTTCAGCGAGAAGTCCATGCCAAGCATTGACTTCTCGCTGAAAAGTATAGTTTTCACTTTAACAAAGTAAAAAGACTACACATGTCGCTTTCAACGCGTGCCATATGTTCTCACAAAGTAATATCAACCGTGATATATTGTCTTGCTTTTTAACTTTGACCATGATAATGCTCAGAGAGAGAGAAAGGGGAGAGAGGGAGAGAAATGAGATTTTTCAAAGGATAAAGATTCGGGGCAAAAGCAATGTCTTAGAGTATTTGATTAACGTAACTTGAAAAAAAAATTATTGAAGTCTCTTAGCATGTAAAAACTAATAGATTTATTTCATAGAATGTGCAATGATGAACAATAAAGTCTATTTCATTTGGATTATTAAACATCAAAGAATCATGTATGATGATATGCATGGTGTTTTCTCTCAATATGTATAGTCAATTTAATCTCATCTATTTCATTTTGATCTCATGGTGTTTTTTTTGGCATAATTGGCTATTATTACTAGTACACATATATGGCCACCTGGTTGTTATGATTATGCTTTGTACTCTCAAGAGCGAGCATTGACTTCCTTATATGATTCACTCTTATTTTTCACATAAAAGTCTTAAAAATCATGGAAAATGCATCCTTCGTAGACGTATTCTAATCCCTTTTTAAAATGGCATAGAATTATGCTTTATGTGGGCTTGAAATAAAATGAATTACTTTTCAATTTCCATTTTCATGAAATCATATAGTTTTAATCATCTAAGATTCGTTAAAGTTCTAATTGGAATTTGTAATGTTGAATACAACATGTTTTTACAAACAAAAATTGAAATAAAGATTGAAACAAAGTATCATGAAATAAAAGCATATGATTTTCATGCCCTAATTAAAATGGGCCTTATCATTTCTAGGGAACAATTGAAAATAGGCTAATTTTTCCTTGTTTTTAGCATACTTTTGTAATTTCTAAAGGAGAACATGTCTTTGTTCTCCTTTGTTATGACTCAGTGTTATGTATCCTTTCTTATTTAAATCATACCCTACGAAGATGCACTTCTCTGCCTTAGGGTCTAGCTTACCTCTTATCTGAGAAGGAATATGCACATAATCTACACATCCAAAGATCTTGCAATGATCAAGTGAGGGTCTTCTACCATGCCATGCCTCATATGGGGTCATCCCATCAAGGGATTTGGATAGCAAGCTATTTACAAGATAAGTGGTAGTAGATACACTCTCTGCCCACAAGTAATTAGGTAATTTTCTCATTTAACATTGACCTAGCTGTTTCAACAATTAACTTGTTTCTCCTCTTTGCCACCCCATTTTGCTCACGGGTATACCTTGTTGTAATTTCTCTCTTGATTCCTCTCTCCTGCAAGAATATATCAAACTCATTTGAGAAGTACTCACCTCCTCCATCTGACCTTAGTCTCTTTAGGTTTCTCCCTCTTTGGTTTTCAACAAGTGCAAGATACTTTTTAAAGCAACTGAATACTTCATTGTTGTGCTTCATAAAGTACAACACAGTCCACCTACTGTAATCATCAATGAAAGATACATAATACCTTGATCCAAAGATTTAGGGATCCGTACTAGGTCTCCATACATTTGTATGGACAAGCTCTAGGTAGTCCTCATGCATGTAGCGTTTCCTTGAGAAGGTTACTTGTGAGACTTTCCAAACTGACAAGCACCACATTTTTTAAATCATGTGTTGCTTGGATACATTAGGTATCTGTAGCTCAGTGATGAGTAGCACCTCCTTTAATGTCAATCCGGGAAGACGTGAGGATGGTATGAAGACCTCGAGCAAGTGGAAGCACAAATGCGTGAGTGAGAAGCACGCCAACAAGCACACACCTACACGCACACGCGCACACACGGCAAGACAAAGAGTGAGGAGCAATGGAGTTCTTAGATTACTTTCAAAAGCTCTTACAAGTTTGTTTCAATTACAATCTAGCCTCAAAAATGAGCTCTCTAGCTCCTTTTATAGTTTTTGACTAGCTTTGGCCCTGTCCAGACCTAGTGTCCGGCCTAGTTAAAAATTAGGTTCCAGGGCTTATTTGAGGGCTCAAACGAGATCTAAAAAATACGAAAATTGGCAGGTAGATACTTCTAAAGCTCCTCAAGCTCAAGGACTCCTTGGCTTGCACAAAATGGAGCTACAAAAAGATGAAATGGTATTTACAATGGTGTTTAGTGATGAGAATCACTTGTAATTGGTGTAGAGGTTTTGAAAAATTAAGGTTGCCTTGGTGCTAAATCTGCGTGAATGCTCATATGTACTTCTTTCTGAAGAAAATTATTGGCCTATTTGCCAGATCTTCGTTGACTCCCTTGTCTGCCTGTGCCTTCTCTCCCTTCTGACTCTCTTCTCTGACTGCCATGCCTCATTAGTCCTTCAGTCCCTTGTCCGCTGCTAACACCCCCCCCTCTCTTGCGTCTGTCGTCCCTGACAGACCCTTGTTGTGTGGGTTTTTGGATGTAGTACTCGACGACATCCTGCGCTAAGTGATGTTCGGCAATCCTCAATCCTTTGGCCAAATCTGTGAGTAGCGCATCCCAATCTACCGGCCCGGGAACCTCTAGATGTGGTATACGTAGCTTCTCGGAATGGAGAGCTTGTTCCACTGCAAACAACTGCAAGAGATGGGATGGTCTGGGAATGAATATCTCGGAGTGATATTCCCAGAATCCCGTGACAAACATCTCTTCAAACGTTTGTTTGAAGCAGGCCGGTAGATATTTGATGCGAGCGTGCCATGCATACACAACATTAATCGATGGGGTTGTGCTCATGTCGTATACAAGGTCCTGATTACCTTCATTAAATCCTAATGCTGAGAGATGCGGTTCCTTGACATTTTTGAAGGTCCTGAAGGTGATCAACATAAGTTCGAAAATCTTCAGGCACATCTGAGTCATGACATCAGGTACATTCTTGAACCGGACCCCCCAATGTCGAATCGTCGAAATCATATATCCAATCGTAGGTGGGCCCTTCGGGGGTGCGAAGTACACATAATTGAGCCACTTCTCACATCCTTTAATCGTCAGCACTATTTGTGTGTACTCCGGCCATGATCTCCTTCGAAATACAGGGCAATAACATGGGTTATATTTGATGTACAAGGGCATGTTGTTCCATGTTCTGACCATTTCCGGGTATGTTTCAAGCAGCCGAATTCTCCACATCGGTTGGCGAATATGTCCCTGCTTGGCACTTTCTGGGATGTCGTCAGGTGCAAATTGGGTGGCAGAGGTGGGTTCCCTTGAGGTGTGGTGCTTGATCTCTGCGTTATAATCCGCCATTAACACGCAAAAAGGAACATACAGATCATCCGATGGGCCGATCCACCTATGGTGTGAGAGATTCTGAAAATAATCAGATTTTATTACAACCTCCTCCAACTTTGACATCAATGCGATTTGGACTGCCACCCTGTCATCATGCGTCGTGGCTACTTTCTCTAATTTTTGCATCCATTCAGGTGCCTCAATTTCAATTGTGTCCATGCCCTGTTCTGTTCGCTTACCCCCGGGTGTTGGCATCGGAACGTACGGGTCCTCAAAAGTTTCCTCTACTTCGATTGGCACTAGGTCTTCAGGTTCTGGTTCTGCCAAGGGGGAGGGTTGTCGTTCATATACAAGCACTTTCTGTTGCAATTCTTCGAGTTGTGCTTTGAGCGCTGCTACTTCGTCAGCTGTGTCAGCTGTGGTTGGGACTTCTTTGGGTGGTGCTGGTTGAGCTGCCAATTGCCTTTGTAGTTCGTCTCTTTCCTTTTCTAAGGCTGCATGGGCTTTGAGGAGATCCGCATGGGTTTCCAATATGATCTGCATATTGTCCGAGGGAATAGCCTTAAATCTCTCCGGGTCAATTTCCTGTGGGGAACCTTCCATGGCTAACTCCAAGTTCTCTTCGTTTTGTGTCTGAAGCCGTCTATTTTCTTCTAGGGCTGCAGACATATGCTTCCGTAATAGAGCCATGTTGCGGCGGAGCTTGAGGTTCTCTGTGATTTGTGAGTGCAGCAAATCATCCATATGTTGTCTTTCATCTGCATCGGGCTGCGGTGGATTTGCCACTAGTTGCTCATGTTGTTCTTGCAATGCACCAAACTGCTGTTGTAACTGATGCTTTTCTTTCTCTAAATCAATGAAGCTTCCTTGTAACTCCTCATGTCTCTTGAACAAGCTTGTATGCTGAGCATCGAGGTGCTGATAGTGTTGTTGCAACTGGGACATGCACTGATACATATTATTGAATACATTATTAATGGGGATGGATGCAGGGAGGGTGTGATGTGCAGAGGGGAAGGGAAAGGGGAAGGGAAGTGTGAATGCAGTGCTAGAAAATGGTGAAGGGGGTGGTGGGGGAATGGGAGATTGTGGTGGTATGGGGGGAGGGAGAGGTGCGGTGGAAGGTGATATATCCATAAAATCCATGGTGTAAGCAGTAGTGGGAGTGATTGTGAATAGTGGAATTGTGGGTGCAGTGATTGTGGTGAATGTGTACAGTGGTGTGTGCAATTGTGAATGTGAACTACCCGAAAGTGTGAGTGGGGGGATGGGGATGTCAGTAGCTATCGTTAAGGTTACAGTGTTAGTGGAGGTATATACACGGGAGGTGTTGAGAGGGTGTGTGGGTTGATTGGCGGTTTGTGCTTCAGTCATGGCGGTGGGCTCGGAGGCGGTAACGGTGATTGTTACATTGGTAATGGGAGGTGAATGTGGTGGAGAGGGAGGCGACGGTGGTAAGGGAGGTGATGGAGGTGCACTTGATATATGGGCTTCCTCGGTGTCGTGAGCGGTGTGTGCAGTGCCCGTGGTTGTGGGGGTGCCTTGTGGTCCTGATCCTAATACATTCATTCGTTTTCCCGTTCGTGGGGGGCGTCTTCCATATCTTTTCTCTATCCTTCGTGATTGCGCTAGTGCAGTATGCACCGTTTCAGGTACTCCCAAAGCATCTGATATCATTTCCAGGGTGGCACGGTATTGCTCGTCCACGCCTTCCTCCTCCAGAATCTGGTTCATGAGGGCTTTACCTGCAGCTAATGATAGCCTGTGTTGCTCTTGAACTCGGTTCATCGTATCGTAGAGCTTTTTTAATGCGTTAGTATAGGCGGGGGCACCTTCCAGTACTTGTAGGGCTTCCTGATCATACTCTTGTTCTTCTGCTTCTGATTGTCCACCCTGTGCTTCTTCATGTGCTTCTTCTTCATCGTCCACATTGACTACGTCCGCTTGGCTGGGCTGGGCTTGGTCTGGGGCAGTTTGCTGTCCACCAGCTTGCTCTGCTTCAACTTCCGCATTTACAGCGTCGATGATTCTAGCAACTTCTTCGTCCGTTAGATCCTCCAGAGTGAATCCATGCGGGAATTCCAGATCAGTCGGTACTGGTGGAAACACAAGGTTAGGGCCATCTGTGTTGTGCCTGGGTAACCTGATAGTAAATGGTTGCACTCGTCGGGGAAGTCTTGGGGTTGTTTCAGGCGTTAGGGTTGCACCGCGAGCTTGTGCACAAGGCATCTGGACAGTGCCTCTCATCTTCTTTGAGGGAGGCCCCACAGCTGACAATCTACGTTGAAACTCCTGTGCTCTGGACCAAATGAGAGCCCTCTGCACCGGTACATCATATGCGAGACATCTGTATACAATTCTTGTAAGTGCACAGCAACCATACAACACAGACTTTTGCTTCTTATACCATCTCTGATGAGCCATATGAATCTGGTCGATAATCCAGTGGGGCATATTGATGGACAAATCAAAAGCATCCGCCAGGTAGAGGCTAAACCAGATCTTTTTGGGAGGCATTGTGAACCTGTCTTGCGCGGGGAATGCGAAGTGTTGCATGACCATACGTAAATGAATGGCTATCGTGGGAGTCATCGCCACCATGTCCTTCAGTTTTGTCAGATTCCTGTTCTTCATATTATCGGGGACCATAGTCTCCTTCTCCGTAGGAATGTGCATTCCGTGCATATCAAGAGCTTCTCTCACCAAGTTGATAGTCAAGCGGAAACGCTTCAGCTCATTGCCCCTTGTGAGTGATGGGAGCACAAAGGAGCTGTATCCTTTCTTGTCTTTGCTGGGAGTGAGGGTACTAATTAAATATGAGCACCTTAGAAAATCTGGCTTTGGTAGTTGGAACTTGAAGTAATCATAAAGCCCCGCCTTCTTCCATATCGACTTCAGTCCTTCATTGTTCTGTAGCTTTTCAAACTCCCTGGTAAAGAAATGGTATCTGCCCCAACGTCCGTTGAATTCTACCTCCGACTCCCACATATATGTGCCTTCACCCAGAGGTCCAGCAACGTCACTGAACCAGTGTGAAGCTTTGCCCACCGGCATTGTATGACCCTGTGGAGGGTTCTGAATTGGTATGGCATGTAATGCCCGTAATGCCACTGGTCTTTCCTTTAATTCCTCCTCGACTGGAAGGCTTTCAATGTCCACAACTTGGGGGCTGGTGCCTACCTGGGAGCTGGTTCCTACCGTATCGGCCATGTTCCTTCTTGCTGCCTATCTCTGTGAGAATATACAAACATGTGTTAACATTGTACAGGACAAGAGAGAATTGTTGTTGTTCCCATTACAACATTAACATGCGGGTCGGGAGCGAATAATGGGTTAGTAAGTGCTCGGTGCGAGTGTGTGTGTGGTTAGGAGTTCAGTAGACCTAAGAGCTGAGTGGAGTGATGTAGTGTGGTAGTGATGTGGTTAGTAGGTTAACATGGATATACAAATGGGGTCTGGGGGTTTGTTACAAGTCTTGGGCTGCCAATTGCAGCGGATAGGTTTTGCTCTAGGTTTCGTAGAGACTCTAGAGAGTTTTATCGGTGTCTCGGTTTGAAAATGAGGCCTTTTAGGGACCCATTTACAAGTGATTATGTGCGAGCTCATGGGCCTTGGTGTGTTCCTGATTGTTGAAAATGAGTGGATGCCAGCTGTGCGAGTGAATGGATCATACTGTATGGGGTATGGTCTTGGTGTAGCTATTTGAGCCCGCAAACAAGCCTTAGGCACCCAGATTTGTCTTGATTGTGTTCTAGCCTTCATCGACCTTTTGGGCACCCAAATAGACTTCATGTTAGCAGAAGAACTTCTGAAAGACTTCTTATTAGTGTCGTGTTGTTGGTTACTAATAAGAGGCTTTGCCCGTGTGGTTGGCTTGAGTGCAACCGGGTGTTCTCCTTTCCGCACCCATGCTTGTTTCACTAGCTGAGACGTTTTGCTGCGCAGGTACTTTTGATCTCCGACATAGATAGTACTCTGCTTCTTCTGCCTTTGATCCACCTTTGGTTGCTGCCTCCCTCTAGCCTTTGGAAAAGAAGGGAGTTCCGTTGTGGTTCTGACTCCTTTTTTGAGATCTTCATTCTTCTGCATCACAGAGCCTTGGACAAGAACAGCATGGTCAGCTTCGTGTGCGCCCCTGGAGGGACCAGGAGTCTGTGCCTTTCCTAGTTCCTTGAGTGCTCCATTATTTAACTCCATTGTAATTCTAGTCTGATTCACCCATACCTGAAGAAGTCCACTTCTTAGGTCTAAGTTGACTGCTTGGTCATAAATCCAGTCTTGACCCAGGACAAGGGGTTCCGTGAGGTCCTCGTCTTGGCATACTAGCGCTTTAACTGTCATCGCCTCATCATGAATATAGAGGGGAAGTTCCACCTCGCCCATGCAAGGGGTTTCCACGCCTCCCAATCCTATGAGATATGCTTCCACAGGATCGACAGTTAACTGCAACTCTTGACAGTAAGACGATTTAACAGCACTGCTGGCTGCGCCTGAGTCAATCAAGGCCCTTATAGTCCTTGCACTCTTTCCTTGTCCTATATCTAAGGTTATGAAAGGACGTCGGTCAGTTATTCTATGTGAGCTAACACCTGAAACTTCACACATAGCCACGTCATATCCTTGATCTGCATATGCGTCTTGCCTAGGATGCTCTCTACCTTGTCCTCTTAGTTTCATTCTTCGTATGCGCTCTAGGGCTTCTGCTTGAGCTTCTTCTCGAATTCGCTTTTCTTCCTCTTTGCGTTTCTTAGCAGTGTTGAGTCGACTTAGCATTTCCTCTGTGAGAGGTTCCTGATACAACTTAACCCTGCATCCGCTAATATAGTTTGGTAGAACATCGCCTTCTAATGTGGCTAGTTGCACTGCTCCACTTGTTGAGATCCTATTGATGATCATGGGTCCATAGCCTCTCTTTTCTAGCTTCCTTGCATGTTGTTTCAATGTGTAAACTAAAACTAGATCTCCTGCTTTCAAGCCCTTATCCTTCACATGGGCATCAAAATATGCCTTCTGTCGTTTCTTTGCTGCATATATCCCTGCAGCTGCTCTCAGTCTTGTTTCTCCTAATCGTTCAAGGTCAAAAAGTCTAGAGGAGAGTTCATGACCCGTCCATTCGTGCTCTTGTGCTACCTTCAATGTAGGTATCAAGAAGTCCAAGGGTAGCACAGCGTTTTGGCCGAATACCATCTGAAAGGGGGTGGCTTGGAGTACCGTTTTGTAGGCAACTCGGTATGCCCAAACAGCATGGTGTAGCTGTTTGTCCCAATCAGAGCGTTTATTGTTCACTAATTTTGTCAGTACATTGCATAAGATCTTATTAGTGCTCTCAGCTTGTCCATTAGCTTGAGGGTGATAGGGGGCAGACTTCTTGTGTATTACCAAGAATTCTTGGAGTAGATTCTCAATCACCTCGTTCAAGAAATGAGTGCCTCTATCACTTACAAGCTCTATAGGTAGCCCATATCTTGTGAACACATTCTCAAACAAGAATTTAGCAGTTGTTTGAGCATCGTTCTTTGTCGTAGCCTTTACCTCCACCCACTTGGTGAGATAATCCGTGGCCACAATGATATATTCCGCATGTGAACCCTTAGCTGGGGGATTAATAGGGCCTACAAAGTCTATTCCCCACTTAGAGAATGCACGTCCACCCATCATAGGTTTCAGTGGCATCTCATCTTTTCGTATAGGATACTGAGTTCTCTGACAGACATCACACCGTTTCACATAGGTATGTGCATCCATGTGAAGGGTAGGCCACCAGAAGCCCGCAAATAATACTGCCTTGATCACCCGATCTGGTCCAAAGTGTCCTCCTGCTACACCTTGGTGAGCAGTTTCCAAGATCTTAAGATATTCACTCTCATGGACACACAGTCTCAGGTAACCATCCTTACCGCGTTTGTATAGATTATCACCAATGAGTGAGTATTCCAGGGCTTCTTGTTCTAAACTCCTTTTCCTAGCCAGAGTCATGTCTGGAGGGAATGTGTTTGTCCTCAGGAAGGATACTAGAGGTTCGCTCCAATCTGGCACAATGGATACTTGATAAAGAGTAGCGTGTTCCACAGGTGGTTTAGTGCAACAGATGGGGCATTCCTTGCACAACTTTTGGACATCAGCTTCCATAGTTGGCCAATGCACTCCGAGTCTCTTTAGAGTCTGTAAAGTTCGTCGCTTTGAGTAGTGTTGCTCTAACGCACCTACATGTGCTAATTGCAACCATTTAGCATACTCATCCTCTTCTACGCAACAAGCCAAGATCCCTTGATCTGTGTGCTTGTACATGCTTCCTGCCATGATGTGGTACTTTTGGGCTCTCACAACCTCTCTATCCTGTGTGACTATCCTTGGGTGGTTAGGCCCGTATGTCAATACTGGCACTAATGGCTTAGCCCACTGCGGTACAACTTCCAAATTGAACAAGTAAGCATCAGGAAGATCATCTGATACTCCTTGTGGGGCTTCTCCAGATGTGAGCCTGGAAAGGTGATCTGCTCTCTAATGAGTCTTCCCTTTTCTTACCACAACCTCGAAATCGTATTCCATTAGTAAGAGAAACCACCTCACTAATCTTCCTGTATTGCATGGTTTGTTTACGAGGTATAGCAAAGCCTGATGATCAGTAAAAAACTTAAACTTATTTGCAAGCAAATAGTGTCTAAATTTCTTAACTGCATATACCATGCCTAAGCCTTCTCTCTCCGTAGTGGTGTAATTTCGTTCAGCTGCATTCAACTATCTACTGGCATAGGCAATTGGAAGATCCATATTACCTTCACCAGTAGGTTGTGCGAGTACACACCCAATAGCATAATTGGATGCATCCACATGCACATGAAAGGGCTTATTCCAATCTGGTGTGGTCAAGATTGGTGCTGAACATAATCGTCGTTTAAGCTCCTGGAAGGAATTCTCACATTCATCCGTCCACTCAAAGTTAGTCAAAAGTCCATACATGGGCTTTGCAATGACGGCATACATGTGTATAAATCGTCGGTAATAACCACAATGCCCCATAAAAGCTTGTACTTCCTTGACATTTTTTGGCCTAGGTAGCTCTGCTATAGCTCTCACTTTCTCTTCATCAGTGGATATGCCATTCTTTGACACTATGTGTCCTAGAATCTTGCCTTGCCTGACCATAAAAACGCATTTTTCTGGGTTCAGGCAGACTTGATATTCTCTACATTTATCGAAGATTTGCCTGAGTTCAGGGATATGGGTTTGCCTAATGTTCGAATGAGCACAAAGATCATCAACATAGACTTCTAAATTCTTCCTCAGGAACTCCTTAAATACATGGCACATCAGCCTCTGGAAGGTTGCTGGTGCATTGGTAAGCCCAAATGGCATTACTCTAAAGGCAAATATGCCCCACTCTGTGGCAAAGGCTGTCTTATGCTGATCCTCTGGAGCTATGGCTACTTGATTGTAGCCCGAAAATCCATCAAGGAAACTGTACACTTCCTTGCCTGCCACTCTTTCTAAGAGATGTTCTGTGATGGGAAGCGGATAGTTATCTCGAATCGTGGCTGCATTAACCTTTTTCAAGTTAATGCACACACGCAGTTTGCCATTCTTCTTGGGCACCACTACGATGGGGGATACCCATTCAGTGTGCTCAATTTCATAGATAAATCCAGCTTCAACCAGTCTATCTATCTCTTCTTTGATCTTGGCAGCGTAATTATCGTTATATGTGTAGGGCTTTTGCTTAGAGGGTTTAGCGTCTGAGGTCATGGGGATGGTGTGTGAGCATATGTCAGGGTCAACACCTTTCAAATCCTTGTAACTCCAAGCGAACACATCTCTGTATTCTCTTAGCAAGGCAATTAACGCATGCTCTTCTTCCTCTGTTAGGTCATGGCCTATGTATGTGCATCTCTCCTCTCCTTCTTCTAGGGCTACTACTATTTTCTTGGTGGTTTTTTTGTTATCATAGGCCTCTCCTACTTGTGCCTCTCGTTTAGGCATTCTTATCATGACTCTCCTGTCATCTATCTCATATTTCTTAAAATTTTCTGGGACCTCAAACAAAGATTCTTCCTCTTCTGGTGAGACTTCTCTCTTCTTCCGTTTCTTTCCTTCTTCCTTTGGGGTCACATGTGTGGCTAATCTTACATCATTGGTAAGCTCTCCATGCCTCTGGGGTTGAAATTCTACTTCATGGAAGTATTCTTCATCTGATGCAAATGGTGGGTCCATGATGATTGACTCTAGGTCGGAGTCACTTGCATCCTCAAAGGCATCAAGGCTAGGTTCGCATTCTTCTAGAACTGCCTCTCCCATGATTGGCTCTATGGAGAAGACTGAAATATCATAGCCATCCTCATCACAGTGAGGTGTCCATTGTTCTTCATTGATGGCTACGTCCATTGTTGCTAGGATTTCTGCCCAGCCATGGGGTTCAAATTCCTCATCAGGAAAAACTACAGGTGCATAGGCTGGGTCTTGAATTGATCTATGTGTTTCTTTTGCACCTACCTCTCTGGCTTTCTCTCTCTTCTCTTCTTCTACTGCAACCTTGCACATCCATAAATGAGTGTCTTCATGCATCCATGAGGATCCAGACCCTATGGAATGCACAGATTCCGTGTCATCTTTGGCTCTATGGATGGGATTCCATTGGATAGGAGGGACATCTCTATGAGAATAATCCTTGAGATTGACTTTGGTCGTAACACCTAGGTGCTGCAGGTACAAGGCATTAGTTCCCCAATCCTGTACCACTTGCAACTGTCGCATGAATGGTCGTCCCAAAATCATCTCATAGGCATGATTTTTGCTAAAGTCACATACAGCAAAGGTATGTTCAAACTCGACACCACAAGTGGTGAGATTTATTCCTTCTAGCAATCCTAGGGGTCTCTCTATGTGACCATCGGCCATCTGCAATTTCATTCTCGTTGGCCTGAGTGCCGGCTTGCCCCAACGCTTCCATAGGGAGGTGGTGGCAATTGCAACTCCTGCACCTGAGTCCAAAATTGCCTTAGTGGTGTACTCCTGATAAGTAATGGGAAGATAGGTGTTCCCTTCTTCACCTTCACACATATCTCCTATCTTATCCAAGGGTATTTCTGGCACTGTCCTATGTGATCCTACCTGGGAACGAGATTTTGCTATCTCAGGTACTTGTTTGGTTACATGTTTCCACGATTCAGGTCTAACCTTGAGTAGCTCTTCTAACTTGAGATTGCACTGCACGTTAGTGTTCTTCACTACCTCTGTGTTCCTAGGTATGACTGAATCTTCGTTTCTTACCATGACTGTGGGTGCTCTCATACATGTGGACTTGGCTTCCCATGGGCCCGTGAAATGGGGTAGCTCTTGTATGGAATTGGATTCAAAGCCCAATCTCTCGTGAGACTGAGTACTCTCATGTTCCCCGTAAATAGATGGGATGTCGTGTGGGAATTGGTCGTGTGCATCATCCACAAGTTCAAAGGGAGGGGCGACTTCACTTTCGTTATCCCATTTATCTTCTTGAATTTCTCGTAGGAAGTCTGGTGCAAACCGATTGATAGAAGAAGAAGTGTCTGGCTCCGTAGAATTAGGCACATAAGCAACCTGGGAAGGAGGGCTTATTCTATCGTTGGCTCTTTCCTCGCTTTCATAGATGTTTGGAGCACAAGCTTCCTGGGGAGGATTACTTATTCTATTACTTTTCCGAACAGGCTCATATGCTCCCTGAGAAGGAATGTAGGCAACCTGTGGAGGTACGTGAGCTTTCGAGGGAGGCTCATCTGCCTTTTGGGGGGAAAGATAAGCTTCTTGAGGAGGCACATGGGCTTCCTGAAGAGGCTGGCTTATCCGTTCTCTTGCCCTTTCCTTTCTTTGAGGGGCCGGTTCCTTTTCTGATTGTGCAATTAGCCTCTCTATTCTTTCTAGCAGTCCATCAAAATGTAACTGCGTTGTCGTGGGGTTCATAGAAAGGAGGGAGAGATTTAGGTGAGTATCCTGATATAGAGAAGATTGGGTCTATAGAGGTTTTATTCCTTCTTGTTTTGCTCGATGAATCCAATGGAAGCAACACTCAGCCCAAAGCATTAGCCCTAATCATAGAAATATTTCTTTAGCCGAAAAAGATTATATCTTTCTAGTTAGGTAAAAAAACAAGAATTTCTTACAATAGTATGCTCCGCTTGTTGCCCATGTTCTTATTATAGCTCTCGCAAATTTATATACTTTTCTTCGCTATGGAGATCTTCACTTCCCACGAAGGAGGCGTTTATAATATTTAGTTTTTTGCTTCCATATAGAAATTCGTCACAAGGAAACAGAATGCATGATAGACTATACTGCCAAGAGTAAATGTGCTTACTTTGATTATTAAGATGTTCGTGAAAATAGATTCACAAACCATTCCTTTACAACTATAAGAGACTAATCGCTCTTTCCTAACTATGGTGGCAAATCCATGCACCCATTTTTGTCTATATAATGAAGCTTTTGCGTACTGGACTTTTGACGTTCCTCATGATGAGACAATTCAGATCATACGTAAATTGTTGAAGCAGAAAAGGAGTTCCGAGAAGTGTAAGAAAGTCACCTTCCCATGCCAATAAAATAAACAAGTCAACTGGGATTAAATGCACATAGGAGCATCTCTTCACTGCTAATCGAATTCAAAACACCTGTATCTAATATGAAAAAGGTCTTCATAATTGCATAAATCATACGTCTAAGCTTCCCTTAGGTCTTTGAATAAGCAATTAATTAAAAGTATCACGGAAGGCCTTTTCAGTCCAAACATAAATGTTTTCTTACTGATCCATTCGTTCAAAAACATTTTCATGAATTCTGGAACTGTCAATGTACTTCGCTTTATATAGGAACTATACCTTTTGTTTTTACATCATTATGTCGACACACTATATGTGTATTACGACAGAAGTCAATATAAGTTTGACCGCGTTCCAAGTCCTATGAGTCAAAAGTTTCCAAGGATGTTTTCATTGCCTGACGCGAATGGATTCAAAGAAAAACTCGATAAACAAAAATATCACCAAACATTCACTATATAAAAAAGGTGGTCATTATTGTCTATCCAAGCAACTTGTATTAATTCAATAGTTTCTTTTTTCAACAGCATGCATTAACCAGATCAGTCGCCTACCTAATATTATTCTTCCCAGCTATTATCAAACATTTCAACATTCTGTTACTTCATGAACCAGGTAAAGATCTACCGACGTTTAGCATAAATAAATTTGGACCCTTTAACTAAATAAATATATATGACAGACTGATTCAAACATATTCTTTACCTAAATAAGGCGTATAACTATATATGTGAGCGATCACAACCTCACAATTTTGTGTGACAGTAGATTGGTGGCTGGTTGACACCAGCATTTAACACAATACACTCAAGGTAAGTTTAATCAACTGCAAGTACATGCGGGCCATACAGGTAAACATTTTTGCAATTCAAATCCAAGCCATGATTTATATCAATTTTTACAAACTACAATCTTACGTTGAACTGCTTTATCTAATAAAGAAATCCAGCAGGATAACACAATCAATAAAGTACGAAAGTTATTACATACATGAAAGATAAGTAGAAACTATGAATCATATAGGTAGATAACGAACCCGTGGCTTAGAAGGCATCAGAGCATAATAGATTTGAGTCAAAGAATGCCGGTGCTATTGACACCAAGATACAAAATCATTGCGCATGATTAGCAATGGAGATTCATTGGAACAACGACCATAGCTAGCAATAGTGGTGAGTAATCTGTGTTTGTAAGAGCAAGATCAACGCATTCAGGTCCCTTTTCCCCAACGCTGTCTTCTGTAGCTCCCATCTTCCTTCCTAACTCCATAATTGGTTGCCTCCGCACGTGAACATCTCCCAGACTAATCAGAAGCTTCAGTCGTACTCACTGTATACACAGTGCAGGTCAATATATATATATATATATTTTTTTTTTTTTTTTCTGTTCCCTCCTTCCTTGACATGTTTTCTTCAGGATCAAGAGGGATCAGCGCCTCTAGACTTCGACAACATCCCTTCTAAGTCACTTCCCCTGCCGCTTCTCCTCCGATTACTGTGTTTTTCTCTCTGCAAGATGTTCTGCGGTAGATTAGGAAAAAAAACATGGAATCCTTTCCCTGGGCTTCCCTTCGAGTGCATCCCAAAACAGAAGGTTTCCCTCAGAGACTAAGCCCAATAAGATTTGGAAATCTTCCTTCCTTCTGCTAATCTTTCCATTAATCTGAGATGCTCCTGGAACTAAGTCCGTGCATCTTCCTTATGATCCTCGCACATCTGTTCCTTTCTCCAAACTTCCCTAAAGAACTATGTCGCCCTCTTTTACGTCATCCCTCTCTCTTTACTTTAAGCATCTGAATCTTCAACAGATTTTCCTTGGCAATTTCACGTGTATGAATCTCAACCTTATTTTCATAGAAGCGGCATACTTCCAAATCAGCCACATATCTTTTATTCCACGCACAACTATATATATATATATATATATATATATATATATATATATATATATATATATATATATATATATATATATATATATATATATATATATATATATATGCACATACATATATTCGTATATATACCACTATATATACATGCGATCGTATGCACATTGATTTACACATAAGAAAATGAGGATTCACATATAAGTCTTTTTCACGCGTGCATACAAATATGTGTGCAGTTTCTCATACAAAATCCTATGCATATATAACACATCCAATGCACATTTTTACATAGACTTTATCTTTATGTTCTTATGAGAAGATCTATGGAACGCATGAAGCGAAGCACAGATTGTTTCATGCATTTGATCATACACAAGTTCAAACAAGCATTCAAGTAATCAGTACCTGATAATCAAATTGATAAACAGGAAAGTCTCCCATATGTAACTATGTTAGAAGCACTTCAGCCGAATCGAATATTGTTCATCAGCCCTACCGTCAATTCAACATACAAACTTGTTTTGATTGATTTATACTCACCATGGTCAAACCTTTGATTTATTACTTTTGATCAATTCATAAGCTTGGTTTGCAAATCTCTACCACATCCACCCCCTCTGAGCCTGTGCATCCTCCGGATGTGCCAATCTTGCATACATAACATCAAACACAAGCAAAGATCAAGTAGTCATAGCATATAAACAAGACTTTAAAGAAAATTTTAACTTGATGCAAGAAATCTGAAAACACATTGAACTTGGCATACATTAAGAGAAGAAGGTAGATAAAAGCATCCCATACAACATATCAGAATACACTAATGCACTTAGACTATAAATCATATGAGTAAGTCGAAAACTTCTTAGCTCTCTCGTTAACTCGACCCGGTCAGATCTAGTAGCCTATCCGAAGCATTTGCATATATCAGTCTTCACTAACTCGATTTATGAAACTCGCTTCTGGCTTCCCTATTGATCTTCCATCATCTGAAGCCCCTTCAGACCCTTTTCTTATTTTTCTTATATTTTTATTCTGTTTTTCTTTATTTTAATTCTTTATCCCAGCTCAACCTTTATATTTTTTGCATTTATTTTTATTTATTTATTTTTCCACACTTTTCGGCCTATGTCGAAATCGGATGCGACTCGTGGACCTGACCACCCGGCCAGGTTTAGACCACCCATCTATCGACCCGACATAGCGCACGATACACAATGTCAGCCTCATACGAAATCAACGTCAGCTCGTGGCTCTAACCGCCCGGTCAGAGTGACTCCACCCGCCTATCAACCCGTATGAGCGCATAACAACATGTAGGTCAGGCCATACGACACAACTAGCGTCAGCTCGTGGCCCTGATCACCCGACCAGGGTAGTTCCACCCGCCTACTAGCTCATCGCAGCACCTAACAACACATACACATACACATAGATAGCTGGATGGTATAAGAATTCTTTTCTCAGGATATAATCTGTCTGAAGATTAGGTCAGATGAGAGATCAAGAGTAGAAGCCGAAGTATCTCACTCATCAAGTGTTTGTAAACGCTACTATATACAGATACTTAGTCTAGGTCTTCCCTTCACCTTCCTAGGTCTTGCTCTCGAAAGTTCTAGTCCATCTTCTAACCTTACTCATATAATCTTGGCCCTTATACATTACATGTAATCTAATTAGTGGCACGAGATTTTTGTTCTACTTAATTTTTCTTAATTATGCATTTCTATATGCATTATATGCTTAATCATGCAGTCTTTTTATATACACATATACAAGAGAGAAGAAAAAACTGAAGTGATAACATCTCACCAGTATGAAGTCAGAAGCCGCTTGAGCTTGTCGCATCCAATCTCCTCTTCTTGTTTCATTCTGAGTCGCTATCTTCAATGTATTGATTTGATTCCTATTTCTTTCTTCAAATCAAAGCAAAAACATAAGATATATACATTCCTATTTACAAAAACATTCCTTTAAGCTTTATGGAATTTTATTGAAAAAGATTCTTCCTTCAATCTCACCTTCTTTAAAACATACTCACCAAAGAAACTGTGCTTGAAAAGAAGCCATCTCTGAACTGCATCAATCAAGGTAGCATTCTTAAATAAGTTAGATATGTGTACAAGCCACTTCATTTTCTTGTCCATCTCTTGGTGGCCTGTTTGGCATACACAGCTCTTGAAAAATTCAAAAATCCATGATTCAATCATTTGAGCATAGTTGCCTTTATTCATAACTCCCTCCAATGCATCATATGAAGATGCACACGATAAATGAGCACATGTATATAGATTTTTGAAATTTGGAGTGTTTAAAACATCATCAAACAAATCCATCATGCATATGTTTTGATCCATTTTAGGAATGAAATAATTTAAAAGGATTTCATCATTTCCATTATGATTATCCAATCTTTCTTCTTCATTGCCATTTAGGGTTTGAATACATTCATAAGATTTACACTCTAAATGGTGATGTTCATCATACTCTAAATGCAGTTTATACTCATACTTATCACTCAGACTGTCATGATTTTTTTTTACTTGAGTGCCACCAATTATAGAATCTGCTTCTATCTCTAATCTCTCCAAGAACTCCTCATCTTCTTCTTTTTCCAGATTCATTTGCCCATTATCATGAAGAAACTCAATATCATCACAATCAAGAAAATCTTGATCATCTAAATCACTAAATTCTTGCTTCTCCATGTAAGATTCATTGGAAAATCTACATTCATCCATATTCTCCTGATCCTTTTCAAAGATATACATGTAATTTGATGTCAAATCAGTTTTCCTATTCAGGATGCCATCATCAAATTCTTTATCTATCTCAATTATTTCTTGTTTATTCTCTTTAGAGGATGTGTTTTTGCCACACTCTTCATACATTTCTTTGATCATTGAATCTTGCTCAAATACTTCATACCTGAATATCTCATCATAGACGCTTGAGTCAATTGAAACTTCATCCATCTGGTAACATTTATATCTAGCTTCATCAATGCAAATATTTGACTCAACGGTTTCACATTCAATATCTTTTGATGCTATGCACACATCATATTTATCATACATCTCATTAAACGTTGTATCTTCCACTTCATGCTTGATTTCTTTGATATATGAACTCAACTCAACATGATCATTCTTATCATACATATCAATGTAAAGAGGAGTAATCAGTGGAGTATCCTCATCGCGCTCATGATCATTCATATGTCCTTCTTCATGGAGTACAATATCATTCACATACATATCATTATATATGAAGCTCAATCAACAACTCATTCTTACACCTATAATTCGGATCACTCTCTTGTACCTCTAACGACTCATTTAATGTGGCATCACTCAAGAGTTTTTCACATTCTTGATCTTGATCTAAACAATCAGTAGGCTTAGCATCATGCTTTTCACCATCGGCATACATACCATTCTCTAGAGGACTCATAATTTGCATGCCCTCCTGATTAGCATCATGCTCCCTTGCATTCTCTTCATACAAATTAGTCATTTGGCCATGATTCATATTTGAATCATATGCTTCAAGAGATGTTTCACTTTTAGATGGTATCAAATAGTTTCTCGAGCATTGCTTGGTTTCATCATTTAAGAAATCATTTTGTGCTTGATCTTCACATGGATTCACTAGATTATTTTGAATTATTTCATTTGCAATCTCTTTCTGATCACCTTGACTTCCCGTAGATATCTTTAAATCTTGGTTATTATCATATCTTGCCTCTTTGCTTGTTTGATTATCATCCCTTAGAAGTGAGGAGTCTATTAGATTATAGGAAGCCTCACGTTGTTTTCTTGGTATGTTTTGTTTATTTTTGTTTTGTTGTATGTTTGATATTGGTTTGATTTTGTTTTGTTTAGCTTCCGAATATTCCTTTGCTCCTCCCATCTTTGAGGTTTGTGCATATACAATATTTGTAAATGTAATCAAAGTATCTACAGGCTCTTGGCACCTTGAATCCTCAGAGATTGCATCATCTATGCTTATCAGTTCTGTATAAGGATCTTTTTCATAAGCATATACGTGTATTCCATGCATATCTTCTTTATGCCCAACTGGGGTCTCTATTATTCTATAGATTTGTAAATTATTTTTAATTTCTGAAATGCATGGAATTTGTGTATCTTGTTCATTTGCATAAAAGTCAGCTTGCCAATCATTTAAAATTTTTTCTATTGTTTCTTGTTTCTGCAAATATCTCCTCACAGCTTCATGGATGAGTGTCCAATCCTCTGTGAGCCCCGAGTCAGAGTCTATATCTTGTAGAAGCGGAATTATTTCTTCTCGGGCTTTAACATCGATTGTTTGAAGAAACAACGACACCCTTTCATGACTTATGCATCTCTTATCGTGCTCAGACAGATCATCATATTGTCGCTCAAACTCTCTCTTAATCTCGAGAATGGACTCGTCTTTGGGCATATGAACCCACCTCAGAAAAGATCTACGAGTCACTTTATCATAGTCCTCTTGCATAAACTGCATGAGGAGTATCACTTTGTATCGAGACCATGTTGTTTGATTTATTTGCATTATTTGATCTCGCACATCGTATCCCGACACATAGATAAAGTTTTCGCATAGTTCTTTTTCGGTCATCGGACTCAAGCCTATACCTAAGTATTTTGCCTCGAGTTCATACTCTTTACAAAACTTGGAGACATTTTTGCCATTGAAAAACCCACATCGCTTGGTTAAACGGTCATGAAGCGAGTGGATGGCTTTTTGACGCCTATCCTCTTCCTGAAAGCGTATGAACTGAGCTAAGATATCTTCCATACTTAATGTATAGGTTTGCTAAATTTTAGTCATCAACTTGATTCCTCCCTTTGTTCACTCTATGATTCACTCACCCCCTCCTTTCACGTCGGGTTCACCAGGTATGTCGTGGGGTTCATAGAAAGGAGGGAGAGATTTAGGTGAGTATCCTGATATAGAGAAGATTGGGTCTATAGAGGTTTTATTCCTTCTTGTTTTGCTCGATGAATCCAATGGAAGCAACACTCAGCCCAAAGCATTAGCCCTAATCATAGAAATATTTCTTTAGCCGAAAAAGATTATATCTTTCTAGTTAGGTAAAAAACAAGAATTTCTTACAATAGTATGCTCCGCTTGTTGCCCATGTTCTTATTATAGCTCTCGCAAATTTATATACTTTTCTTCGCTATGGAGATCTTCACTTCCCACGAAGGAGGCGTTTATAATATTTAGTTTTTTGCTTCCATATAGAAATTCGTCACAAGGAAACAGAATGCATGATAGACTATACTGCCAAGAGTAAATGTGCTTACTTTGATTATTAAGATGTTCGTGAAAATAGATTCACAAACCATTCCTTTACAACTATAAGAGACTAATCGCTC
The DNA here is from genome assembly GCA_020310875.1 of Ceratopteris richardii. Lineage (NCBI taxonomy): Eukaryota > Viridiplantae > Streptophyta > Polypodiopsida > Polypodiales > Pteridaceae > Ceratopteris > Ceratopteris richardii. Next base: position 63,451,593 of record CM035423.1, read on the forward strand.
TTTCCTAACTATGGTGGCAAATCCATGCACCCATTTTTGTCTATATAATGAAGCTTTTGCGTACTGGACTTTTGACGTTCCTCATGATGAGACAATTCAGATCATAAGTAAATTGTTGAAGTAGAAAAGGAGTTCCGAGAAGTGTAAGAAAGTCACCTTCCCATGCCAATAAAATAAACAAGTCAACTGGGATTAAATGCACATAGGAGCATCTCTTCACTGCTAATCGAATTCAAAACACCTGTATCTAATATGAAAAAGGTCTTCATAATTGCATGAATCATACGTCTAAGCTTCCCTTAGGTCTTTGAATAAGCAATTAATTAAAAGTATCACGGAAGGCCTTTTCAGTCCAAACATAAATGTTTTCTTACTGATCCATTCGTTCAAAAACATTTTCATGAATTCTGGAACTGTCAATGTACTTCGCTTTATATAGGAACTATACCTTTTGTTTTTACATCATTATGTCGACACACTATATGTGTATTACGACAGAAGTCAATATAAGTTTGACCGTGTTCCAAGTCCTATGAGTCAAAAGTTTCCAAGGATGTTTTCATTGCCTGACGCGAATGGATTCAAAGAAAAACTCGATAAACAAAAATATCACCAAACATTCACTATATAAAAAATGTGGTCATTATTGTCTATCCAAGCAACTTGTATTAATTCAATAGTTTCTTTTTTCAACAGCATGCATTAACCAGATCAGTCGCCTACCTAATATTATTCTTCCCAGCTATTATCAAACATTTCAACATTCTGTTACTTCATGAACCAGGTAAAGATCTACCGACGTTTAGCATAAATAAATTTGGACCCTTTAACTAAATAAATATATATGACAGACTGATTCAAACATATTCTTTACCTAAATAAGGCGTATAACTATATATGTGAGCGATCACAACCTCACAATTTTGTGTGACAGTAGATTGGTGGCTGGTTGACACCAGCATTTAACACAATACACTCAAGGTAAGTTTAATCAACTGCAAGTACATGCGGGCCATACAGGTAAACATTTTTGCAATTCAAATCCAAGCCATGATTTATATCAATTTTTACAAAACTACAATCTTACGTTGAACTGCTTTATCTAATAAAGAAATCCAGCAGGATAACACAATCAATAAAGTACGAAAGTTATTACATACATGAAAGATAAGTAGAAACTATGAATCATATAGGTAGATAACGAACCCGTGGCTTAGAAGGCATCAGAGCATAATAGATTTGAGTCAAAGAATGCCGGTGCTATTGACAGCAAGATACAAAATCATTGCGCATGATTAGCAATGGAGATTCATTGGAACAACGACCATAGCTAGCAATAGTGGTGAGTAATCTGTGTTTGTAAGAGCAAGATCAACGCATTCAGGTCCCTTTTCCCCAATGCTGTCTTCTGTAGCTCCCATCTTCCTTCCTAACTCCATAATTGGCTGCCTCCGCACGTGAACATCTCCGAGACTAATCAGAAGCTTCAGTCGTACTCACTGTATACACAGTGCAGGTCAATATATATATATATATATATTTTTTATTTTTTTTTTTTTTTTTTTTCTGTTCCCTCCTTCCTTGACATGTTTTCTTCAGGATCAAGAGGGATCAGCCCCTCTAGACTTCGACAACATCCCTTCTAAGTCACTTCCCCTGCCGCTTCTCCTCCGATTACTGTGTTTTTCTCTCCGCAAGATGTTCTGCGGTAGATTAGGAAAAAAAACATGGAATCCTTTCCCTGGGCTTCCCTTCGAGTGCATCCCAAAACAGAAGGTTTCCCTCAGAGAATAAGCCCAATAAGATTTGGAAATCTTCCTTCCTTCTGCTAATCTTTCCATTAATCTGAGATGCTCCTGGAACTAAGTCCGTGCATCTTCCTTATGATCCTCGCACATCTGTTCCTTTCTCCAAACTTCCCTAAAGAACTATGTCGCCCTCTTTTACGTCATCCCTCTCTCTTTACTTTAAGCATCTGAATCTTCAACAGATTTTCCTTGGCAATTTCACGTGTATGAATCTCAACCTTATTTTCATAGAAGCGGCATACTTCCAAATCAGCCACATATCTTTTATTCCACGCACAACTATATATATATATATATATATATATATATATGCACATACATATATTCGTATATATACCACTATATATACATGCGATCGTATGCACATTGATTTACACATAAGAAAATGACGATTCACATATAAGTCTTTTTCACGCGTGCATACAAATATGTGTGCAGTTTCTCATACAAAATCGTATGCATATATAACACATCCAATGCACATTTTTACATAGACTTTATCTTTATGTTCTTATGAGAAGATCTATGGAACGCATGAAGCGAAGCACGGATTGTTTCATGCATTTGATCATACACAAGTTCAAACAAGCATTCAAGTAATCAGTACCTGATAATCAAATTGATAAACAGTAAAGTCTCCCATATGTAACTATGTTAGAAGCACTTCAGCCGAATCGAATATTGTTCATCAACCCTACCGTCAATTCAACATACAAACTTGTTTTGATTGATTTATACTCACCATGGTCAAACCTTTGATTTATTACTTTTGATCAATTCATAAGCTTGGTTTGCAAATCTCTACCACAGCGTCTTAGCTGAGCTAGAGATGTTAAAGAGGCGACTAGCTTCAAACATGGTCTGAGCCAATTCCACCATTTTGGCACAAATTTTAGTTCGTTCAAGCTCTAGCTCGGCTCTAGGGTAGCATTTTTCATGATTGGTTATGGTTGGCCCTTCTTGGATTCTGGCCTGATACGCTTTAAGCATCATATTAAGGTCTTCGGGAGTGGGATCAGCTAGGACTGATCCTACTCTAGGGGGTGGTGGGTTTAGGTGAGGCAGGTTGGATGGAGATGGTATGGAGGGTGGCGGAGGAGGTGATATGTGAGAGTTCGGTTGAGAGGTGAGCTCCACAACTTTGGCTTTTGTTTCTCTTATGCTTTCTTCTAATTCGTTCATTTTCTTTGCCCATTGTCTTTTCATTCTTTCACGGCTATCTTTCCAGGCTCTAGTCCTTTTCTTGGTTATGCTCTCAGTTTCACTAGCTTCTGGATTCTTTTCCTGACCTACAGCTTGGTTTTGCTGCAATGCTTGAGCTCTAGTGACTACCTGTACTGGTGCGGTGGAAGTCACGCTTGCTGTGGAGTCTACCACTAATCCAACGACGTTGATAGGAGTGATTTTTGGCATGTTATTGGGATTTTTAGGGCAATCTCGTAAGAGATGCTCCTTCCCACACTCTTGGCAATATCCTTGGATCGTCACTGACTGGGGTTATGTAGGTGGAGGTAAGGGACAATCACGGATGAGGTGGTCTCCCTGACATCTGTAGCACGGTCCTCTTGGGAATGGAGGTCTTACCTGCCTAGGTTGAGGCCTAGGGTTGGGGTTTGCGTACATGACATTTGCGTAATCCGATTCCCAACTAGATTCATTTGGCTCTTCACTATAGTAAGACTCACCATGTTCAGGAGACTGCATGAAGTAAGCCTGGGGACTCTCAACATGCGTAGACTCGAAACTATGGTCACTGGGATCACTTTCTGAAAGCAAAGGTGTTATGGGGACTATAGCTCGGTTTAGGTTTTCTTCTGCTGCTGCATACTTTACAGGGATCATGTTGGATGGAGCTGGAGGTTGTTGGGCTAACACAGGCTGAGGTCTTTCCTGGGCTTGGTATAGTGGTTGGTAGGTTTGTTGAGGTCTAGCATACTGTTGTGGTGGGTATTGGTTTTGGTATCTGCCTTGTTGAGGGTATGGCTGAGGGTAGGCTTGCCTAACTGCTTGCTTGTTGTATGGGCAGTCTTGTGCAGTGTGATTTGTGTATCTTCGTTCGATAGTGCAGTACTGGCTACTAGGGTTTACTTGGGGTTGAGCCATAATGGGACATACATTCGCCATGTGGTCGCCACCACAAGTGTAGCATCTCTTCACATGGGCAAATCTCGGAGTTTGTTTGCTAGAGACACCTAATTTTTGGGCCACTTTCTCTGCGAGTTCCTCAATTGATGTAGATTGCGTGGAAGAGTGACTAGACGCACTATCTGAATCTTTGTAGATTTTGGAAAGCTCTAGTTCTTCCCCTAGGTTATCTTCAATGTCAATGCACATGCGTACACACTCTTCTATAGTCCTAGGGTCCTTCAGATACACATAGGATCTCATTTTCGTACTCAGCAATCCATCCAAGAATAAGGCTACTTGTTTAGCTGGTGTAGGTAGCTCCGGAACAGGGCATCTTTCAAGATATTGCCTAAATCTTCTTCCTGTAAGTCTCACGGTCTCTTGAGGGGTTTGCTTGAAGCTGTGAATCAGTGAGGAGGTATTGTGTCTTATGCCACTCTTAGAGAACTCTACGATGAAAGCCTCTAGGAGTTGGTCTATGCTCCTGAACTGTCGCTCATCCAATGGCTGAAACCATGTAAGTGCTGTGTTCCTAAGGGTTAGACCGAAGGCATTGTACTGCGTGAATAGATCCTCCACTTGTTCAGCTCTCAAGACTTGCTTGAACTCCGCCACATGATCATAGGGATCTCCTGTGCCATCAAAGTAATTCTTCATGGACTTAACTAGCTGGGTTGGTCTAAGAGTTCTTGTGTGCTCTCTAGGTCTCGGCAGAGGGAATCCATCCACATTTCTCTGATTCCTAACTCAGGTTCTACTCTATTTGTTTCCGTCCTCGTTCTTTCTCTGCCCACGGGGTTGGCAAAGCTTACTTCTGGTCTATCTCTACTTCTGTCTCTTTGAGTTCCATGAGCTTGGGATGTTCCAACTCCAGGGTGACCATAGGATACATTGGATCTTGGTTGGGGGAAAATGAATTCACCCTTCCAAGTGTAAGCATGTCTATCATTTTCTGTCACCACAAAGATCCTTTCCGAAGTGTGATCTAAGTAGGTCACTCTACCTGGGCTATCCGGATCCTTAAACTCATAGATCATGACAGTTCCTATATCAGTTGGCTGATTAGATTTATATCTCCAAAAGGCTTCATCAGTTTCTCGATTGAGGAGCAACTCTATGCTCTTGTTGTCTTGGGGAACCCACTCAGGCGTGATAATCCTAGTGAGAACAGATTTTCCTCGAGGGGTTCTAGGTTCCGCACCCATGTTTCCTTGTTCCAAGTCACCTAAGTCCGCTTCAGAGATTACATTTCCAAATTCATCTGTCCTATCTGGGTGACTGGTGACTACGTATATGGTTCCTTCCTTGTCCAGGTATGCACCATTTTCAAATTTGACTGCTGGGTGCTCTAGTCCAATGGATTGATCGGGATTCTTAATCTGTACCACAGATCTTCCTAAGCCGTCCTCATAGATGCTAGCACCTAATCGGTTGGTCCTAAGGTATTCCAGCTGTGTTTTGTAAGGGCCTTCTACCCTGTACAAGTAAGGCACTCCTGAACTTCCCGTAGGTCTGTCCATGCCTTGAGACATCTCTGACGCACTGGTCTCAGAGCTAGGGTAGTACGAGTGGTGGCTCAACTGCTGGGCCCAAGACCTAGCAGTGTGGTTAACACTAGCCTCTGAAGACCTAAGGCTTTGTCTCTCCCTTACAAGATGTCGTCCTGATCTAAGGTTCATATGCCTATCTAAGTAGCCCAATTCTTGCCCAGAGTACAACCTCGTTGCCGATCAATTGGTCTCAGTCACTTGATTCGTTTTTAGTGAGTTATTATGTTTATGATCTTATCTGGTATTGCGTCGTCAAGAATACTTGAGTATTTTTCCGTACTTGGAATTGATCGTCCCACGTAAGGTTCTTTTCCTTTATGTTATCGACAGTACAGAGATTAGGTTTTTAGCTTGAACTTGAGTTTTTAGGTAGTCTTCAACTTGATACCTGCCTATTGTCGCCCTGACTTACCTCTAGCACTATTCGTACTTAGCCTGAGCTAAAAAATGACAGAGGGAGTTGAGAATATTCCAACCTTTTGTTTCCTGCTTGGTTGCCCTTGAATGCCCAGGAAGTGTGTTCCCAAGCTTGCACTTACACTTGCTTAGAACGCCTTTCGATGCTCTCAATAGATCTGTAGGAGTTCCAAAGTTAGCTTTAAGATTTAAATTCCAAAGACAGAACCAGTGATTTCCATTCCTGAAGCACAAACACTAATTTGTATAGAGATTTTTAAGAAAACAATTCTAAAGACCCCTGACTTTGATCCCCCTGGGTATGGTCAACTTCAAAATACCCTATCTGAAAATCAACGCATTATCTTTATATGCCACGAGCTTTCCGACAAGCCCTAGAGCTCAAAAAATGGATTTCGTATGAAAAAGTTATGACTGTTCAGGGTTTAGGGGGTTAAAACAAGATTCAATCTGGCTGACAGATCCTAGGAATTTCTCCCAATCACAAGTGTAGGAACCTCCAAAGTGCTAATGGATTGACTATTTTGCCCCAAAATTATCTCAATTTTGAACAAAAAACAAACCCTAATTTTTGGCCGAAAAGCCTGTCAATCGCGATCGACAGGTCTGTCAATCGCGATTGACAGAGGTGTCCGTCGGGCCTGTCAGTCGCGATGGACAGTGTCAATCGCGATCGACGGTGTCAATCGCGATCGACAGTATCAATCGCGATTGACACGTTTTCCGGATTTTTCGCCGAAATTTCAGTCAATCGGGAGCCTATCAGTCGCGATGGACACGTGGCTACGCGCAAAAGTCAATCAATCGTTGAATTTCAGTCGATCGCGATTGACGGTGTCAATCGCGATTGACAGAGGTGTCGGTCGTGGCTGTCAATCGCGATCGACGGTATCTATCGCGATTGACAGGATCCTACGTGGCAGTCTGTCGGTCGTGAGGTCTGTCGATCGCGATCGACGGTGTCAATCGCGATTGACAGAGGCTGTCGGTCGCAATTGACAGGGTCTGTCGGTCGCGATTGACAGGGTCTGTCGGTCGCGATTGACAGAGGCTGTCGGTCGCGATTGACAGAAAACCTCGGAATTTTTCTACTGTTTTTAGTGTTTTAGGATGTGCTCCTTGTGCTTGTTCTAGTGGTGCACTCAATTTTGTGAAAAACCAAAAATTTCTGTCAGTCGCGATCGACAGAAGCCTGCGACCGCGAGACAGTTTCGACAAGTTCCGTACCTGCGCAAGAAGCTGGGGATGGTGATTCAGCAAGGTCCTGCAAAAAGCTCAAGAAACATGCAAGAAAACACACATGCAATATCGCTCTCTCGCTCTCTCTCACAAGTGGAATGAGGGAAATGAGGTGGAGATGGTGATATGGTAAAAAAAACAGAAATTTTCGCGATGATGGAGATGGAGGTGGGAGATGGTGATGATGATGATGGTGATGAAGATGGTGAAGAAAGTAAAAGAAAATCGATGAGAGTGAAGAAAATACCTACGACTCCAACGTGTGAACTCTACGTCTTACCATCACACGCTCGTCCTCAAAGCTCGATCCCCGGCAACGGCGCCAAAATTTGGTGTAGCTCAGTGATGAGTAGCACCTCCTTTAATGTCAATCCGGGAAGACGTGAGGATGGTATGAAGACCTCGAGCAAGTGGAAGCACAAATGCGTGAGTGAGAAGCACGCCAACAAGCACACACCTACACGCACACGCGCACACACGGCAAGACAAAGAGTGAGGAGCAATGGAGTTCTTAGATTACTTTCAAAAGCTCTTACAAGTTTGTTTCAATTACAATCTAGCCTCAAAAATGAGCTCTCTAGCTCCTTTTATAGTTTTTGACTAGCTTTGGCCCTGTCCAGACCTAGTGTCCGGCCTAGTTAAAAATTAGGTTCCAGGGCTTATTTGAGGGCTCAAACGAGATCTAAAAAATACGAAAATTGGCAGGTAGATACTTCTAAAGCTCCTCAAGCTCAAGAACTCCTTGGCTTGCACAAAATGGAGCTACAAAAAGATGAAATGGTATTTACAATGGTGTTTAGTGATGAGAATCACTTGTAATTGGTGTAGAGGTTTTGAAAAATTAAGGTTGCCTTGGTGCTAAATCTGCGTGAATGCTCATATGTACTTCTTCCTGAAGAAAATTATTGGCCTATTTGCCAGATCTTCGTTGACTCCCTTGTCTGCCTGTGCCTTCTCTCCCTTCTGACTCTCTTCTCTGACTGCCATGCCTCATTAGTCCTTCAGTCCCTTGTCCGCTGCTAACAGTATCCCAAGCACACATTGGTGTCTACATATTTGTTTCAAGGTTCTTTCACCAACATGCCCTAATCTCTTATGGAAAATTTCAAGCTCTGATAATGTTTGATCTTTATAACTATAAAGTGAAATGCTCCTTGTATCCTCAAGTTCAAAAGTGAATAATCTACTTGTCTTTTCTCCTTTGGAAATTCCCTTGAACCCATGCTGGGGATCCTCCACAAATGCTCCATATTGGTTGAATGTAATGTGCAAACCCTTCTCCACAATCTGTCCAACACTCATCAAATTCTTAGTAATTGTAGGTACATATAGAACCCTACTCAATAGATTCTTGTTTCCATCAGAGGTCTTAACATTTCATACTTTAATAACTGAGTGCTTGGTGTCATCACTTGCTTGTATGTGATGCTTATCCTTTGGCTCCTCAAGTTTAGAGAGAAGAGCTACATTGCATGCCTCATGGTTTGAGCATTATGAGTCAATGTAGAAGAGATGTTCATCATTTATACATGGTTTTGAAGTCATGTTCATAACCACAAGAGAATCTTCTTGTTCCTCTGTGTAGTTGTTGTAATCTTTCCTTGATTTGTAGCCTCCTTGGTAATTGCTATTGTGGTTGTTGTTGTAGTTGTTGTTGTATCCTTGATGGTGATTGAATCTTCCTCTTGATTGTGTATATCCACCTCTTTGATATCCTCTACTTCTCTGATTCTTGAAGTTCCTAAAACACTCATCTGTAGTATGATTTGACAATCCACAAATATTGCATGGTGAGGAGTTATAAGGTCTCGCCCTACCTTGCTTACCTCCTCTGCCCCTTCCTCTTGATGTTCTACCCTATAGTTGGCTTGGGAGGTAGTTCCTTCATCTTCAATCTTTTTGTTCTTCCCTTTCTCTTTGGACTTAATTTATCAGTGTATAGGGTAGAGAGCTATTACCTCTTGATGCATCTCCATTCTTGTTGAGCTTGGCTTCATGGGTAAATAGTTGCCCCATGAGTGTGGTAAGGTCCAGAATCTACCTGTCCATGTACAAGTCCATGGTAGCTGTGAAGCTCTCCCATTTGTCATCATCTTTAATACCATTGATTACTTGTCTTATAATCTACTCCTCTTCAATTTCTTCTCCTATGCTTGCCAATTGATCTGCTACATCTTTGAATTTTGTCACATACTCTGAGATACCTTGCTTAGGTTGCTTTCTTTGAGTGGTGAACTCAATCCACAATTGGTTCTTCCTAGCCCTTGTGTTCGAAGAGAAATAAAAAGACAATATTTCCCAAGTCACTTGGGATGTCTTACAGTTCCTAATATGTGGAAGACAAAAATTAGAGATTAAGTAATTAGGACCTTGTTAATGCATCCTTGGCACACCATGTGTTGAGTCTTACATGCTCCTCTCTTGTAGCTTGTCCTTTGCTTTTGAATATGGGCATCTCCTCATCTCTTGAGATGTATCCATAGAGGCACCTTCCTTGTAAGTATGTCTTCATCCTCAGGGACCATGCTTGATAGTTGTTCCTGTCCAATTTATCAACGAAAGAAGGAAAACCATCTCCCATTTTACCTTAGCAAAGCTCGGATACCACTGTTGGGATAGATGGATGGACACCCCAAGAAATGAGGTACTATGAAATCCAACTTAGTACCAGTCCTTTGTAGCTTCAGAGTTGAGTTCTGGGCCCTCTTATCTTTCCAATGACACTATACAAGTGGCTATGTACTTTGGAAATGATGTAAGAAAAGATTGAATTAGAAAAAACTACTTCCAAATTGAAGGATCAATGAAAACCTTCTATTTTTTATCACACACCTACTGCTTGTTATGCTAAGTGCTACCAGTACACTAGGAATTAGGATACTTACTTTTAGAGGTGTCTAATTAGCTGAGTAAGCTAATGATTCCAAGTGGAATCACTTAAAATCATGCACTATACATAGAGCAATCAATTTAGCAATTGAATCATTACTCATGATTTTTTAGGGCCTCTGGAGAGTTTGACAAGTGAGTGCTTCGACGCCCTTTTATCCAAATTGGCTGAATGGATTTCCTTCACAATTTGTGAGCCTATAGATAACTTGAAGTGGATTCCAACAAGCTATAGATAATTGAAAATAATGGAGAAAGGACTGAGATATGAGTAGTACAAGTTGGCAGTTATGAATGACTATAACACAGAGTAGATGAACAATGTAGATCTATTGTATTACTTGTTGTGTTTACAAACTTTTAAACATCAAAGTACACAACGAAACATGATGAGACCTGCCAAGATCTTCAAAACACCAACCAAATATTTCCAAACTTCAAAAACAAACTTTCCACCAAACTTTCAAAAAAAAAGAAATAGGTCACTGTAGCAAAATGACCATCAGAAACTCTCTAAGTAGAGTTTGATAGAACTAATCATATATTCTAAAATTAGACTCTGAGTAGCATGCTTTAAAACAAAAAACATCAAAAAAGGTGGAGTATAGCTCCAGAACAACCAGCTTGAAGTCAAGTTAAGAGAAGGCCTACAACAGCAAGGTATGACTAACTCTCAGAATTGAAAACTGATGTACAAGAGCAAGACAAATTCAAGTTCTATGCAATATTTTGATATGGATAGAAATTGTAGGAACTTCAAGTGAAATCGCTCAAAAAGACCTCATAACAACTGAGATATGAAAGTTTGAAGAGAGGTATGTCAGTGATGAGACACCAGATAGACACAAGAAAGAAGATCTACAAAAATGCCTACTTGCGTGGAGTTTTCTCATTGAAAATTGTAGAAAAACTGATGTAGTTATATAGTACAAGTTGTAAGCCTCGCAACGCAACAAGAATCACTCAATTTGGACACCTACACTAAGAGAACCACACTTTTTATTGAGAGGCTATCAGCAGAAGCGCCTTCCTTGTCTAAAAATAGACACCTCTCCTTTCCTTCTACTTTTATCTACTTTTGCTCTAAATTTGGAGATGTGAACGCCTCCACATTCTATTTTTCATAACTAATAAGATCCACAAGCTTCCATATACCATTTTTAATAATTAATAAAATCCACAATACTACAAGACTACTTTAGAGCTTGTTTTTATGTAACATTTCCCCCCTCAAGCTCTAAATCCAAAGCTTTGATTTGCTTAAGCTTCTTAGCATCTACTTCTTTTGTAATTATGTGTGCTAATTGATCTTTAGTTCCAAAATGTTGAATATCAATATCTTCATTCACCACCTTCTCTCGGATATAGTGATAGTGCACTTCAATGTGTTTTGTTCTTGCATGGTATACTGGATTAGATGCGAGCTGTAATGAACTTACATTATCTCCAAAGAGTAGTGGACGTGTTGTAGATAGATTCATATCTTCATAAAGCTTCAAATACCACATAATCTCACATGTTGCATTTGTAAGACTTCTATATTCAGCGTCTATGCTTGAAAGTGCTACTGTAGGTTGTTTTTTAGAACTCCATGAAACCAAATTATTACCTACAAATATCAGATATCCACCTGTACTCCTTCTGTCATCCTTATTTCTAGCCCAATCTACATCACTGTATGCTTTCAAATCCAAACCTTCATGATATTTATAGCCCAGACCTTCATTTAATGTACCCTTCAAATATCTCAAGACCCTTTTAGCTACTTGCATATGTACATTGGTGGGTTTTTTCATGAATTGAGACAATGTACTTACACTAAATGTAATATCTGGCCTTGTTAAAGTTGCATATATAAGAGAACCAATCAAAGACCTGCAAATAAGTGGATCTTCTAAAGGTTCATCCTCTTCAACATTGTACTTCACATTGGGTTCCATCAGATTACTGATCCTCTTGCAATTCTCCATGCCATATTTCTTTAACAAATATGAGATATACTTCCTTTGTAGAAGATATACGCCATCTCCCTTCTTCATAACTTCGATTCCAAGAATGTACATCAGTTCTCCTAAATCTGAAATTTTAAACTCAAATCCAAACTCTGCTTTGATCCTGGCTATCTCACCTTCATTTTTTCCTATTATTATCAAGTCATCCACATAAATTGTGATATAAACAATCAATGATCCTTCAACCTTAACATACAAAGAAGTATCTGCATTTGAACACATGTATCCCTGCTTTTCAAGAAACTTTACCAATCTAAAATTCCAAGCCCTTGGAGCCTGCTTAAGACCATACAATGCTTTCAAGAGTTTACATACATGTGTAGGCTTCTTAGGATCTTCATAAGCTGCAAGTTGCTCCATGTACACATCTTCTTTTAAATCACCATTGAGAAATGCATTTTTTATATCTAATTGATAAAGATTCCATACTTTGCTTGCAGCAACACTTATTAATGTCCTTATTGTTGATATCTTGGCAACAAGAGAAAATGTCTCCTCATAATTGATGCCATAACTTTGTGCATAACCTTTACAAACAAGCCTTGCTTTATATCTACTTACTAAACCATCACTGTTTCTCTTTATCCTGTACACCCATTTGTTACCAATTACCTTCATGTTAGGTTGCCTTGGAACTAAACTCCATGTATTGTTCTCATACAAAGCTGTCATTTGTTCATCCATTGCTTTAACCCATTTCTTTACCTTTGATGCTTCTTTAAAAGTTGTTGGTTCTTGCTCCTCAAGAAGTTTTGCAATATAAGCTTCATGAGAAAATCTTTGAGGTTGGCTTCTTTCTCTTACTCGATACCTTGATAGCTTCTTGTTCTACCATGCTTTTCTTGCCTTCGAGTTTGAGTTCTTCTTGATGTAGAACCTTCACTTTCTTCTTCCCGTGACTCAATTTCCTTTGAAATCAAATCGAGAATTTTTTTCAACTTCTGATTGGGGGGAGCTACCTCTTCATGTGTAATTTGACTCTCTAGTGAACTTGGAGAACTTGGCTCTTCTTCGTGACTTCTTGTAGTTTCTTCTTCATCTACCTGCACTTCATGTTTATATCAAGATTTATCTTCATGAAAAATAACATATCTTGAAATAATTACCTCTCCCGTATCTGGGTTCACACATCTATATCCTGGTTGCCCTTCTGCCATACCAATGAAAACCATTTTTTGTGACCTTGGATCCAACTTTGACCTTAACTGTGGTGGAACATGAACAAAGCATATGCTTCCAAAAATTCTACAATTAGCAATATCTGGTTTTGATCCATAAAACAATTTATAAGGTGCTTGTTGTACATGACTTTGAGTAGGTGGTAATCTGTTCATCACATAAACTGCCATATTGCATGCTTGAGCCCAAAAAGTAAGTGGTAAGTCCTTTTCATTTAACATGCACCTACCCATCTCCAAGATAGACGTGTTTCTTCTTTCGGCCACACCATTTTGTTGAGGTGTGTATCTGTTTGTAGTCTCCTTTTTAATTCCTTCTTCCTCCAAAAATGCAAGAAATTGATTAGAAAAATATTCACCTCCTCCATCTGATCTCAACCTTCTTATGCTTCGACCTGTTTGCTTTTCAACCAATGATTTAAACTTCTTGAATATGTCAAACACTTCGGATTTGTATTTCATAAAATAAATGAATGTAAACTTTGAGAAGTCATCAGTAAATGTTACAAAGTACTTGCTACCTGCCATGGACTCTTCTTGAGATGGACCTCATACATCAGTATGAATCAAGTCCAAAATACCTCTACTTTGCAATCTTGCTTTTGAAAAAGGACTTCGTACATGTTTTCCAAACTGACATGCCTCGCAAACAAAATCCAAATCTTGCTTAGGTAATTGTGGTAAACCTTCAACCAATGATTTCTTTGCAATATCTTTTAACCTGCCAACACTGATGTGTCCTAATCTTTTATGCCATAAATCCAATTGACTTACTTGAGTCCCATTAACTATTGTATAACCTGCATAATCTAGAACTTCAACCTCATAAGCATATAATATGTTAACCTTTTGTCCTTTTATAACAAAATTCCCATCCTTCTTCTGATAAGCCTGCCATTGATTATTGTCAAAATCGACCTTTACTCCATTGTCCTCCATCTATCCAACTGAAATCAAATTTCTTGTAATTGTAGGAACAAACAAAACATCTCTAAGAGTTACATGTTCATTAAGTGGACAATCGCCAATGTAAACTACTTCATGCTCAGTACTATCTCCTGTAGCAACTGTGACTCTTGAATCAGGTTTGTGTAAGTTCACAAACATATTCATGTTGTGACTCATGTGGTTTGAGCAACCACTATCTACATACCAAGTTTTGTTGTTTACCTTCCTCTTATGTATCTATGTATGCATAGCCATAAGAACGTTTTCCTTCTATGTTTGAGCCTCCTCTTGTACTATGTTGTTGTTGTTGTGATGCATGTGATCTTGGCCTCTTCCTCTTTGTCGTCCTCTAAACCCACATCTTCTATTCGAATTGGAGAAGCAATCCCCGGCATAATGACCAACTTTACCACAATAATGGCAAGTAAAGTTACCTTGCTGGTTTGGTTGAGTCTTTTGACTTTGTTGTGTTGTTCTTCATCCTCTAGTAGCATTGAAGCTTCCTCTTCCTCTTGCATTGTTGTTGAATCTTCCCCCTCCTCTCCAATTTCCTCTACGTCTTGGTCTATTTGATGAAGTATAAAGAGCTTGTCCTTGACTACCTCTTTGTGAATGATAAGAGTTGCCACCTTCTATGTTGATTTCTTCAGTCATCATGAGTGTTTGTAAATCTTCAAAGGATGGTAGATTCTCTCGAGTCATGATAGACGTAATGAAAGACTTCCATCTTTCATCTTCTCTCAATCCATTTAACATGCTATTAAACTTGATATCCTCACTAGGAGATGCATTAATAGAGGCTAATGCTTCAATAAGAGATTTTACCTCAAGAACATAATCATTAACTGCTTGTCGTGGCTTCTTTTTTACTCTTGTGAGCTCACCTATAAGTTGTGTTCGCCTCGCTCTGTTGGTAGTTGCAAATAAGCTTTCTAGAGACTCCCAAGCCTCTCTACTAGTATTCAAACCTCTTATATTCCCAAGCATAGTATTCGAAACTGTTTGTGATATAATGAACATAACTCTTTTGTCTCTTTCGATCCATTCTTGCTCTCTTGCTCGATCTACTTGTGTAGGAGCTTCTCGTAATACCGGCTTCACTTCTGTACCTATTATCAATCCCCAAAGACCTTTAGACATGAGATGAGACTCCATTCTAAATTGCCACATGGGATAATTTCTCCCATCAGATAACTTCTCAATCGATGCACTCAACTCTGCCATGTTGAATTGTTCTAAACAAAGAAGATAACTCAATAATTTGTATGAAAGATTTGATAAAACAAAAACAAAAGCTCTGATACCACAATGTTGTGTTTACAAACTTGTAAACATCAAAGTACACAACGAAAGACGATGAGACCTCCCAACATCTTCAAAACACCAACCAAATATTTCCAAACTTCAAAACCAAACTTTCAAAAAAAAGAAATAGGTCACTGTAGCAAAATGACCACCAGAAACTCTCTAAGCAGAATTTGACAAAACTAATCATATATTCTGAAAGAAGACTCTGAGTAGCATGCTTTAGAAACAAAAAACATCAAAACAAGTGGAGTATAGCTCCCGAACAAACAGCTTGAAGTCAAGGTAAGAGAAGGCCTACAACAACAAGGTATGACTAACTATCTGAATTGAAAACTGATGTACGATAGCATGAACACTTCAAGCTCTATAAGAAATTTTGATATGAATGGAGAGTATGAGAGCTAAGGAAACTCCTCCAAGTGAAATCACTCAAAAAGACCTCATAAAGACTGAGATATGAAAGTTTGAAGAGAGGTATGTCACTGATGAGACACCGGTGTTGGGAAGTTGTGGACATAAGGCTGGTGGATCAGTCAGCCATTAAATCCCTCGGCACACGCAGGGTGTATGAGACAATCGTACGTGTTTTAGGTATATTTTTCTTTCGTCTAAGGTAAAAGAACTTCTAACTTACTCTTAAATCTAGGAAATTTGGAATAGATAATTGAAACACTTGAAACGTCTAAGAACCGTAAGGCTGAGCTGCTCTATATAGCTCAATAGCTTCTATTTGATAAGGTGAAACTAAGTTCTCACCGGTAATTTGATCTTTAATTATGTCCTTTTCTTCAATTGTACTTTGTTCTAAGCTCGGTTTTCGCACTAATGCCGGTGGGAATAAGTCGTCGTTGAACTCCGGTTCAGGCAAAACGATAGTAAATAATGGTAATAGTCGAGAAACAAGACGATCGTATTCTATCGGGCGTAAAGACTCGTGAACTATTTTATCTTTAATTATTTCAGGTTCGATATGTTCGTTGTTAGATGAATTCTCAATTGGAGATGGTAACAATGTGCCTAGAATTAAGTGTTCTAATTCGTGCTTCCTATCAGACTCATGTTTAGAACTACTGGTAGTTCCTCTTTCTTTCGACATACGAATGATAAATTAAGAATAAAAATCTATTCCGGGAAGAATCAAGAGAAATTGAAATTAATGCGTTCAGATATCATTGACAAGAATGCTAATGCAAATTAGAATTTGAATTAATCCTAATGACAATAATGGATGATTACAATACTATAAAATGATATAATTTCTCGAAACGATGGCTAACAATAAGTGAATCCTATACAAAGCTTAATCAAGAATAATTTCTATGGATTTAATTCAGATTGTCGGATAATTGAATTGATGAGATCTTCACTTTGCTTCACTTCACTGTACTGCAATTTCTTTTTAATCTTCAATGTTTCTGCAAAGAAACATTAGCATATTAGTATATCTCAATAAAAAAAATCATTAACATTCAAATTTGCATGCTAAAATTATTCATATATATGCTACTAATAAATGTTTGAATTAAATAACTATACTTACTGATACACATGAATATGTTCATGCATATAACTCACTTATGTATATGTTCCTTACTCACTTATGCATATATGCTACCTATACAGGCACACATGCATTTTCTTAGGCACATGCATTAATCATATGCACATACATAATCACACATGCATCTATTTTAACATACATATTTTACTCAAATAGACATGTATCTTATTTCATATGCATTTATTTACTAATGCATTCATATGCATACATATATCTCTATTTTATGCTCTTAAATATTTTAAAGAAGAAAGAAAACTCATCTATGGATTGTTCTAGTCTAGTGCACAAAAAGAGAAAGAAAACACGTTTGACTTTAGTGAAATTCTCTTTCTAGAGGAAGTTCCATAAGTACATTCTAAAATCTATTCAAATGAATACAATTCCAGAAAGGATATCACATGTTCTCGAATGAGAGATATAATGAAGACAATGGATACCATCAACACCATCAGAATCCTTTCATTCTATTTTGCAAGCAACAAGATTTAGGTTTACATGCACTGCAACATTTGATCCTTAATTAACGACTCCCATGTTGAAAACATGAAGACTGCCTTAATTATGTAAAGATTGGAACTATAATCCCACGAGGTGGATAATATAGTTTGTCTGTCATATCGAAAGTCAAAGTCTGTGCAAAAAAAATATCACAAACGCAGGAAGCTATAAGTAAGCAGTGCTTCCATAAGTATTGGTACATGCTATATCATGACAGATGATATAAAGCAATTCGACTTTCAGAGGCCATAGACTATGTCGAGGAAAGACCTATACTTACCTTAAGCAACCCACGATGGTGCAACTGTCAAGTTTTCCACTCACATAACCAAGTTTATCTATTTATAGGAGAAACCCATCCAAAATATGTGCTACCCACCTTCTAGGTTTTACAGCACCGCCGCCACTACACTCTCTCTCTCTACTAATGTCTCGAACAAAAAAAACTGTGCCAATCAGCCACTCTCTCAACCTAATTATCTCTGCAAGTCTACAACCATCAACATCGTCCTCTCTCTTCTCTCTATGCATTCGTGCTGAGCTCTATTGCTGTTAGAAGCCGCCTACACGTGTGACCAGTCCGCCGCCAGGAGGAAGAACAACTATTGCCGCCAGGACGTATACTCTCTCTCACTCCCTACTTGCTTCTCTGGACTCTCTCTCTGCGTGCACTGCGCCTGCCACGGAGAGAAGAGAGTTCAAACAAATTTCTTTTTGTCACTATAACAAGCTCTGTCATGCCGCCGGCTGCACATGTCAATAGTCTCTGACAACATCAGAGCTGTCAGCCAGTAAAACCAATTGCCAAGGGGAAAAGGGTTGAGTCTCCACAGTCCAATCTCACTTAGACCTTCTCTTCATTCTCGCATCAGAGCTGCTGGGAATAGATCCTCTCTCTTCCGATCTATTTCTCTTGAGCGACGCACATTAGAACCAACAGCTAATTGGGTTTCTCTCTAAAAAACAATGCATCAGATAGAGGCTTTGAGGGAGCACAAAAGAAATAAATAATCTCTCTCTCCTATCACGTATATGACTGCCACCAGGGAGGAGGATAATAACTTATAACAGACAGTGACAAATTTCATCAAAGATCATAATAACAAAAAGGAAACAGAAGACGAAAGGAAGAGATACAGAAGACTAAGGGAAGAGATACCTGCAAAGAAACATTAGAAATATGGAGCATAGCACACATATAACTAATCACCAAAGTCAAATTCATACCATTCTTTCAATTTTTGCTTTATCTAACACCCACACTTTAATTTCCCTACTTTCACCACACTTTAAATTAGCTTTATTCACACAACAAACTTGTTCCATTCTTTTAACCATTTTCATGTATACCATTCATTTAAAGTTTCACTTTAACCTCCTTTAATTGCATCTTTTATTCAAACCACTCCTTAAATCCCTTTAGTTACACATCTTCTATAAACCATTCTTTTTCCTAGTACTCATACACACCACTAGATATTTATCCATTTCATTTATCATTTATAATTTAATTAGCTTATATTTCTTATTTTAAATAAATCATTTAATTTAAGTTTAGTGTAAGGGTTTAATTAATTAGAACCTTAATATTTAAATACACTTATATGCTTACAATCATTAATAATAGCATAGATTAATTTTTAAATAATAAATATGTAATTTTTATATATTAATGTTTTTAAATAACATTGATTTTAACCCTTTAAATATAGTAAAACCCTAGAAAACCTATTTGAAACCCATAAGAACCCTTTGAAAATCAATTGAATACCTAGTTAAACCCTAACTTTAACCAGGAATTAATGCTACTAACTTAAATACATATAAATAAATGTAAACCTAGGGTCTTAAACCCATAAATCAATGTTTCTATGGCCTAAACACACATTATTTAAGCAGTTTAGGGTAAACCGTAGTTCGAACTTTTGTTTTCTTCATCCACTTGATCCTGCAAATACTTAACAAGAGATTAGTTCCATACAAAATCATTGTTATAATAGAATTGACCAATAAACAATTTTTTTTTTTTAATTTTTCTAGTCGTCAATGGAAAGGTTGAAATCTTTCCGACATTCGCCCCGTCCAAACCTGCACATCGTCCTCGATGGGCCAACCTGCAGATCATAGAAAGCAATATCAAATTCTTTTGAAACTTATTCATGACTCAAATTCAAATTGTCTGTATATAAAAATGCTTCTATCATTAGTACATCTTCAAATAGCAAAGAAATCTTATAAAATTAGGTAAACTTGAATTTAAACCTTTTCGTTCTATGCATGAATTGGAAACAGGTTTTAGAAAGAAACTATAGAAGTCATTCAAATAGTGTTCGTACTAACTCTTCTATTAACTCTGTTCATAAGTAAAGCATATGTTATATAGGCCTTCTATCCTCATTTCCTAACCATTTGCCATTAAGATACAAAAAACTAACTCCCCTCTAGCATACATCCACCTTATATAGCCCGCTTTTCAAATCAGAAGTGATTTCGAGACCACAACTGATTTATTTGATTTTTCTTTTATCTCATTTTTTTTATCATAATTTTTCTTTTTTGTCATTTTTCCTCTTTTCATATGCAGCAACCATTAATGTACTGCTTTCAATTTTTCTTCGCAACTTTTTTTTATGAAGGGGAAAGGCTTAACCCCTAATCAGAGCAAAGGATCTAGAGGTAAGCTAAAGCAGGAACTAGGATCTCTTTTGCTAAATGGGTCAGATTAAAGGAAGCTTACCTATATAAAACAAGTCTACTTCTACTAGGAGTTGCAAGTTAAGGGTTCCTTCAACTATTCATATGACAGCCATAGGTTTCTAATCCCTATCTTCCTTTCAAGCACATCCCTACTTCAGTGTAAATTCTACGTTTCATAATTTTAAGAGGTTTCTTAACCTAGCTGAAGAATGTACATTTCTAATTTCGATAATGCAGGAAAAACAAAACTTAAAACATTAATCAGGGTTAGAACTGTTTCACCTGATCTATATTGATTCCATCTTTAGTATCGCCTTTCATCCAAATATCGCTTTTATTGCTGGAATTTTTAAACTGCATGTACTTTCTTCAATCTCCTGCACTTCATCTTTATCATAAATCAGTCTGTAATTAATTGGTTCAAAACAAAAAAAACATTTTCAACTCCTGCTATCAAGCAACAATGTAAATATTTTCAAGAAAATTTAATTTTTATAAATAATTTTTTATTTTCATACATGTAAAAGAAATAAATAATAAAAAACATATTTAAAAGAAAATTTAAACATTATGTTTATTAAAAAAAATCATTCTTCATTTCCTTCATCATATATTACATCATAATATTCTTCATTTCTTTGTTTAAATATTTTAATTCTTTTACCTGCAATTAAATTTTTAAGCGGAGTTCCATCTAACTCTCTTAAGGCATACGTTCCATTTTCATAGATTTTGACCACCACATAAGGTCCAAACCAACGCTTTTTTAATTTTCTACGGGCATCATACTGTATATCAAATGTGCTATCATATATCAATACCCAATCATCAATTTTTATTGGCTTTGGCCTTGACCTATGTGATTTATCAAAATACTTTTTATTTTTAAGACGAGAAGCTTTTAATTTTTCTACAGCGTCTTCCAATCTCTCATTCCCTTGCTCTAATTGCTGAATCCTTAGAGCTAACAAGTCTTCAGTAGATAGAGAATCCTTCCAAGGAAGCATAGTCCAAGTAAGAATTTGGGTATTTACTGGGAAAATTGGTTTTTGGCAGTACATAAGCTCTGCCGGCATAAACCCTGTCGTTCTCGTACAGGTCATTCTATCAGCCCACAAAGCAAATGGCAAAAATTTTGGCCAATTCTTCAATTCTCCTTTGCAAGCTTTAGAAATTGCTTTTATGATAGGGGAAGGCCCTCTTTCTATTTTTCCGTTAGCCTCAGGGTTATATGCAGTCATAAGAGCTAAACGAATTCCATGCCTAGCAAAGAATTCCCTAGCCTCTTGCGCATCTAATTCGCCTCTATCGGCTACTATTTTTTCAATATACCCAAATCTCGAAATCACATCTTCTAAAAGAAATTTGCATACATTGAAAGTAGTTTTTGATCTAAGAGCTCAGCCTTCCACATAATTAGTAAGATCTTCACGAGCAAGAACTATGTATCTCATTCTATCAATACCTTTGGGCATGGTTACTAAGTCTACTACCCACTTATAGTGTATGCATGGTGGATACGTAGGATGTAGTGGATCCCTATGCTTAACCGATGAATAAACTTGACATACATCGCAAGAATCCACATAATCCTTTACAGTAACATAAATACCTGGCCACCAGTAACACTCTCTAATTTTTTCATAAGTGGCAACAAAACCTTTATGCCCGGCCCATAAAGTATCATGCATGCTCTTCATAACTTGCATCTGAAGATTCTTAGTACCTAGTACTCTTTGAGGCATTTTGATCTTCCCCCTTGCATGTCTCCAAAGTAATCCATTTTTTAAGAAAAAGTTAAATGCCCTTTTTCTAATATTTCTAAATCTATTTGAAGACCATGAAGGTGATCTAACTAAAGTACTAAGATACTTTCCAATCTCTAGCCACTCTCCTTCATATTCATTTGACTTAAATTGTTCATATACATAAACTTGGGAATCATAATTTATCGTATTAGTATCTACTTTGGCTTCATCATTCTCATCATACCTAGCTCTTGAGAGCATATCAGCAACAGAGTTAGGTTTTCCTAAAATATGAATTAAAATTGGATTGATAAATTTAATATAAGAAATCCAACGAAGCATTGCAATATCCGGTGAAGAACAGTTTGTGATCATTCCAATTAGCGGTAAACAATCTGTCTCCACAATCACATTTGCTCCTATGAAATATTCTTTATCGGACTTTAGAGCTGTGACTAAACCCCAAAGTTCTCTTTTAATTTGAGGATAATTTCTTTGAGTATTATGTAAAATCTTAGCTCCAAATCTAATAGCATATCTTCTACCCTCTTCATCATCTTGACTTATGACCCAGCCAATTCCAATAGGACTAGTATCAACAATCAAAATAATGGGCTTATTATTCGCATAATCTACTCGTTTAAGGATTGGAGCTTCTTGTAGCAACTTCTTTAATCTGCACATTGCTTGAGTATGTTTTTCTGTCCATAAAAAGTTTCTTTTCTTCCTTAATAAATCATAAAGACAGTCAGCTATATGTGCAAAATGTGGTATCCATATAACATAGAAGATACAGGCTCCTAAGAATCGACGAACTTCACTCACATTTTGACATATCTCCGAAATCTTACTAATGGCATCAATTTTTTTAGGGTATGGCTTCCGTCCATAATGGCCACAAAGATGACCTACAATGAGGACCTCATTAACACCAAAAGTAGATTTTTCTATAGATAATGTTAAGCCAACTTGAATAAATCGCTCAAAGATTTTTTTGCAATCAAGGATATGAGCCTTAACAAATCTTCGACAACCATCTTCATCCAGAGTGCTATCTTTCTTTTCTTCCAAGCAACCCTTAATGGGAATGTCATCTATAAAGGGCATAGTAATGTGAGGAATAAAATCGTGCAAAACCAAATTCATTGCACTCATCATGTGTGCTACTGAATTGGTCGCACCTTGAGGTAATGTACACATCCTAACTAATCCCAAAGGTGTTTTCATGGTAGTAATGTCTCTACTCTCTAATGCCAATTGAAATTGATCATACCCAGAGTAGAGATCAACCATTGAATATATAGAATTGCCTGAAAATGCTTCCGCAAATTCATCCACAATTGGACCTGTACCCACATTTCTAATAGTCACTTTATTAACTGGTTGAAGATCTTGGATAAACCGAAGTTTTCCATTCTTCTTAGGTATAGTAAACCAACGGTTTGAATAGGGAGCTGAAGAGGATTCTAAAATATGCATATGAATTTTTTCTTTAAGTAATCTAATCAGCTCTGGAAGATGAGCTTTAGGTACAGGAATAGGGTGCAAATTCCAAGGAATATGGGGAATAGTGAAAATAATCATTGGTGAAACTATCTTAGGATCTGCACATCCTATCTCTGAAGGCTCAAGAGAAAATGCTCTTCCATGTTGCTCAATAATCTTTAGAAAATACTCTTTTTCTGCTGGAAGAAGGAAACCACTAGCATCTAATTTAATTTGATTTAAGGATTCTTTAGTAAATACATGGCCAATATTTGTTGGATTTCTGAGGATTGGCTCATGACTTACATTCTTTATAATATCATTACTGAATTTTGGTAGTGGTTGAGCTACGGGTTTTACCTTCTTACTAACAGTTTTGTATTTGGTCTCCACTAAGGCATCATACTCATGATCAATACTAGAGGCATATTCCTGAATTAATGCATACATATCAAGTGAAGAGATAAGAATATGGGAATTAGACTTATTTTGATAACAAAGTTCTAATTCTTCTAATGTTGAAAAGCAATGTGTAGTTTCAATAATATGTTCAATACTTTCATCCATTAATAGATCTCCTTTGATTTTCAAATGTTTTTCGTATTTTTTTCTAAGTTTTCTAGGAATTTGTTTAAAATGAAAAATATTTAAAGTAGCAGACGGAAAATAAACAGTCATTTTATCTAAATTTTGTACAAGATTTTGCGAGATTTCGAACCAAAGTCCACTGTCATCTCGCTCAACAGTGGCATTTATTCGAAATCCTGATCTAAGTGTCTTAAAGGAGTTTTTCTTAAAGACCTACGATTACGAGGATGGTTTATACAAAGCGTCATGAATTGAACAGATTTAAGGCCATCACGAGAACGAATTCTTGCAAAAGCACTTCCATCATCTAATACTTTTGTCTCCATTCTTTGTTCACAAATGAACGGCTGCCCCAAAATAATTGGGTACGAGCAGTCATCATGAACGAAGAAATTATGTTCCTCTTTAACATCTCCAATAGTAATAGGAACATTTGCACAAGCTCCTAGTAGATAACCAGAAGCATTGTTGGCTGCCTTCATTTTCCACCCATGGTCCCTATCTATGGGCCATTTTCCCTCATTATAAATTTCTCTTGAGACTACATTGATTTCTGATCCTGAATCGATTAATGCTACTTGTGGTTTATTATTATTTCCTATCTTAACCATAGTTTCAGTAGTACCCCTAGCCCAATGTTTCTTAGTGTAATGGCTATTTGGGTCCTCATTTCCTTTTTCCAAATGTCCAATAACAGGTCCCAAATAATTTCTACGATCAGACGATTCTCTATACTCAGATTCATTTATTTGTACAACACTCACTTTCGGTTCATCCTGATCTTTTCTTTCCTCCATTTCAATATCTTCCGTTCTATACTCTATAGGTTCTCTTCGTCTTTTAATGATACTCATGAAATCTTCCTTCACATCTGTTCTTGAAAATGCTAACCATTCCTCTAATGTCATGGTTACCTCTGCCTTCATGATTTTCTCATCCATAACTTTCCGAATATCTATTTGCTTCTCGATTTGCGAGATCAATCGGAAAGTTGGAGGTTTCTTTTTCGGTTTTTCTTCCTTACTTCCTTCTTCTCGTATGGGTTGTGTTTCATTTGGTTTATCTTGACTTCTATCTTCACTTGTAGTTTTCTTTTCTAAATTTTCTCCTACTTTCTTTCCTTTACCCTTATTTTGAGACTTCTTTTCTTGTTCTTGTTGTTTTGGTTCTTGACTAGGCTCCATCATAGGCGGTTCTTTAATTGTATCAGTCGTTTCACCCTCTTTTCTAGCCCTAGTTGTTCGTTTAGACTGTCCCTCTTCATCCCGTTTCCTCTTCTCATCTATATTAATTTCGTGGGCATAAACTGAGAACATGTCTACTGGCTCATTCCAACATGTTTTTGATCTAATATCCGAGCTCGTAGCATATAAGTTCTCAACAGATAACTTGCCTCTACTAGCAGTATCATAAACCTGCTCCCAGAAATCACAATTAGAGTCTTCACTATCCAGCCTACAAGCATATGTATTTTGGCTTGTGGAGGCTTCAAAGAAGGTTTTCATACCTCCTTTTCCATAGTTTGATGCCAAAGGCCTTTTTGTTACATAGTCACAGATCTTTCGATCTACTTCTGTGACCCAATTCTTATCCTTGGCCTCTTTGAATAAGTTGCATGTCCAGTGTGGATGCTCCAAATCATCACACCAGAGACATCGACGCGCTTGATTAAATGGTCTTCTAGCTGGCATCTGATTCCTAGGATTTTGTTCTAATTCTTTTGGTTTCTCTTGATCTCTCAATTTAAGCTCTTGCATGCTCTTTATAGTAGCTATTTCAGTTGCCAAAGTCTCCACATGTTTGACAAGTGATTCTACTGATGTTTTTAACATTGTAATTTCAGAGTCATCCTTTCTAGGGTTATGAGGAGTGGGGTCATTATCTATCTTTCCTGGCACATCTCTTTCATATATTCTTGGAGTTTGTATCTGATTTCGCTCCTGTCTTTGGGCTAACCTATGGACAGTTGCTCTTACATTATCCCAATTTCCAGTAAGCCCACTTGCAGTCGCTCCATCCTCAAGCATTGGTTCTAGCTCTCGTCTAAGAGATGGATCTAGCATGTTTAGAAAATTTCTTAATTTATCTGGTTCAAGAGCTGTTCTGTCTGCTTGAGGCATTTGGTTAAATTTGATATCAAATTCAGCTAATCCCTGAGTTATGTGTTGGTCTAACTTTGTGGTTCCTACCCACCGCATAAATGTGGCTCTATTATTCTTACTGTAATCTTCATGCGAAAATTCAGTAAGAAGCCGAGTCTTGAAATCCACCCAAGTCATGTTTGGTTGGACTACTCGCAATTGGATTCTCTCTCTAGTGAACCCATGAGCAATTCGTATAAAGGTATCTTTTTTATTGTCTTCAGGTAACCCATATTGTTATGTCAATTGTTCATAATATTTAAGATAAGCTGTTACATTTATTCCAGTAAATTCCCCCCTATCTGTTTTAATGGCATCTATGATCTTCCAAATTCGTTGTTCTTCAAAGTGATCTGCCATAGTGGATAAGTCTAACTTTATAGATAAATAGGAAATATACTTATATAATTCTCGTAATAATCCGTCTATATTTTGATCCTGATACGACTCCGTGGTAAAAGAAACAGAAAGAGAGAAAATATTCCTACTTCTTTGCCAACAAAACTAAAGAAAAATTTCCTACTGCTTTAGAAAAAAAACTTTCCTACTATTATGCAACAGAATAAGAAAAAATATACCTGATCAGCCAATTTGATGAAGAGGTTCGTTGTGAATGTGCTCAGTGCAAAATCTTTTCATGCATGTGCAATCGTCACTTTTATGAAAGTTGATGGATAAAGGAGACGTGACGAGGATCAATCAGCTGCAGCTACAACGGATGTCGATACTCCTTCTTCAATCGTCAAATTATCTATATATGCATATGCAAATCAAAATGTAAATATACCTTTATACCTACAATGTCATGCTGAACCTTCACGTCGGGTTCACCAAGATGTCGGGAAGTTGCGGACATAAGGCTGGTGGATCAGTCAGCCATTAAATCCCTCGGCACACGCAGGGTGTATGAGACAATCGTAGGTGTTTTAGGTATATTTTTCTTTCGTCTAAGGTAAAAGAACTTCTAACTTACTCTTAAATCTAGGAAATTTGGAATAGATAATTGAAACACTTGAAACGTCTAAGAACCGTAAGGCTGAGCTGCTCTATATAGCTCAATAGCTTCTATTTGATAAGGTGAAACTAAGTTCTCACCGGTAATTTGATCTTTAATTATGTCCTTTTCTTCAATTGTACTTTGTTCTAAGCTCGGTTTTCGCACTAATGCCGGTGGGAATAAGTCGTCGTTGAACTCCGGTTTAGGCAAAACGATAGTAAATAATGGTAATAGTCGAGAAACAAGACGATCTTATTCTATCGGGCGTAAAGACTCGTGAACTATTTTATCTTTAATTATTTCAGGTTCGATATGTTCGTTGTTAGATGAATTCTCAATTGGAGATGGTAACAATGTGCCTAGAATTAAGTGTTCTAATTTGTGCTTCCTATCAGACTCATGTTTAGAACTACTGGTAGTTCCTCTTTCTTTCGACATACGAATGATAAATTAAGAATAAAAATCTATTCCGGGAAGAATCAAGAGAAATTGAAATTAATGCGTTCAGATATCATTGACAAGAATGCTAATGCAAATTAGAATTTGAATTAATCCTAATGACAATAATGGATGATTACAATACTATAAAATGATATAATTTCTCGAAACGATGGCTAACAATAAGTGAATCCTATACAAAGCTTAATCAAGAATAATTTCTATGGATTTAATTCAGATTGTCGGATAATTGAATTGATGAGATCTTCACTTTGCTTCACTTCACTGTACTGCAATTTCTTTTTAATCTTCAATGTTTCTGCAAAGAAACATTAGCATATTAGTATATCTCAATAAAAAAAATCATTAACATTCAAATTTGCATGCTAAAATTATTCATATATATGCTACTAATAAATGTTTGAATTAAATAACTATACTTACTGATACACATGAATATGTTCATGCATATAACTCACTTATGTACATGTTCCTTACTCACTTATGCATATATGCTACCTATACAGGCACACATGCATTTTCTTAGGCACATGCATTCATCATATGCACATACATAATCACACATGCATCTATCTTAACATACATATTTTACTCAAATAGACATGTATCTTATTTCATATGCATTTATTTACTAATGCATTCATATGCATACATATATCTCTATTTTATGCTCTTAAATATTTTAAAGAAGAAAGAAAACTCATCTATGGATTGTTCTAGTCTAGTGCACAAAAAGAGAAAGAAAACACGTTTGACTTTAGTGAAATTCTCTTTCTAGAGGAAGTTCCATAAGTACATTCTAAAATCTATCCAAATGAATACAATTCCAGAAAGGATATCACATGTTCTCGAATGAGAGATATAATGAAGACAATGGATACCATCAACACCATCAGAATCCTTTCATTCTATTTTGCAAGCAACAAGATTTAGGTTTACATGCACTGCAACATTTGATCCTTAATTAACGACTCCCATGTTGAAAACATGAAGACTGCCTTAATTATGTAAAGATTGGAACTATAATCCCACGAGCTGGATAATATAGTTTGTCTGTCCTATCGAAAGTCAAAGTCTGTGCAAAAAAAATATCACAAACGCAGGAAGCCATAAGTAAGCAGTGCTTCCATAAGTATTGGTACATGCTATATCATGACAGATGATATAAAGCAATTCGACTTTCAGAGGCCATAGACTATGTCGAGGAAAGACCTATACTTACCTTAAGCAACCCACGATGGTGCAACTGTCAAGTTTTCCACTCACATAACCAAGTTTATCTATTTATGGGAGAAACCCATCCAAAATATGTGCTACCCACCTTCTAGGTTTTACAGCACCGCCGCCACTACACTCTCTCTCTCTACTAATGTATCGAACAAAAAAAACTGTGCCAATCAGCCACTCTCTCAACCTAATTATCTGCGCAAGTCTACAACCATCAACATCGTCCTCTCTCTTCTCTCTATGCATTCGTGCTGAGCTCTATTGCTGTTAGAAGCCGCCTACACGTGTGACCAGTCCGCCGCCAGGAGGAAGAACAACTATTGCCGCCAGGACGTATACTCTCTCTCACTCCCTACTGGCTTCTCTCGACTCTCTCTCTACGCGCACTGCGCCTGCCACGGAGAGAAGAGAGTTCAAACAAATTTCTTTCTGTCACTATAACAAGCTCTGTCATGCCGCCGGCTGCACATGTCAATAGTCTCTGACAACATCAGAGCTGTCAGCCAGTAAAACCAACTGCCAAGGGAAAAAGGGTTGAGTCTCCACAGTCCAATCTCACTTAGACCTTCTCTTCATTCTCGCGTCAGAGCTGCTGGGAACAGATCCTCTCTCTTCCGATCTATTTCTCTTGAGCGGCGCACATTAGAACCAACAGCTAATTGGGTTTCTCTCTAAAAAAAATTGCATCAGATAGAGGCTTTGAGGGAGCACAAAAGAAATAAATAATCTCTCTCTCCTATCACGTATATGACTGCCACCAGGGAGGAGGATAATAACTTATAACAGACAGCGACAAATTTCATCAAAGATCATAATCACAAAAAGGAAACAGAAGACGAAAGGAAGAGATACAGAAGACTAAGGGAAGAGATACCTGCAAAGAAACATTAGAAATAAATGGAGCATAGCATACATATAAATAATCACCAAAGTCAAATTCATACCATTCTTTCAATGTTTGCTTTATCTAACACCCACACTTTAATTTCCCTACTTTCACCACACTTTAAATTAGCTTTATTCACACAACACACTTGTTCCATTCTTTTAACCATTTTCATGTATACCATTCATTTAAAGTTTCACTTTAACCTCCTTTAATTGCATCTTTTATTCAAACCACTCCTTAAATCCCTTTAGTTACACATCTTCTATAAACCATTCTTTTTCCTAGTACTCATACACACCACTAGATATTTATCCATTTCATTTATCATTTATCATTTAATTAGCTTATATTTCTTATTTTAAATAAATCATTTAATTTAAGTTTAGTGTAAGGGTTTAATTAATTAGAACCTTAATATTTAAATACACTTATATGCTTACAATCATTAATAATAGCATAGATTAATTTTTAAATAATAAATATGTAATTTTTATATATTAATGTTTTCAAATAACATTGATTTTAACCCTTTAAATATAGTAAAACCCTAGAAAACCTATTTGAAACCCATAAGAAACCCATTAGAACCCTTTGAAAATCAATTGAATACCTAGTTAAACCCTAACTTTAACCAGGAATTAATGCTACTAACTTAAATACATATAAATAAATGTAAACCTAGGGTCTTAAACCCATAAATCAATGTTTCTATGGCCTAAACACACATTATTTAAGCAGTTTAGGGTAAACCATAGTTCGAACTTTTGTTTTCTTCATCCACTTGATCCTGCAAATACTTAACAAGAGATTAGTTCCAAACAAAATCATTGTTATAATAGAATTGACCAATAAACATTTTTTATTTTTTTTTTAAATTTTTTTGGTCGTCAATGGAAAGGTTGAAATCTTTCCAACACCGGATAGACACAAGAAAGAAGATCTGCAAAATCACCTACTTGCGTGGAGTTTTTTCGTTGTAAATTTGCAAAAGCTGATCTTATTATATATTACAAGTTGTAAGATTCGCAACGCAACAAGAATCACTCAATTTGGACACCTACACTAAGAGAACCACTCTTTTTCTTGAGAGGCTATCAACAGAAGCGCCTTCCTTGTTTAAAAATAGACACCTCTCCTTTCCTTCTACTTTTATCTACTTTTATCTACTTTTGCTCTAACTTTGGAGATGCGAACACCTCCACATGTTATTTTTCATAACTAATAAGATCCACAAGCTTCCATATACCATTTTTAATAATTAATAAAATCCACAAGACTACAAGACTACTTTAGAGCTTGTTTTTATGTAATATTAATGAACAATGTTGTACAAGATCATAGGCTTGACAATCATAGCCTAATGATGATGAGTGGTGTAGGCTACAATGTAGACCTCACACTCTTACAAAATGGCAATGGAGAACTCGGGAATTGAGACTTCTACAAACAACTTTTTCAAGCCACTTTTTATAAGTGCTACATTCAAACTTGAATTTGAATTCAACTTTGGCTCTCTCTAAAAGTAATCCACCAATCTAGGAGTTATTCTCTCTAACATAAAGTCTTTATTTCTCAACTAATGAACTCCACGGGTTTTTTGAAATTTACAGAGATTCTTCCAAGATAAAAATAACTTTTATAGATGTAGTAGATAAAATTCTCCTACCAATGGTTTCCATGGAGCATCAATTGTTCATGAATCTTCTAGCCAAATGTGTAGGTTTGCACATTGCATCAACAATATAGATGTTAAAAGTCAAGCTTCAAGCTAAAAAATTCGTGGGGAATCTTTTATGGACATGTGGAGCAATCAAAGGAAGCCAAAAGCCACGAGATTCCATCAAGAAGAGTCACTCAACCACTCCCCAAGTCATCTCAACTAATTCCTCCAAGTTAGGAGGCTGATTTGGAAAGGTAGTTCCTAGATTTTAGGGGCACACCTCTCGCTATAAAAGGAGCATGTATCCCGACTTCTTTTGGGCCATCTTCTTGGAGTTTTAGCTCATGTAAAGTGAGCACTAAGTGCTGGAGTTGTGATAAGCAAGCCCCTTGCTTAAGCAACCCCCTTGCTTGCTTGTTTGTTTTCTTTTAGTAGGCATATCTATGTGTGTGCGCAGGCAGTGTTGCAACTCTCTACCCCTGAGTTGTTAGCATTGGTTCTCCCTCATATGATATCCATTTGATGTAATTCTTGTCTCATTGGATAGCTATAAGAGTCTATTTTATGCTTACCAATTCTCTGGAGCATTCTCTGAGTAAGCTGGGAGCAACATTCATTTTAGTGAAGTTGTGTGATTGATATCTCTCTCTTTGTGTAGGCTCTGTTGGAAATATTTTGCTCTCTCTTGTAAGGGCTGGTTCTCCTTCTCTATGTATCCATTTGCTATGATTTTGGTGTCATTGGGTAGCTATTAGAGTGCTCTAAAGTTGACTCAAGTTTGAGATTCATTCTCTGTATAATCTCTGAGAAAAGTTTGCTGGAGTGAAGTGAGGTCTCTGCTTGACTAGCAGTTGTGAGCATTCAACTAGCTCATGTTGTAGACATTGTTTCTCTTTGTGTAAGCATCCATTTCAAGTGAAATTTGTTTTGTTGGAAAGCTCTTGGTGTCTACTACAGGTCTACAAAAGCTCACTGGAGTTCTCTGCATAAGCTCTGAGTAAGAGCATTTTTGGTGTGCAGAGGTCAAAGAAGGATACCTGTGGAGGTCATTCGCGCTTCATCGTTGCTTAGGGGTTGAGATACTTCCCCCATCAGTGGTATCAGAGCATTTGGGCATCTTGGAGGTATCACATACAAGCAAGAAGACCTCTTGGAGTTGGTGGTTCAAGATTTGCATCAACAAAAGCTTCTTGGAGGTAGCTCACATCAAGGGGGAGCTATTCTACTCAAATTTGCAAGAGCACAAGGTGTCCATCTAAGGAAAGCTTTGGATTGAGGTAACCTCAGAGCCTCATTTTCATTTTACACACATTGGAGCATTAGCCAAGGGCTAGGTCAAGTATCAAAGACTAGATATGGGAGACTTCAACACTCAAATTGAAAAGCTAGACAAAGGTAACTATCAACCATGGAGATTTAGGGTCTCCAACTATCTTATGGGCAAGGGCCTTTGGGGGTTGATTAGTGGAAGTGAACCAAGACCTAGGTTGGATGAGAATCCAACCAATGACCAGAGAAGGGCCTTTAGGGAATGGAATGAAAGAGACAAGAGGGTTATCTTTATTCTTTCCCAACACATTAGCAATAGCATGATCGGCCATATCCAAGACTTGGATTCAAGCATGAAGGTATGGGAGACACTTGAAAGGCTTTATTCAACAAGCACCAAAGCAAGGAAGATCCAACTCAAGAATGAGCTCAACAACCTTAGGAAGAGCTCAGGGAGTAGCATAAATGACTACATACTTAAGGTCAAGGAGTTATCAGATGCATTGGGATCCATTGGAAGCCACGTAGACGATGACGATCTTGTGGCTTATACTCTCAATGGTTTGAGAGATGATGAGAAGTGGAAGCCCTTTACCACTTCAGTTTATGTAAGGGATAATCTTCCCGATTTTGAGCAATTGGTTGCTCTCATGGTCACCGAAGAAATGAACATAGGTGGAAGTTCAACTAAAAGCAAAGATGCACAAGTTTTCTATGCAGGTAATCAAAGGGGCAAAGGAAGACAAGGACAAGGAAGGGGCAAAGGAAGGTTTGGAGGAAGGCAAGGCCACTCAAGAAATCAAGGACATGACCAAGGCACCTCATCACAAAGAGGGAGAGGAAGATCAAGAGGAAGAGGAGGACGACATCAACAAAACAGGAATCAAGATGGCGAAGGATGTTACATATGTGGCAAGTTTGGCCACTATGCTAGAGATTGCTACCAAGGAGGAAACCAAAGGAACTATAATCAAGGTTCTTCATACAAAGGCCAAGGTAATTATGCTTCTACAAGTTCAGAAAATGACAATCTCTTGATGATGCACATGAATGGGAATTCAAGCAAAGTAGATAACACTTGGTATATTGATAGTGGCCGTAGCAACCATATGAGTTGCAATGCTTCTTGGTTTACTAATCTACACGTTCCCAAAGGTAAAGGACATGTAGAAACAGGTGATGATACAGCCCATGAGATCTCCCATGTTGGAGATGTAGCTTTGGATGACAAGGAGGAAGGAAGATGTCTCAAGGATGTCTTGCATGTACCTACCATCACAAAGAACTTGGTGTCCGTTGGGCAAATGGTTGAAAGAGGCTATCAAGTAAGGTTCAACAAAGGTGGATGCTTTGTGGAGAACCCTAAGCAAGGTTACAAGGTCATAGCAAGAGGAAAGAAGCAAGGGAGACTCTTCACTTTGGAGGTAAATTCTCATTCTACTCAACATGTCTACTTCACATATGGAAACAAGAGGATTTCGGAGTTGGACTTGTGGCACAAGAGGATAGGTCACATCAACATACAAAGAATGAAGGAAATGCAATTCAAGAGGCTGGTTGAAGGTCTTCCCAACTTTCAAGGACAAGGTATGAAGCATTTATGTGAATCTTGTCAACTAGGGAAGCAAGCGAGACTTCCATTCAAGAAGAGTGGCTACATAAGCCAACATCCATTGGAGTTGATACATACAGATGTGTGGGGGCCAACGAAAGAGCAATCCATTGGAGGTAACAAGTACTTTGTCACTTTTATAGATGATTGCACAAGGATGGTTTGGGTTTATTTCATAAAAAACAAATCAGATGTGTTTACATGTTTCAAAGCATTCAAGGCAATGGTAGAGAAGGAAACAGGTACATATATCAAGAAGCTAAGGTCCGATGGAGGGGGAGAATATTTCTCAAATGAGTTTTCTGATTTTTTAATGGATCAAGGCATCAAGAGGCAAGTAACATGCAGGTACACACCCCAACAAAATGGAGTAGCAGAGAGAAAGAATAGATACATTGCCGAGATCGCTAGAGCAATGCTTAATGAGATGAATGTACCTAACATGTTTTGGAGTGATGCAGCAAATACCGCCGTGTATCTAATGAATAGGGCTCCTACCTCAGGGATCCATGGCTTGACACCATATCAAGCCTATTATGGTAAGAAACCTGATCTTTCCCACTTGAAGATATTTGGATGTACTTGTTATGTACATGTGCCAAGTGAATTGAGGCACAAGCTACAACCAAAGGCAGAAAAGTGTGTGTTTCTAGGATATTCAAATGATCATAAAGGTTACAGGTGCTTCAACCCAAACACAAAGGACTTGAGGATATCAAGGGATGTAGCATTTGATGAGCTACTCCCTTGGTATAAGAAGTATGATTGTATGCAGGACTATGAAGAAGAAAAGCATGGACATGATGAAGAACAAATCGACCTAGAGCTAAGCGGCCCAAGGTGTTCCATCAATGAAGATAGTTCAAGCATGAACTCACCATGGAGGGGGAGATCTTCATCAAGCTATGAAGCACAATCAATCAACAAAGGCAAAGCAACATTGGTGGAGTTGGATGAAGAAGGTAATGAAGTTGAAGATGATGAAGGGCACATGATGGAGAAAGAAGCCACGTCAAAGAAAGAGATCAAGTTCCCAAGGCAAAGGAGGTTTATTCCTCCAAAAGGTGAAGAAAGGAAGTCTTCTAGAGTTAAGTATCCAACTCAAAGGTTTACTTATGATTCATACATGGCAACACATTATGCATATATGAACAAAGTAGTAGAAGATCATGAGCCCGATTGCTATGAAGATGCAAGCAGGTACACCGAATGGAAAGAGGCAATGCAAGAAGAGATCGACGCACTTGAGGAAAATCAAACATGGACTCTAGTGCCCAAGAAGGAGAACATGAAGGTAATAGGTAATAAGTGGGTGTATAAAGTAAAGAGGAATTCAGATGGATCTATTTCTAGGTTCAAAGCAAGATTGGTGGCCAAGGGTTTTGCACAAACCTATGGGGTGGACTTTGAAGAGACATTCAGCCCCGTGGCAAAGATGAGCACCATTAGGACACTCATTGCAATGGCTGCTAGCAAAGGATGGAAGCTCTTCCAATTGGATATCAAGAATGCCTTTCTCAATGGAGACTTGGAAGAAGAGGTATACATGGAGCAACCACTAGGTTTTGTTCATAAAGAGTTTCCACATCATGTTTGTAGGTTGAAGAAGGCACTTTATGGCCTAAAGCAAGCTCCAAGGGCTTGGAACCAAAGATTGGTGGACTATTTGATCAAATGTGGTTACAATCAATGCA
>CM035423.1:63497593-63507593 GCA_020310875.1 Ceratopteris richardii
GTAGCAGCACCTACTCATCTTTGGATTGCATCCACCATCTCTCTTCACAGTGGTATCAGAGCATAG
Source organism: Ceratopteris richardii (assembly GCA_020310875.1). Lineage (NCBI taxonomy): Eukaryota > Viridiplantae > Streptophyta > Polypodiopsida > Polypodiales > Pteridaceae > Ceratopteris > Ceratopteris richardii. The sequence goes on from CM035423.1 coordinate 63,497,660, forward strand.
TCAAGCAACATGGGAGATGGATTTCCATCAACAATTGACAAATTGGATCGAAAAAACTATCTGGCATGGTCTCTAAGGATGGAGGCTTACCTTCAAGGGAGGAATCTATATGGATTCATATCCGGAGATGAAGCAATGCCAACCATGAGGAACAAAGGGCAAACATCACATGAAGAAGTGGAAGGACTTTCGAATTGGTGTTCGAAGGATGCACTTGCAAGGTCCTATATTCTAAACTCAATCTCTGATTTTCTTTTACCTCATGTCAAGGGATGCAAGACATCAAGAGAAACCTGGAATGCACTTGCTTCTTTCTTCTCTTCCAACACTCGAGCAAGGAAGAACCAATTGTGGATGGAGTTCACAACAATGAAGAAAAGCCCGAAGCAAAATGTGACTGATTATGTCACAAAGATGAAGGAGATTTCCGACCAACTTGGAAGCATTGGAGAGGTAATTGAAGAGGAGAAAATCATAAGACAAATCATGAATGGAATCAAAGCAGACGACAAGTGGGAGTCATTCACAACAGCCATGGATTTATACATGGATATGCATGTACCTGACCTCAACACACTCATGGGCCAACTCTTCACTCATGAAGCAAAGATTAGCAAAGGTGGTGAGACTTCAAGAGGTAATCAAACTTCTGCCTTATATTCTGATAAAGCTAAGGTCAAGGACAAGTCAAAGAATAGGAAGAATGAAGATGAAGGAAGCTCTTTCCAAGCAAACTTTGCAGGTAGAGGAAGAGCTAGAGGAAGAGGCAGAGGTGGAAAGCAAGGCAGGGGGAGATTCCAATCATCTCAACCTTGCAACATATGTGGCTTATCTAACCATACTACTGAAGAATGTTTCAGGAACCCGAGGAACTCAAGGGGAAGAGGATTCAATAGAGGTGGCTATGGATCAAATAGAGGTAGATACAATGGAGGCTACAACAACAACAACTACTACAACAACAATTACAACAACAACAACAACTATCAAAGTGGCCATAGAGGAAGAAGAGATTACAATAACTATGCAGAGGACCAAAGTCAAGAAGATTCATTATTGATTATGAATCTATCAGCGAAGAAGGGTAAGGATGATGATCACATATTTTACATTGATTCGGGATGCTCGAACCATGTAGCAGGAAATGTGGCTTTACTTTCTGATTTGGAAGATCCTCATAACAAGCATGAAGTGCAGACAGGAGATGATACAAAGCACTCAGTGGAGTAAATAGGTAATGTGAAGACATCAGATGGGAATATGAATCTCTTAAGCAAAGTCTTTTATGTCCCTACAATTACCAAAAATTTAATAAGTGTTGGATAGATTGTTGAAAAAGGATTGCAGGTTAGATTCAACCGATTTGGAGCATATGTTGAAGACCCAAGGCAAGGCTTTCGAAGGATTTCCAAAGGAGAAAAGACAGGAAGGCTTTTCACTTTTGAATTGGAAGATACAAAGAACATAGCTTTGTTTAGCTATGGATCTCAAACTCTAACAGAGTTGGAGATATGGCACAAAAGGCTTGCTCACATTGGTGAGAGGACACTCAAACAAATTTGCAGGGACCAAAGTGTACTTGGTTTGCCTAATATCACAAGGCAACACATGATTTATAAGTGTGAAGCTTGTCAACTCGGCAAGGCTCATAGACAACCTTTCAATAAGAAACGATATATGTATCAAAATCCTTTGGGTCTAATGCACACAGATGTGTGGGGTCCAAGTAAGGAGCCATCTATATCATGCTCAAGATATTATGTGTCTTTCATAGATGATTGTAGCAGGTGGACCATTCTGTTTTTCATGAAGCACAAGGATGAAGTGTTTAATTGCTTTAGGAAGTATATTGCTCTTGTTGAAAATCAAATAGTTAGGACTTTGAAAAGACTCAGATCAGATGGTGGAGGAGAATACTTCTCTTCTGAATTTGATGCCTTTTTGTATGAAAGAGGCATTAAAAGGGAAGTCACTACAAGGTATACACCCGAAATCAATGGTGTAGCAGAGAGGAGGAACAGAGCTATTGTCGAAGCTGCAAGGTCCACGCTCAACGAAAAGGGATTGCAGAACTACCTATGGGCAGAGGCTGTGTCGACAGCCACATATCTCATCAATAGACTTCCATCTAAGTCACTAGATGGAACCACTCCATATGAAGTGTGGAATGGAAGAAGACCTAGTCTAGAGCATTGCAAAATCTTTGGATGCTTAGCCTATGCTCACATTCCTTCTCAAGTAAGAGGGAAATTGGATCCCAAGGCAGAGAAGTGTGTATTCATTGGTTATGATCAAAACCAAAAAGGATATAGATTGTACAATCCAACCAATAAAGGATTTTCTGTTAGTAGAGATGTAATTTTTTATGAAAACAAATCATGGTTTGATGAGGACAGGAAGTGAAGCTGCCGTATGACTTGGATGAAGATTTTCCATCACTTCAATCAAAGGAGCCAAAGCAGATTGAAGAAAGTGATTCGGAGATTGACATAGAAGACTTGGAAAGACTAAAGCTATGGAAGAACAAAGGTAAAGCAAAGATGCAGGATTCTACATATGGACCCGAGAGCTCACATCAACCACTTAGAAGGTCTTCAAGGGAGAAGAAGAAACCAGAAAGGTTTGGTTATGATACTTCTTTGGTCACCAAGCACTCAATCTACATTGCAAAGGATTCAACCAATGAAGAGCCTACCAGATTCAAAGAAGCACAAAGCAAGAAAGCTTGGAGAGATGCAATGGATGAAGAAATGGAAGCCTTGAAGGAGAATGACAGTTGGGAGCTTGTACCTAACAAGTCATCTATGAAGATAATCGGATCTCGATGGATATACAAAATCAAGAGGAATCCAGATGGAAGTATAAATAGACACAAAGCAAGGTTAGTTGCTAAAGGGTTTGCTCAAACCCATGGTATTGATTATGAGGAGACTTTCTCTCCTGTTGCAAAAATGCCTACAATTAGGGTTCTCATTAGTCTTGCTGCATCTAGAAATTGGAATCTCTATCAACTTGATGTAAAGAATGCTTTCTTGAATGGATGGATTTCTGAGGAAGTGTATATGGCACAACCTGCTGGATATGAGGATGCACATCATCCTAACTATGTATGCAAACTAAAGAAAGCTTTGTATGGATTGAAGCAAGCTCCAAGAGCTTGGAATTTCAGATTGGTGACTTATTTGCAGGACCAAGGATTCAAAGCTAAAAAGGCCGATACCTCTTTGTTCATAAAGAGGAATGGATCTGAAGTGATCTATTTATGTGTGTATGTTGATGATATTATTATCACAGGCAATGATCTTGAAGGAATCAAACAGGTAAAGAGTCAAATGAAGGAGGAGTTCAAAATAAGTGACCTCGGACCACTCACTTATTTTCTTGGATTGGAGTTGATCTACACAGATTCAGGTATATACATCACACAAAGGAAGTATGTCCATGACATGCTCGTCAAGTTCAAGATGGAAAATACCAAGTGTGCAGGTACACCTATGGAGCAAAATCATAAGCTTAGTGCTTATGAAGGAGAGCCAATTGAAGACATCACAAGCTATCAAAGCTTGGTTGGAAGTTTAAACTATGCAACACTCACAAGGGTTGATATATGCTATAGTGTTAGCATATTGAGTCAGTTTATGCATAAGCCGAGAAGACCACATATGGAAGCGGCCAAGCGAGTCCTCAAGTACCTAAAGGGGACCATGAATGAAGGTTTGTATTATTCATATAATTCAGATATTGAGCTAAAGGTCTACTCAGATGCAGATTGGGCCAGATCTAGAGATGATAGAAGAAGCACATCCGGGTATATATCGTTTGCAGGTTCAAAAATCATTTCTTGGTCATCGAAGAAGCAACCAACCGTAGCATTATCTTCTACCGAAGCCGAATATAGAGGTTTGGCTAATGTAACTCAAGAAATCATGTGGTTAAAATCTTTGTACACAGATCTTGGACTTCATTCTTCAACACCTCACATTTTTGGTGACAACACAAGCTCACTACATCTAGCAGCTAATCCAGTATACCATGCTAGAACGAAGCATATTGAAGTCCACTACCATTATGTAAGGGAGAAGCTAATGAGCAAGGATATTCAACTATCCTACATCTCTACAGGTATGCAATGTGCAGACATGTTGACGAAAGCTCTTAATGGTACGAAGTTAAGTAGATTCAAGTTGATGATTGGCTTGCAAGAAATCAAGAACAATTGAAGACTTATTTGATAGCCAAGCATGTTCGGCTTGAGGGGGAGCTGTTGGTGCATTTTACCCAAGACTACATGCTTGATATATTTGATATTATCCTCATTTGTAAGTCACAGGAGTAGTCATGTGAACACCTCTTGTAAAAGAGTACATTTTATCTCTTGTAAATGGAAAAAGAAAAAAGGAAAAGGATGGCTTACCTCATCCATGATGTAAAAGCAAATTCGTGGCTCCAACTACCAAAATCACGAATTTTTGAGCTGAGGGAATCTCTCCTAACTTTGGGGATCACTTTTAGGTGGAGCCATTCGAATTCGAATTCAAAACTCCCTCCAAGAATAGCTATAAAAAGAGCAAGAAGGAAGAGGCGATTAGCAAGCCTTGTACGTGACCACTTCATGTCATTTTGTAGAGATTGAAGAGCTTACTCCATATCTCTATCATTCTACTCCCATTGTGCAAAGATTCATTGCCAATGTGGTTGTAATCATATGTGAATCTATACATGTATTATCATCTACCTCTCTGTTTTGTTCTCTGCTATACGCACTCAGACCAGTACCTTCAGAAGGCCATATCTCGAATTTTACTGAACCTTTTTCCATGATTTAACTTGCGTTGGATAGCTTGTACTGTCTACTTTGTGCATACACATTTTCAAGGTCATTGAATTAATACGCTTGGAGATATTTGCATTTTACTGCTTACTAGTCTATCTCTACAGAGCCCCGAGAATTGTGGGAATGTTCCAGAAATTGATGAAACTTGTTCTCAGTGCTCAGTCCATCATTTGAAGTGTTTTAACTTGGATTGGTAAGCTTGCTAAGTCTATTTGCTATGCCCAAAAGGAATTTTTCTAATTCCTACCAGGTTGAGAGTACTGTTTATTTTTTCCAGCAGGTGTATGTCCAAAAATAGCACGTTTTGGGAGCTAGTCATTTCGCAACTAGTCTGTCTTGACTTAAACTTTTGGGATACATGTTCGAAAGTACTTGGCTGATATTTTGGTGGATTTAGGAAGCTCAAAGGGTCTACTAATCAACTCTGAAGTCTCAGTTGGCTGGTGTGAAGCTGGTTGTAGCAGCACCTACTCATCTTTGGATTGCATCCACCATCTCTCTTCACAGTGGTATCAGAGCATAGTCAAGCAACATGGGAGATGGATTTCCATCAACAATTGACAAATTGGATCGAAACAACTATCTGGCATGGTCTCTAAGGATGGAAGCTTACCTTCAAGGGAGGAATCTATATGGATTCATATCCGGAGATGAAGCAATGCCAACCATGAGGATCAAAGGGCAACCATCACATGAAGAAGTGGAAGGACTTTCGAATTGGTGTTCGAAGGATGCACTTGCAAGATCCTATATTCTAAACTCAATCTCTGATTTTCTTTTACCTCATGTCAAGGGATGCAAGACATCAAGAGAAACCTGGAATGCACTTGCTTCTTTCTTCTCTTCCAACACTCGAGCAAGGAAGAACCAATTGTGGATGGAGCTCACAACAATGAAGAAAAGCCCGAAGCAAAATGTGACTGATTATGTCACAAAGATGAAGGAGATTTCCGACCATTTTGGAAGCATTGGAGAGGTAATTGAAGAGGAGAAAATCATAAGACAAATCATGAATGGAATCAAAGCAGACGACAAGTGGAAGTCATTCACAACAGCCATGGATTTATACATGGATATGCATGTACCCGACCTCAACACACTCATGGGCCAACTCTTCACTCATGAAGCAAAGATTAGCAAAGGTGGTGAGACTTCAAGAGGTAATCAAACTTCTGCCTTATATTCTGATAAAGCTAACGTCAAGGACAAGTCAAAGAATAGGAAGAATGAAGATGAAGGAAGCTCTTTCCAAGCAAACTTTGCAGGTAGAGGAAGAGCTAGAGGAAGAGGAAAAGGTGGAAAGCAAGGCAGGGGGAGATTCCAATCATCTCAACCTTGCAACATATGTGGCTTATCTAACCATACTACTGAAGAATGTTTCAGGAACCCGAGGAACTCAAGAGGAAGAGGATTCAATAGAGGTGGCTATGGATCAAATAGAGGTAGATACAATGGAGGCTACAACAACAACAACTACTACAACAACAATTACAACAACAACAACAACTATCAAAGTGGCCATAGAGGAAGAAGAGATTACAATAACTATGCAGAGGACCAAAGTCAAGAAGAGTCATTATTGATTATGAATCTATCAGCGAAGAAGGGTAAGGATGATGATCACATATTTTACATTGATTCGGGATGCTCGAACCATGTAGCAGGAAATGTGGCTTTACTTTCTGATTTGGAAGATCCTCATAACAAGCATGAAGTGCAGACAGGAGATGATACAAAGCACTCAGTGGAGAAGATAGGTAATGTGAAGACATCAGATGGGAATATGAATCTCTTAAGCAAATTCTTGTATGTCCCTACAATTACCAAAAATTTAATAAGTGTTGGATAGATTGTTGAAAAAGGATTGCAGGTTAGATTCAACCGATTTGGAGCATATGTTGAAGACCCAAGGCAAGGCTTTCGAAGGATTGCCAAAGGAGAAAAGACAGGAAGGCTTTTCACTTTTGAATTGGAAGATACAAAGAACATAGCTTTGTTTAGCTATGGATCTCAAACTCTAACAGAGTTGGAGATATGGCACAAAAGGCTTGCTCACATTGGTGAGAGGACACTCAAACAGATTTGCAGGGACCAAAGTGTACTTGGTTTGCCTAATATCACAAGGCAACACATGATTTATAAGTGTGAAGCTTGTCAACTCGGCAAGGCTCATAGACAACCTTTCAATAAGAAAGGATATATGTATCAAAATCCTTTGGATCTAGTGCACACAGATGTGTGGGGTCCAAGTAAGGAGCCATCTATATGAGGCTCAAGATATTATGTGTCTTTCATAGATGATTGTAGCAGGTGGACCATTCTGTTTTTCATGAAGCACAAGGATGAAGTGTTTAATTGCTTTAGGAAGTATATTGCTCTTGTTGAAAATCAAACAGGTAGGACTTTGAAAAGACTCAAATCAGATGGTGGAGGAGAATACTTCTCTTCTGAATTTGATGCCTTCTTGTATGAAAGAGGGATTAAAAGGGAAGTCACTACAAGGTATACACCCGAACTCAATGGTGTAGCAGAGAGGAGGAACAGAGCTATTGTCGAAGCTGCAAGGTCCACACTCAACGAAAAGGGATTGCCGAACTACCTATGGGCAGAGGCTGTGTCGACAGTCACATATCTCATAAATAGACTTCCATCTAAGTCACTAGATGGAACCACTCCATATGAAGTGTGGAATGGAAGAAGACCTAGTCTAGAGCATTGCAAAATCTTTGGATGCTTAGCCTATGCTCACATTCCTTCTCAAGTAAGAGGGAAATTGGATCCCAAGGCAGAGAAGTGCATATTCATTGGTTATGATCAAAACCAAAAAGGATATAGATTGTACAATCCAACCAATAAAGGATTTTCTGTTAGTAGAGATGTAATTTTTGATGAAAACAAATCTTGGTTTGATGATGACAGGAAAGTGAAGCTGCCGTATGACTTGGATGAAGATTTTCCATCACTTCAACCAAAGGAGCCAAAGCAGATTGAAGAAAGTGATTCGGAGATTGACATAGAAGACTTGGAAAGACTAAAGCTATGGAAGAACAAAGGTAAAGCAAAGATGCAGGATTCTACATATGGACCCGAGAGCTCACATCAACCACTTAGAAGGTCTTCAAGGGAGAAGAAGAAACCAGAAAGGTTTGGTTATGATACTTCTTTGGTCACCAAGCACTCAATCTACATTGCAAAGGATTCAACCAATGAAGAGCCTACCACATTCGAAGAAGCACAAAGCAAGAAAGCTTGGAGAGATGCAATGGATGAAGAAATGGAAGCCTTGAAGGAGAATGACAGTTGGGAGCTTGTACCTAACAAGCCATCTATGAAGATAATCGGATCTCGATGGATATACAAAATCAAGAGGAATCCAGATGGAAGTATAAATAGACACAAAGCAAGGTTAGTTGCTAAAGGGTTTGCTCAAACCCATGGTATTGATTATGAGGAGACTTTCTCTCCTGTTGCAAAAATGCCTACAATTAGAGTTCTCATTAGTCTTGCTGCATCTAGAAATTGGAAGCTCTATCAACTTGATGTAAAGAATGCTTTCTTGAATGGATGGATTTCTGAGGAAGTGTATATGGCACAACCTCCTGGATATGAGGATGCACATCATCCTAACTATGTATGCAAACTAAAGAAAGCTTTGTATGGATTGAAGCAAGCTCCAAGAGCTTGGAATTTCAGATTGGTGACTTATTTGCAGGACCAAGGATTCAAAGCTAGCAAGGCGGATACCTCTTTGTTCATAAAGAGGAATGGATCTGAAGTGATCTATTTATGTGTGTATGTTGATGATATTATTATCACAGGCAATGATCTTGAAGGAATCAAACAGGTAAAGAGTCAAATGAAGGAGGAGTTCAAAATAAGTGACCTCGGACCACTCACTTATTTTCTTGGATTGGAGTTGATCTACACAGATTCAGGTATATACATCACACAAAGGAAGTATGTCCATGACATGCTCGTCAAGTTCAAGATGGAAAATACCAAGTGTGCAGGTACACCTATGGAGCAAAATCATAAGCTTAGTGCTTATGAAGGAGAGCCAATTGAAGACATCACAAGTCATCAAAGCTTGGTTGGAAGTTTAAACTATGCAACACTCACAAGGGTTGATATATGCTATAGTGTTAGCATATTGAGTCAGTTTATGCATAAGCCGAGAAGACCACATATGGAAGCGGCCAAGCAAGTCCTCAAGTACCTAAAGGGGACCATGCATGAAGGTTTGTATTATTCATATACTTCAGATATTGAGCTAAAGGTCTACTCAGATGCAGATTGGGCCGGATCTAGAGATGATAGAAGAAGCACATCCGGATATATATCGTTTGCAGGTTCAAAAATCATTTCTTGGTCATCGAAGAAGCAACCAACCGTGGCATTATCTTCTACTGAAGCCGAATATAGAGGTTTGGCTAATGTAACTCAAGAAATCATGTGGTTAAAATCTTTGTACACAGATCTTGGACTTCATTCTTCAACACCTCACATTTTTGGTGACAACACAAGCTCACTACATCTAGCAGCTAATCCAGTATACCATGCTAGAACGAAGCATATTGAAGTCCACTACCATTATGTAAGGGAGAAGCTAATGAGCAAGGATATTCAACTATCCTACATCTCTACAGATATGCAATGTGCAGACATGACGAAAGCTCTTGATGGTACGAAGTTAAGTAGATTCAAGTTGATGATTGGCTTGTAGGAAATCAAGGACAATTGAAGACTTATTTGAAGGCCAAGCATGTTCGGCTTGAGGGAGAGCTGTTGGTGCATTTTACCCAAGCCTACATGCTTGATATATTTGATATTATCCTCATTTGTAAGTCACAGGAGTAGTCATGTGAACACCTCCTGTAAAAGAGTACATTTTATCTCTTGTAAATGGAAAAAGAAAAAAGGAAAAGGATGGCTTACCTCATCCATGATGTAAAAGCAAATGCAAGGCTCCAACTACCAAAATCACGAATTTTTGAGCTGAGGGAATCTCTCCTAACTTTGGGGATCACTTTTAGGTGGAGCCATTCGAATTCGAATTCAAAACTCCCTCCAAGAATAGCTATAAAAAGAGCAAGAAGGAAG
>CM035423.1:63517593-63522593 GCA_020310875.1 Ceratopteris richardii
AATCAGTTGCTAGGACATATGCTAACCTTTGAGCAAGATGTCAAAGGTGATGGTGATAAGAGTGAAGGTCAAGCAATGTATTCAAAGGATAAGAAGAAGAACACCAAGGGTAAGCAACAAGCAAATGAAGATGAAGGTACAACTAGCCAAGCTAACTTCCTAAGAGGAAGAGGAGGTGGCAAAGGTAGAGGAAGAGGTAGAAGTAGTAAAGATGGAGCCAAAGCTTGCTGGATCTGTGGTAAGACAAATAAATTAGTTCATGATTGTTGGCATAATAATCGGAATAATGGTGGATATAATCAGAACTTTAATTCAAGAGGGAGAGGTGGCAAAAATCAAAGAGGTAATTTCAGAGGTAGAGGTAGTAGAGATTACTTTGGAAGAAATGGAGGTAGAGGATTCCAAAGTCAATCCTACAACAATACCTACTATAATTATGCTTCAGATTAGAAGGAGGATTCAACCTTGATTATGAATGCAACTTGTGAAAGGCAAAGTGAAGACCAAAGAGTCTTCTACATTGACTCAGGCTGGAGCATCACCTAAGTGGTAACATAGCTTTGATGACTGACTTGGAGAATAAGGTAAGTAATCATGTAGTTCAAACACGAGACAATACAAAGCACAATGTGAAGTCAATTGGATTATTGAAGGCCAAGGATGGAAGTACTCTCCTGAGTAAGGTCTTGTATGTTCCTATAATTCAAAAGAATTTGATAAGTGTAGGACAAATTGTTGAAAAAGATTATGAAGAAAGGTTCACTAATGATGGAGTGTTTGTGGAAGACCCTAGCAATGGGTATAAACAAATTGTTTCAGGGAAGAAAGAAGGAAGACTCTTCACATCGAAGATTCAAGGTAATGTTCATCATGCCTTGTTCACTTATGGAGGACATAAGATCTCTGAGTTAGATCTTTGGCACAAAAGGCTTGGACATTTCAATGAAAGAGGTATTAAGGATATGGTTAAGAATGGTTTAGTGCTTAGATTGCCTAATGTTGTAGGTCAACATATGACATAGATATGTGAGGCATGTCAATTAGGTAAGTCTCATAAGAAGTCTTATTCTAAGCATGGTTTCATGTATTCAAAGAAGCTTGAGTTGGTACACACAGATGTGTGGGGACCATCAAAGGATTTGAGAATCAATGGTTCAAGATATTATGTGATTTATGTTGATGATGCTACCAGGTGGATCACTATCTATGTGATCAAAGATGAGTTAGAGGTATTTAATACATTCAGGCATTATCATGTGTATGCAAAAAGAATTACAGGTCAAAAGTTGAAGAGACTAAGGTCAGATGGAGGGGGAGAGTATTTCTCTAATGAGTTCAGTGATTACTTATGGAATGCAGGTATAAAAAGGGAAGTTACTTGCACATACTCTCCTCAACAAAATGGTGTAGCAGAAAGGAGAACTAGAACTCTTGTTGAGTCTGCAAGATCCATGATGAAAGATATTGGGAAAGATGGATGGATGCTCCAAGAGATTGAGTAGGTACTGCCAAACCTGCTTTGTACCAGCCCCCTAATTCTTCAAACTTGATAAGTACACCTCCTTAGCTTTCCAATAACACCATAAGATGGCCTTTGTACTTTGGAAGTGATGTGTGTAATGATTGAATCAAAACAGATAACTTTGAATCTCAAAAACTCATGAAAACCTTCTATTTATGTCTTCACACCTGTTGGATCTTTTGCTCAGTATGACCAGCACAGTAGGAATTGAAAAACTTCCTTTTAGGGGTATTAAATTAGCTTAGCAAGCTAACTATTCCGAGTGGAATGATGTAAAAAGATAAACTATGCTAAGAGAAATCAATTTAGCAAGTAAAGCTATACCCCCGAATTTTTAGGACTATAGCAGACATTGACTAGTGATCACCTCAATGCGAATTTCTCTGAATTGGCTGAAAAGAATCTCCTCAAATTTTGATAACATTAGATAACTTCAAGCTGAATCCAACAAGCTTTAGAGCATTGAATTTGTTGAAGATTTGACTGAGATATGTACTCCACATGTTGATAGACTTTTAAGTAGTATGATAGAGAACTCAAAAATGAACAATGTGAATGTATGTATTAATGAACACTTGTATACAAATCCATTGGCATGAATTTCATTTCCTAATGGTGTAGATAGGTGTGGGCTAGAGTGTAGGCCTCACACACACTCAAAATCAATAATGAGAAGCTCGGGAGTGATGAGTTCTACCCGCGACTTTTTCATGACCATTTTTATAGAGAATGAGTAAAAATTTGGATTCAAATTCAAACTTTTGGCTCCCTATGATCAAGCTCCTATATATCCTAGGAGATATTCCTTCAATCAAAGAGCTAAATTTTTCCATGAATCCTTTTGGTACGTGTTTACAAAGATTTCAAGTCAATTTGACTTTTACAAAGAAATAAAGTGGTAATTAACCACTAGCACTAGTTCCTATGCTTCTCCATATGTGTATGGACTTCAATATATCTATCAAGCCAAATGTGTAGGCTTGTGAATTACACCAACAGCTCCCCCTCAAGCCAAACATTTTGGCTTGGTCTTCATCTTCAGTCTTCATGTATATCCTGCAATACAATCATTGCTTTGAACCTGCAAAGTTTGGTTCCATCCAAAGCTTTAGTCAACAAATGTGCACATTGCATATTGGTTGATACATAGGTTAGTTGAATGTCTTTGCTTAGCAACTTCTCTCTCACATAATGGTAATGTACCTCTATATGTTTGGTTCTAGCATGATAGATAGGATTAGCTGCAAGGTGAAGTGAGCTTGTATTATCTCCAAAGATTATTGGTGACCTAGTATATAAACCCAATTTTGTATACAAAAGCTTAATCCAAATGGCTTCTTGTGTGGCATTAGCCAGTCCTCTATACTCTGCCTCTGTAGAAGACAAGGCAACAATAGGTTGCCTCTTTGAAGACCATGAAATTGGTTTATCACCTGCAAAAGAAATGTATCTAGAAGTGCTCCTCCTATAATCCTTGCATCTTGCCCAATCTGCATCCGAACACATCTTGATATCAATGTCTGAAGTGTAAGGAAAATACAAACCATGATGTTGTGTACCCTTGGGATACTTCAAGATTCTCTTGGTAGCCTCTAAGTGAGGTATTCTTGGCTTGTGCATAAACTGACTTAGCACACTAACTCCATATGCAATATCTATCCTTGTTAAGGTAGCATAGTTCAAGCTACCCACCATACTTTGATAACCTGTAATGTCATTAACTTCATCACCTTCATGGGCACTTAATTTTAAGTTTACCTCCATTGGAATTCTTGCTACTTTGGCATCCTCCAAGTGAAACTTCTTCAACATATCATGTATATATATTTTTTGAGTAATGTATATTCCTAAGTTAGTATAGACTAACTCAAGCCCAAGAAAATACTTCAATAGACCAAGATCATTGATCTTGAACTCCTTCATCATTTGGCTCTTGATTTGTCTGATTCCATTGACATCATTACCTGTAAGTATGATGTCATCAACATAAACACAAAGGTATATTACCTCTGAATTACTTCTCTTGATGAATAGAGAAGTATCTGCCTTGCTCATGACAAACCCTTGGTCTTGAAGATAAGTGGTTAATCTGTGATTCCATGCCCTATATGCCTGCTTCAATCCATATAAAGCTTTTTTTAATTTGCAAGCATATGTTACCTTCTTAGGGTCCTCATAGCCAGAAGGTTGTGACATATATACCTCCTCTGAAATCCATCCATTCAAGAAAGCATTCTTGACATCCAATTAGTACATATTCCAATTTTTTGATGCAGCCACACTAACCAACACTCTGATGGTTGGCATCTTGGCCACAAGAGAGAATGTCTCTTCATAATCAATGCCTTGGGTTTGTACAAAACCCTTGGCTACCAATCTGGCTTTGTACCTATTAATTGTGCCATCAGAATTTCTTTTAAGTTTATAGATCCATGTGGATCCTATTACCTTCATGGAGTCCTTTTTTGGTACTAACTCCCATGTGTCACTCTCCTTGAGTGCTTCAATCTCCTCATTCATAGCTTCTTTCCATTCTATCTTGGTTGTGGCTTCTTCATATGATTCTGGTTCTTCAATTGACAAATCTTTGGCAAGATAAACAGAGTGTTTAGTAACAAGAGATGTATCATACCCATATCTGATAGGTTTTTAACTTTCTCTTTGTGATCTTCTGATAGATTGAGTTGAAGATTTAGGTATGTCTTCAAGCTTCTTCATCTTCATTTTTCCCTTGGACTTCCATGTCTTGAACTCTTCAAGGTTGATAGTGTCTTCATCTTCTGAACTTGAGTCTTCATTCTGAGTAGGTTCCTCCTTTGCAAGACTTGGAAATTCTTCTTCCAAATCATAGGGTAGTTTAACCTTCCTACATTCATTCTCATACCAAGAATCATTTTCATCAAATACAACATCTCTACTCACCATGAATCCCTTATTGGAAGCGTTATAAAACCCATATCCTTTTTTATTTAAATCATATCCAATAAAGATGCACTTCTCAGCCTTAGGGTCTAGCTTACCTCTTATCTGAGAAGGAATGTGTACATATGCTACACATCCAAATATCCTGCAATGGTCAAGTGAGGGTCTCTTGCCATGCCGTGCTTCATAGGGTGTCATCCCATCAAGGGACTTAGATGGTAACCTGTTTATGAGGTAACTGGCAGTAGAAACACTCTCTGCCCATAGGTAGTTAGGTAACCTTTCCTCATTCAGCATAGACCTAGTTGTCTCAACAATCAACCTATTTCTTCTCTCAGCTACCCCATTCTATTCAAGAGAATACCTTCTGGTGATTTCTCTTTTGACGCCTCTCTCTTGCAAGAAGTTTTCATAGGTATTCATCCTCAGAGACCATGCTTGATAGTTGTTCCTGTCCAATTTATCAATATATGAAGGAAACCCATCTCCCGTTTTACCTTAGTTTGCTATGATACCACTGTTGGGAAAGATGGATGGATGCTCAAAGACTTTGAGT
>CM035423.1:63527593-63545093 GCA_020310875.1 Ceratopteris richardii
ATCTGATCTTTTGTAGAAGTGTATACCACTTCAAGCTCCTTCTTCCATTACCTTTTCTCTCAAAAAATGATATTGAATCTCTATGTGCTTTGTTCTTGCATGAAATACAGGATTTGTTGCAAGATACAATGAACTCATATTATCTGCATGTATGATAGGTATACCTTGATCAATGTCCAAACTTTTTAGCAAAGTCTGCATCCATATCTTTTCTTTAGTTGCTTCCACAAGTCCTTTGTACTCAGCTTTAGTTGATGATAAAGCCACTATATGTTGCTTCTTTTAACACCAGCTTACAAGTTTATCTCCTATGTATTATTGTATACCCATGTGTTGACCTTCTATCATCTTGACTTCCTACCTAATCTGAGTCACTATATGCTCTCAACTTTATATCTGATGTAAAAGGATGATATAATCCTTCCTTCAAAGTCCCTTTGATGTATCTAAGAACTCTTTGACCTGCAATCCAATGTCGGTCCTTTGGACAATGCATGAATTGAGAAAGAACTCCCACAACATAACTAAGATCAGGTCTTGTTAGTGTAGCATTAATCAAGATTCCCACTAAAGATTGATACATCCTCATATCCTTGAACGCTGCACCATCATATTTACTGAGTTTTTGATTGACCTCAAGTGGTGTTGATGCCTCTCTACAATTCCCCATGCTAAACTTCTTCAGAAGATTCAGAAGCTACCTTTCTTGTGATACATATATGCCATGATCTGCATAAGTGATTTCCATTCCAAGAAAATAAGACAATTTTCCTAGATCACTTATCTTGAATTCCTTCTCAAGTAATCTCTTCACCTCCTTGATTCCTTCATTTGAAGTACCTATGATTATAATATCATCTACATAAATACAAATGTAGATCATACCTTCGTCTGTTCTCTTGATAAGTAAACTTGCATCCGCCTTTGAAATTTGATATCCAAGATCATTAAGATACTTCACAAGTCTATAATTCCAAGCTCTTGGAGCTTGCTTTAATCCATAAAGTTCTCTTCTCAATCTGCAAACATAATTTGGATACTTGTAATCTGCAAACCCTTGAGGTTGCTCATGTAGACTTCATCTGATATATATCCATTTAAAAATGCATTCTTTATATCCAATTGACTCAATGTCCATCCTTTTGGTGCTGCAATAGCAATGATTGTCCTTATAGTTGACATCTTTGCTACAGGACTAAATGTCTCATCATAATCTATGCCATGAGTTTGAGCATAGCCTTTAACCACCAATCTAGCTTTGTATCTGGCTATTCTTCCATCTGCATGCTTCTTTATTTTGTAAACCCATTTATTTTCAATTACTTTCTTACCATTAGGTTTTGGAACAAGTTCCCAAGTCTTGTTCTCTTCAAGTGCATCAAACTCTTCTTTCACTGCTTCTTCCCATTGTTTCTTACCCTTTGCTTCATCATAGCTTTGAGGTTCTTCATCTTCCTTAACCATGTAAGCATAGTTTTTCTGAGTCAAATAAGAAGTATCATAGGAATACCTTATTGGTTGTTTCCTTAATCTGGTTGACCTTCTTGGTTCACATTCTGCATTTGTATCTAGATATACTTCTTCATCAAATCTAGGTACATCTTCATTTCTTCTATATGATCCAACTCTAGATGTGCTTGCTTGCATATGATCTTCATCTCCATCTACCTGCATGTGTGATTTACCTCTTTCACTTCTTCTTACCCCTTCTTCAAATGTTTCAAGATTAAACTCTTTATCTCCATACCAACTCTTCTGTTCATCAAATGTCACATCTCTCGAAACAATAAATTGTTTTGTTAGAGGACTCCATAGCCTATAACCCATCTACTTTTTATCATATCCAATAAACACATATTTTTCAGCCTTTAGTTCAAGCTTATGTCTGATTTGTGATGGTACATAAGCATAGGAAATTGATCCAAACACCTTACAATGATCAAGTGTTGGTTTCTTACCCCACCAAGCTTCATAAGGGGCCATTCCATTTAGCGCTGCACATGGTAATCTATTCACAAGATATATAGTTGTATTTATATCTTCAGCCCAAAGATAATTAGGACACTTCTTTTCCTTTAGCATTGCTCTTGCAAACTCAACCAATGTTCTATTCCTCCTTCCTACCACCCCATTTTGTTGAGGTGTATACGTGCAAGTTATTTCCCTCTTGATACTTGCATTCCAAAGATAATCATTGAATTCTTGAGAGAAGTATTCTCCCCCTCCATCAGACCTTAGCCTCTTGAGCTTTTGACATGTAACTCTCTCTGCATATGCATGAAAATGTTTGAAGGCTCCAAACACATCTGATCTTTCCTTCAAAACATAAATGGTTATGCATCTTGTAGCATGATCAATAAAAATAACATAATACCTAGAACCATTGATTGATCCTTCTTTTGTTGGTCCCCATACATCTGTATGAATGAGCTCTAGCAAACCATCATGTTTGAAACCTTTTCTCTGAAATGATAAATTTTGTGCCTCTCCCATCTG
Organism: Ceratopteris richardii; assembly: GCA_020310875.1. Classification (NCBI taxonomy): domain Eukaryota; kingdom Viridiplantae; phylum Streptophyta; class Polypodiopsida; order Polypodiales; family Pteridaceae; genus Ceratopteris; species Ceratopteris richardii. The sequence goes on from CM035423.1 coordinate 63,530,090, forward strand.
ACAAGCTTCACATTTGTAGATCATATGTTGGCTCTTTACATTTGGTAGCCCTATTACAGATTGATTCTCCACCATGGTTTTAATTCCTTTTTCTTTGAAGTGTCCTAACCTCTTATACCAAAGGTCTAACTCTGTAAGTACTTCATCACCATGTGTGATCAAGGCTTGACCAACATTCCCTTGCACTTTAAGAGTAAAAAATATACCTTCCTTCTTACCATAGACAATTTGATTGTATCCATCCTCTGGATCTTCAACAACAAATACTCTTTCATTTGTAAATCTAACTTGAAACCCTTTCTCTACTATTTGTCCCACAGTAATTAGATTCTTTTGTATTGTTGGGACATACAAGACATTTGTTAGCAAATCAGCTCCACTCCTCCACTTCACTATTGGTGCAAGTCAACCACCAACTCATGTTTTGAATGAAGGATTGAAATCAAAGATTGAAGAAAAGATTAGCCTATGGAGCTTGAAGATAGTTCATATTAAGAAAGTGAAGACTTGTATACATATGTACATTAAACTTATAGTCTGCCCACTTACACCTTTGTTATGGTCATGAGCTCGTACATATATGCCTATATATATAAGTAGAAAGTCAGGGTAAGTATGTGAGAGTATGCTAAGAGACGAATTAGATGTTAGAATAGTCATTAGACACTTTAGAAGTATAAGAGATTTCTTTCGTCATTCAAATGTAAAAATTTCCAGAAATGAAGAAATATTGCGCTCGACCTTTTGTTGATTACTCCTTCTATATTTAATCGTTTGTGAAATGCCTTTGTAAAAGTCTAAGTCTCTAGTTTATTGACCTCTGTACAAGTTTTCAGATCCTAATTGTGATCATATTGAGAGAATTGAGAGTAGGAACATTTACATGTGTAAATGTGAAGAAGTGAAGTTGCAATAGGCACAAAATTTGATTCTAATGTTTTGGTTAGTTCTCCTTCCACAATGTAAACTTTTGAGCAATCAAGCACGCATTCTTTAATTTGGAAGGTAAGCTACCTATTGCTAAAAGAATTTGAATAAATGGGTTGTAATTTGGGAGAACTATGTGTTAGAAGTTACAGGTGTCAAAGTCAATTATAAAGATTTATTGTGTTTCTTGAGAGGATTTAACTTAGAGAAGGTGCACAAACATTAGCTGACACCTTGTGCAAAGTTTTATCAAATTTATTATAGATTTGATCAGTCAATGAGTGAGTTATTTGCAATAGACTTTTTGAGTGGTGACTCTCTTCACAGTTAGTTCAAGATTTTTTATAATGTGGTATTGATCCTCCAAATTGGTAAAGGTTTTGAGTTATTCTTGATATAGAGGTGCTCTAGCATCAAGTATAACTTGTTCTTATGGAGATTAACACTCTCCATCAGTGGTATCAGAGCAGGAATCATCAAAATAGAAGAAAGGAGGACCTCGACTACTGCAGTTATACAGAAGTTAACATTTGAAGGTTCAAAAGGTGAAAGCTTTAAGGGAAAGCTTGAGAAGGAGGCCTGAAGCCATCAACAAGATCAAAAGGAAGTTCATTTGAAGTAAAGGTACACTTATTCCTCATATAGCTTGAAGAATTTAATACACAGGTGAAGAAAGGATGGGAGATTCTCTTCAGATAGAGATATTGGATAGAGAAAACTATCGAGCATGGTCAATGAGGATGGAAGCTCATCTCATGAGCAAAGACCTGATAGGTTACACCAGAGGTGAAGAAGAAAAACCACAATTCAGAGATCCTAGTGTTCCAACTAGGGATGAACTCTCAGATTTGATGACTTGGATGAAGAGAGATGCTCAAGCAAGGAGCATCATCTACATGGGAGTTCATGACTACTTGCTACCTCATAATAGAGGTCTTGAAAGTGCAAAAGGTACATGGAATGCTTTGGTGGAGCATTTCCAAAACACTAAAAAGTCAAGGAAGGCATCCTTATGGGCATAGTTTACCACATTCAAGAAAAAGGCCTCACAATCCATTTTTGATTATGTAACAAGAATGAAGGACATTGCAGATGCATTAGGAGCAGTTGATGAACATATTGAGGAGTATAAATTGGTAAGGCAAATCCTCACAGGGTTGAGAGGAGATGAGAAATGGAAGCCATTCATTTTGTCTACTGAATTGACATTTTACTCTTGATTTAAATTAGTTGCTAGGACACATGCTAGCTTTTGAGGAGGATGTCAAAGGTGATGGTGATAAGAGTGCAGGTCAACCAATGTATTCAAAGGATAAGAAGAAGAATAGCAAAGGTAAACAACAATCAAATGAAGAAGAAGGTACAACTAGCCAAGCCAACTTGTTAAGAGGAAGAGGAGGTGGCAAAGGTAGAGGAAGAGGCAGAAGAAATAAAGATGGAGCCAAAGCTTGCTAGATTTGTGGTAAGAAAAAATCATTGAGCTCATGATTGTTGGCATAATAATCAGAATAATGGTGTATATAATCAAAACTTTAATTCTAGAGGAAGAGGTGGTAGAAACCAAAGAGGTAATTTCAGAGGTAGAGGTAGTAGAGGTTACTTTTGAAGAAATGTAGGTAGAGGATTCCAAAGTCAATCCTACAACAATACCTACTACAAGTATGCTTCAGATTAGAAGGAAGATTCAACTTTGATTATGAATGAAACTTGTGAAAGGCAAAGTGAAGACCAAAGAGTCTTCTACATTGACTCAGGATGTAGCAATTTCCTGAAATGTAACATAGCTTTGATGACTGAGTTGGAGAATAAGGTAACTTATCATGTAGTTCAAACAGGTGAGAATACAAATCACAATGTGAAGTGAATTCGATCAGTGAAGGCTAAGGATGGAAGTACTCTTCTGAGTAAGGTCTTGTATGTTCCTACAATTCCAAAGAATCTGATAAGTGTAGGGCAAATTGTTGAAAAAGGTTATGAAGTAAGGTTCACTAATGATGGAGTATTTGTGGAAGACCCTAGCAATGGGTATAAACAAATTGTTTCAGGGAAGAAAGAAGGAAGACTCTTCACATTGAAGATTCAAGGTAATGTTGGTCATGCCTTGTTCACTTATGAAAGACATAAGATCTCTGAATTAGATCTTTGGCACAAAAGGCTTGGACATTTCAATGAAAGAGGTATTAAGGATATGTTCAACAATAGTTCAGTGCTTGGATTGTCTAATGTTGCAGGTCAACGTATGACATACACATGTGAGGCATGTCAATTAGGTAAGGTTCATAATAAATCATACAATAAGCATGGATTTATGTATTCAGAGAAGCTTGAACTGGTACACACAGATGTGTGGGGACCATCAAAGGATTTCAAAATTAATGGTTCAAGATATTACGTGATTTATGTTAATGATGCTACCAGATGGATCACTATCTATGTGATTAAAGATAAATAAGAGGTATTCAATACATTTAAACATTATCATGTGTATGCAAAAAGAATCAGAGGTCAAAAGTTGAAGAGACTAGGGTCAAATGGATGGCGAGAGTATTTCTCTAATGAGTTCAGTGATTACTTCTGGAATGCAGGTATAAAAGAGTTACTTGTAGGTACTCTCCTCAACAAAATGGTGTAGCAGAAAGGAAAAATAGAACTCTTGTTGAGTTTTCAAGATCAATGATGAAAGAGAAAAATTGTCCAAATTATTTGTGGCCTGAGGCTGTAAATACAGCTACATATTTGGTTAATAGGTTACCATGTAAAGCTTTGGGCGTATGACACCATATGAAGCTTGATGGGGTAAGAGACCTACCTTAGATCATTGCAAAGTGTTTGGATGTTTTTCTTATGCATATGTGCCATCTTAGTTGAGGCATAAATTGGAACCTAAAGCTGAAAACTATGTGTTCATTGGATATGATGATAAGCAGATGGTATATAGGTTGTGGAGTCCATCCACAAAACATTTCCTTGTATCAAAGGATGTTACATTTGATGAGCAAGGTACTTGGTATGCAGGTACAATCAATATTCATGTAGGTGATGAAGAAGTTTTGGATCAAAAGAAAGTTAAATGAAAGGTTCAAATATTTATGAAGAAGAGAACAATGAAGTACAGGTTGAAGTTGAAGAAGTGCCAAGGTTTGATCCAGAATGTGATGAACCAGAAACTTCAAGAAGTGGAGAACTGAGAAGGTCATCAAGACACAAATGGAAACCTACAAGGTATAGCTATGAAACTTCTTTTTTTACTACTAAAGATTATGCTTACATGGTGAAAGCAGATGAAGATCCTTCTACATATGAAGAGGGAAAAAGGTAAGGAAAATTGGTAGAAAGCTATGCGGGAAGAGTATGATGCATTGATGGAGAATGAGACTTGGGATTTGGTTCCTAAACCAAATAGTTAGACGATCATTGGATGCAAATGGGTCTACAAGACAAAGAGATATGCAGATGGAAGTGTGTCTAGGTATAAAGATAGACTTTTTGTGAAAACGTTTGCTAAGAAATATGGTATAGACTATGATGAGACCTATAGTCATGTGTCAAAGATGACAACCATCAGGACACTCATAGCTATTGCTGCAAGTAAAGGTTAGAGACTATGTCAATTAGATGTGAAAAATGATTTTCTTAATGGTTATATTTTAGATGATGTTTCCATGGAACAACCACAAGGGTTCAAAGATAAAAGGTATTCAGAATATGTATGTAAGCTCAAGAGAGCTTTGTATGGTTTGAAGCAGGCCCAAAGGGCATGGAATTATAGAATTGTGAAGGTCTTGAAGGAACTTGGTTTCCAAGTATCTAAAGCAGATAGTAGCTTGCTTGTCAAAGCAAGTGATGATGGGTTCATTTACATGTGCATATATGTTGATGACATAATTCTTACAGGTACAGATGAGAAGGGTATACAAATCCTCAAGAAACAAATGGAGAAAGAGTTCAAGATTAGTGACCTGGGAGACTTGTCATATTTCTTGGGCATGGAGATATCATATACTCAACATGGATTATATGTAACTCAAGAAAGGTATTTGAAGAACTTGTTGATCAAGTTTAAAATGGAAGTTTGCAGGGGGGCACCTACTCCAATGGAGGTGAATCACAAATTGACTAGATATGGAGGAGAAGAATTCAAGGACATGAAGCTATATCAAAGTCTGGTTGGTTGTCTAATCTATGCTACATTAACTAGGCCTGATTTGTCATATGCAGTTGGAGTGTTGTCTCAATTCATGCAGTGTCCTAGGAAAGACCATTGGGTTGCAGGAGAAAGAGTGTTCAGGTACATTAGGGTACACTCAAAGAAGGTTTGTATTATGGTTTTACATCAGATACAAACATCAAGGTATATAGTGATACAGATTGGGCAGGTAATCCTGATGATAGGAGATCAACATATGGATACTTGGTTATGTGGGAGATAAGGTAATCTTTTCGTGTTCTAAGCAGCAACATACAGTTGCTTTATCATCTAGAGAGGCAGAGTATAAAGGTATGATTGGAGCTGCAAAGGATTTCATATGGTTGAAAACTCTCATGAAGAGTTTTGACATCATTCAGAGTGCACTCACTATTCATGGAGATAACATGAGTTCATTGTATCTAGTTGCTAACCCTGTTTTTCATGCCACGACTAAACACATTGAGATTTAGTATCACTTCTTAAGAGGGAAGGTGATTCATAAGGAGATTGAAGTCATACATACTTCAACAAAAAGAAGAGATTGCAGATATGCTAACCAAAAGCTTGGATGGACCAAAACTACAAAGGTTTAAAGACATGGCAGGTATAAAGAAGATAGAGAAAACCTCAATTGATGATTGAGGGGGAGATGTTAATGCAAGTCAACCACCAATTGATGTTTTCGATGAAGGATTGAAATCAAATATTAAAGAAAAGATTAGCATATGGATCTTGAAGATAGTGCATATTCAGTAACTAAAGACTTGTATACATATGTACATTAAACTTATAGTTAGCTCACTTATACATTTGTTATGGTCATGAACTTGTAAATATATGCCTATATATACAAGTAGAAAGTCGAGGGGGGGGGGGGAGTATGTGAGAGTGTGTGAAGAGAAGAATTAGATGTTAGAATAGTCATTAGACACTTTAAAGTGTAAGATATTTCTCTCATCATTCACATGTAAGAATTTCTAGAAATGAAGAAATATTGTGCCCGATCTTTTGTTGATTACTCCTTTCATATTTAATCTTTTGTGAAATGCTTTTGTGCAAATCTAAGTCTACAGTTAATTGATGTCTATACAAGTTTTCAGATCCTAATTGTGATCAGGCTGAGAAAATTGAGAGTAGGAATATTTATATCTGTAAATGTAAAGAAGTGAAGTTGCAACCGGTGCAAAATTTGATGCTAATGTTTTGGTCAGTTCTCCTTCCACAGTGTAAATGTTTGAGCAAGCAAGCACTCATTCTTTAAGTTGGAAGGTAAGCTACCTATGGTTGAAAGCATTTGAATAAATAGGTTGTACTTTGGGAGAACTATGTGTTAAAAGTTATAGGTGTCAAAATGGACTATAAAGAAGTATAGTTTTAGACATAGATGAATTGTTTAGATCAGTTCTCAAGATCTACTGTGTCCTTTGAGATGATTTAACTTGGAGAAGGTGCACAAAAATTACCCAACACCTTGTGCAAAGTTTTATCAAAATCTTTACAAATTTTATTAGTCAATGAGTGATTTATGTGCAGCAAACTTTTTGAGTAGTGACTCTCTTCAGAGTTAATTCAAGATTTTTTATAATCTGGTATTGATCATCCAAATTGGTAAAGGTTTTGAGTTATTCTTGATATAGAGGTGCTCTAACATCAAGTATAACTTGTTCTTTTGGAGATTAACATCCACCATTCACTTTTCCAACTGAATGCACATAACATTTTGTATTGTCACTTGTTTGTACTATGTGACTTGAAATACCTTCTTCCAATTCTGATAACAATTCTATATTTCCTAACAAGTGATTTGAACAGCTAGAGTCAATATAGAATACCTTGAGATCCTCCTTCTTTGATACACTTATTGAATTCATCATTAATGTATTATGATTGTCATTTTGCGTATCATTTGCATAGTTGTAATAGGTAGTGTTATGTTGGTTCATGACAATCATAAATTGAAGGATTATGAAGAAATGAAGTCAAGGAGTCAAGAGAAGAATAAATTCAGAAGGTTGAAGGAAGGACATATTCAGAAATCCAAAGATGTGTACACATATGTACATTAGCTGACTTATACTTTTGTTTAGTCATACACTTGTATATATTCATCTATAAATATGTTGGAAAATGTCGGGGCAAAAAGAGCAGAAGAAGAATAGAGAATAGGTAGAGAGAAATTAGTTGTAAGAAGTGTCATTAGACACATGAAGAGTGAGTGATTTGTTCATCCTCACTTAGATGTAATTTTTCTGAGAAATCGAAAAATCTTGCGCCCGATATTTTGCTGTCTGCTCCTTCTGTGTTTAATCTTTGATGAAATCCGTTTGCACATATCTAAGTCCATAGCTAATCTATCTATGGCTAGAATTTGAGAGGTTAATTGCAATCAGGCTGAGAGAATTTTGTTTAGGAACATTCATATGTGAGAATGTTCTAAGAGTCGTGAAAACTGGCGCAGATTTCATCTTCAGAGAAATGGTCATTGCTCAGTCCACAGTGTAAAGTTTTACACAACTGAGGGCTTAAAGTCTAAGTTGGAAGGTAAGCCATCTATGGCTAGAAGATCTTGATCAAACGGGATTTACTTTGGGAGAACCAGAGTTAAGAAGTTGCAGGTGTCAAAGTTGCCATTGCAGAGAAGCTGTTTCAGACATAGGTAAAGTGTTTCACACATTTCTCAGTGTGTACTCAATCATTTTGAGAAATTTAACTTGGTAAAGTTGCGCAATCTCAAGGCAAAGTGTTGTACAAAGTTTTATCAAAAACTTTACAGAATTGATTAGTCAATGAGTGATTAATCTGTAGCAGACTTTTTCAGAAAAGTGATTTCTTCACAGTTAGTCAAATCTTGGTAATGTGTGAGCATGTTTCCAAAGTTTTGTGGAGTCTAAAGTTATTCTTGGTCTAGAGGTGGTCTAATACCAAGGATAGCTTGTTCTTTTGGAGATTAACACTCTCCATCAGTGGTATCAGAGCAGGTTGTGTCAAAATTGAAGTGAAGAAGACTCCGACTACTGCAGAAATACAAATCTTTACATCTTGAAGGTGCAGAAGGATAAAGGTTGAAGAAAACTTGAAGGCAGACACATTGAATCTATCAAAAGGATCGGAAGGAGTAAGGTTCGAAGTAAAGGTACATTTATTTCTTGTAAAGGTTAAAGCTTTGAGACTACAGGTGAAGCAAGGATGGGAGATAGTCTCCAAATTGAAAAGTTGGATAGAGAGAACTATCCAGCTTGGTCTATGAGGATGGAAGCTCATCTTATGAGCAAAGATCTGATAGGATACATCACAGGAGATGAAGAAAAGCCTGAATTCAGAGATCCTAGTGTTCCAACTAGAGAGGAGCTTGCAGACTTGAAGAATTGGATGAAGAAGGATGCTCAAGCAAGGAGCATAATTTACATGGCAGTTAATGACTACCTGCTTCCTCATATTAGAGGACTTGAAAGTGCATGTGACATTTGGAATGCTTTGGAGGAGCATTTCCAAAACACAACCAAATCAAGGAAGGCTTCACTATGGGCAGAATTTACTACCTTCAAGAAGAAGGCCTCACAATCAATCTCTGATTATGTGACAAAGATGAAGGACATTGCAGATTCTCTAGGAGCAGTGGATGAAGATATTGAAGAAGACAAATTGGTAAGACAAATACTCACAGGGCTAAGAGGAGATGAGAAGTGGAAGCCTTTCATTTTATCTACAGAACTTTCACTAGATCACTTTACTCCTGATTTGAATCAATTGTTAGGTCATATGCTAACTTTTGAGAATGATGTCAAAGGAGATGTTGATAAGAGTGCAGGTCATGCAATGTACTCTAAAGACAAGAAGAAAGCTAACAAAGGAAAGCAACAATCAGGTGAAGAAGAAGGTACTTCAAACCAAGCAAATTTCATGAGAGGCAAAGGAAATGGCAGAAGTAGAGGAAGAGGCAGAAACAACAAGGATAACACAAGAGCTTGTTGGATATGTGGTAAGACCAATCATCTCTCTCATGATTGTTGGCATAATAATCAGAACAATGGCAATTATCAAAACTTTAATCAAAGAGCAAGAGGTGGTAGATTTCAGAGAGGAAATTTCAGAGGTAGAGGTGGTAGGAACTCTTTTGGAAGAGGGGAGGAAGAAGTTTCCAAAACCAATCCTACAATAACACCTATTACAACTATGCATCAGATCAAAAGGAGGATTCGACTCTCATTATGAATACATGTGAAATCTCACATGAGGATATGAGAGTGTTCTATATTGATTCAGGATGTAGTAATCATTTGAGTGGAAATATTGCTTTGATGACTGACTTAGATCATAATGCAATTAATCATACAGTTCAGACAGGTGATAATACAAAGCATAAGGTAAAGTCAATTGGCTCAGTCAAAGCTAAGGATGGGAGCACTCTTCTGAGTAAGGTACTTTATGTTCCCACAATTCCAAAGAATTTGATCAGTGTAGGTCAAATTGTGGAAAAAGGATATGAGGTAAGGTTCACCAATGATGGAGTTTATGTTGAAGACCCTAGTCAAGGGTATAAACAGGTTGTTACAGGAAAGAAAGAAGGAAGGCTCTTCACATTGAAGGTACAAGGAAATGTTGGACATGCTATGTTCACATATGGAGAGCAAAAGGTGTCAGAATTGGATCTTTGGCACAAAAGACTTGGACATTTTAATGAAAGAGGTATCAAAGATATGATTAATAATTATTCAGTGCTTGGATTGCCTAACATTGCAGGTCAACACATGACATACAGATGTGAGTCATGTCAATTAGGTAAAGCTCATAAGCAATCCTATTCCAAGCATGGGTTTATGTATTCAGAAAGACTTGAATTGGTGCATACAGATGTGTGGGGTCCTTCAAAGGACTTTAGTATAAATGGTTCAAGATATTATGTCATTTATGTTGATGATGCTACCAGATGGATCACAATTTATGTGATTAAGGAAAAGTCAGAAGTGTTTAATACATTTAAACACTATCATGCTTATGCAGAAAGGATTACAGGTCAAAGATTGAAGAGACTAAGGTCAGATGGAGGGGGAGAGTATTTTTCAAATGAATTCAATGATAACTTGTGGAATGCAGGTATAAAGAGAGAAGTTACTTGCAGGTACTCCCCTCAACAAAATGAGGTAGCAGAAAGAAGAAATAGGACTCTTGTTGAGTTTGCAAGGTCCATGATGAAAGAGAAGAATTGCCCAAATTATTTGTGGGCAGAGGCTGTTAATACAGCTACTTATTTGGTCAATAGGTTGCCTTGTAAAGCCTTGCAGGGTATGACACCATATGAAGCTTGGTGGGGTAAGAAACCTACCTTGGATCATTGCAGAATATTTGGATGTTTGGCATATGCATATGTGCCATCTCAATTGAGACATAAGTTGGAGCCTAAGGCAGAAAAATATGTTTTTATTGGCTATGATGATAAGCAAATGGGATATAGGTTGTGGAGTCCATCCACAAAGCAATTCCTTGTATCTAAGGATGTTACATTTGATGAGCAAGGTACTTGGTATGCAGGTAAATATAATGTACATGCATATGATGAAGAAGCAGTGGATCAAAGAAAAGGTAAAGCAAAGATTCAATTACTTGATGAAAGTGAGAACAATGAAGTACAGGCTGAAGCTGAAGAGAGGTCAAGATTTGATCCAGAATGTGATGAACCAGAGACTTCAAGAAATGCAGAAGTTAGGAGGTCATCTAGGCACAAATGGCAACCTACAAGGTATAGCTATGACACCTCATTCTTGACTACTAAAGATTATGCTTATTTGGTAAAAGCAGATGAAGATCCATCTACATATGATGAAGCCAAAGGCAAGAGAAATTGGGAAGAAGCCATGCAAGAGGAGTATGATGCTTTGATAGAGAATCAGACTTGGGATTTGGTTCCTAAACCTAATAGCCAGAAAATTATTGGATGTAAGTGGGTTTATAAAACCAAAATATTTGCAGATGGAAGTGTGTCTAGATACAAAGCTAGAATTGTTGTGAAAGGGTATGCACAGACATATGGAGTGGACTATGATGAGACCTATAGTCATGTGGCAAAAATGACAACCATTAGAACCCTCATAGCAATTGCTGCTTGCAAAGGTTGGAAGTTGTCTCAACTAGATGTTAAAAATGCATTCTTAAATGGTTACATTTCAGATGAAGTGTACATGGAGCAACCAGATGGATTCAAAGATCAAGTGAGTCCAAATTATGTGTGTAAGCTCAAGAGAGCTTTGTATGGACTAAAGCAAGCCCCAAGGGCATGGAATTATAGGCTTGTAAAATTCTTGAATGATCTTGGATTTCAAGCATCAAAGGCAGATAGTAGCTTGCTAGTCAAAGCAAGTGAAGATGGATTCATTTATGTGTGTATTTATGTTGATGACATAATACTTACAGGAACATATGAAAAAGGTATACAAATGATCAAGAAGCAGATGGAGAAAGAGTTCAAAATCAGTGATTTGGGAAACCTATCATTCTTCTTGGGAATGGAGATTACTTATACTCAACATGGAGTATTTGTGACCCAAGAAAGGTATCTTAAGAATTTGCTAACCAAGTTTAAAATGGAAGATTGCAGGGTTGCACCTACACCTTTGGAAGTGAATCATAAATTGTCTAGGTTTGGAGGAGAAGAGTTCAGAGATATGAAACTTTATCAAAGTTTAGTTGGTAGCTTAATTTATGCTACATTGACAAGGCCTGATTTGTCATATGCAGTTGGTGTGCTTTCACAATTTATGCATTGTCCTAGAAAGGAACATTGGATTGCAAGACAAAGAGTACTTAGGTACATCAAGGGTACACTCAGAGAAGGGTTGTACTATGGATTTACTTCTGATACAAGAGTGAAGATATATAGTGATGCAGATTGGGCAGGTAATGTGGATGATAGAAGATCAACACATGGATACTTGTGCTATGTAGGAGACAAATTAATTTCATGGTGTTCTAAGAAGCAACATACAGTTGCTTTATCATCTACAGAGGCAGAATATAAAGGTATGGTGGAAGCTGCAAAGGAGGTAATATGGCTAAAGACACTTATGAAGGTGTTTGATGTGATTCAAAGTACTCCTATTGTTTGTGGAGATAATATGAGTTCTCTATATTTGGAAGCTAACCCTGTGTTTCATGCTAGAACTAAGCATATTGAAATACAGTATCATTTTCTGAGAGAGAAAGTCATTGAGAAGGAGATTGAAGTCATACACACTCCTACAAAAGATCAACTTGCAGATATGATGACAAAAAGTTTAGATGGACCAAAGCTACAAAGATTCAAGGATATGGCAGGAATCAAGAAGATAGAGAAGAACCTCAATTTATGATTGAGGGGGAGCTGTTGGTGCATGACAATCATAAATTGAAGGATTATGAAGAAATGAAGTCAAGGAGTTAAGAGAAGAATAAATTCAGAAGGTTGAAGGAAGGACATATTTAGAAATCCAAAGATGTGTACACATATGTACATTAGCTGACTTATACTTTTGTTTAGTCATACACTTGTATATATTCATCTATAAATATGTTGGAAAATGTCAGGGCAAAAAGAGCAGAAGAAGAATAGAGAATAGGTAGAGAGAAATTAGTTGTAAGAAGTGTCATTAGACACATGAAGAGTGAGTGATTTGTTCATCCTCACTTAGATGTAATTTTTCTGAGAAATCGAAAAATCTTGCGCCCGATATTTTGCTGTCTGCTCCTTCTGTGTTTAATCTTTGATGAAATCTGTTTGCACATATCTAAGTCCATAGCTAATCTATCTATGGCTAGAATTTGAGAGGTTAATTGCAATCAGGCTGAGAGAATTTTGTTTAGGAACATTCATATGTGAGAATGTTCTAAGAGTCGTGAAAACTAGCGCAGATTTCATCTTCAGAGAAATGGTCATTGCTCAGTCCACAGTGTAAAGTTTTACACAAGTGAGGGCTTAAAGTCTAAGTTGGAAGGTAAGCCATCTATGGCTAGAAGATCTTGATCAAACGGGATTTACTTTGGGAGAACCAGAGTTAAGAAGTTGCAGGTGTCAAAGTCGCCGTTGCAGAGAAGCTGTTTCAGACATAGGTAAAGTGTTTCACACATTTCTCAGTGTGTACTCAATCATTTTGAGAAATTTAACTTGGTAAAGTTGCGCAATCTCAAGGCGAAGTGTTGTACAAAGTTTTATCAAAAACTTTACAGAATTGATTAGTCAATGAGTGATTAATCTGCAGCGGACTTTTTCAGAAAAGTGATTTCTTCACAGTTAGTCAAATCTTGGTAATGTGTGAGCATGTTTCCAAAGTTTTGTGGAGTCTAAAGTTATTCTTGGTCTAGAGGTGGTCTAATACCAAGGATAGCTTGTTCTTTTGGAGATTAACACTCTCCATCATGTTATAAGATTGATTGTGATTCCAATTTCTTCCACCACCTCTACCAAAACTTCCTCTTGAATTTTGTCTTCCTCTTTGAAATTGATTCTGAAACCTTCCACCTCTTCCTCTTCCATTATTACTTTGATCATGATTTGATCAAAGCTAGATGATGATTGCTCAATCCACAAATCCAACATGTCTTCTTGTTATTGTTTGATTACCTCTACCTCTTCCATTTCCTCGACCTTTACCTTTGCTAATACGTCTTCCTCTTGCATAATTTGCTTGAGTAGTCATCTCTTCTTCATCCTTTGCTTTACCTTTCTCACTTTTCTTCTTGTTCTTTGCATACATAGAAGAGTTATGTCCTTTATCTCCATGTGACTTCAAATCTTTATCAAATGTAAGCATCAGTCCAACCAATTGATTTAATTCTGGTACATAATGATTTAATGAAAGTTCAGTTGAGAGTACAAAAGGTTTCCACCTTTCATGTCCTCTCAATCCTGCAAGAAATTGTGTTATCAACCTATGATCTTCAATATCCTCATCAATAGATCCAAGGCTATCTGCCATGTCCATCTTGGTGACATAATCACTGATACTCTGGCTTTGCTTCTTCTAAAATGTGATAAACTCTGACCATAATTTAACCTTCCTAGCTTTATTAGTGTTTTGGAAGTGATCTTCCAAAGCATTCCATATGTCTTTAGCTGTTTCTAATCCTCTGATATGTGGTAACAAATGATCTGTGATAGTGTTGTATATATAAGCCCTTGCACTTGCATCTCTCTTTTTCCATAGCTTCGAAGCTTTTTTCAATGAAGAACTCTTCAACTCCTCTTGTAATTGTACCTCCTTTCACCCTTGAGGACCTTTCTACTCCGATACCACTTGTTGGTGTATGAAACACCACAAGAACTAAGCTAAAGTGATATTAGAATAACTCCATAATTATCATTAGCTTAGCAATACTCTAAATTCAAAAACTTTATCACTACACTTAGTGAAATCCAAAAATTTACTCTTTAGAAATATGAGCCTCTTCTTCTAACTTCAAATCTGATATGTATCAACTTGATTCTTGTAAATTCTTTTGGTCATTTGCTAATAGAAGGTCTTGATAACGTTAACCAACACATTCCCAACAAAACTTTCCAGTAATAACTTCAAAATCTTTTGAATTCACTTCAACATTTGAACTATGTCTGAAATCTGAAAAATGACTTCATCAATTTGACATACCTTCACTATTAGACTCATTTCTCTGCATACATGTCTCGTTTTGCCAAGATCTTTTAGTTGATTGTAGTTGAATGTAGTAGCTTCAAAATGAGCTATTATTCATGAAAAACTTTACACTTTATTGTGAGACCTCACCTTTACAAGATGAAGAAAAAATGCACCCAAAAACTCGTAATTGTTAACTAACCTTAACACTGATATGAAATCACTTAGAAATCTCTATACAAAAGGAATTAGATCAAATCCTTTTACACAAACATGTGTTATCTATTAG
>CM035423.1:63578222-63595722 GCA_020310875.1 Ceratopteris richardii
CCTATGATCAAGCTCCTATATCATAGGAGATATTCCTTCAATCAAAGCTCTATCTTTTTCCACGAATCCTTTTTGTAGGTGATTACAAAAGATTCCAAGTCAATTTGACTTTTACAATGAGATAAAGTTGTAATTAACCACTAGCACTAGTTCCTATGTTTCTTCACATATGTAGGGTCTCCAAGATAGCTTTCAAGCCAAATGTGTAGGCTTGTGATTTACACCAACAGCTCCCCCTCAAGCCAAAAATTTTGGCTTGGTCTTCATCTTCAATCTTCATGTATATCCTGCAATCCAATCATTGCTTTGAACCTGCAAAGTTTGGTTTCATCCAAAGCTTTAGTCAACAAATCTGCACATTGCATGTTGGTTGATACATAGGTCAGTTGAATATCTTTGCTTATCAACTTCTCTCTTACATAATGGTAATGGACCTCTATATGTTTGGTCCTAGCATGATATATGGGATTAGCTGCAAGGTGAAGAGAACTTGTATTATCTCCAAGGATTATTGGAGACCTAATATATAAACCCAATTTTGTATACAAAAGCTTAATCCATATGGCTTCTTGTGTGGCATTAGCCAGCCCTCTATACTCTGCCTCTGTAGAAGACAATGCAATAGTTGGTTGCTTCTTTGCAAACCAAGATATTGGCTTATCACCTGGAAAAGAAATATATTTAGAAGTGCTTCTCCTATCATCCTTGCATCGTGCCCAATCTGCATCTGAATAAAATTTGATATCAATATCTGAAGTGTAAGGGAAATACAAACCATGGTTCTGTGTACCCTTGAGATACTTCAAGATTCTCTTGGCAGCCTCTAACTAAGGTATCCTTGGCTTGTGCATAAATTGACTTAGCACACTAACTTCATATGCAATATCTATCCTTGTTAAGGTAGCATAGTTGAAACTACCCACCATACTTTGATAACCTATAATGTCATTGACTTCATCACCTTCATGGGCACTTAATTTTAAGTTTACCTCCATTGGAGTGCTTGCTACTTTAGCATCCTGCAAGTGAAACTTCTTCAACATATCTTGTATGTATTTTTTCTGAGTAATGTATATTCCTGAGTTAGTATAAACTAACTCAAGCCCAAGAAAATACTTCAATAGACCAAGATCATTGATCTTGAACTCCATCATCTGGCTCTTGATTTGTTTGATTCCATTGACATCATTACCTATAATTATGATGTCATCAACATAAATACAAAGGTATATTACCTCTGAATTACTTCTCTTAATGAATAGAGAAGTATTTGCCTTACTCATAACAAGACCTTGATCTTGGAGGTATGTGTTGGGAAAGATGGATGGATGATCGAAGAGATTGAATAGGTACTGCTAACACCTGCTTTGTACCAGCCCTCTTTAGCTTCAGAATTGATTATTAGACTCCCTTAGCTTTCCAATGACACCAAGAAATGGCCTATGTCCTTTGGAAATGAAGTGTGTAATGATTGAATCAAAATAGATAACTTTGGAAGTCACAAAGTCAAGAAAAACTTTCTATTTTGGTCTTGACACCTGCTCAATGTTTTGCTCAGTGTGACCAGCACAGTAGCAATTGATAAAAATCCTTCTAGGGGTATTCAATTAGCTTAGTAAGCTAACGTTTGCAAGTGGAATGATGTAAAATAATGAACTATGCTAAGAGAAATTAATTTAGCAAGATTTGGTATACCCTCGACATTTTAGGACTGTAGCAGAGATAGACCAGTGAGCCCCTCGACAACGATTTCTCTGAATTGGATACATGAAATCACTTCATTCTTTGTTAGCATGTAGATGACTTTGAGCTGAATCCGACAAGCTTTGAATCACTGAAGTTGGTGGAGTATTGGCTGAGATATGCCCTTGACAAGTTGAAAGACTTTGGAGTAGACAATCAGTGAGCACAGAGATGAATGATGTAAATGTATCTATAAATTAACACTTGTGTACAATCCCATTGGCATGAAAAGCATTGACTAATGGTGTAGAGAGGTGTAGACTATGATGTAGTGCTCACACGCACTCAATGATAGTAGAATGAAGCTCGGGAGTGATGTCTCTCACCGCGACTTTTCAAGTTCATCTTTTATATGGAATGTGTAAGAATTTGAATTCAAATTCAAATTCTTGGCTCCTTCTAATCAAGCTTCTAAAAACTTGGAGATATTCTCTCAATCAAGTGAAGTAAATTTTCCACGAATCATTTGGGTAGGTTATTACAAAAGATTCTAAGTCAAATTGACTTTTACAATGAGGTAAAGTGGTAAGTAATCACTAGCATATGTTCCTATGATTCTTCATGCATGTAGAGTCTTCCTGATATCTTCCAAGCCAAATGTGTAGGCTTGTGATTTACACCAACAGCTCCCCCTCAAGCCAAACATTTTGGTTTAAGTCTTTATCCTCATTCTTCAAGTATATCCTGCAATCCAATCATAGATTTGAACCTGCAAAGTTTGGTCCCATCCAAAGCTTTAGTCAGCAAATCTGCACATTGCATGTTGGTTGACACATAGGTCAACTGAATATCTTTGCTTAGCAACTTCACTCTCACATAATGATAATGAACTTCTATGTGTTTTGTTCTGGCATGATAGATAGGATTAGCTGCAAGGTGAAGAGAACTTGTATTATCTCCAAAGATAATTGGAGGCCTAGTATATAAGCCCAATTCTGTGTACAAAAGCTTAATCCGAATCGCTTCTTGAGTGGCATTCGCTAGCCCTCTATACTCTGCTTCTATAGAAGATAATGCAAAAGCTGGTTGCTTCTTGCAGACCATGAAATTGGTTTGTCACCTGCAAAAGAAATGTATCCTGAAGTGCTTCTCCTATCATCCTTGCATCCTGCCCAATCTACATCTGAATAAACTTTTATATCAATATCTGAAGTGTAAGGAAAGTATAAACCATGGTTCTGTGTACCCTTGAGATACTTCAAGATCCTTTTTGTAGCCTCTAAGTGAGGTATCCTTGGTTTGTGCATGAATCGACTTAGCACACTAACCCCATATGCAATATCAATTCTAGTTAAGGTAGCATAGTTCAAGCTACCCACCATACTTTGATAACCTGTAATGTCTTGGACTTCATCACCTTCATGGGCACTTAGCTTTAGGTTCACCTCCATTGGAGTGCTAGCTGCTTTAGCATCCTGCAAGTGAAATTTCTTCAACATGTCCTGCACATACTTCTTCTGAGTAATGTATATCCCTGAATTAGTGTAAACTAATTCAAGTCCCAAAAAATACTTCAATAGCCCAAGATCATTGATCTTGAACTCCTTCATCATTTGGCTTTTGATATTTCTGATTCCACTGACATCATTACCTGTAATGATGATGTCATCAACATAAACACAGAGATAGATTACCTCTAAATTACTCCTCTTAATGAACAGAGAAGTGTCAGCCTTACTCATGACAAAACCTTGGTCTTGGAGGTATGTAGTTAACCTGTAATTCCATGCCCTAGGTGCCTGCTTTAATCCATATAAAGCCTTCTTTAATTTGCACACATAAGTTACCTTATTAGGGTCTTCATAGCCAGGAGGTTGTGACATATAAACCTCTTCTGAGATCCATCCATTCAAGAAAGCATTCTTGACATCCAATTGGTACATGTTCCAATTCTTTGATGCAGCCACACTCACCAAAACTCTGATTGTTGGCATCTTGGCCACAGGAGAAAATGTTTCTTCATAGTCAATGCCTTGGGTTTGTGCAAAACCTTTGGCTACTAACCTGGCCTTGTACCTGTTAATTGTGCCATCAGAATTTCTTTTCAACTTATAGATCCATCTGGATCCTATTACCTTCATGGAGTCCTTCCTGGGTACTAGCTCCCATGTATCACTCTCCTTGAGTGCTTCAATCTCCTCATCCATAGCTTCTTTCCATTCTGATTTTGTGATTGCTTCTTCATATGATCATGGTTCTTCATTTAGCAAATCCTTTGCAAGATAAACTGAATGTTTAGTAACAAGAGATGTATCATACCCATATCTGATAGGTTTTTTGCTTTCTCTTTGAGACCTTCTGATTGATTGAGTTGAAGATTCTGGTATGTCCTCAAGCTTCTTCATCTTCATTTTGCCTTTGGACTTCCATGCCTTGAACTCTTCAAGGTTCCTCCTTTGTAAGATTTGGAAATTCTTCTTCCAAATCATAGGGTAGTTTGACCTTCCTGCATTCATTCTCATACCAAGAATCATTCTCATCAAAGATCACATCTCTGCTTACCATAAATCCCTTATTGGTAGGGTTATAAAACCTGTAACCTTTTTTATTTAAATCATATCCGTACATTTTTCAGCCTTTGGAATAGCTTTCCTCTTACCTGTGAAGGAATGTGTACATATGCTACACATCCAAAAATTTTGCAGTGATCCAATGATGGTCTCTTACCATGCCATGCTTCATATGGTGTCATACCATCAAGTGACTTTGATGGTAACCTGTTTATGAGATAGGTGGCAGTAGAAACACTCTCTGCCCATAGATAGTTAGGTAATTTCTTCTCATTAAGCATAGATCTAGCTGTCTCAACAATTAACCTATTTCTTCTTTCAGCTACCCCATTCTGTTCAGGAGAGTACCTTGTGGTTATTTCCCTTTTGATGTCTCTGTCCTGCAAGAATTCCTCAAATTCATTGGAGAAGTACTCACCTCCTCCATCTGACCTTAGCCTCTTCAAATTCCTTTCTGTATGATTTTCAACTAATGCAAGATATTTCTTAAAACAATTAAATACCTCATCCTTGTGCTTCATAAAGTATAATACAGTCCATCTGTTATAGTCATCAATAAAAGACACATAGTACCTTGAACCTGAGACTGAGGGGTCTTTGCTAGGTCCCCATACATTTGTGTGTACAAGCTCTAGATAGTCTTCATGCATATATCCTTTCTTGGAGAAGGGTAACCTGTGAGACTTACCAAATTGACAAGCACCACACTTGTAAATCATATGTTGTTTGGATACATTAGGTATCCCAAGCACACATTGGTCCCTGCACATTTGCTTCAAGGTCCTTTCTCCTATGTGCCCTAATCTCTTGTGCCAAAGCTCAAGCTCTGAAAGTATTTGATCTTTATAACTGTATAATGCAATGTTCTTTGTATCTTCCAACTCAAAAGTGAAAATTCTACCTGATTTTTCTCCTTTAGCTATCCTTTTGAATCCATATCTTGGGTCCTCCACAAATGCTCCATACTGATTGAATCTGACCTGTAACCCTTTCTCCACAATCTGACCAACAGTCATTAAGTTCTTTGTAATTGTAGGTACATAAAGTACTCTGCTCAACAAATTCTGATTACCATCACAAGTTTTCACATTTCCAACTTTAACTACAGAATGCTTCGTATCATCACCTGTTTGGACTTGGTGTTTACCTTTTGGTTCCTCAAGATCAGAGAGTAGTGCCACATTACCAGCCACATGATTTGAACACCCTGAATCAATATAAAATAAGTGATCATCATTTGTACCTGACTTTGAAGTCATGTTCATGATCAAGAGAGAGTCATCCTGCTCCTCTATGTAGTTGTTGTAGTCTTTTCTATTTCTGAATCCTCCTTGGTAGTTGCCATTGTAATTGTTGTTGTAGTTGTTGTTATAATTGTTGTTGTGGCCTTGGTGATGGTTGAACCTTCCTCTAGACTGAGAGTATCCACCTCTTTGGTAGCCTCTTCCTCTCTGATTTTTGTAATTCCTGTAACACTCATTTGTGGTGTGGTTTGACAAACCACAAATGTTACATGGTGATGTGTTATAGGGTCTCCCCCTACCTTGCTTACCTCCTCTGCCCCTACCTCTTGAAGATCTACCTCTCCCTACATAGTTGGCTTGGGAGGTAGAGCCTTCATCTTCCACCTTCTTACTCTTGCCTTTATCCTTAGATTTCTTATCAGTGTATAGGGCAGAAGAGTTGTTACCTTTGGTAGTATCTCCACTCTTGGTAAGCTTTGCTTCATGTGTGAATAGTTGACCCATGAGAGTTGTAAGATCTGGAGTGTGCATGTCCATGTAGAGATCCATTGCAGTGGTGAAGCTTTCCCACTTGTCATCAGCCTTGATCCTATTGATTACATGCCTTACAATTTGTTCCTCTTCAATATCTTCTCCTATGCTTGCTAACTGATCTACAACATCTTTGATCTTGGTCACAAATTCTAAAACAGCTTGCTTAGGTTGCTTCCTTAGTGTTGTGAATTCAATCCACAACTGATTTTTCCTAGCCCTTGTATTGGAGGAAAGATATGATGACAAGGTTTCCCAAGTCTCTTGGGAAGTCTTACAATTTCTGATATGACGTAAAAGAAAGTCAGATATAGAGTTGAGTAAATAAGACCTTGCCAATGCATCCCTTGCACACCATGTGTTGAGTTTTTCTTGTTCCTCCTTGGTTGGCAAACCTCTTGCTTTGAATGAGGGCAATTCCTCATCTCCTGAGATGAATCCATAGAGACTCCTTCCTTGTAACTAGGTCTTCATCCTTAGAGACCAAGCTTGATAGTTGTTCCTGTCCAATTTGTCAATAAATGAAGCAAAACCATCTCCCATTTTATCTTATTTGCTCTGATACCACTGTTGGGAAAGATGGATGGATGATCCAAGAGATTGAGTAGGTACTGCTAAAACCTGCTTTGTACCAGCCCTCTTTAGCTTCAGACTTGATTAGTAGAATCCTGTAGCTTTCCAATGACACGAAGAAATGGCCTATGTCCTTTGGAAATGAAGTGTGTAATGATTGAATCAAAACAGATAACTTTGGAAGTCACAAAGTCAAGAAAAACTTTCTATTTTGGTCTTGATACCTGCTCAATGTTTTGCTCAGTGTGACCGGCACAATAGCAATTGATAAAATTCCTTCTAGCGGTATTCAATTAGCTTAGTAAGCTAACTTTTGCAAGTGGAATGATGTAAAATAATGAACTATGCTAAGAGAAATTAATTTAGCAAGATTTGGTATACCCCCGACATTTTAGGACTGTAGCAGAGATAGACTAGTGAGCATCTCGATGAAGATTTCTCTGAATTGGCTGAATGAAATCAATTCAAACTTTGTCAGCATGTAGAAGACTTTGAGTTGAATCCAACAAGCTTTGAATCACTGAATTTGGTGGAGTATTGGCTGAGATATGCCCTTGACAAGTTGATAGACTTTGGAGTAGACAATCAGTGAGCACATAGATGAATGATGTAAATGTATCTATAAATTAACACTTGTGTACAATTCCATTGGCATGAAAAGCATTGCCTAATGGTGTAGAGAGGTGTAAAATATGATGTAGTGCTCACACACACTCAATGACAGTAGAATGAAGCTCGGGAGTGATGTTCTCACCGCGACTTTTCAAGTTCACCTTTTATATGGAATGTGTAAGAATTTGAATTCAAATTCAAATTCTTGGCTCCTTCTAATCAAGCTTCTAAAAACTTGGAGATATTCTCTCAATCAAGTGACCTAACTTTTCCACGAATTATTTGGGTAGGTGATTACAAAAGATTCTAAGTCAAATTGACTTTTACAATGAGGTAAAGTGGTAAGTAATCACTAGCATATGTTCCTATGATTCTTCATGCATGTAGAGTCTTCATGATATCTTCCAAGCCAAATGTGTAGGCTTGTGATTTACACCAATAGTATGTAGTTAACCTATAATTCCATGCCCTAGGTGCCTGCTTCAATCCATATAAAGCTTTTTTTAATTTGCAAACATATGATACCTTCTTAGGGTCCTCATAGCCAGCAGGTTATGACATATATACCTCCTCTGAAATCCATCCATTCAAGAAAGAATTTTTGACATCCAATTGGTACATGTTCCAATTTTTAGATGCAGCCACACTAACCAACACTCTGATAGTTTGCATCTTGGCCACAAGAGAGAATGTCTCTTCATAGTCAATGCCTTGGGTTTGTGCAAAACCCTTGGCTACCAATCTGGCTTTGTACCTATTAATTGTGCCATCATAATTTCTTTTAAGTTTATAGATCCATCTAGATCCTATTACCTTCATGGAGTCCTTCTTGGGTACTAACTCCCCTGTATCACTTTCTTTGAGTGCTTCAATCTCCTCATCAATAGCTTCTTTCCATTCTGATTTGGTTATGGCTTCCTCATATGATCATGGTTCTTCATTTGACAAATCTTTGGCAAGATAAACAGAATGTTTAGTAACAAGAGATGTGTCATACCCATATCTGATAGGTTTTTTGCTTTCTCTTTGTGATCTTCTGATTGATTGAGTTGAAGATTCAGGTATATCTTCAAGCTTCTTCATCTTCATTTTGCCCTTGGACTTCCATGCCTTGAACTCTTCAAGATTGATAGTGTCTTCATCATCTGAACTTGTGTCTTCATTCTGAGTTGGTTCCTCCTTAGCAAGACTTGGAAACTCCTCTTCCAAATCATAGGGTAATTTAACCTTCTTGCATTCATTCTCATACCAAGAATCATTTTCATCAAAGATAACATCTCTGCTTACCATGAATCCCTTATTGGAAGGGTTATAAAACATGTAACCTTTTTGATTTAGATCATACCCAATAAAGATGCACTTTTCAACCTTTGGGTCTAGTTTACCTCTTATCTGAGAAGGAATGTGTACATATGCTACACATCCAAATATCCTGCAATGGTCTACTGAGGGTCTCTTACCATGCCATGCTTCATAGGGTGTCATCCCATAAAGGGATTTAGATGGTAACCTGTTTATGAGATAAGTGGCAATAGAAACACTCTCTGCCCATAGATAATTAGGTAACTTTTTCTCATTCAACATAGACCTAGCTGTCTCAACAATCAAACTATTTCTTCTCTCAGCTACCCCATTCTGTTCAGGAGAATACCTTGTGGTGATTTCTCTTTTGATGCCTCTGTCCTGCAAGACGTTTTCAAATTCATTGGAGAAGTACTCACCTCCTCCATCTGATCTTAGTCTCTTCAAATTCTTTCCTGTCTGATTCTCAACAAGTGCAAGGTATTTCTTAAAGCAATTAAACACCTCATCTTTATGCTTCATGAAGTACAATACAGTCCACGTGCTATAATCATCAATGAAAGACACATAGTACCTTGATCCTGAGACTAAGGGGTCTTTTCTTGGTCCCCATACATCTGTATGGACAAGCTCTAGGTAGTCTTCATGTATGTATCCTTTCCTTGAGTAGGGTAACCTGTGAGACTTCCCAAATTGACAAGCACCACACTTATAAATCATATCTTGCTTGGATACATTAAGTATTCCAAGCACACATTGGTCCCTGCATATTTGTTTCAAGGTTCTTTCTCCTATATGCCCTAATCTTTTGTGCCAAATCTCAAGTTTTGAAAGTGTTTGATCCTTGTAACTGTATAGTGCAATATTCTTTGTGTCTTCTAACTCAAAAGTGAAAAGTCTACTATATTTTTCTCCTTTAGCAATCCTCTTGAACCCATGTCTTGGATCCTCCACAAATGCTCCATATTGGTTGAATCTAACCTGCAAAACTTTCTCCACAATCTGTCCAACACTCATCAAATTTTTTGTAATGGTTGGTACATAGAGTACCCTGCGCAACAAATTCTGATTTCCATCACAAGTCTTAACATTTCCAACTTTAACTACTGAGTGCTTGGTGTCATCACCTGTTTGGACTTGATGCTTACCTTTTGGTTCCTCAAGATCAGAGAGTAGTGCTACATTGCCAGCTACATGATTTAAGTATCCTGAGTCAATGTAGAATAGGTGATCATCATTTGTACCTAATTTTAAAGTCATGTTCATGATTAGAAGAGAGTCATCCTGCCCCTCTGTGTAGTTGTTGTAGTCCTTCCTGGACTTGAATCCTCCTTGGTAGTTGCCATTGTAATTATTGTTGTAATTGTTGTTGTAGTTGTTGTTGTAGCCTTGGTGATGATTGAATCTTCCTCTTGACTGTGAGTATCCACCTCTTTGGTATCCTCTTCCTCTCTAATTCTTGTAATTCCTGAAACACTCATCTGTAGTATGATTTGATAGACCACAAATGTTACATGGTGAGGAGTTATAGGATCTCCCCCTACCTTGCTAACCTCCTCTGCCCCTTCCTCTTGATGATCTACCTCTCCCTGCATAGTTGGCTTGGGAGGTAGAGCCTTCATCTTCCACCTTTTTGCTCTTGCCTTTATCCTTAGACTTCTTATCAGTGTATAGGGCAAAAGAGTTATTACCTTTGGATGTATCTCCATTCTTGTTGAGCTTTGCTTCATGAGTAAACAATTGTCCCGATGTCGGGAAGATTTACATCTTCCAGTTGATGACCAGAGAAAATGAAAACAACTTAATTGGTGAATTCTAAACCTCTTTTTCACTGTTGAACAATTGTTATGGATTGAATTAACTACTTTTGAAGTGTTTGCAGGTACAAGAAATGATGAAGAAAATATGTTCAAATTAGGGTTTATCCTAATTACTCAATTAATGAGTATTCCATATTTATACATGCTTGATTCATGGGTATTTAACCCTAGGGTTTTCTAAGTTCATATGATTTTATGTCAATTAGGTTCATCTCAAGGGTCTTAAAAGATTCTAATGGGTTCATGTTAGGGTTTACAAGGGATCAGAAAGATTTTAATGGGTTATCAATGATTTCCAAAGGGTTTTGATGGGTTTTAAGTAGGTTTTCTAGGGTTTTATAATGTTTTAAGGGTTAAAATAATTAATATTTAAGGAAATTAATCTATAACTAAACATTGGTTCAATAACAAAAATTAAAATATGGTTTAATTAATTATTTAATCATGTATGTGCATTTAATACTAAGGTTCTAATTAATTAAAATCTTAACCTAAGATTGAATTAAATGATTTATTTAAAATAAGAAATATAGGCTAATTAAATTAAAAATGGTAAATTAAATGGATAAATAACTAGTGGTCTATATGAGTACTAGGAAAAAGAATGGTTTATAGAAGATGTGTAACTAAAGTGATTGAAAGAGTGGTTGGAATAAATGATGCAATTAAAGGAAGTTAAAGAGAAACTTTAAATGAATGGTGTATATGAAAACGGTTAAAAGAATGGAGTAAGTGAGTTGTGTAAATAAAGTCAATTTAAAGTGTGGTGAAAGTAAGGAGATTAAAGTGTGGTTGTAGATTAAAAGTTAAAACCAAAAGAGTGGATTAGGAAGGACTTGTGTATGTATTTAAATGTGTGTTGAGCTCAAGTTTCTCCTAATGTTTTTTGTAGACATTCAAAGCAAAAGAATCGAAGAGCATCATTGCAGAAACATTGATGAGTTCAAGCTAATGAAGAAAAGTCAAGAGAAGCAGCAAGATTGAAGAATCATTTAAATCTTATTTTCGAAGTGTCACGGACTGCTGATAAAGAAACAAGCATACAAGATTTCACGATTTCAAACTTACTAAGTTGTATAGGATTAGAATTTTATAGTAGAACTGACTTTATGCCCTTGTATAGACTGAAATAGTTTGATATGGACATTCCTTATATTGTTTTTCTACTACTTTATTGAGATCTTAATTTGTCATTCGTATGTTGAAAGGAATAGGAACTACCAATAGGTCTAAAAATGAGTCTGATATGAAGCACGAATTAGAACACTTAATTCTAGGCACATTGCTACCATCTCCAATTGAGAATTCATATAACAACGAAAATATCGAACCTGAAATAATTAAAGATAAAATAGTTCACGAGTCTTTACGCCCGATAGAATACGATCATCTTGTTTCTCGACTATTACCGTTATTTACTATCGTTTTGCCTGAACCGGAGTTCAACGACGACTTATTCCCACCGAAATTAGTGCAAAAAGCGAGCTCAGAACAAAGTACAATTGAAGAAAATGACATGATTAAAGATCAAATTACCGGTGAGAACTTAGTTTCACCTTATCAAATAGAAGCTATTGATAGATATAGAGCAGCCCAGCCTTACGGGTCTTAGAAGCGATAGGAAGACACAGGCTGGCCGTCCTTACGGTCCATAGCTACTTAAACTATGTACATTGTATAGAATAACCTTATTTTTCAATCATAGAAATAGGTAATTTAAAGTATTTTATTATTAGAACCCTTATTTTCATAAGCCTGAGTTTGCTACAGATACCCCGCGTGTGTCGAACGATTTAGGCGGATGACTTGATCCACCATCCGAGCATCTCTCACGACCCGACATTGGTGAACCCGACGTGAACAAACGGCGATGCAGCTCAGGTATAAATTTTAAATTTTGCTTGCATATGCATACATCGACAGGTTGAATTGCAGAAGCTTCTTCATCCGTGGGAGCTGTGGCTGTGTCGTTGGAACCTTGCACTTTTCTAGGTGTTGAGGGCTGTTCCCTAGGGAACTGAGCGCCTCCACGAAGAGTGACAAGTAGCTATCCTCATCTCGCCACCCCTTTTCATCGACATTAGAAGCAAGAACGTTTGCACAATCATCCATTAGCAACTGATGTATTAGATTTTGATTCTATTAAAACTTGTATAAACTTATACACAAGTCACTCTTTAAGCCTCTTCTTCGATTCAGATTACAGGTATTGATCTATCGTCTAAGACTTCTTGTTGCTCAAATATCAATGGGTAAAAAAGCAGTTAATTTAAACATGCATAAAACGAACTTTACTATGGAGGGTTCAATTAAGAATGCAAATTTGGGACTTGAAGTGCAAGTCAAAGATTTAGAGGATAAGCTAAACTCGTCAAATCAAGCAAAATTTAAAGAAGTATTTCTGTTAATTGACAAGTTAAGTGAGTTTTCTAATTCAAATAGTGCGATGTGTGGAATTTTACAAGAAATTGTTAAAACATTAAAGATCCAAATAGATGATTTGACCAAAAAAGTCAATGAATTCCCTAAATGCAAGTGTAATGAACATGAAATGCAAAGTTTATCTCCAAAGTTGCCTAATGAAACCCATATGAATGAGTTTAGGAAATCCACCTTTAGGGCTATGAATAGGAAAGTATATCCCTTAAGATGCTTTTGGTGTGACCAACTAGGTCATAGGTACGAGGATTGTGTTGCTTATAGTAATGCATGTCAAAATCACTTAGTCATTTCACATAACCTGAAGATTTGTGATTATCAAACACAACTACCTTTGAAATTAAACTTAGGTCGAGGAGGGATGATAGACTATTTTGATCAAACAAAATTGAGTCCTAAAACCAAACTTCAAAAACAATGGAAACCGAAGAGTCATAATGAGACTCAAGTAATGTATGTCAATTACATTCTATGAACAAGGTTGTGACTAAAAGTAAATGCTTGGACAATGATCAAAACCTTCTTACACCTAAATCTATGAGTAACATTGATATTCAAACTACATTTAAGGATCAAGATACATGGAATAAGATTAAGAAAAAAGAAGATGTAAGGATAAAAGATGATGAAAATGAACAATCAATTGATGGAAATAAAGATATATATGCGGTTAAAACGGAACCTAAAGTCATAGAAAATGACAATAAATGTGACAAAAATAAAAATGATGAAAGAATAGTACAAACATCTGAAGATGAAAATCTTCAAATTCAATTAGAACATGATAAGAATATGGAAAAATGGATACAAGAAGCTATATGGAAGATTGAAAAAAAATACCAAAAACGCATCTAAAGTTAAGAAAAAGGAGAAGAATTTAAGTGAATAGTTTTATTGTGATGGAATTGTTTATTGAAGATAAAACATTTCAAATTTTGATTTTGCTTGCTGCATATATGCTGTTTTCCTAAAAATTGAGAAACATATACCTAAATTGTTTAGTTTTAATGTTTGAAAAGCTAATTACAAACTTATGATTAAGTTTACATTACGATTTGTTTAATAAAAAGAATTCTAAAATATGAAAACACAAAGTTTGTTTCAAATTAAACAAAAACATGTTTGTAATTATGCTTGCAAATGATTTTGATCAATATGCTTGTCATTTCCTAAACTTATGATAAATTTATGATTTTTTTTCTTTCACAAATAAGAAGAAATCTATTATGAAGAACAATTATGAAGAATATTATTATGATGAATATTTTGCACAAAATGATCTTTGTTTACAACAATTATGATGATATACTTTTAAAAGAAAGAAATATATATGATATAAATATGATCATGATAAATATGAAGAACATGAAAAAAATGTTACAATATGAGGATGATTTTATTGATATACCATATGATGAGTAAGAGGAACTTTTATAATCCAGATATGAATTTTTCATTGAAATAAAAATAAAAAATGATGCTCATTTATAAAGATACAAGTTAAAAACTTTGAACATTTTGATTTTTCCTAAATTTTATGAACTTTGTTTCATAGGTTGAAAAACCTATTTAAAAAAATTAAGAATGCATTATTTATGATAATTATAACCACTATGAATTTCTTATGATGAAATTTGTGACATGATGAAGATAAATCTGATAGAATATATGAATTTATATTTGCAAGATAAATGATAATGAAGATTACTTGTTTTGTAGCTTCTATTTTATAAGTGATTACAGGTTCTGAAGATGCATTGATCAAAGCAATTGAAGATGTTATGCCAAAAGTTCTGATGAATTTAAAGAGAGCAGATTGAAGATGAAATAGATTGAAGATGAAGTTGATTTTAGGTCGTATTTTTCTTTGTCATACAATTTAGATTTATGTATTTTATTTGCATTCATCTAAAACTAATTGATAAAATCTGGAATGAAGAATATTAATTTATAAAGGACTCTATTTAACTATATTAGGAAAATAGACATAATTTATATTTCTACATTTATAGATTAAGTGAGATTTGTTAAAAATAGAAGGATTTGTAGTTCATTTAGATAACGAAAGTAGTTGTATATGTGTAGGAGCATATTGTTGCATGATTCATGTCTGTGAAAACCTAGATCTTTCTTGTCCATGCAGCTAGATCCTTAGCTCGGATTAAGGGGTTAAGCCTTTCCCCTTTAAAAGAAAAAAGTAGCGAAAAAAAAAAAAAGAATATTGACATGGAAGTTATACCTTCTTCCACCCCAAAAAGGTATTTACATTTATTATCGATATGAAGTTTACATCATATTTATATGAAGAAACTAGTTGTGAAAAACACATCTAGTGATTAAAATTGGGCATACAAGGCGGCTGTCTGTCCAAGTAGATTTAGTAGATTTCTTTGGCATGCTTGATCGTTCATATGTGAATGCATATATACGACGAAACCTGCATTTGAATGAATGAAAAAGAATTCTGTTTTAAACTAATCTTTACATAGTTTATAAATGGATGATATGTAAATTAATGTTTGTTGACTGAAAAGGTTAATAGTTTACCTTTATACTTTAATATGTTTCATTGCCAGATTTAATTTTAATGAAACCTCATGTGCATGATGAAAAGATTAAAAATTTGATAAGTTAAAAGATGTTTATAAAAAGAATTGATGCTTTTCTATGATTTAATTTCAGGATAATCATTGAAAATGCCGCTTCCCTTAATCTGCAAGTTGGCCCATCGAGGACGATGTGCAGGTTTGGTGGCGGTGGATGTCGGGAAGATTTACATCTTCCAGTTGATGACCAGAGAAAATGAAAACAACTTAATTGGTGAATTCTAAACCTCTTTTTCATTGTTGAACAATTGTTCTGGATTGAATTAACTACTTTTGAAGTGTTTGCAGGTACAAGAAATGATGAAGAAAATATGTTCAAATTAGGGTTTATCCTAATTACTCAATTAATGAGTATTTCATATTTATACATGCTTGATTCATGGGTATTTAACCCTAGGGTTTTCTAAGTTCATATGATTTTATGTCAATTAGGTTCATCTGAAGGGTCTCAAAAGATTCTAATGGGTTCATGTTAGGGTTTACAAGGGATCAGAAAGATTTTAATGGGTTATCAATGATTTGCAAAGGGTTTTAATAGGGTTTTGATGGGTTTTAAGTAGGTTTTAAGTAGGTTTTCTAGGGTTTTAGAATGTTTTAAGGGTTAAAATAATTAATATTTAAGGAAATTAATCTATAACTAAACATTGGTCCAATAACAAAAATTAAAATATGGTTTAATTAATTATTTAATCATGTATGTGCATTTAATACTAAGTTTCTAATTAATTAAAATCTTAACCTAAGATTGAATTAAATGATTTATTTAAAATAAGAAATATAGGTTAATTAAATTAAAAATGGTAAATTAAATGGATAAATAACTTGTGGTCTATATGAGTACTAGGAAAAAGAATGGTTTATAGAAGATGTGTAACTAAAGTGATTGAAAGAGTGGTTGGAATAAATGATGCAATTAAAGGAAGTTAAAGAGAAACTTTAAATGAATGGTGTATATGAAAAAGGTTAAAAGAATGGAGTAAGTGAGTTGTGTAAATAAAGTCAATTTAAAGTGTGGTGAAAGTAAGGAGATTAAAGTGTGGTTGTAGATTACAAGTTAAAACCAAAAGAGTGGATTAGGAAGGACTTGTGTCTGTATTTAAATGTGTGTTGAGCTCAAGTTTCTCCTAATGTTTTTTGTAGACATTCAAAGCAAAAGAATCGAAGAGCATCATTGCAGAAACATTGATGAGTTCAAGCTAATGAAGAAAAGTGAAGAGAAGCAGCAAGATTGAAGAATCATTTAAATCTTATTTTCGAAGTGTCACGGAGTGCTGATAAAGAAACAAGCATACAAGATTTCACGATTTCAAACTTACTAAGTTGTATAGGATTAGAATTTTAAAGTAGAACTGAATTTATGCCCTTGTATAGACTGAAATAGTTTGATATTGACATTCGTTATATTGTTTTTCTACTAGTTTATTGAGATCTTAATTTGTCATTCGTATGTCGAAAGGAACAGGAACTACCAGTAGGTCTAAAAATGAGTCTGATATGAAGCACGAATTAGAACACTTAATTCTAGGCACATTGCTACCATCTCCAATTGAGAATTCATATAACAACGAAAATATCGAACCTGAAATAATTAAAGATAAAATAGTTCACGAGTCTTTACGCCCGATAGAATACGATCGTCTTGTTTATCGACTATTACCGTTATTTACTATCGTTTGCCTGAACCAGAGTTCAACGACGACTTATTCCCACCAAAATTAGTGCGAAAAACGAGCTCAGAACAAAGTACAACTGAAGAAAATGACATGATTAAAGATCAAATTATCGGTGAGAACTTAGTTTCACCTTATCAGATAGAAGCTATTGATAGATATAGAGCAGCCCAGCCTTACGGGTCTTAGAAGCAATAGGAAGACACAGGGCTGGCCGTCCTTACGGTCCATAGCTATTTAAACTATGTACATTGTATAGAATAACCTTATTTTTCAATCATAGAAATAGGTAATTTAAAGTATTTTATCATTAGAACCCTTATTTTCATAAGCCTGAGTTTGCTACAGACACCCCGCGTGTGCCGAACGATTTAGGCGGATGACTTGATCCACCATCCGAGCATCTCTCACGACCCGACACCGTGAGAGTTGTAAGATCTGGAATTTGCA
>CM035423.1:63600722-63898222 GCA_020310875.1 Ceratopteris richardii
TAATGAAACACGGAGGATAAGTAGGATGTAAAGGATCTCTATGCTTAACTGATCAATGTATTTGACATTTAGGACAAGTGTTTACATAAACCCTTACATTGACATAGATTCTTGACCACCAATGACTTTCTCTAATCTTTCAAATGTAGCTACAAACCCTTTACGTCCAGCCCATAATGTATCATGTAAATCTTTCATAACTTACAATTGAAGCTATTTCTTTCCAATCAATCTTTGTGGAGTTTTAGCTTTCCCCCTTGCATGTCTCCAAATAAATCCATCTTCTAAGAAGAAACTATAAGCTCTTCTTCTAATGTTTTCTAATCTAGTTTTTGACCAAGTAGGTGACTTTTTAGAGTATACTAAGGTATCTGCCAGTATCATTAAATAGTTCGTATTCATACACTTGTGGATCACAACTGATTAAATTTATATCTCTTTCTACTACATTATCAAAGTCATCTTCAAACTTAGCTCTAGAAACCATATCAGCAACAATATTAGATTCTAGAGTAATATGAAATAAAATTAGATTTATGAATTTACTATATGACATCCATCTCAATATTGCAAATTAGGTGATCAACAATTTACAATCATGTCAATAAGTGGTAAACAATCTATCTCAACAATCACATAGGCTCTTATGAAATATTTTTTGTTAGCCCTTAAAGCTATGACTACACCCCAAAGCTCCCATCTGATTAGCAGGTATTTTTGTTGACTTTCATGAAACATTTTAGCACCAAATCTAACTGCATATCTTTTGCCTTTAACCATACCTTTGAACTTCATGAAAGAATAAAAGACATCTAATTTATGCCTCATACAATAAAGCCATGTCATCCTTCTACAGTCATCAATGAAAGTATCAAAGTAAATATTACCTCCAATTGAGTTCTCCTTTGTTGGTCCCCAAACATCTATAAAAACTAGTTCAAGTGGAGGATAGCTCAGATAATTGTTCTTGTTTAATGGAAAGCTTGTGTACTTTACCAATCAAAAAACTTCACACAAATTTGTAGAGATTAGGTAACCCTGATACTAACCTCTTCTTCTCCATTCCTTCAATCTATGAGTATTGATGTGTCCATACCTTGTGTGCCATAGATCCAGTCCTACCATATTCTCTTTTCCAAATGTGAAGTAAGTTGTGTGATTGAGGTTGGGCTTCACATCCAAAGTGAATAAGCTTCCCTCCTTCTTTAGGGTTTTTTCACATAGCTACCTGTGTGATTGAACTAGACCTTCAATTCTCTCTCAACCATTTGACCTAGATAGACTAGTTTCTTCTTGATTGTGGGAACATGAGAAACATCTTTTAAGCACTTTTCTTGATGAGAACCTTCCAACATAACATCACCTATATGTGTAATAGCATGAGGAGTTTCATCTCTTGTTTCCACATGTCCTTTGATTGATGGCATTTGCATGTTTGAGAAGAAATCCTTGTTGCAACTCATGTGGTTGCTACACTTACTATCAATGTACCACATATTTGATACTATTGTCTTGTAATCATGCATCTCCATCATAGCCAGCATACTCTCATTTTCATTTGAAGTAGATCAATAATTTCCTTGACCTTTTTGGGTTGAATTTTTCCTCTCCCTTTGATAGCAATCTATTACATAGTCGCCATAGTTGCCAAAAATGAGCATTGTTCTGAATTCTAGTTTGACCTTCCTTCTCTACCTTTGAACTTACCTCTTCCTCTTCATGAAGAGTATTTTCCTCCTTGATCTTGGTCAACATCACCATTTGATCATGTGCATTGTTTGCCTCCTCCTCTGCCTTGATTCCTCCCTCTTCCTTTGCCTTTACTTAATGCACAAAGGCTTGGCCTCTACTTTACTATGTTGCTTAATGGATACACTTCCATTTATGGCCTTCAAACAAGAGAAATCTCATTCAAATCATGCACAAAGAAGTAGAACATAGATAATAGAATGCAATATATTATGGTTCAAACTTTGAATACAAGAACAAGTTGGGGAGCATAGTAAACTGCACTTTGAGAGCCTTATTGTCGGCTTCTCATATACACATTGTACACAGTGAGTTGTAGAGAAGAGACACAAGATGAGACACAAATTAAATGTAAAGAGACCTATAATTTCATGCCCTCAGCTTCAGAGACACTTCAAGCATGAGTCCAAGTTAGCCACTTGATTTTACAAAGAGCTTTGCACTTATCTTATGGCATCCCTTAGGAGAGCAAAAATGACACTTGCTAAAGTAGAAGGTTCTTTTCGCAGGAAGCCTTCAACCACAATGGACTAACTTGAACTTGATAGGGAAAAAGGGGTAGAAAGCATGCTATCACCTGCACATGCCTAGTTGCAAAATTCATCACCTCATTAATTATCCCTTTGAGCATCATCCATCTTGTTGATCCCCGAAACTAAGTGGTTCCCCAATGACACACTGGTACTCTATGCTCAAATAGACTCAAGATACATCCATTTGAGCTTCCTTCCCCAAATCGTTAAGGAAATTGATCTCTGCTTGGAATTCTAGTCCCTTTATCGAGCTTTCTACACATGTAAATAGGTATACTACACCCTGTTCTCTCTTAGCATCATCTAATTCACAAGTAGACAACCTTTGGCCTTCTCTTTCATGACCTACCCCACTTCTTGAATGAAGTTGGAGATCTTTGGAGAAGCTTGGAAGTAGGGTTGTCAAGTGGTGAAGATGGTCCATCAAACCAACATAAGACCTTCCCTAGGTATTTTAATATGTGAAGTAGACCTTTTAAGCTTGTGGTTAGGGCAATAAAACCCAATAGATACTTTGTCACATCAATGATGCAAAATAGAAAACTTGCACCTTGACTAGCTCACAAAAAACATTCTAAATTTGGATGGAAGTTATGACTTCAAACACTTACAGCAGCGAGCACATTTACAATTGGAAAACTTACTCCTAAGAGAGTGTCATAAATAGTTTTGGCTTGCTATAATGCATAAAATCCCTAATTTACAACAACCATTGAAGGAGCAATATGATTGACACTAGTTGGATGTCATCCCATATTTTCAAGGTTGCGTAGAAGATGACCCTGAGATAGTAAAATGAACATTTTGCAAAGAATGCTAAACCAAATGCTTTGAAAACGTGTAGACATACCATAGATAGTAATATGTTTCTAATGAATGCTTAACCACTAGATTTTAAGCTTTGTAGAGAGAACAAAGTCCTCTGCAAGATGATTGAGTCTATGGAAGACAGAACGGAGAATAGATATGGCACCAAGCAGTGATCAAAAGAGTATATGTATTGCATCAAATCAACACTCTTGTAATGCAAACATCTTTTAGAGTCTTTATATATACTCTCAAGGATCTATCCACTCCTTTTCTTCATGAATTCAAATTCTAAAATGAGTGGGTCTGTTTGTTGTGATTGAATGGATCTACTTTCCTACCATCTTGGAAACGTAAAGTGATCTAATCTGGATCTACTTCTGGTGACTGATTGATTGATTGATTGATCGATCAAGTTACAACCACCTCTAACTCGTGCTTTTTTAGCATTTTCTTTACCCATTTACAAGTGTAAAGATCTAGGCTCTTAAAAAATAAATGATCACAAAATATTCTTAAGAAAATACAATAGAAAATGAATATTGATGAAGAACCTCTTCATGAGATATCTTGGGCACATTCCAAATGATGGATTCATGAAGTATAACAAATTCACCTCAAGCATATTTTCAAGATTGATGTTACAACAACTCCCCGTCAAGATAAAATAGGATTGAGTCTTCATTCTATGATAGGTTGAATACATGCCATAGATTTGAATATGCATAACATTATCCCATCAGGTTCCTTTGTCATCATGTCTGCTATTTGCTTCTGAGTAGGAACAATTGAAACGTAAATTTCCTTTGCAATAAGCTTCTCTCTTACAAAGTGGTAATGAACCTCTATGTGCTTTGTTCTTTTATGGAAAATTGGATTTGTTTCTAGATGCATATAACTTACGTTAACTTCCAAGTATGTGAGGTTACTTACAAGGCCCAAATCTAAGTACAACTCCTTGAGCCATATTGATTTTTGAGTTGCAATAGTTAGACCTCTATACTTTGCTTCATTTGAAGATAAAGAAAATTTTGGTTGCTTCTTGTAAGTCTAAGAAACCAATTTTGAACCTGTAAGTACTAAGTATCAAGAGGCACTTCTTCTTTCATCATTGGCTCTTAACCAATCTACATCTAAATAGATTTTGATATCCAAGTCTAAAGAGGAATGACAGTAGATACCTTCATTAAGCTTCCCTTTGAGGTACTTGAGTACTCTCTTTGTAGCATACATGTGTGTTCTTCTAGGTCTTTTAGGTGAGTGCATGAACTCACTAAGCACTTCCACACTATAGGATATGTCTAGTCTTGCGTGACTAGCAGATATCAAGCCACCAACTAATTTTTGATACTCTTTAGGATCATTAATTTGAAGGTGTAATTGTAAGCTTTGTGTTCTCCAATCTGAAGTTGAGAAGTAAGTCCTGAATGTATCTTGTCTGAGTTGGATACATCCCTTCATTTGTATTACTCACTTGAATGTCTAGGAAATATGTGAGCTTACCTAACTCACTAATTTTGACCTCCTCTTGAATATGTTTTTTGATCAATTTAATCCAATTCATGTCATCACAAGTTACAATTTTGTTAACTACATACACATAAAGATAGATAAACTCATTGTTGATCCATTTTGATGAGTAAAGAAGGACCTGAGTTGCTAGGTCTAAACCCTTGATCTTGAAGGTATGGAACCAACGCGTCATTCCAAGATCTAGGAGATTTTTTCAATCCATACACTACTTTCTTAAGTCTACAAACATAAGATAAATGATGAGGGTTTTCAAAACCTAGAGGTTTGTGACATGTATACCTCTTCATTTATCCAACAATTTAGAAATGAAATTTTTACATCAAGTTGGAGGAGTCGTGGACTCCTTGTAGCAGCTATTATCAATGTTCTAATTCTGTTCATCTTTGTAACTGGTGAGAATGGTTCCTCATAGTCTATACCATGAGTTTGTGAGCATCCTTTAACAACTAATCATGCCTTGTACTTGCAAATTGATCCATTTGACTTCCTTTTCAGTTTATATACCCATCTAGAACCAATTACCTTTTTATTGGGTGACATTGGAACCAAATCCCAAGTGTCCATCTCCTTCAAGGCATCTATTTCTTCTTTCATAGCCTTTTTGCAATTAGGGTTTCCCTTTTCCTCTTCATAGGCTGAGGGTTCTCCTAACATTGAGCCCTTTGCCAAGTGGATTGAATTCTTTAGAACAAATGTGGAAACATATCCAAACCTTTCTGCTTGTCTTTTGTCCCTTGTTGACCTTCTAGGTGGTTGTTGGAAATCAGAATCAACATCATATGGTAGAGTTACCTTTTGTTTAGCTTCATCGTTCCAAGATGCATGCTCTTCAAATAGAATTTCTCTACTTTTAGTGAGTTTCTTGGTTGAATGATTGTAGAACTTGCAGCCCATCAGAGCTGAATAATATCCAATAAATACTACCTTTGTTGCCCTTTCATCTAGCTTACCTCTCATTTGTGAAGGTACCTAAAGATAAGCTAAACAACCAAACACATTTCAATGTTCAAGACTAGGTTTTCTTCCGTATCATGCTTCATAAAGAGTCATACCTTCGAGTGATTTGGATGGTTGCCTTTTGACAAGGTACAAAACAATTTAAATAGAATTTGTAATAAAGTAAGTTTATGATCGAATGGTCAGCCGATTTAGACAGATTTGAAATCGGACACTGTTTGGTCAATTGTGTGTATGACCAAAGATCTCGAGTTTAGACTTACTAGGATGTCATGTGCTCTTAAGAACAAGTGATCCACTTAGCTTAGTGGTTAAGTCTCAAGGATGTGAAGGAGGAGGTATTGGGTTCAATCCTCATGGGGTAGATGGGGAGAGTGTCTTTCCCAAAAAGATCTAGAGCCTTCTAGAAGCATCCACTAAACTGAGACTTTTAGTGCACATGCAGTTACATGGCTGACACATGGATGGTTAGTATCAACTTTCCCAAGAAGGTAGTCCCCTAGAGAGAGCTATATATACAGACATAAGGCGGGGAGGAGAGTCATCTCTCTAGCATGTGGTGATTATAATCTTGCATTGGTATCAGAGCAGCATTGAGTAGTAATATTTGTCTACTGAGATAAAGAGTTGAGCACATAAAGAACTGAGGCGATCAGGGCTGATGCAAAATTATGCTTCCATAGGATGTCGTGTTCCAATCCATTTCTTGCAACAATTTGTTTTCTGGAATTCACTATGGAGCGGCAAAACTCACACTATAAGAAATGAGAGTGAATCTGCATAACTGAGCACTCTTAGCACAATGAATACGCATGTCGATGATCAGGCTATGGGTTCAAAACCAGTTTGCATGACATAGAGGATGTAAACATTTTTCTAATTTTAAGGAATACTTCAAATGGTGAGGGCAAACTTCTACTACAGATATGAACAAGTGCTATAGCAACAAAGTTTTCACACATCTCTATGAGAGTTTATGAGCAAGGTAAAGAAGTCAAGGTCATCATGAAACCTTCGCTTTGAAACCAATGCAAGATTAGGACCACCACGTGCTAGAGAGATGTGTTGGTGCAAGTCAACCATCAATTGATGTTTTGAACAAAAGGATGAAGTCAAAAGATGAAGAAAAGACCAACCAGTGAAGCTTGAGGATAGTGCATATTCAGGAAATAAAGACTTGTATACATATGTACATTAACCTAGTAATTAGCTCACTTATACTTTTGTTATGGTCATAAGCTTGTACATATATGCCTATATATACAAGTAGAAAGTCGGGGCATGTATGAGAGAGCATGAGATGTGATGAGTCAAAAGTTTTAAGAGTCATTAGACACTTTAGAAGTGAAGAAGATTAGAAGTGAAGAAGATCTCTCTCATCATTTAAATGTAAAGTTTTGAGAGTAAAGAAAACGTTGTGCCCGATATTTTGAGGAGCTCTCCTTTTGTGTTTGATCATTTCAGGAATCCATTTGTAGATGTATAATTCCATAGTCAATGCATCTATGGTTAATATTTGAGAAACAAGCTGAGAGAATTATGTGTAGGAACATTTTTATGTGAAGAATTGATGAGTGTCTTCTGAAACAGGTGCAATCTTGATGGTTAATGAATTGATCAGATCTCAGTGCATAGTGTAACGTTTTACACAAATGAGGCATCAAAATATAAGTTGAAAGGTGAGCCATCTTTGGCTAAAATCATTTGTTTAAATGGGATCTAGTTTTGGAGAACCATGCATTAGAAGTTGCAGGTGTCAAAGTCGAATATGCAGGAATACAATTTTAGACATAGGTAGATTGTTTGGATCATATCTCAAGATCTACTGATTCTTTTGAGATGTTTTAACTTGGAGAAGATGTGAAACCTTTAGAAAACACCTTCTAAAGTTTTTCATTAGAAACTCTACACATCTTTTTGGTCAATCAATGAATTACGTGTAGCAGACTTTTATGTGTTGTGACTCTCTTCACAGTTAGTGCAAATCTTGATGTTTGGACATTGGCCTTCCCAAATTGGTAGAGTTTTGAGTTATTCTTCATACAGAGGTGCTCTAACATCAAGGATAGCTTGTTCTTTTGGAGATTAACACTCTCCATCAGTGGTATCAGAGCAGGATTCATCAAAATAGAAGAAAGGAGGACCCCTACTGTTGCAGACATATAGAAATCAACCTTTGAAGATTCAAAAGGTGAAAGTTTGAAGTGAAATCTAGAGAAGGAGGCCTGGCGTTATCAAGAAGACCAAAAGGAACTGCATTTGAAGTAAATGTACACTTATTTCGCATAAAGCTTGAAGAATTTAATACATAGGTAAAGAAAGGATGGAGATTCTCTTTAGATAGAGAAATCAATAGAGAAAACTATCCAACTTGGTCAATGAGGATGAAAGCTCATCTCATGAGCAAAAATCTGGTTGGTTATATCACAAGTGAAGAAGAAAAACCAGAATTTAGAGATCCTAGTGTTCCAACTAGGGATGAACTCTCAGATTTGAAGACATGGATGAAGAAGGATGCTCAAGCAAGGAGTATTAGCTACATGGGAGTCAATGACTACTTGCTACCTTGTATTAGAGGACTTGAAAGTGCAACTGACATATGGAATGCTTTGGAAGAGCATTTACAAAATACTACAAAGTCAAGGAAGGCATCCTTATGGGAAAAGTTCACTACATTAAAAAAGAAAGCTTCTCAATCCATTTCTCATTATGTAAAAAGGATGAGGGACATTGTAGATGCATTAGGAGTAGTTGATGAAGATATTGAAGAGGATAAATTAGTAAGGCAAATCCTCATAGGTTTGAGAGGAGATGAGAAATGGAAGCCATTTATTTCTTCTACTGAATTGTCACTAGATCATCTGACTCCTGACTTAAATCAGTTGCTAGGATATATGCTAACTTTTGAGCGGGATGTCAAAGGTGATGTTGATAAGAGTACAGGTCAAGCAATGTATTCAAAGGACAAGAAGAAGAATAGCAAAGGCAAGCAACAATTAAATGAAGAAGAAGGTACAATAGCCAAGCCAACTTCCTAAGAGGAAGAGGAGGTGGCAAAGGTAGAGGAATGTTGGTGCAAGTTGACCACCAATTGATGTTTTGGATAAAGACTTGAAGCCAAAGGATGAAGAAAAGATCAACAATTGAAGATTAAAGATAGAGTATGTTCAGGAAATCAATACTTGTATACATATATACATTAATTTATAATTAGCTCACGTATACCTTAAGTATGGTCATGAGCTTGTACATATATACCTATATATACAAGTAAAAAGTCAAGGCAAATATGAGAGAGCATGAGATGAGAAGAATTAGATGTTGTAAGAGTCATTAGAAACTTGAGAAGTGTAGAAGATATCTCTCATCATTCAAATGTAAAATTTTTCAGAGAAGATGCAAAATTGCACCGGATCTACATTTACATGTGTAAATGGGAAGAAGTGAAGTTACAACAGGTGCCAAATTTGATGCTAATGTTTTGGTTAATTCTCCTTCCAAAGTGTAACATTTTGAGCAAGAAAGCACTTATTCTTTACGTTGGAAGGTAATCTACCTATGGCTAAAACCATTTGAATAAATGGGTTGTAATTTGAGAGAACTATGCATTAAAAGTTATAGGTGTTAAAGTCGATTGTAGAGAAGTACAGTTTTAGACATAGGTGAATTGTGTGGATCATTTCACAAGATTTACTAGATCTTTTGAGATGATTTAACTTGGAGAAGGTGCACATTTTAGGAGACACCTTGTGTAAAGTTTCATAAAAAACCTTACAGATTTGATCAGTCAATGAGTGAGTTATGTGCAGCACACTTTCTGAGTACTTACTCTCTTTTGAGTTAGTTCAAAATTTTGATAATCTC
Source organism: Ceratopteris richardii (assembly GCA_020310875.1). NCBI lineage: Eukaryota > Viridiplantae > Streptophyta > Polypodiopsida > Polypodiales > Pteridaceae > Ceratopteris > Ceratopteris richardii. The sequence continues at coordinate 63,610,166 of CM035423.1, forward strand.
GTATTGATCCTCCAATTTGGTAAAGGTTTTGAGTTATTCTTGATATAAAAGTGTTCTAACATCAAGGATAGCTTGTTCTTTTAGAGATTAATGCTCTCCACTAATGGTATCAGAGTAGGAATCATTAAAATAAAAGAAAGGAGGACCCCGATTGATGTAGTCATACAGAAATCAACATCTGAAGGTTCAAAAGGTGAAAGCTTAAAGCAAAAGCTTTAGAAGGAGGTCTGAAGCTATCAAGAAGATGAAAAGGAACTTCATTCAAAGTAAAGGTACACTTATTCCTCATAAAGCTTGAAGAATTTAATACACAGGTGAAGAAAGGATGGGAGATTCTCTTCAGATAGAGAAATTAGATAGAGAAAACTATCCAGCTTGGTCAATGAGGATGGAAGCTCATCTCATGAGAAAAGACCTAATAGGTTACATCATAGGTGAAGAAGAAAAACCACAATTTAGAGATCCTAGTGTTCCAATTTGGATGAAGAGAGATGCTCAAGCAAGGAGCATTATCTACATAGGATTCAATGACTACTTCATACCTCATATTAGAATAATGGTTGTTAGCTCATGATTGATGGCATAATAATCAGAATAATGGTGTATATAATCAAAACTTTAATTCAAGAGGAAGAGGTGGTAGAAACCAAAGAGGTAATTTCAGAGGTAGAGCTAGTAGAGGTTACTTTGGAAGAAATGCAGGTAGAGCTTTTCAAAGTAAATCTTACAAAATACCTACTACAAATATGCTTCAGATGAGAAGGAGGATTAAACTTTGATGATGAATGCAACTTGTAAAAGGCAAAGTGAAGACCAAAGAGCCTTCTACATTGACTCAGGGTGTAGCAATCACCTGAGTGGTAATATATCTTTGATGACTAATTTAGAGAATAAGGTAACTAATCATGTAGTTCAAACAGGTGATAATACAAAGCACAATGTGAAGTCAATTGGACCAGTGAAGGCCAAGGATGGAAGTACTCTCCAGAGTAAGGTCTTGTATGTTCCTACAATTCCAAAGAATTTGATAAGTGTAGGGCAAATTGTTGAAAAAGGTTATGATGTAAGGTTCACTTATGATGGAGTTTTTGTGGAAGACCCTAGCAATGGGTATAAACAAGTTGTTTCAGGGAAGAAAGAAGGAAGTCTATTCACATTGAAGATTCAAGGTAATGTTGGGCATGCCTTGTTCACTTATGGAGGACATAAGATCTCTAAGTTAGATCTTTGGCATAAAATACTTGGACATTTCAATGAAAGAGGGATTAAAGATATGGTTAATAACAGTTCAGTGCTTGGATTGCCTAACATTGCAGGTCAACATATGACATACAGATGTGAGGCATGTCGATTAGGTAAGGCTCATAAGAAATCATATTCTAAACATGGTTTCATGTATTTAGAGAAGCTTGAGTTGGTAAACATAGATGTGTGGGGACCATCAAAGGATTTCAGTATTAATGGTTCAAGATATTATGTGATTTATGTTGATGATGCTAGCAGATGGATCACTATCTATGTGATCAAAGATAAATCAGAGGTATTTAATACATCCAAGCATTATCATGTATATGCAGAAAGAGTTACAGGACAAAAGTTGAAGAGACTAAGGTCAGATGGAGGGGGAGAGTATTTCTCTAATGATTCCAGTGATTACTTATGGAATGCACTTATAAAGAGAGAAGTTACTTGTAGGTACTCTCCTCAACAATATGGTGTAGCAAAAAGGAGAAATAGAACTCTTGTTGAGTTTGCAAGATCAATGATGAAGGAGAAAAATTGTCCAAATTATTTGTGGGCTAAGGCTCTAAATACAGCTAGATAGTTCGTCAATAGGTTACCATGTAAAGCTTTGTAGGGTATGACACCATATGAAGCTTGGTGGGGTAAGAGACCTACCTTAGATCATTGCAAAGTATTTGCATGTTTGGCTTATGCATATGTGCTATCTCAATCGAGGCATAAATTGGAACCCAAAGCTGAAAAGTATGTGTTCATTGGATATGATGAAAAGTAGATGGGTTATAGGTTGTGGAGTCCATCCACAAAGCAATTTCTTGTATCAAAGGATGTTACATTTGATGAGCAAGGTACTTGGTATGCAGGTATAATCAATAATCATGCAAGTGATGAAGAAGTTTTGAATCAAAAGAAAGGTAAATCAAAGGTTCAGATTTTTGATGAAGAAGAGAACAATGAAGTACAAGTTGAAGTTGAAGAAGTGCCAAGGTTTGATCCAAAATGTGATGACCTAGGATCTTCAAGAAGTGGAGAACTCAAACGTTCATCAAGACACAAATGGCAACCTACAAGGTATAGCTATGACACTTATTTTTTAGTTTCTAAAGATTATGCTTACATGGTGAAAGCAGATGAAGAACCTTCCACATATGAAGAGCCAAAAGGTAAGGAAACGTGGGAAAAATCTATGGAGGAAGAGTATGATGCATTGATGGAGAATGAGACTTGGGATCTGGTTCCTAAACCAAATACTCAGAAGATTATTGGATGCAAATAGGTCTACAAGACAAAGAGGTATGAAGATGGAAGTGTGCCTAGGTATAATGCTAGACTTGTTGTGTAAGGCTTTGCTCAGACATATGGTATAGACTATGATGAGACCTATAGTCCTATGGCAAAGATGACAACCATCAGGAGACTCATAGCCATTGGTGCATGTAAAGGTTGGAGATTATGTCAATTAGATGTGAACAATGCTTTTCTTAATGGTTATATTTCAGATGATGTTTTCATGGAGCAACCACAAGGGTTCAGAGATAAAAGGTATTCAGAATATGTATGTAAGCTCAAGAGATCTTTGTATGGTTTAGAGCAGGCCCAAAGGGCATGGAATTATAGACTTGTGAAGTTCTTGAGAGAACTTGCCATTTCCAAGTATCTAAAGCTGATAGTATATTGCTTGTCAAATCAAGTGATGATAGGTTCATTTACATGTGCATATATGTTGATGACATAATTCTTACAGGTATAGATAAGAAGGGAATTCAAAGCCTCAAGAAGCAAATGGAGAAAGAGTTTAAGATTAGTGACTTGGGAGACTTCTCATATTTCCTAGGCATGGAGATCTCATATACTCAACATGGAGTGTATGTAATCAAGAAACATATTTGAAGAATTTGTTGATCAAGTTTAAAATGGAAGATTGCAGGGTAGCACCTACTCCAATGGAGATGAATAAAGAATTGAGCACATATGGAGGAGAAGAATTCAAGGATATGAAACTCTATCAAAGTCTAGTTGGTAGTCTAATCTATGCAACTTTAAGTAGGCTTGATTTTTCATATGCAGTTGGAGTGTTGTCTCAATTTATGCATTGTCCTAGGAAAGAACATTGGGTTGGAGGACCAAGAGTATTGAGATATATTAAGGTTAAACTTAAGGAAGGTTTGTATTATGGTTTTACATTAGATACAAACATCAAGATATATAGTGGTACAGATTGGCCAGGTAATCCTGATGATAGGAGATCAACATATGGATATTTGTGTTATGTGGGAGATAAGCTAAACTCTTGGTGTTCTAAAAAGAAATACAGAGTTACTTTATCATCTACAGAGGCAGAGTATAAAGGAATGGTTGAAGCTGCAAAGGAATTCATATGGTTGAAGACTCTCATGAAGAGTTTTGACATCATTCAAACTACGCCCACTATTCATGGAGATAATATGAGTTCATTGTATCTAGCTGCTAATCCTATTTTTCATGCCAAGACTAAACACATTGAGATTCAGTATCACTTCTTAAGAGAGGAGGTGATTGGTGAGGAGATTGAAGTCATACATACTTCAAAAAAAAGATCAGATTGTAGATATGCTAACCAAAAGCTTGGACATACCAAAGCTACAAAGATTTAAAGACATGGCAAGTATAAAGAAGATAGAGAAAACCTCAATTGATGATTGAGGGGGTGTTGTTGGTGCAAGTCAACCACCAATTGAGATTTCGGATAGAGACTTGAAGCCAAAGGATGAAGAAAGGATCAACAATTGAAGATTAAAGATAGAGTATGTTCAGGAAATGAAGACTTGTATACATATGTACATTAATTTATAGTGAGCTCACTTATACCTTTTGTATGGTCATGAGCTTGTACATATATACCTATATGTATAAGTAAAAAGTCGAGGAAAATATGAGAGAGCATGAGATGAGAAGAATCAGATGTTTTAAGAGTCATTAGACACTTGAGAACTATAGAAGATATCTCTCATCATTCAGATGTAAACTTTTTCAAAGAAGATGAAAAATTGCACCCGATCTTTTGCTGAGTACTCCTTCTATGTTTATTTTTTTGTGAAATGCATTTGTAGAAGTCTAAATCTCTAGTTGATTGCCCTCTCTACAAGCTTTCACATCCTAAGTGTGATCAAGCTCAGAGAATTGAGAGTAGGAGCATTTACATGTTGAAATGTGAAGAAGTGAAGTTACTACAGGTTCAAAATTTGATGCTAATGTTTTGGTAAGTTCTCCTTCCACGGTGTAAAGTTTTGAGCAAGCAAGAACTTATTCTTTAAGTTGAAAGTTAAGCTACTTATGGCTAAAAGCATTTGAATAAATAGGTTGTAATTTGAGAGAACTATGCATTAAACGTTATAGGTGTCAAAGTCGAGTGTAGAGAAGTATAGTTTTAGACATAGGTGAATTGTGTGGATCATTTCTCAAGATCTGCTAGATCTTTTGAGATGATTTAACTTTGGACAAGGTGTGCAATGTATAGGGGACACTTTGTGCAGAGTTTCATAAAACACTTTACACATTTGATCAGTCAATGAGTGAGTTATGTGCAATAGACTTTCTGAGTAGTGACTCTCTTCACAGTTAGTTCAAAATTTTGATAATCTAGTATTGACCCTCCAAGTTGGTAAAGGTTTTGAGTTATTCTTGATATAGAAGTGTTCTAACATCAATGATAGCCTGTTCTTTTGGACATTAACACTGTCCATCAAGGAAGAGGCAAAAGCAATAAAGATGGAGCCAAAGCTTGTTGGATCTGTGGTAAGTCAAATCATTTAGCTCATGATTGTTGGCATAATAATCAGAATAATGGAGGATATAGTCAAAACTTTAATTCAAGAGGAAGTGGTGGTAGAAACCAATGAGGTAATTTTAGAGGTAGAGGTAGTAAAGGTTACTTTGGAAGAAATGTAGGTAGAGGTTACCAAAGTCAATCTTATAACAATACCTACTGCAATTATGCTTCAGATCAGAAGGAGGATTCAACTTCGATTATGAATGCAACTTGTGAAAGACAAAGTGAAGACCAAAGAGTCTTCTACACGGATTCAGGGTGTAGCAATCACCTAAGCGGTAACATAGCTTTGATGAATGATTTGGAGAATAAGATAACTAATCATGTAGTTCAAACAGGTGATAATACAAAGCATAACGTGAAGTCAATTGGATTAGTGAAAGTCTAGGATGGATGTACTCTTCTGAGTAAGGTTTTGTATGTTCCTACAATTCCAAAGAATATGATAAGTGTAGGGCAAATTGTTGAAAAAGGTTATGAAGTAAGGTTCACTAATGATGGAGTTTTTGTGGAAGACCCTAGCAATGGGTATAAAAAAATTTTTTCAAGGAAGAAAGAAGGAAGGTTATTCACATTGAAGATTCAACGCAATGTTGGTCATGCCTTGTTCACTTACGGAGGACATAAGTTCTCTGAGTTAGATCTTTAGCATAAAAGGCTTGGACATTTCAATGAAAGAGGTATTAAGGATATGGTTAGCAATGGTTGAGTGCTTGGATTCCCTAATGTTGTAGGTCAACACATGATATACAGATGTGAGGCATGTCAATTAGGTAAGGCTCATAAGCAATCATACAATAAGCATGGATTTATGTATTCAAAGAAGCGTGAGTTGGTACACAAAGATGTGTGGGGACCATCAAAGGATTTCAATGTTAATGGTTCAAGATATTATGTGATTTATGTTGATGATGCTACAAGGTGGATCACTGTATATGTGATCAAAGATAAATCACACGTTATTCAATACATTTAAACACTATCATGTGTATGCAGAAAGAATCACAAGTCAAAAGTTGAAGAGACCTACCTTGGATCATTGCAAAGTATTTGGATGTTTGGCTTATGCATATGTGCCCTCTCATTTGAGACATAAATTGGAACCCAAAGGTGAAAAGTATGTGTTCACTGGATATGATGATAAGAAGATGGGTTATAGGTTGTGGAGTCCATCCACAAAGCAACTTCTTGTGTCTAAGGATGTTACATTTGATGAGCAAGGTACTTGCTATACAGGTACACTTAATATTCATGCAGGTGGTGAAGAAATCTTGGATCACAAAAAAGGTAAATCAAATATTCAAATATGTGATGAAGAAAAGAACAAGAAAGCACAAATTGAAGTTGAAGAAAAGCCAAGGTTTGATCCAGAATGTGATGAACAAGAAACTTCAAGAAGTGGAGAACTCAGAAGGTCATCAAGGCATCAATGGCAACCTATAAGGTATAGCTATGAAACTTCTTTTTTGACTACTAAAGATTATGCTTATATGGTGAAAGCAGAGGAAGACCCTTCTACATATGAAGAGGCAAAAGGTAAGGAAAATTGGGAGAAAGCTATGTAGGAAGAATATGATGCATTGATGGACAATGAGACATGGGATTTGACTCCTATACCAAATACTCAGAAGATCATTGGATGCAAATGGCTCTACAAAACAAAAAGGTATGCAGATGGAAGTGTGTCTAGATATAAAGCTAGACTTGTTGTGAAAGGGTATGCTCAGCCATATGGTATAGATTATGATGAGACCTATAGTTTTGTGGCAAAGATGACAACCATAAGGACACTCATAGCCATTGCTACATGTAAGTGTTGGAAATTATGTCAATTAGATGTGAAGAATGCTTTTCTAAATGGTTACATTTCAGATGATGTTTTCATGGAGCAACCAGAAGGGTTCAAAGATAAAAAGTATATAGATTATGTATGTAAGCTCAGGAGAGCTTTGTATGGTTTGAAGCAGGCCCCAAGGGCATGGAATTATAGACTTGTGAAGTTCTTGAAGGAACTTGGTTTCCAAGTATCTAAAATAGATAGTAGCTTGCTTGTCAAAGCAAGCGATCATGGGTTCATTTACATGTGCATATATGTTGATGACATAATTCTTGCAGGTACAGATGAGAAGGGCATACAAAGTCTCAAAAAGCAAATGGAGAAAGATTTCAAGATTAGTGACTTAGGAGACTTGTCATATTTATTGGGCATGGAGGTCTTATATACTCAACATGGAGTGTATGTGACTCAAGAAAGGTATTTGAAAAACTTGTTAATCAAGTTTAAAATGGAAGAATGCAGGGTAGCACCAACTCCAATGGAGGTGAATCACAAATTGAGTAGACATGGAGGAGAAGAATTCAAGGATATGAAGTTATATCAAAGTTTGGTTGGTAGTCTAATCTATGCTACCTTAAATAGGCCTGATTTGTCATATGCAGTTGGAATGTTATCTCAATTCATGCATTGTCCTAGGAAAGAACATTGGGTTGCAGGACAAAGAGTGCTGAGATACATTAAGGGTATACTCAAGGAAGGTTTGTGTTATGGTTTTACATCAGATACAAACATCAAGATATATAGTGATAAAGATTGGGCAGGTAATCCTGATGATAGGAGATCAACATATAGGTACTTGTGTTATGTGGGAGATAAGCTAATCTCTTCATGTTCTAAGAAGCAACATATAGTTGCTTTGTCATCTAGAGAGGTAGAGTATAAAGGGATGGTGGAAGCTACAAAGGAAGTCATATGGTTAAAGACTCTCATGAAGAGTTTTGACATTGTTCAGAGTACACCCATTATTCATGGAGATAACATAAGTTCATTGTATCTAGCTGCTAACCTTGTTTTTCATGCCAAGACTAAACATATTGAGATTCAGTATCACTTTCTAAGAGAGAAGGTGATTGATAAGGAGATTGAAGTAATACATACTTCAACAAAAGATCAGATTGTAGATATGCTAACCAAAAGCTTGGATAAATCAAAGCTAAAGAGATTCAAAGACATGACAGGTATAAAGAAGATAGAGAAAACCTCAATTGATGATTGAGGGGGAGCTATTGGTGCAAGTCAACCATAAGTTGATGTTTTTAACAAAATGTTGAAGTTAAAGATGAAGAAAGGACCAACAAGTGCAGCTTGAGGATAGTGTATATTTAGGAAATGAAGACTTGTACACATATGTACATTAAACTTGTAATTAGTTCACTTATAGTTTTGTTATGGTCATGAGCTTGTACATATATGACTATATATAAGTACAAAGTCAGATTATGAGATGTGATGAGATGCGCATGAGATGTGATGAATCAGAAGTTGTAAGACTCATTAGACACTTTAGACACTTTAGAAAGCATGAGATGTGATGAATCAGAAGTTGTAAGATTCATTAGACACTTTAGAAGTGAAGAAGATCTCTCTCATCATTTAGATGTAAAGTTTTCTGAGTAAAGAAAAAGTTGCATCCGATATTTTGTGGAGTTCTCCCTTTGTGTTTGATCATTTTAGGAATCCTTTTGTAGATGTCTAACTCCATAGTTAATGCATCTATGGTTAACCTTGGGTCCTTGGGTCTGCTCTGCTTCTGTCTCCAGGTTAGACTCATTAATCATGTGGGCGATTTCTTCATCTGTCAAATCGGCTAGGGTGTAGCCTTGTGGGAACTCCAAGTCCGATGGAATCGGAGGGAACACTAGATTGGGTCCTTCTGCACTTGGTCTGGGTAGTCGAATGGTAAATGGTGGGACACATCGCGTTTGTGGAGGGGTCACCTCTGGTGTGGTGGTGGCTCCCCTTGCTTGGGCAAACAGTAATTGCACTCCCCCTCTCATTTTCTTTGATGGAGGACCCGCTGTTGATAGCCGTCTTTGGAATTCTTGGGCCCTAGACCATACTAGTGCTCTTTGAATGGGCACGTCGTAAGCTAAACACCTGTAAATTATTTTTGTTAGAGCACAGCATCCATGAAGCACATTCTTCTGTTTCTTATTCCATCGTTGATGGGCTAGGTGGATTTGATCGATGATCTAGTGTGGCATATTGATGGTGAGATTCTCTGTCTCTGCCAAGTATAAGCTAAACCAAATCTTTTTTGGTGGCATTGTGAAGCGTTCTTGGGCGGGGAAAGCGAAGTGCTGCATGATCGTTCGTAGGTGGAGAGCTATGGTTGGTGTCATTGCCACCATGTCCTTCAATTTTTTGAGATCCTTGTGCTTCATCGTGCCTGGAATCATTGTTTCTTTCTCAGTGGGAATATGCATACCTTGCATGTTCAATGCTTCTCGTACTAGGTTGAGAGTCAGTTTGAATCTTTTGAGCTCGTGGCCTGGTGTCAATGAGGGTAGCACGAAGGTACTATCGCCTCCTTTAGCCCTGCTAGGGGTGATGGTACTGATAAAGTAGGAACAACACAGGAAATCTGGCTTAGGTAAATGTGCCCGGAAATAATCATCCAAGCCCGCTTTGGTCCATATTAATCGCATTATTTCTGCATTCTGATACTTCTCAAATTCGTGGGTAAAGAAATCATATTGTCCCCATGTGCCATTAAACTCAAGCTCTGCCTCCCAAAAGTAGGTGCCATCTCCCAATGGCCCTGTGACATCACTGAACCAATGTGCATGTTTCCCCACTTGATAAGTGTGCCCCTGAGGCGGGTCCTGAATAGGAAGCACATGCACACCTCTAAGTTCTTGAGGTCTCTCAGTGAGTTGCAGTTCCAGAAGGAGGGTTTCAATGTCCACTATCTGGGCGCTAGACCCTACCTGAGAACTGGTGCCTCCGGTTTCTGCCATGTTACAACTTGCTTGCTAGTTCTGTGAGAATATAGAAGCATGCGTTAACATTGTAAAGGACAAGGTAGAACAATTTTTGTCCCCATTACAACATTAACATGAAGTGAATAATGAGTTAGTGGATCAGTGAGTGCGCGATGATTGTGTGTGTTGTTAGTCCTATGAGCTAAGTGAAAAGATGCAGTTTGAGAATGATGCAGTTAGTAGGTGGAGATGAATGTACAAATGGGTCGGGAGGTTTTACTACATGCTTTGGGCTGCCAAACACAGTGAATAATTTTGGGTTTTGGTTTGGTGGAGACTTTAGAGGGCTTTATGAGGGTGTCTGCTTGGAAATGAGGCTTTATAGAGGCCCATTTGCAAGTGATTCCGCTCGTGCTCAAGTGTAAATGTGCATGTGTCTATTGAATGAGAGTGGGCATCGGCTCTTTGAGTGAGTGAACCCTGTTGTATATGGTGCGATTTGTGTGTGACTAGTTGAGCCCGCAAGCAAGCCTTAGGCACCAAAATTTGTCTTGATTGTGGGCCAGCCTTCATCGACTTCTTGGGTACCCAGATAGATTTCACTTTCATAGAAGAATTTTTGGAAGTCTTCTTATTAGTATCAGGTCGTTGATCACTAATAGGAAGTTGAGCTAATTGTTGTGGCTTGACTGCAATGGGACGCTCGCCTTTCTGCACCCACATTTGTTTTGGTGGCTGGGACACCTTGCTTCATACTTTCTTTTGGCTTCGAGCATAATTTGTGTGCCTCTTCTGCCTTTTATCTGTCTTTGATTGCTGCATCGCGATGGCCTTTGGAAAAGAAGGGAGTTCCATTGCATCCTTGACTTCTGTGTTGCGATAATCATCCCTCTGCATCACATAGTTTTGGACAAGAATACCATGGTCATCTTCATGTGTACTCCTGGAAGGACCAGGAGTGTGTGCCTTCCCTAGTTCCTTGAGTACTCCATTGTCTAACTCAACTGTAATTCGACTCTGATTCACCCATACCTGAAGAAGTCCACTTCTTAGGTTTAGGTTGACTGCATGATCATAGATCCAGTCTTGACCCAAGACAAGAGGTTCAGTGAGATCCTCATCTTGACACACTAGTACGTTAACTGTAAGTAAAATGTCTTGAAGGTAGAGGGGAAGTTTCACCTCGCCCACGCAAGGGGTTTCCACGCCTCCCAACCCTATGAGGTATGCTTCCACAGGATTGACATCTAAGTTCAGTTCTCGACAGTAAGAGAGTTTAACAACACTAGTGGCTGCACGTGAGTCAATCAAGGCTCTTACAGTCCTTGCACTCGTTCCTTGTCCTATCTCTAAAGTCACAAAAGGACGTCGATCAACTATTCTATGAGGGCTAATACCCGAAACTTCACACATAGCCATGTGATATCTTGGTTGCGCATAGTCATCTGTCCTAGGCTGATCTCTACCTTGTCTTCTCAATTTCATTCTTCAGATACGTTCCAAGGCTTCTGCCTGTGCTTCTTCGCGAATTCGCTTTTCCTCTTCTTTACGTCTCTTTGTTGTATTGAGTCGATTTAACATCTCCTCAGTGAGGGGTTCTTGATATAGTTTGACTCTGCATCCACTTATGTAACTAGGGAGAACATCACCTTCGAGTGTAGCTAATCGGAGTGCTCCACTTGTGGATATCCTATTGATAATCATGGGTCCATAGCCACGCATTTCTAGCTTCCTTGCATGTTATTTCAGGGTATACACCAAAACTAAGTCTCCTGCCTTCAAGCCTTTATCTTTAACATGGGCATCAAAGTATGCCTTCTGTCGTTTCTTAGCTACATATATCCCTACGACAGCCCTCAGTCTGGTTTCTCCTAATTGCTCAAGGTCAAAGATTCTAAAGGAGAGCTCATGGCCCGTCCACTCATCTCCTGTGCTACCTTTAGTGTAGGTATCAAGAAGTCCAAGGGTAGCACTGCATTTTGGCCAAACAGCATCTAAAAAGGAGTGGCTTGGAGTACCGTTTTATAGGCAACTCGGTATGCCCAAACAACATGGTGTAGCTGTTTGTCCCAATCAGAGCGTTTATTATTCACCAATTTAGTCAACACATTGCATAGAATCTTATTTGTGCTTTCGGCTTGCCCATTAGCTTGTGGGTGATAGGGGGCAGACTTCTTGTGTACTACCAAGAACTCTTGGAGCAGATTTTCAATAACTTCATTCAAGAAGTGAGTCCCTCTATCACTGACTAGCTCTATAGGTAGCCCGTATCTAGTGAACACATTCTCAAATAAGAACTTAGCGGTTGTGTGAGCATCATTCTTTCTCGTAGCTTTTACCTCTACCCACTTGGTTAAATAGTCTTTGGCCACAATGATATATTCAGCATGTGAACCCTTAGATGGGGGATTAATAGGCCAACAAAGTCTATTCCCCACTTAGAGAATGCACGTCCACCCATCATAGGTTTCAGAGGCATCTCATCTTTGCGTATAGGATACTGAGTCCGCTGACAGACATCACACCTCTTCACATAGGTATGTGCGTCCATGTGAAGGGTCGGCCACCAAAGTCCTGCAAATAGGATTGCCTTGATCAGCCGATCTGGTCCAAAGTGTCCTCCTGCTACAACTGGTGAGCAGTTTCCAAGATCTTTAAATATTCACTCTCATGGACACAGAGTCTGAGGTAAGCATCTTTACCACGCTTGTATAGATTATCACCAATGAGTGAGTAATCTAAGGCTTCTTGTTCTAGACTTCTTTGTCTTTCCAATGTCATATCTTGTGGGAATGTTTTCTTCCTCAAGAAGTCTACTAATGGTTCACTCCAATCTGGCACTATGGTCACTTGATAAAGAGTGGCATGCTCCACTGGTGGTTTAGTGCAAGAGATTGGGCATTCTTTACACATCTTATGTACATCAGCTTCCATAGTAGGCCAATGTACTCTGAATCTCCTTAGTGTCTGTAAAGTTCTTTGCCTCGAATGGTATTGCTCTAATGCACCTACATGTGCTGATTGCAACCATTTTTCGTACTCGTCCTCTTCCACACAACAAGCCAATATCCCTTGATCTGTTTGTTTGTACATGCTTCCTGCCATGATATGGTACTTCTGGGCTTTTACTAACTCCTTATCTTGAGTGTTTATGATTGGGTGGTTAGGCCCATATGTCAATATCGGCACTAATGGCTTAGCCCACTAAGGTACAACTTCCAAATTAAACAAGTAAGCATCAGGAAGGTCATTTGATACTCCTTGTGGGGCTTCTCCAAATGTGAGCCTAGAGAGGTGGTATGCTCTCAAGTGAGTCTTGCCTTTCCTCACCACGACCTCAAAGTCATATTCCATTAGCAAGATAAATCATCTTACTAATCGGCCTGTATTGCATGGTTTGATTACCAAGTACAATAATGCCTGATGATCAATAACAAATTTAAACTTATTTGCAAGCAAATAGTGTCTAAACTTTTTAACCGCATATACCATGCTTAATCCTTCTCGTTCGGTGGCGGTATAGTTCCGTTCAGCTGCATTTAGATGTCTACTAGCATAGGCAATTGGAAGATCCATATTACCTTCGCCCGTAGGTTGTGCGAGTACACATCCAATAGCATAATTGGATGCGTCCACGTGAACATGAAATGGCTTATTCCAATCTGGTGTGGTCAAGATTGGTGTTGAACGCAATCTTCTTTTGAGCTCATTGAAGGAGTCCTCACATTCATTAGTCCACTCAAAGTTGGTCAAAAGTCCGTACAGTGGCTTGGCAATGATGGGGTACATGTGTATAAAGCGTCGGTAATAGCCACAATGCCCCATGAAAGTTTGTACTTCCTTGACATTCTTTGGCCTAGGTAACTTTGCTATGGCTCTTACTTTCTCTTCATCAGTGGATATGCCATTCTTTGACACTATGTGTCCTAGAATCTTGCCTTGCCTGACGAAGTTTAGGTATATGTCAAAGATTTGCCTGAGTTCACGTATATGTGTCTGTCTAATGTTGGAATGAGCACAAAGATCATCAACATAGACCACTAAATTCTTCCTCAAGAATTCTTTAAATACGTGGCACATCAGTCTCTGAAAGGTTGTGGGCGCATTGGTAAGCCCAAATGGCATTACTCGAAAAGCAAATATGCCCCATTCTGTGGAAAAAGCCGTCTTATGCTGGTCTTCCGGAGCAATGGCTACCTGATTGTAGGCATAAAATCCATCAAAAAAAATGTATACTTCCTTGCCTGCTACTCTTTCCAGTAGATGCTCAGTGATAGGAAGTGGATAATTATCTCGAATAGTGGCAGCATTAACCTTCTTCAAGTTAATGCACACACGTAGCTTTCCATTCTTCTTGGGCACAACTACGATGGGGGATACCCACTCAGTGTGCTCAATTTCATAGATGAATCCAGCTTCGACCAAGCGATCTATCTCTTCTTTGATCTTGGCAGCATAATTATCATTGTATGTGTATGGCTTTTGCTTGGAGGGTTTGGCATCTGAGGTCATGGGGATAGTGTGTGAGCATATATCAGGGTCGACACCTTTCAAGTCCTTGTAACTCCAAGCGAATACATCTCTGTATTCTCTTAGCAAGGCAATCAATTCGCACTCTTCTTCTTCCGTCAGGTCATGTCCTATGTAAGTGCATCTCTCCTCTCCTTCTTCTAGGGCTACCACTATTTTCTTGGTAGTTTCTTTGTTATCATAGGCCTCTCTTGCTTGTGCCTCGCATTTTCGCATTCTTACCATGAATCTCCTATCGTCTATCTCATACTTTTTGAAATTCTCGGGGACCTCAAACAAGGATTCTTCCTCTTCTCGTGTGACTTCCCTCTTCTTTCTTTTCTTTCCTTCGTCCTTAGGGGTCACTTGTGTGGTTAACCTTATGTCATTGGTGAGCTCTCCATGTCTCTGAGGGTGAGCTTCAACTTCATAGAAGTATTCTTCATTTGATGCAAATGGTGGGTCCATAATGATTGACTCTAGATTGGAGTCACTTGCATCTTCAAATGCATCAGGGCTAGGTTCGCATTCTTCCAGAACCGAATCTCCCATGATTGGCTCTACGGAGAAGACTGAAATGTCATAGCCATCCTCATCACAGTGGGGTGTCCATTGGTCCTCATTGATGGCTACGTCCATTGTTGCTAAAATTTATGCCCAGCCGTGAGGTTCAAATTCTTCATCAATAAATACTACAGGTGCGTAGGCCGGGTCTTGAATTGATCTATGGGTTTCTTTTGCACCTATCTCTCTAGCCTTTTCTCTCTTCTCTTCTTCTACTGCTACTTTACACATCCATAAGTGAGTGTCTTCATGCATCCATGAGGATCCTGATCCTATGGAGTGCACAGACTCTGTGTCATCCTTGGCTTTATGGATGGGATTCCATTGAATAGGCGGTACATCTCTATGAGAGTAATCCTTGAGATTGACTTTGGTCGTAACACCTAAGTGTTGCAAATGTTGAGATATCAAGCTCAACATGTGATGATCCAGGATGACACGTACCAGATTTTCGTTTCTCTAACATGTATAGTGGTCATGCCAGTATATGTGAGGGATACTTCATTGAGTTTTATTAGACTATCTACCGAGAGTGATGGCACATTTGTTTCTTGCCAGCTCACTCATTCGTGGACATTAGGTTTTTCCTTATGTACTAGTCTTTATATATTGCACTTGTTGTATTCTTGTTTTTAGGTCATTCTTGTACATTCCTTTTTATGTAATAGAAGAAGAAGAAGAAGATCATTCTTCCTTGCCTCAATTTGTGTGTGTGCTTCTCCTTGAGAGTGAGAGTGTGTGTGTGAGCTCTCTTCCTTATCTCCTTCCTCGTGACATGGTATCAGAGCCAGTGTGGCTGTAGAGAGCTCGTGGAGAAGGCGACGGTGAAGACTACGCGGCAAGGCATGGAGAAAACGCGATTTCACAAACGGCCTCAGATCGAAGTTTCGGAGCCATCTCGACCTTCGTTTTGAGCCCGCAAGGTGGGGCCCACAGAAAAACGAGGTCAGTTTCAGAAACTGTAACTTGCGTTGTGTTTGACAACACTCATATACTCTAGATCCAGAATTTCAAGCGATTCCGTGTACTGTTGATACACGAAAACTGTGTTTTTTTGAGATCGAACTGTCACGTCATAGTGCGACAGTGTTCAAGCAGAAGTGCTACTTGTAGTGTGTTGCGGTGTTGTGAATTGTTGCAGAAATGGCAAACGCGGATGGAATGAGTCAGCTTATGAGCGATAAGCTGGACAAGAACAACTTCCATGCTTGGAGATTCAGAATGACGAATTTCCTGATGGGAAAAGGTTACTGGAAGTACATCGAAGGAGAGAATGAAAATGCTCCGCAGTTACCAGAAAGGAATCAGACTGCAGAATAGTTAAGAGCATATGAGGAATGGAATCAAGGAGCACAAAAGGTAATGTATTGGCTATCTGTTAGCATACACGATAGCATGATTGGACACATACAGGATGCCAAGACTCCAAAAGAGGCTTGGAACAGTTTGCTCACTTTGTACGAGACCAATACAAAGGCATGGAAATTGCAACTCAAGAACGAGCTGCATACATTGGAGAAAAAGAGCATGTCGGTAAGTGACTACACTCTAAAAATCAAAAGCATATGTGAGTCACTTGCATCTATTGGCGTGAATGTAGATGATGATGATAAGGTGGAAGTGTGCCTTCGTGGTTTAGGAGCTGCATATAAGCAGTTCAGAACTTCTATACAGACCAGGGAAAATATTCCGAATTTGGCTAATCTGGTATCTATGTTGATCATTGAAGAAAAGAATCTTGGTGAGGATTCAAACTCCCAAGGAAAGCCCAGTTCTGAGTAGGTATTCTACTTTGGCAGAGGAAGAGGCAGAGGTAGAGGTTTTGGAAGTGGAAGAGGAAACAATAACCAAGACCACGGTCAACAACAGAATCATGCAGGAGGAAGAGGACAATTTCGAGGCAGGGGGAGTCAAAGAGGTCGCAGAAATTTCCAAAGAAATGATTCAGGTAATGATAGTAAAGGATGCTGGAATTGTGGTAAACCTGGACACTTTGAACGTGATTGCAGGTTAAAGAATCAAAATAACAGAAGGCAGCAAAACAACTATGCATCCACAAGTGCAGATGATTCTAAGAAGCTGTTTATGGTTCAACATCACATGATGAATACGATGTCTGCTGGTGTTTCAAAATCGAATGATGATGTCTGGTATGTTGATTCAGGTGCTTCAAATCACATGACCAGTCATGCAGAATGGTTTAGTAGTTTGCAGAAAATGCCAGTTCCTGGATATGTTGAAACAGGTGATGACACATCACATCCTATTGAGCATACAGGAAACATAGCATTGTCTATGGAGGACGGAAAGGTAAAACATCTTGCTGATGTGCTGCATGTTCCAAATATAACAAAGAATCTGGTTTCTGTTGGACAAATGGTTGACCAGGGATTACAAGTCAGGTTCAATGCTGATGGATTATATGTAGAAGAGTACAAGCAAGATGGACGATTGGTTGCGAAAGGAAACAGTGGGTAGATGTTCACCTTAAATGTGAAGATTCCTGAAATGAATGCAGCCATGTTTGCAAAAGGTGCAGGAGTTATTGCAGATATAGAGATATGGCACAAACGGATTGGACATGCAAACTTGTAAAGGCTGAAACTGATGCAGTCAAAGGAGATTGTCCATGGACTACCAAATTTCAAAGTTGCAGAAATGCAAAAGGTATGTGCAGCATGTCAATTTGGTAAACAGTCAAGAGCATCATTTCCACATGACAAGCATGTTAGTGAGAATGTACTAGAAGTAGTACATATAGATGTTTGGGGTCCAGCAAAGACCACATCTATGGGTGGTTGCAGGTTTTATGTTACTTTCATTGATGACCATACACGCAAAGTATGGGTATATTTCATGAAAGAGAAGAGCGAGGTGTTTACTCATTTCCAGAATTTTAAAGTTATGGTGGAAAAGCAGACAGGGAAGTACATTCAGACATTAAGATCTGATGGAGGAGATGAATACATGTCAAATGAGTTTAGCAGTTTTCTAAAAAATCATGGAATTTGGCATCAATTTTCATGCAGGTACACACCACAACAGAATGGTGTTGCTGAACGCAAAAACAGACATATTGCAGAAATAGCAGGAGCCTTAATGGCTGAGAAGAATATGCCTCATTGCTATTGGGCAGAATCTGTGCATACTGCTATATATATCATGAACAAAACTTTGACTGCTGCTGTACATCAAGTTACACCTGAAGAGAAGTTTACAGGTAAAAAGCCAAACTTATCACATCTGAAAGTTTTTGGCTGTATTGCATATGTACATGTTCTAGATGAGTTGAGGATGAAGCTTGATCCGAAAGCAGAAAAATGTGTCTTCATTGGATATTCCCTTGAGCAAAAGGGGTAGAAATGTTATAACCCACTCACAGGACAGGTGAAGGTGAGCAGAGATGTGGTATTTGATGAAATGTCAAGCTTCTATGCAGATGCCAAAGAAGGACTGAATCTTGAACCAAATGACAAAGAAAATGCTGAAAAATCTAGTGCAGAATCTCAAGTTTTGAGTGGACCCGATGCATCACCAAGCAATAGTTCCAACTCAAATCCATGGAGTGGAAGATTGCGTGGAAATTTCAGTCCAACAAATTCATCAAATACATCCAAGAAAGGTATAGAAAAGCTTTCTGCTGGTAGTAAAACAGGTGCAGGTTTTGAAGACGTTGATGGAGATTCAAGCGGTTCAGAAAAGAGTCTTGATGAGGAACTTGGATTGCCCTCTGTGAAGACTCCAGGAGTAAGAAGGGAACATGCAGATGATACAAGAAGAAGTGACCCAGGACCAAGAAGATCTGGGAGGATGCGTAATTCAGTGCAACGATTGACATATGATAGTTACATGGCTCGCCATTGTGCCTACATGACAAAGGTAATACAAGATGTTGAACCTTCTTGTTTTGAAGATGCAATTGGTAATGCAGATTGGGAAAAAGCTATGGATGAGGAGATGGTTGCACTTTATGGAAATGATACATGGAAGTTGGTTCCATTGCCGCAAGGAAAGAAATCCATAGGCTACAAATGGGTTGACAAGGTAAAGCATAATGCTGATGGTAGCATAAGCAGGTATAAAGAACGATTGGTAGCTAAAGGTTATGCACAGACATATGGCATTGATTATGAGGAAACATTCAGCCCTGTAGCTAAAATGTCTACTATCAGAACACTTGTTGCATTAGCCACAGCAAAAGGATGGAGTTTGCATCAGATGGATGTGAAGAATGCTTTCCTACATGGTGAGATACAGGAAGAAGTATATATGGACCAGCCACAAGGATATGAAGATTCAAAGCATCCATAATATGTCTGCAGGTTGCAAAAAGCTTTGTATGGGCTGAAGCAAGCTCCGCGTGCATGGCATGCAAGGATTGTTGATTACTTAACCAGCATTGGGTTTTCTATGTGTGATGCAGATCACTCACTATATGCAAGGAAGGCTGATTATGGCATCACTATTGTGGCTATTTATGTTGATGACCTGATTGTAGGTGGTGATAATGAAGAAAGCATCAAAGAGGTAAAGAAACTTCTTATGCAGGAATTCGACATGAAAGATCTTGGTGTGCTGTGCTATTTCTTGGGCATTGAGTTTATACATACAGAAACAGGTATATGGATGTCGCAAAGGCAATATGCCTTGAATATGCTGCAAAAGTATGGTATGGCTGATTGTAAGCAAATTTCTATGCCTTTAGATCATAATTTGAAATTGGATACTACATCAGGTGAAGCATTGGAAAATGCTACTATGTACAGGAAAATTGTGGGAAGTCTTATATATCTTACAATTACAAGACCTGATTTAAGCTACACTGTTGGACTTGAAAGTCAGTTTATGCAGGTTTCGAGGAAGCCACATTTGGATGCTCTGAGGTGCACTCTACGTTATGTGAGTGCTATTTTGGATTATGCATTGTTTTATGAAGCTGGTGTAGATTTGCAGGTTCATGGATACACTGATGCAGATTGGGCTGGTAGTACTCCAGATAGAAGATCTACTAGTGGCTTTCTTTTCTCACTTTGAGGTGCAGCTATTACATGGAGCAATAAGAAGCAACCCACTGTTTCTTTGTCGAGTACAGAGGCTGAGTACAGAGGTGCTGCAATGGCAACATGTGAGGCATCATGGCTGGAGATGTTACTTGTAGATTTAGTTGTGGAAGTGCAAAAGCCTATCACTATCTATTGTGATAATCTTAGCAGCATACAGTTAGCACGGAACCCTGTTTTCCATGCTAGAACAAAGCATATCGAGATACATTATCACTTCGAGAAGGTATTAGCAGGTGATATTGATCTTGTTTATGTGAGAAAAGATGAGCAGGTTGCTGATATTTTCACCAAAGCACTTGGAGCTGAGAAGTTGAAGAAGTTTCGGAAGATGCTTGGATTACAGGATATGGTGTTGAGCTTGAGGGGGAGTGTTGAGATATCAAGCTCAACATGTGATGATCCAGGATGACACATGCCAGATTTTCGTTTCTCTCACATGTATAGTGGTCATGCCAGTATATGTCAGGGATACTTCATTGAGTTTTATTAGACTATCTACCGAGAGTGATGGCACATTTGTTTCTTGCCAGCTCACTTATTCGTGGACATTAGGTTTTTCCTTATGTACTGGTCTTTATATATTGCACTTGTTGTATTCTTGTTTTTAGGTCATTCTTGTACATTCCTTTTTATGTAATAGAAGAAGAAGAAGAAGATCATTCTTCCTTGCCTCAATCTGTATGTGTGCTTCTCCTTGAGAGTGAGAGTGTGTGTGTGAGCTCTCTTCCTTATCTCCTTCCTCGTGACAGCAAATACAAGGAATTGGTTCCCCAATCCTGGAGCACTTGCAGCTGTCGCATAAATGGTCTTCCCAAAATCATCTCATAGGCATGGTTCTTGCTAAAATCACATATGGAGAAAGTATGCTCAAACTCAACGCCGCATGTAGTGAGGGTTATTCCTTCCAGCAAGCCTAAGGGTCTTTCTATGTGACCATCGGCCATCTGCAATTTCATCCTTGTGAGCCTGAGTGCTGGCTTGCCCCAACGCTTCCATAGAGAAGTGGTAGCAATAGCAACTCCTGCACCTGAGTCTAGAATTGCCTTGGTTGTGTACCCCTGATGGGTAATGGGAAGATAGGTGTTTCCTTCTTCACCTTCACTCATATCTCCTATCTTGTCTAGAGGGATTTCTGGCACTGTTCTATGAGAACCTACCTGGGATCGCGGTTTCACTACTTCTGGCACTTGGTTAGCTACATGGTTCCATAACTCTGGCCTAACTTTGAGTAGCTCTTCTAAAGTGAGGTTACACTGCACTTTAGTGTTTTTCACTACCTCCGTATTCCTAGGTATGACTGAGTCTTCGTTTCTTACCATGACCGTGGGTGCTCTCATACAAGTAGACTTGGCTTCCCATGGGCCTATGAAGTGGGGTAATTCCTGTAAAGAATTAGACTCAAAGTCTAAACTCTCTTGACTTTGTGCACTCTCCTGCTCTCCATAAATGGAGGGAATATCTTGCAGGAATTGGTCATGTGCGTCATCCACCAGTTCAATGGGAGGATGGACTTCACTCTGTTTTGCCCATTTCTCTTATTGAATCTCCCGTAGGAATTCTGGTGTGTACCTATTCATAGAAGAAGAGGTGTCTAGTTCAGTGGAATTGGGCACATAAGCTTCCTGTGGGGGAATGCTTATCCTTTTACTTGCCTCATTTCTTCCTTGGTTTTTTTCTTCCTTGGCAGATCTTGCAATTATGCTCTCTAACTTCTCTAATAGTCCATCCAAGTGCAATTGTGTCTTAGCTGAGCCAGAGTAGTTGAAGAGGCGACTGGCTTCAAACATGGTCTGAGCCAATGCGACCATTTTCGTGCAAAGCTTGGTTCTTTCTATCTCTAGGTCAGCTCTGGGGTAGCACTTGTCATGATCCCTAACATTTGGCCCTTCTTGGATTCTGGCCTGATATGCCTTAAGCATCATGTCTATGTCTTCAGGAGTGGGGTCAGCTAGCACTGATCCTACTCTAGGGGGTGGTGGGATGGTCTGAGGTGGGTTGAAAGATGGTGGATTAGATGGTGATGGAGATGAAGGTGGTGGTAGTATGTGAGAGTTTGTTTAAGAGGTGAGTTCAACAATTTTGGCTTTTGTTTCCCTTATGCTTTCTTCTAAGTCGCTCATCTTTTTAGACCATTGTCTTTTCATTCTCTCTCAGCTATCCTTCTAGGCTCTCGACCGTTTCTTGGCTATGCTGTCAGTTTCACTAACCTCTACACTTTGTTCTTGTCCTAACCCTTGGTTCTACTGCAAAGCCTGAGCTCTAGTGACCACCTGTACTGGTGCAGTGGAAGTTACACTTCCTGTAGTGTCTACTACTAACCCAATAACATTAATTGGAGTGATTTTTGGCATATTATTGGGATTCTTTGGGCAATCTCGTAAGAGATGCTCCTTCCCACAATCTTGAAAAAAGCCCTGTATTGTTACTAACTAGGGTTGTGTAGGTGCAGGCATGGGGCAATCACGAATGAGGTGATCTCCTTGACATATGTAGCATGGCCCTCTAGGGAAGGGGGGTCTTACCTGCCTAGTTTGAGGTCTAGAGTTGGGGTTTGCATACATGACATTTGTGTAATTTGGCTCCCAACTAGGTTCACTCGGTTCTTCACTATAGTAGGACTCACCATGTTCAGGAGACTGCATGTAGTAAGCCTGGGGGCTATCAATATGTGTAGAATCAAAGCTATGGTCACTGGGATCACTTTCTGAAAGCAATGGTGTCACTGGCACTATGGCTCTATTGAGGTTCTCTTTTGCAGCTGCATACTTCACTGGACTCACATTAGCTGGGGTTGGAGGTTGTTCAGCTAACATAGGTTGAGGCCTTTGCTGGGCTTGATATTGTGGTTGGTAGGTTTGTTGAGGCCTAGCATACTGTTGTGGTGGGTACTGGTTCTGATATCTTCCCTGTTGTGGATAGGGCTGAGGGTAGGTTTGTCTAACCGCTTGCTTATTGTAGGGACAGTCTTGTGCTGTGTGATTTGTATATCTCCGTTCTATGGTGCAGTATTGGCTACTGGGATTCACTTGGGGTTGAGCCATAATGGGGCATACATTCGCCATATGGTCTCCACCGCAAGTATAACACCTCTTTACTGGGGCAAACCTTGGGATTTGTTTGCTAGTGACACCTAGTTTTTGAGCTACTTTCTCCGCTAGTTCCTCAATTCATGTGGATTGCGAGGAAGAGAGGCTAGAGGCACTATCTGAATCTTTGTAGATTTTGGAAAGCTCTAACTCCTCCCCTAGGTTATCCTCGATGTCGATGCACATGCGTACACACTCTTCTATAGTCCTAGGGTCCTTCAAGTACACATATGACCTCAATTTGGTACTTAGCAATCCATCCAAGAATAAAGCTACTTGCTTGGCTGGAGTGGGTAACTCAGGGATAGGACATCTCTCTAGATATTGTCTAAACCTTCTTCCTGCAAGTCTAACTGTCTCTTGGGGGGTCTGCTTGAAGCTATGTATCAATGAGGAAGTATTATGCCTTATCCCACTCTTAGAGAACTCAGTGATAAAAGCCTTTAAGAGTTGGTCTATGCTCCTGAACTGTCTCTCACTCAATGGTTGAAACCATGTAAGGGCTGTGTTCCTAAGGGTTAGACCAAAGGCATTATACTGCGTGAATAGGTCCTCAACTTGTTCAGCTCTCAAGACTTGCCTAAACTCGGCCACATGGTCATATGGGTCTCCTGTGCCATCGAAGTAGTTCTTCATGGACTTAACTAGCTGGGTCGGTCTCAAAGTCCTCATGTGCTCTTTACGTCTTGGTAGAGGGAACTCATCCGCATTCCTTTGATTCCTTTGGGCTCTAAGTCCCTCAGGTTCCACTCTATTTGTTTTCGTTCTCGTTCTTTCTCTTCCCATTGGCTTGGCAAAGTTTACCTCATGTCTATCTCTATGTTTGTCTCTTTGAGCTCCATGAGCTTGGGATGTTCCAGCTCCTGGGTGACCAAAGGACACATTCGACCTTGGTTGGGGGAAAATAAATTCACCTTTCCAAGTGTAAACATGTCTATCATGTTCTGTAACCACAAAGATCCTCTCTGAAGCGTGATCTAAGTAGTTCACTCTGCCTGGCTATCAAGATCTTTGAACTCATATATCATGATTGTTCCTATCTCCTTTGGCTGATCAGATTTATACCTCCAAAAGGCTTCATCAATCTCTCGGTTCA
This sequence comes from Ceratopteris richardii, assembly GCA_020310875.1. Classification (NCBI taxonomy): domain Eukaryota; kingdom Viridiplantae; phylum Streptophyta; class Polypodiopsida; order Polypodiales; family Pteridaceae; genus Ceratopteris; species Ceratopteris richardii. The sequence continues at coordinate 63,634,295 of CM035423.1, forward strand.
GGAGCAAATCTATGCTCTTATTGTCTTGGGGAATCCACTCTAGTGTGATAATCCTAATGAGAATAGATTTGCCTCGAGGGGTTCTAGGTTCTACACCCATGTTTCCTTGCTCTAGGTCACCTAAGTCTGTTTTTGGGATCACATTTCCAAATTCGTCTGTCCAATCTGGGTGACTGGTGACTACATATATGGTTCCCTCTTTGTCCAGGTATGCTCCATTTTCAAACTTGACAGCTGGGTGTTCCAGCCCAATGGATTGATCTGGGCTTTTGATCTGTACCACAGATCTTCCTAGGCCGTCCTCAAAGATGCAAGCACCTAATCGGTTGGTCCTAAGGTATTCGAGTTGCATCTTGTAAGGGCCTTCTACCCTATGTAAATATGGCACTCCTGAACTTCCTATAGGTCTCTCCATCCCCTGAGACATCTCTGACTCACTAGTCTGAGAGCTAGGGTAGTATGAATGATGGCTCAACTACTGGGCCCAAGACCTAGCAGTATGATTGACACTAGCCTCTGAAGACCTAAGACTCTTTCTATCTCTTCCTAGGTGTCGTCCTGATCTAAGATTCATAAGCCCCATTGAATAATCCCAATTTTTCCAAGTACAATTTTTGTTGCTGAGTTCTTTTGTATCAGTTACTTGATTCTTTTTTTTTTAAGTTGATTATCGTGTTTATGATTTTGTCTGATATCACGTCGTCAGGAACACTTAAGTTTTATCGTACTTTGAGTGTGGTTACTCGATTTAAATTCTTTTCCCTTAGCTTGTTTCGCAATTGTAATCTCCTAACACTTGTACTTGAGTGATTAGATTTCTTGGACTTGGTCGTTCTTAACGTATCCCTAATTAATCAAAACCTCTATCCGTACTTAGCCTAATCTAGGGATTGACAGAGGGTGTTGAGAATTTCCAACCTTGAGTTTCTTTCCTTGGTTGCCCTTGTGTGCCCAGGAAGCGTGTTCCCAAGCTTGCACTTACTCTTGCTTTGAGTAACCTTTCATGCTCTCAAAGAACCTGAAAAAGTCCCAAAGTTAGCTCAAGACTTAAATTCGATTGACAAACAGATCACTTTCATGCATGTAATTCACTAACCAAATTGCCTTTTGCCTTTATGAAAAACAATCCCAAGGGACCCTCAGTTTCTCCTACCCTGGGATATAATCAACTTCAAAATACCCTATCTAATAATCCTGAGCTTTCCGACAAAACAAAAATCACGGCAAACGGATTTCGTATGAGAAAGTTATGCTAGTTCAGGGTTTTGGGGCTAAAACAGGATTAAAACAGGCTAACAGGCAAACAGGAATTCTCGAATTACTTGTGTCGCGGCCTCACAATGCAATGATAAACCCTAGTGTTTGTCCCACAAATTGCCAAAAACAGACCACTATTTTTGCCCTAAAAAAATTGGCCAAATTTGCCCGTCAATCGCGGTCGCAAGCTCTAACAATCGCGATTGATATGTCAGTCGTGATCGACGTGTCGGTCGCGATTGACAGGTCCATCGTGGCTGTCAGTCGCGATTGATGGGTCAATCGTGATTGACACGTGGCCCGAAAATTCAGTCAGACGTGGTCAAAGGATCGTTGACTCAGTCGATCACGATTGATGGATCGATGGCGATTGACAGGTCCGTTGAGAGTGTTCAATCCATCGTGGTCAAACAATCGTTGACTGGGTCGGTCGCGATTGACAGGTCCGTTGAGGCTATCAGTCACGATTGATTGGTCGATCGCGATTGATGGCTCGATCGCGATTGACACGTGTCACGCGTAGGTTCTCTCGGTCGTGGCCAGTCAGTCGTTGACTCTGTCGGTCACGATTGACGTGTCGATCGCGATTGACAGGTCGGTCGGCAAGTGTCTGTCGTGGTTTGTCGATCGTGATTGACGTGTCGATCGCGATTGACAAAAAACAGAGGAGTTTTAAAATTTTAAACACAATTTTAGGAAGCTCTAGGCATGTAGATCATGATTATGTACTTTGTTTAGCAAAAAGATCATTTTTTCTGTCGGTCGCGATTGACAGAGGTCAACGCCTCGGGACCTGCACAGTCAAATTTTTTACCTGCTAGAGCTGGTGCAGCTGCTGGGGATGCTGATTCCTGCAGAAAATCTCAAAAAACACAGAAAAGCACAAGCACACAAACGCTCTCTCGTTCTCTCTCACAAGTGAAATGAGGGGAATGGTATGGGTAGGGTGATATGACCAAAAACTGAATTTTTTTGCGATGAGGGAGGTGCAGGTGGAAGATGGTCATGATAATGGTGGTGATGAAGATGATGAAGAAAACAAAAGAAAATAGATAAAAGTGAAGAAAATACCTATGACTCCAACGCCTCAACTCTACGTCTTACCATAACACGCTCGTCCTCAAAGCTCGATCCCTGGCAACGACGCCAAAATTTGGTGTAGCTCAGTGATGAGTAGCACCTCTCCACGTTGTCTACACGCCTACAAATTTTCAAGTCAATTGGTTCAGCTATTGCAGAGAAATCTTAGTCGAAGTACTCACTGGTCTGTGACTGCAGAGCTCCTAGAATATCGGGGGTAAACTTTATTTTGCTAAAGAGATTTCTCAGAGTATGGTTTGTCATTTCTTCTCATTCCACTTGCAAATGATAGCTTGTTAAGCTAATTTAATATGTCCAGAAGGAATTTGATCAATTGTAAGTGTGCTGGTCATACTGAGTGAAAGACTGAGCAGGTGTATTAATCATTCCTGGAGTCAAAGGAGGGCTGGTGTGAAGCAGGTTTAGCAGCACCTACTCAATCTCTGAGTGCATCCAACCATCCTCTCCCAACAGTGGTATCAGAGCAAATAAGGTAACATGGGAGATGGTTTTCCCTCATTCATTGACAAATTGGACAGGAACAATTACCAAGCTTGGTCTCTAAGGATGAAGACCTATCTACAAGGAAGAAGCTTATTTGGATTCATCTCAGGAGATGAGGAATTGCCCTTATTCAAAGCAAGAGGACTACCCACCAAGGATGAACAAGAGAGGCTCAACACATGGTGTGCAAAAGATGCATTCGCAAGGTCTTATCTTCTTAACTCTATATCTGATTTCCTTTTACCTCATATTAGGAACTGTAAGACTTCCCAAGAGACTTGGGAAACCTTGTCATCATACTTCTCTTCCAACAAAAGGGCCAGGAAGAATCAACTTTGGATTGAATTCACAAGCCTTAGGAAGCAGCCCAAGCAATCAGTCTCAGAATATGTGACCAAGATTAAAGATGTGGCAGACCAATTAGCAAGCATTGGAGAGGAGATTGAAGAGGAACAAATAGTAAGGCAAATCACAAATGGACTCAAGGCAGATGATAAGTGGGAAAGCTTCACCACTGCAATGGATCTCTACATGGACATGCATACCCCAAATCTCACAACTCTCATGGGCCAACTATTCACACATGAAACAAAGTTTACAAAGGCTGGAGATCAATCAAAAGGTAACAACCCCTCTGCTCTATATAATGATAAGAAGATTAAGGATAAAGGTAAAGGGAAGAAGCAAGAAGAAGAAGGCTCTACCTCCCAAGCTAACTATGCAGGGAGAGGTAGATCTTCAAGAGGTAGAGGTAGAGGAGGTAAGTCAGGTAGGGGTAGACACTACAACTCATCACCATGCAACATTTGTGGATTGTCTAACCATACCACAGATGAGTGCTATAGAAACTATAAGAATCAGAGAGGAAGAGGCTATCAAAGAGGTGGATACTCTCAAGGTAGAGGCAGGTTCAACCAACACCAAGGCTACAATGGATACAACAATCAGTACAACAACAATTACAACCACAACCACAATAGTAATTACCAATGTGAATTCAGAAATAGAAGGGATTACAACAACTACACAGAGGAGCAAGATGACTCCCTATTGATCATCAATATGACCTCCAAGGCAGGTACAAATGATGATCACTTATTCTATATTGATTCAAGATGTTCTAACCATGTAGCTAGTAATGTGGCACTACTCTCTGATTTGGAAGAACCCAAGGGCAAACATCAGGTAGAGAGAGGTGATGATACTAAACATTCTGTTATAAAGATTGGAAATGTGAAAACTTGTGATGGTAACCAAAACCTATTGAGCAGGGTACTTTATGTACCAACCATTACCAAGAACCTAATGAGTGTTGGTCAAATTGTGGAGAAAGGTTTGCAGGTCAGGTTCAATCAACATGGAGCATATGTGGAGGACCCAAGACATGGATTCAAAAGGATAGCCAAGGGAGAGAAATCAGGTAGATTATTTATTTTTGAGCTAGAAGACACCAAAAACATTGCTTTATACAATTACAAGGATCAAACACTTTCAAAATTAGAAATATGGGACAAGAGGCTAGGCCACATAGGTGAAAGGACTTTGAAGCAAATGAGCAGGGATCAATGTGTGCTTGGGATACCTAATGTGTCCAAGCAACACATGATTTACAAGTGTGGTGCTTGTCAGTTTGGTAAGTCCCACAGGTTGCCCTATTCAAGGAAAGGCTTTATGCATGAAGACTACCTAGACTTGGTACACACAGATGTTTGGGGACCTAGCAAGGATCCCTCCATTTCAGGTTCAAGGTACTATGTGTCCTTCATTGATGATTATAGCAGATGGACTGTCTTATACTTTATGAAGCATAAGGATGAAGTATTTAATTGTTTCAAAAGATATCTTGCACTAGTTGAAAATCAAACAAGTAGAAACTTGAAAAGGCTAAGGTCAGATGGAGGAGGTGAATACTTCTCAAATGAGTTTGAGGATTTCTTGCAGAAAAGAGGCATCAAGAGGGAGATAACCACAAGGTACTCACCTGAACAAAATGGAGTAGCTGAAAGAAGGAATAGGCTTATTGTTGAAACAGCTAGGTCTATGCTTAATGAAAAGAAATTACCAAATTATCTTTGGGCAGAGAGTGTATCTACTGCCACCTATCTCATTAACAGGTTGCCATCAAAGTCACTTGATGGGATGACACCTTATGAAGCTTGGCATGGTAAGAGACCATCATTGGATCATTGCAAAATCTTTGGTTGTGTTGCATATGTGCATATTCCCTCACAGGTAAGGGGAAAGCTAGACCCTAAAGCTAAAAAATGTATCTTCATTGGTTATGACTTGAACCAGAAAGGGTACAGATTCTACAACCCCTCAAACAAAGGTTTCAAGGTAAGCAGAGATGTCATCTTTGATGAGAATGACTCATGGTATGAGAATGAATGCAGGAAGGTTAGTCTACCTTATGACATGGAAGAAGACTTCCCAAAGCTTACCAAGGAGGAACCAATCCAGAAAGAAGACTCAAGCTCAGATGATGATGACACAATTAATCTTGAGGAATTCAAGGCATGGAAGTCCAAGGGAAAGATGAAGATGAAGAAGCTAGAGGATATAACAGAATCCTCAACTCAAGCAATGAGGAGATCTCAGAGAGAAAGTAAGAAGCCTATCAGATATGGGTATGACACTTCTCTTGTAACTAAGCATTCTGTATATCTTGCAAAGGATCTATTGAATGAAGAACCAGATTCATATGAGGAGGCAATCACCAAACCAGAATGGAAAGAAGCTATGGATGAAGAAATAGAGGCTCTCAAGGAGAGTGACACATGGGACTTGGTACCCAAGAAGAACTCTATGAAGGTGATAGGATCCAGATGGATTTACAAACTCAAGAGGAACTCTGATGGTACAATCAACAGGTATAAAGCCAGGTTGGTAGCCAAGGGTTTTGCACAAACCCAAGGCATTGATTATGAGGAGACATTTTCTCCTGTGGCTAAGATGCCAACAATCAGAACTTTGGTGAGTGTAGCTGCATCCAGGAATTGGAACATGTACCAATTAGATGTCAAGAGTGCCTTCTTGAATGGATGGATATCTGAAGAAGTCTACATGTCACAACCACCTGGCTATGAAGATCCCAAGAAGGTAAACTATGTTTGTAAATTGAAGAGGGCTCTGTTTGGTTTGAAGCACGCACCTAGAGCATGGAATTACAGGTTGACAACCTATCTCCAAGACCAAGGATTTATAATGAGCAAGGCAGATACATCATTGTTTATCAAAAGGAACAATTCAGAGGTAATCTATCTCTGTGTTTATGTTGATGACATCATCATTACAGGCAATGATGTCAGTGGGATTAGACACATCAAAGGACAGATGATGAAGGAATTCAAGATCAATGATCTTGGATTATTAAAGTACTTCTTAGGTCTTGAATTGATTTATACAAACTCAGGTATCTTTATCACTCAGAAGAAGTATATTCAAGACATGTTGAAGAGGTTTAAGTTGCAGGATGCTAAAGTCTCAAGCACTCCAATGGAGGTCAACCTAAAGCTTAGTGCTTATGAAGGTGATGAATTCCAAGACATTACAGGATACCAAAGTATAGTAGGTAGTCTGAATTATGCTACCTTGACCAGAATTGACATAGCATATGGAGTTAGTGTGCTAAGCCAATTCATGCACAAACCAAGGGTACCTCACCTAGAGGTAGCAAAGAAGATTTTGAAGTATCTAAAGGGAACTCAGAACCATGGTTTTTACTTTCCTTATACATCAGATATTGATATTAAAGTATATTCAGATGCAGATTGGGCAGGATGCAAGGATGATAGGAGGAGCACATCAGGATACATATGTTTTGGGAGGTGATAAACCTATTTCTTGGTCAGCCAAGAAACAACCTACAGTAGCTTTGTCATCTACTGAAGCAGAGTATAGAGGGCTAGCCAATGCCACTCAAGAAGCTATCTGGTTGAAGTTGTTGTATACAGAGTTAGGCCTATACACAAGGCATCCACTTATCTTTGGAGATAACACAAGTTCACTTCACCTTGTAGCTAATCCAATATATCATGCTAGGACAAAACACATAGAGGTTCATTACCACTATGTGAGAGAAAAGTTGCTTAGCAAAGACATTCAGTTGACTTATGTGTCTACTAATATGCAATGTGCAGATTTACTCACTAAAGCTTTGGATGGAAACAAGTTATGCAGATTCAAATCCATGATTGGATTGCAGAATTTGATTGAAGAATAAAGCAGAAGACTTGAGCCAAAATGTTTGGCTTGAGAGGGAGCTGTTGGTGCAATTCAAGCCTTCACAATTTGGCTTGGATACTATCTTGAAGACTCAACATGTGAGAAGGACTATAGGAACTTATGCTTATAAGTTCTTACCATTTTATCTCTTGTAAAAGTCTTAGTGACTTGGCATTTTATGTAATCACACCTAATTGATTGGAAGTCATGGAAAAGGTTGTTGATTAATTGACAGAATATCTCAATCAACTTTTAGGTGAAAGATTCTAGGAGATTGATTTGAATTCAAATTCAAATCATCACTCAATTCCTATAAAAACTACAAGGAAAAAAGTCGCGGGTGTTCTTCACCATTCCCGAGGATAACATCTGTGATCATTGAGTGTGTGAGGTCTACTCTATAGCCTACACCTCTGAGTACCATTGGGCTATGTTTATCATGCCAATGGGAATGTACATTTACATGATCTAATACAAATACTTACATTCATCTACTCTGTGATTCTCTGAGTATACTACTCCAAGTCTGTCAACTTCAACAAGGCATATCTCAGGATCTACTCAACCATTTCAAGTGATTCAAAGCATATTGGATTCAGCTGCAAATTGTCTAAACGCCTACAAATTTTCAAGTCAATTGGTTCAGCCATTGCAGAGAAATATTAGTCGAAGTACTCACTGGTCTGTGACTGCAGAGCTCCTAGAATATCGGGGGTAAACTTTATTTTGCTAAAGAGATTTCTCAGAGTATGGTTTGTCATTTCTTCTCATTCCACTTGCAAATGATAGCTTGTTAAGATAATTTAATATGTCCAGAAGGAATTTGATCAATTGTAAGTGTGCTGGTCATACTGAGTGAAAGACTGAGCAGGTGTCAATACCAAAATAGCAAGTTTTTTTTGGATTTTTGAAGTCTCAAGTAGTCTGTTTTGATTTGATCATTACACATATCATTTGCAAAGTACATATATGCTTTCTTGGTATTATTTGGAAGCTAAGCAAGTGTATTAATCATTCTTGGAGTCAAAGGAGGGCTGGTGTGAAGCAGGTTTAGCAGCACCTACTCAATCTCTGAGTGCATCCAACCATCCTCTCCCAACAATTCCGTGGATGAGGGAACACCTCTTTCAATGCAACAGTACTCTCAAGAGTTCTTACGGGAAATACAAGAAGAAAAATGGGCCAAGGAGAAGGGTAATCCCCCTCCTATTCCTGAGATTGATGATCTTCATGATCAATTTCCCCAAGACATTCCATCTATCTATGGAGACCAAACAGAGCAACATGCAGATGAAAGATTAGATTTTGAATCTAATTCTTTACAAGAGTTGCCACAATTCACAGGCCCATGGGAATCTGAATCTCTTCAAATCAGAGCTCCCACAATATTGGTAAGGAATGAAGACTCAGTCGTTCCAAGAAACACTGACGTCGTGAACAACACTAAGGTTCAATGTCATCTCACTGTGGAAGAGCTGCTCAAAGCAAAACCCGAGCTATGGAATCATGTGAAGGATCAGGTATCAAAACTTGTTTCCAATACGCCAAAAGCAGGCTCTAAGCAAAAAGTTCCAGATATACCTCTAGACAAGATAGGAGACATGAGCGAAGGTGAAGAAGGTAATACTTATCCTCCGGTCACCTATCAAGGTTACACAACCAAAGAAATTGTAGATTCGGGTGCTGGTGTTGGTATTGCAACCACCTCCTTGTGGAAGCGATGGGGCAAACCTACATTCAGACCAACTAGAATGAAGCTTTAAATGGCTGATGGTCATTTTGAAAGACCTCTAGGATTGCTTGAAGGGATAACTCTAACCACTTGTGGTGTAGAGTTTGAACACAAATTTGCTATATGTGACTTTGAAAAAAATAATTTCTACGAGACGATCCTAGGAAGACCCTTCCTACGACAATTGCAAATAGTACAAGATTGGGGAACCAACTCCTTGTACTTACAGCACTTAGGGGTCACCACCAAGGTCAATTTGAAGGATTACACCTTCAGAGATGTACCACCCCTATAGTGGAATCCTATCCACAAAGCGAAAGAAGATTCTATCTCCGTGCATTCTGGAAGTTCACCTGATCCATCCTGGCTGCATGAAGATACTCATTTGTGGATGTGCAAGGTCACAAAGGAAGAGGAAAAGCACCTAAAAGCAAGAGAAGAAGGAGCTCCCCCAAGAGATAGACCAATAAAAGACCTAGCCTATACACCGATGATATTTCCAGATGAGGAATTTGAGCCTCATGGCTGGGCTGAAATCTTAGCTACCATGGACATCGCAGTCAATGAAGAATAATGGACACCTCATTGTGATGAGGAGGGTTATGATATTTCAGTGTTCATGTGTCAGCCCTTATTGAAAGAGTGTGATCCTAGTGAGGTCATAGAAGAAGAAGAGAATGACGATGATCTAGAATCCATTGTGATGGATACTTACTTTGACTCAAAGGAGCACTATTTAGAAGACATAGGAGTGTTAACCCAAAAAGAAGAAGAACCTCTCACAAGTATTAAAATTGTGAATTCAAAGGACGGAAGTGAGGGTAGTCAAAAGAAAAAGGAAAGAAAAGCAGTGAAACAAGAAGAGGAGGAATCATTGTTTGAAGTACCAGAAAATTTCAAGAAATATGAAGTGGAAGACCGAAAAATTTTGGTACGAATGCCTAAAAGAGAGGCCACCATAGGAGAAGCGTATGACAATAAAGAGAAGACCAAAAAAGTTGTTGTGGCCATTGAAGGAAACGAAGAGTGATGTACGTACATAGGAGATGACCTAAGTGCAAAAGAAGAAGTAGAGCTTGTAGCTCTATTAAGGGAATATAGGGACCTGTTTGCATGGCACTATAGAGATTTGAAGGGAGTAGATCCAAAAATTTGCTCTCATACGATCCCCATGACTGCTAATGCCAAACCCACCAAACAAAAGCCCTACACATATAATGACAATTATGTAGCTAAAATAAAAGAGGAAATTGACAGGTTGATTGAAGCTGGATTTATCTATGAAATTGAGCATACTGAATGGGTGTCCCACATCGTAGTGGTGCCCAAAAAGAACGAAAAATTGCGAGTCCGTATTATCCTTAAGAAAGTTAATGCTGCTATGATCAAAGATAGTTATCCGCTTCCAATCACCGAACATTTATTGGAGCGTGTTGCAGGCAAGCAAGTTTATAGCTTCCTTGATGGATTTTCAAGTTACAACCAAGTAGCCATTGCCCTAGAAGATCAACACAAAATAGCTTTCGCCATAGAGTGGGGGATCTTTGCATTCCGCGTGATGCCATTTGGGCTCACTAATGCACATGCAACATTCTAGAGACTCATGTGCCATGTCTTCAAGGAGTTCTTGCGAAAGAGCTTAGAAGTATACGTGGATGATTTATGCGCTCATTCCCAACAAAGAAGATACCACATCCCTGAGCTCAGACAGACCTTCAACAAGTGCAGAGAATATCGAGTGTGTCTGAACCCAAAAAAGTGTGTATTCATGGTACGACAAGGTAAAATCTTAGGTCACATTGTTTCGAAGAATGGCATATCAACAGAAGAGGACAAGGTAAGAGCCATGGCAGAGCTGCCAAGACCAAGGAACGTTCAAGAGGTACAAGCCTTTATGGGCCATTGTGGATATTACCGCAGGTTTATCCACATGTATGCCATCAGTTCTAAACCTCTTTATGGATTGTTGACAAATTTTGAGTGGAACGATGAATGTGAAAAATCCTTCAATGAGCTAAAAAGACGTTTGTGCTCAGCACCAATACTGACCACCCCTGATTGGAGTAAACCATTCCATGTCCATGTGGATGCATCCAACCATGCAATAGAATGTGTGCTAGCACAACCCATAGGTGAAGGAAATCTAGATTTACCCATCGCTTATGCTAGTAGACAGTTGAACGCAGCTGAACGAAATTATACCACAACGGAAAGAGAAGGTTTAGGCATGGTATATGCTGTGAAGAATTTTAGACACTATCTATTGGCCAATAAGTTCAAGTTTTTCACTTATCATCAAGCTTTACTATATTTGGTCAATAAACCTTGCAATACAGGCTGCTTAGTAAGATGGTTCCTCTTACTAATGGAATACGACTTTGAAGTTGTTGTCAGGAAAGGTAGGACCCACCTTAGGGCAGACCATCTTTCTTGCATCACTACAGGAGAGCCACCGCAAGGAGTGTCTGATGAACTACCTGACGCTTATTTGTTCAACTTAGAAGTTGTTCCTAAATGGGCAAATAAGTTACTACCAGTCCTAACCTTTGGACCTGCAAATAAGAACATAAAAACAAACAAGGAAAAAATTGTACGATCACAACAATATCAAATATTGGCAGGAAGCATGTACAAACAAGATACAAAGGGTGTATTAGCTTGTTGTGTTGACGACGACGAACATAGAAGTTGGTTGCAACAAGCCCATGAAGGTTTGCTAGGAAATCACTATTCTAAACAACGAACATTGCAGAATCTCAAACGTTTAGGAGTGTATTGGCCTAGCATGGACAAGGAAATTCATGACTGGATTAAGAATTGTCCCGTATGCAAGGTGAGACCCCTAGTGGAGCATTCCACTCTTTATCATGTTTCATTAATTCCTGAATGGAGTGCTCCATTGGTTCATGAGATCAGGAGCATTACCCAATGAGGCTAGCCTAGCACGAAGAAGAAGCATGGAGCAAGAGGCTCAGGACTATGCCCTAGTAGGAGACAACCTATATCGGAGAGGAAAAGATGGATACCTAAGACTGTGCATTCATGAATCAGACTATTTGAAAGTTTTAGAAACTGCACATAGCAGTGTTGCAGGTGGGCACTTTGGGCCTGACCGAGTAATTAAGACCATCCTATTCTTAGGACTTTGGTGGCCCACTCTTCATATGGATGCACATACTTATGTGAAGAAATGTGACACATGCCAACGTGCCCAATATCCGATAAGAAAAGACGAGATGCCTTTGAGGCCAATGATGGGAGGGCGCGCATTCTCGAAGTGGGGTATAGACTTTGTTGGTCCTATTAACCCCCCAGCTAGAAACTCCCATGCTGAATACATTATTGTAGCCACTGATTACCTTACCAAGTGGGTGGAAGTAAAAGCCACAACAAAGAATGATGCTCAAACCACGGCTAAGTTCTTATTCGAAAACCTGTTCACTAGATATGGGTTACCAATAGAGTTGCTTAGTGATAGAGGTACACACTTCTTGAACAAGGTCATTGAAAATCTCCTTCAAGAATTCATGGTGATACATAAGAAGTCTGCCCCCTATCACCCACAAGCTAACAGACAAGCGGAGAGCACAAATAAGATCCTATGTAATGTATTGACAAAACTCGTAAATAATAAACGCTCTGATTGGGACAAACAACTTCATCATGTTGTTTGGGCATACCGAGTTGCCTACAAAACGGTACTCAATGCCACCCCATTTCAGATGGTCTTCGGACAGAATGTTGTGCTACCATTAGATTTCCTAATCCCAGCTTTAAGAGTAGCACAAGAGCATGATTGTAATGGACATGAGTTGTCCCCCAGGATCTTTGATCTTGAATGCTTAGGTGAGACGAGGCTATGAGTAGCAGCAGGCATCTATGCTGCAAAGAAAAGATAAAAGGCATACTTTGATGCCCATGTAAAGGACAAAGGATTGAAAGAACAAGATATGGTGCTCGTTTATACGCTAAAGCAACATGCCGGCAAATTGGAGAAACGAGGATATGGACCCACAATCATTAATAGAATCTCCACTAGTGGTGCAGTTCAATTGGCCACTTTTAGAAGGTGATATCTTGCCGAACTATATAAGTGGTTGTCGAGTCAAGTTATATCAAGAACCTCTTACAGAGGAAATGCTAATGAGACTCAACATTGCTAAGAAGTGAAAAGAAGAGGAGTTAAGGGTTAGAGAAGAAGCAAAAGCAGAGGCTAGAGAGCGCATCAGAAGAAATAAGCTACGGTGACTAGGCCTAGATGTCAACACAAAAGCTCCAAAATATCACATGGAGATGTGCCAAAAATCGAACCTAACTACTTCTCGATTAATTGACCGCCGCCCATTTGTGACCATAGAGGTAGGGCAAGGAAAGAGTGTCAGGACTGTAAGAGCATTGGTCGACTCAGGTGCAAACTAGTGCAGTTAGATTTTCATACTGCCAAGACCTGCAATTGGACATCAAGCCCATAGAAGCATATCTCATAGGATTGGGAGGTGTGGAAACCCCTTGTTTGTTAGACTCCGTTTGAGCCCCCAAATAAGCCCTGGAACCTATTTTTTAACTAGGCCGGACACTAGGTCTGGACAGGGCCAAAACCACTCAAAAAACTATAAAAAGGGTTGGAGAGCTCGTTTTTGAGGTTAGCTTGTTGTAGATTTCAGCTTTGTAAGAGAGCTCTTGTGTAATTGAAGTTCTTCCATTGTTCCACTCTTTGCTCTTACTTTGTGCACATGTGTGTATGTGTGTGCATGCTTGTGTGCTTTCACTCATGCACTTGAGCCATCACTTGCTCACAATCTTCATACCGGTCCTCACGTCTCCACGGATTGATATTTATGAGGTGTATCTCCTCACGTTGGTACTCACCATTGTGCTAGAGTGACAGATATGTACTCACTTTGAGACAAGTATATGCATCTTTTACTCCTTTCACGAGTAATGTGCATGCCAAGAATATGTTTGGCATCCCCCAAACTATCAAACATATCAATCTGCCATCTAAGCATCTCTTTGTGTAGAGACAATGATCCTCATTGCTTCGAGAATAGCCTTGAGAATTCATAAAAGCATCAAACATTTGGTACCATTGTCTAGGGGACTCTTTAAGTCCATATAAGCTCTTCTTGAGCTTACAAACTAGACTTTCCTTGCTAGGAACTACATAACCCTTTGCTTGTTCCATATAGATCTCATCTGTAAGATCTCCATGCAAGAAATCAGTTTTCACATCCATTTGGATTAGCTCTAAGTCCTCCATTGCAACGAATCGAAGCAACATGCACATGGTAGTCATCTTCACCACTAGAGAGAAGATTTCCTCAAAATCAACACCATGTTGTTGCTTAAAACCCTTTGCAACAAGTCGTGCTTTATACTTTGGAGAAACACTACCTGATCTGAACTTCAGCTTATATACCCATTTACATTGAAAAGATTTCTTGCCCTTTGGCAAAGGTACTAGATCCCAAGTACCATTCTTGTGAATAGAATCCAACCCACTGGCATGCTCCCACTTGACATGATCCTCTGTCTCCATAGCGTCTTTATAGCAAGAAGGCTCACCGACATCTCTTAGCATAACAAAATCTAAACTTGGAACATATCTATCAGGTGGATGTGAGACACGTGCACAACGTCTCAATGGTTGCTAAACAGGAATATGTGCAGACTGATCTTAATGGACATTCTCTTGAACATCCCTATTTGTAGCATCTTTATGCATGCTAAGTGGAGGACAAGTATACTCAAACACCACTCTTCTCACTCCAACCTCCTTAATGGGTTATTTATGCATCTTAGTCTCATTGAAAATGACATCACTACTTTTGATCACTAACCATGTTTTAGGATCCCATAAGCAATATCCAAATTGTCCTTCTCGACCATATCAAAGAAAAATGCATTTCTTTGACTTATGTTCCAACTTTTATCTACAATTCTTGGGTATATGAACATATGATTCACACCCAAAAACTCTAAGATGTTATCATAATATGGTGGCTTCCCTATCCATAACTCTTGTGCCACTTTCAGACCTTTGGTAGTACTAGGTGAAAGGTTAATCACATGAACTGCAGTCAATATTGCTTCTGCCCAAAAGCCTTGTGAGAGGTTTGAATGATGCAACATAGAAACTACTCTATCTTGAATACTTCTATTCATCCTTTCAACTACACCATTCTGTACTAGGGTATAAGGAGCTGTAAACTCTATAAGAATCCCTCTATACTGATAGAAAAGGCTGAATTCATGTGAGGTATACTCACCCCCATTATCTGAACGTAAAGCCTTAAACTTAGTTCCTTTTTTAGTCTCAACTGAAGCAAGCCATTTTTTGAAAGTAGGGAATACCTCATCCTTCGATTTGATAGGATATACCCACCCTTTTCTAGTAGCATCATCTCTGAACGTGACAAAATAAACAGAACCACCTAAGGACCTAGTGGGCATAGGATCACACACATCTGTATGGATGAGATCTAAAGGCTGAATTGAAGAGTCAATGTGCATTCTATGCACATTTCTGGTTTGCTTTCCATATTGACAATGCTCACAAAATAAAAAATGAGAGAAAGATAACACAGGTAAGTAGCCAAAATGAGAAAGATTTTCCATTCCACTATGAGATATATGGCTCAAACGAGCATGCCAAATACAAGCCATATACTGTTGAGTAATATCTAACAAGTGTTCTTTGTGTGATACAAATAAAGGATAAAGTGAGCCAACTTTGGTTCCTTTTGCAATGACCATATTGCCCTTTGATATATGAAAGGACTGAGCATAGAAGACTACCTTGTAACCAAGGTCATCAAGTTGACCAACTGACATCAAACTACGTGATAACTAAGGTACACGGCATACATTATGCATAGTAGATTTTGAACCATCAATGAACTACACAACCACATCTCCAATCCCCACAATGTCACACTAGTAAGAGTCACCAAGTCTCACGGTACCAAGAGACTTTGCTGCATAATTAGAGAACCATTCTCTATGAGGTGTCACATGGACAGAAGCACTAGAGTCTAGCAGCCACGTGTGGGAAAGAGAGTCAGACATAAGTGCCTCAGTTGGTATAGTACTATCAAGTGTCAAAACATCAACATCATCAGAAATAGCATTAATTTCTTCAATCTTCACAGTCGAAGTAGATGGTGCAGGTAATTGTTTAACATGCCCATCAACATTCTATTCTTTACCTTTAGCATTCTTTAATGCATAATTGTCTTTCTTCATATGTCCTTTCTTATGAAAATAATGGCATTCCATATCCATCTTCCTTGATTTACTTCTACTCTTATTCCGTTGACCATTCCATTCCTTCTTCTTACTCTTGCCATGTTGTTGATTCTTTCCTTGGTAAGAATCACGAACATTATATGCATATCCACTCTGAGTTCCAACCATAGATTTTCTACAAATATCCTCACCCAAGAGTGCTCCACATATGTCATCATAGACAAGTTTACCACTAGGTACACTATTGCTAATAGCTGTGCAGAACGTATCCCATGATGATGGCAGGGTGCATAACAACAAAACTACTTTCATCTCATTATCCATATCCATTTTCTAAGCCTGTAACTGGGAGAATATAGCATCAAATTCATTTAGATGAGCAACAACACTATCTGTGTCCTTCATGTGAAGGTCATATAATTTTCTCATCAGATACATTGTATTTTATGTCCTCTCTTTTTCATATGTATTGCATAACTTCTTCCAAAGCTCCTTTGCACTTTCACAGTCTAATACTATAAAGTAAACATTATCTGCCAAGTGTAAGCAAATGGTAGACCTGGCCATTTCATCTAACTCATCCCAATCTTCTTCATCCATGTCAGCAGGCTTCTTTGAAATCCCATTTACTGGCTTCCATTGCCTCGTTTGAATGAGCACATCTTTAATCTGATTCTTCCATAGAGCAAAGTTTGTGCCATCAAATTTTCAGATCTCAAAATGGTCTTTGCCCTGCAAGTTATAACTCCTTCTTGGAACACTGGCACTAGATAATGGAGAACTGGATAGAATGATAATGGAGCTAGAAGAGCCCAAACACCAACGAATAAGTGTATCAAGGAGTAAATTGACCACTGTATAGTTGGCTAAACCAAAAACCTAGAAGAATTTTTCCAGAGTATCCTCTGCAAAATGAACATATGATGAGTGTCAAAATATCATAAAACTACAAGTATTGACATGTTTTCTTGCATAGTGAATCACTGACTCCACTGCATATAATGAGTTACTCTATAGACGCCAACTAGGCATATCGAGCACCTATAAACAACTATCATACATCTCCTATGGCGAGGCTGGGTAAGTCTTCCACCTGCATCACCGAAGAGACCCTGACATTAGGGTGTCTGCTAGTTAAGAAAACCTCACCACGACCCTCTTTATCAAATGTAAAAGGCTTTATGCAAAAACGTAACTGCTATATCAATTATCACATGGACGTACATAAGCGGTATCCATAGAAGCGTACAAGGTGTGTATGTGCTCAATATATGCAGTAAAATGACACTAAAACTCTGAATGCACACCCTAAAAACTAGCCAATGGCACCTACAAGTATTGTCAACTCTGACGTTTTAAGCTCAAAAACCTTCATAAATTTGCAGTAGCTGCTCCCATCAAAACTGAAAACCTTTCGAGAAGCCTGTAGTTTTACGAGTGTGTCTGAAAATACATCCCCAAAGGTTGATATTTATTGTGATAGAAGTACAAAGAAAACTCTTCTTGATGTTCTTGGACCTGTGTGAAGAGAACTATGTGCAAAAGTACTCCAAAGTAGCTCCAAAAAACACCCCAAAAATGCTTCAAAAATAGGCTTTGAAAGCAAAGAATGAAGCTTTGAGGGACCAAAACATGTTCAAGGTAATGTCAACCTTAGTCTTTCCCCTTCTTCAGACACCACAAGAGTGTAGCTTAGTAGCAAGAGATTGTCACCGTTAAGCAATCTCTAGGGGGAACAGTACTGGGATGGGTGACCTCTCGGGAACTACCGAGAACCTCTATCTTCCTTGATCATTGAGGTCCTCCCTCGCGTGCACCCAATGGCATCAACGGTGACTTCAATGATTGGGATGACAAGGTATGCCAAGGTCTATGCCTTTGTTGTCGCCTTACTCGTAAGCCTTGGAGAAAGCCGGGGGAGGGAGGGTGCTCGCTTTGCTCGCACAAAAGGAACAAAGCTTTTGCATCAAACTGCTCTGATACCAGTCTATGTGTAATAAAGTAAGTCTATGATCCAAGGGTCTAGCCGGTTCAGACAGATCTGAAATCGGACACCGTTTGGTCATCCGTGTGTATGACCAAAGATCTCGAGTTTAGACTTACTAGGAGGTCTTGTGCTCTTGTGAACAAGTGATCCACTTAGCTTAGTGGTTAAGTCTCAAGGATGTGAAGGAGAAGGTCTTGGGTTCAATCCCCATGGGAGACATGGGGAGAGTATTTTGCCCAAAGAGATCTAGAGCCTTCTAGAAGCATCCACTTGAGTTAACTCGAGTTAACTGGGACACTTGGCGCACATGTAGTTACATGGCTGACACTTGGATGGTTAGTATCCACCTGCCCAAGAAGGCAGTCCCCTGGAGAGAGCTATATATAGAGGCATTTGGTTGGGAGGAGAGTCATCTCTCAAGCATGTGGTGGTCGTAATCCTTGTTCTCTTGCATTGGTAATCCTTGTTCTCTTGCATTGGTAAATTTCTGAAAGAAGTTGGACTTTGATTTTGAGTTGATCTTTTCAACTAAAGATTTAATTGACTAAGTCAAGCATCAAGTTCCTAGTGTAACTTGAAAAGTTCACTCTTCTGACTCAAAGAAATGCACAAGAATTGCATTCATAGTTAGGAGTCAAAAAGACTGAATGTGACCTGAACTTAGTCTCAAGTGAAGCATTATTTGAATACCAAACTCATCGACAGAACCTCAGTGGGTCGACACACTGATGTTGGTTACCACACTAGTATCTTGTGGTTAGATGATGTTTTTTATTTTTCTTTGAATCTTTTTGAGAATCTAGCTTATTTCTCTTAAAGATAAAGACAATGCTTCAATATCTTGTTGAAATAGATTGTTGAGAAGTTAAAGTCCTGAGTCAACTAGACTTTGACTCATAGCAAGTTTATGTATGCTCGAAGTTTGAATTGGTTGTACAGAGTTTTAGTTATTTCTTTTTGCTTTCCAAATCTTTTAGAATTGGCTCAGACATGGTATCTTATTCCTTTTGCAAAAGACCACGGTTAGCCGGTTAGAATAAAATAACTAACTTGAACATTCTAGATAGATGTTATGTACAAGAACCTTTTCAATCTTCAAAAGATGATAAGTCTAAGTGGACTTATTCATTTGAGTTTGCTTCAAGTTATAGCATATATGATTTCCTAGAGTCCAGTATACTCTAAAATAAAGAAGTTAGGAATTGCTCATGAGATTGATAATTCCCAAGAACTTTCAGTTAAAACTCTTTGAGAAAAGTGTCCTAAGTTGGACAATTTTCATTTTGAATTTGAATTAGTAAAGTTAGTATGGTTGACTCAACAGAAATGGTAAACTTTCTCCTACAGTCTACATGGGATTTTGTAATCTATCTGGACAAAGTAGTCCTCTAGTTGGGTGAAAAATCAAGTAATTGTTGGATCAAAGTAAACCATTGTACAAACATCTAAGTTAGATGTTTGGGACAACCAAACTTCAAGTTCTCCAAAACAAATTCAAGTGATTCAAGAATTCTCAAAGTCTTTCGAGGGATACGAATCCCACCTTCACTACTAAGTCCATGCACCAGTCATGCCCAGAAATGGACTAGTAATTTGAATCCACCCAATTCACATGTTTGTGCCTAGATCGCACATCTAGAAACTATGAATTGGCCAAGGATGTGTTTAGATCCACCCTTATTATTCTTCACTAGTTTGTACTTTGTCCCGTTCATCAAAGTGAAAACCCGGATAGTGTTTTGAATCATTTGGGCAGGGATGCTACCACAGAGATGAGACATGTTCTTCCAGTTCTAGAACATGACCATGTTCTTCCAGTTTTAGAACATGAGGCTCGGGGGTTTCCTACAGTATGTATATAGCTCTATTTTCGAGGACGAAAATCTTTTCCGAGGGGGGAAGAATGTAATAAAGTAAGTCTATGATCCAAGGGTCTAGCCGGTTCAGACAGATCTGAAATCGGACACCGTTTGGTCATCCGTGTGTATGACCAAAGATCTCGAGTTTAGACTTACTAGGAGGTCTTGTGCTCTTGTGAACAAGTGATCCACTTAGCTTAGTGGTTAAGTCTCAAGGATGTGAAGGAGAAGGTCTTGGGTTCAATCCCCATGGGAGACATGGGGAGAGTATTTTGCCCAAAGAGATCTAGAGCCTTCTAGAAGCATCCACTTGAGTTAACTCGAGTTAACTGGGACACTTGGCGCACATGTAGTTACATGGCTGACACTTGGATGGTTAGTATCCACCTGCCCAATAAGGCAGTCCCCTAGAGAGAGCTATATATAGAGGCATTTGGTTGTGAGGAGAGTCATCTCTCAAGCATGTGGTGGTCGTAATCCTTGTTCTCTTGCAGTATGGTTTCAAAGGCAATGCACCATGGTGCAGTCTCCTTTTTGAGAGCTCCACGATGATATCCTCATAGTAGAAAATGGACCTCCTGAGGCCGCACACAATACTCCACACACAGTACATAGGGAGCACGAAGACAGACTTCTTAGGTCTTACAAAATGTGGTCAAACTTAGAGTCTGTGACTGACGAGGCCACTATATGTTTTATTAAAGAACATAAAAGAAGTGTCCGGTGGCCATTTGGCCTTTTACATGGACACTAACGGTAACATGAAATAGTCTAGTTTACTATTTCATTGGTTAAAAAGGAATATCTTTTGGAAAAGCAATAAATCTTTAAGTCTTGGTCTTGTCCAAAAGTCAAGAATTCTTTTGAAGTTCATTCCAGTAAAGAAAAAGATTCCAAGATGAATCATTGGACTAGAAAACAAAAGATTCCAAGATGAATCATTGGCTTAGTATTACTTGATTCCTTTGTAGGAATTTATCATTTGTGAAAGAAAAATTTCTCCCTAGATGTGAGATTGGAATCTTTCAAGAAAGTTTAATAGCAAGTAGTTCCCAACAATTCCCAAACCATCGGTATTCGTACTTAAAGTCCAAATATTGATATAACCTAAAAGTATATCAAAGATTCTTAGTTTTGGAATCTAAGAGGCATCAGTGTATGCTTGGACTTAAGTTGAGGGAAAGATCTCTAAACATCCCATGGGTAAGCAAAGAAGCTTTTGATAGTTCTGGAGATCTTAAAGGTAAAGAATAAGCCTTTATTCTAGTCGCAAGGTCAACCAGACTTGATCAAGCTTGGCCATGATTTTCCAAGAACATGTGATTGGAATTACTCTAATGTTTTCCCAAGTATTGGAGATAAAATTCCTATTGGGAATCATTCACAGAAAATTTGGAAAAGAGTAAGCTCTTCCAAGTCTAATTAGAGTGAGAAATTCCGAGAATGTAGTGTGCAACCATGAAGATGTTACTTAATGTGTGGAAGGTAAAACATAAGTTTTGCTTATCCTTAAAGGGATTTTGGTACAAATCCAAAAATCATGAGCGGATGCTTAGACTTACGTAGTAGAGAGATTCTTATCAAGTCCTGGATAGGGTGGGTACCTAAAGGATCAGTAAGAAAGGAATCTAAAGATAAGAATTCAAAAGCTCTTGTCACTACAAATTGGTCAAGAATAAAACAATTGAACTTGAATCTCTGAAAAAATTCAAGTACTTGGAATTTTGATTGGTTTTCAATTGAAAACCCTAGCAAAGAGTCATTTATATTCTATCAAGAGGTTTTCAAGTTTCCAAGGCAAAGCATGTGATTATGAGACGATCATGTGAAGGAATTAAAACCTAAAATATCAAGTTAGAGGTAATGCCTGAAACTTCAAATTCTTTTATAGAGTTGAAGTGAAAAGGTACTATATTAAGATAAGTTTAGAATCTAGGACAAGTATCACCCACACATTAATGTGAATATAAAATAGGGTGGTATGGGACACCAGATTTTATACTCACATTGATGTGTGAAAGATGGTATGGGACATCAGACCATGGGATGATAATTATCTTTTAGTCCTAGATTGGATCCTCATGTTAGGGTTGATCCTCAAGGGAATTAAACTTCAAAGAAGGAGTTTAAATTCAAGGAGGATAAAAGTAGTATGCCAAGAGATTTCAAGATAACTTCAAGATCAAGGATACGGAAGATATGACATAAGTAACTTCCAAGATCCTCTTGGAAAACTTCAAGATAAAGTGTTGTTGATTCAAAAATATCTAATGAAATTTTTGAAGAAGTGGATTTTGATATTGAAAAGATCCTTTCATCTAAGGAATAGACTGACTAAGTCAAGCAAAGAGTTCCTAGTGTAACTTGGTAAATTCAATCCTTTGACTTGAAGAAGTGCACAAGAATTGCATTCCAAGTAAGGAGTCATAAAGATTGAATTTAGGCATGAACGTGGTCTCAAGTGAAGCATTACTTGAGTAAAAACTCATCAATAGAACCTCAGTGGATGGACACACTGATGTTGGTTACCACATTAGTATCTTGTAGTTGGATGATGTTTAAGATTTGCTTTAAAAGAATCCAACTTATTTCTCTTGAAGATAGGAAAAATAGTTCAATACCTTGTTGAAATAGATCTTTGAGAAGTTAAAGTCATGAGTCATCTAGACTTTGACACATAGCAAGTTTATAGATCTTTGAAGTTTGAATTGGTTGAATAGAGTTCTAGTTCTTTCTTCCGCTTTCCAAATCTTTTGGATTTGACTCAGATACGGTATTTGATTCTTTTCACAAAAGTTGAGAGTTAGTCGACTAAACCACGTAACTAAATTAAAAATCCTAGATAGATCTTCTGTACAAAAGCCTTTTCAATCAATAAAAAGATGTTAAGTCCAAGATTGACTTATTTAACTGAGTTTGCTTCAAGTTATTTAGCATAACTCTAAATGAATTTCTAGAGTCGAGTATACTCTAGAATAGAGAAGTTAGGAATTGCTCATCAGATTGAAAATTCCCAAGGACTTAAAGATAAAGTTTTTGGGGCAAGTGTCCTAAACTGGACAATTTTCATTTTGGATTTGACTTGGTCATGTTATAGTACGGTTGATCCAAATTAAATAGTAAATTTTCTTTTATAGTTTACATTGGATTTTTTGAACTCATTAGGATAAGTTAGTCCTCTAGTCAGGTGAAAAAATCAAATCTACTATTGGATAGGAGTAAAACATTGTACAAACATCCAAGTGAGATGTTTGGGACAACCAAAATTCAAGTTCTCCAAACCAAATTGAAGTGAATCAAGAGTTCTCGAAGTCTTGCAAGGGATACGAATCCCACCTTTGTTACTAAGTCCATGCACTGGTCATGCCCAAAAATGGACTAGTAATTTAAATCCATCTAGTTCACATGTTTGTGCCCCACTCCCACCTAGTAAAAACTATGAATTGGCCAGGGAAGGTTTTATATCCACCCTTATTATTCATTCACTACTTTGTACTTTCACCAATTTATCAAAGTGCAAAGCAAGATAGTGTTTTGAATCATTTGGGCCAGGATGCCACCACATAGATGAGACAAGTTCTTCCAGTTCTAGAATATGACCATGTTCTTCCAATTTTAGAACATGAGGCTCGAGGGTTGCCTATAGTATGTATATAGATCTATTTTCAAGGACGAAAATATTTTCCAAGAGGGGAGGAATGTAATAAAGTAAGTCTATGATCTAAAGGTTTGTCCACGTGAGAAGGATCTAAAATCAGACAATGTTTGGTCACTTATGTGTATGAAAAGATCTCGAGGTTAGACTTACTAGGAGGTCATGTGCTCTTGAGAACAAGTGATTCACTTAGCTTAGTGGTTAAGTCTCAAGGATGTGAAGGAGGAGGTCTTGGGTTCAATCCCCATGGGGTACATGGAGAGAGTATTTTGCTCAAAGAGATCTCAAGCCTTCTAGAAGCATCCACTTGAGTGAAGTCGAGTTAAACACTGCCACTTGGTGCACATGCAATTATATGGTTGACACATGGATGGTTAGTATCAACTTGCCCAAGAATGCAGTCCCCTAGAGAGAGCTATATATACAGGAATAAGGTTGGGAGGAGATTCATCTCTCTAGCATGTGGTGGTCGTAATGTTGCAGCATCTGCCCATAGATAATGCGGAAACCTCTTTTCTTCAAGAATTGTTCTCACTGATCCTACCAATGTCTTATTTCTTCTCTCCACAATTCCATTCAATTGACGAGAGTACCTGGGATTCAATTCCCTCTTGATACCTTTATCTTGCAAGAACTCATCAAATTACTTAGAGAAGCATTGGCCCCCTCCTGAGCTTCTTGAGTGATCTACTTGTACGGTTCTCCACATGTGCTATGTTCGCTTTGAAGGAATCAAACACTTCATTCTTACCATCAATAAAGTATTGAATTCCATCCACTATGGCAATCATTAAATGAGACATAATACCTTGATCCTTCCAATAAAGGTTCTTGGCTTGACCCCTATACATCTGTATGTACTAAGTCGAATACATTTTTTGTGGATGTAGCTTCTGTGGCTGAATGGTTGTATTTGTGCTTTCCCAATCTAACATGCATCACATCTATTGACCATCTGTTGCCTTGATATGTTTGGCAGTCCTAGAACACTTTGATCCCTGCATATATCTTTCAACGTTCTTTCATTCATATTAGCTAGCCTCTTATGCCACACTTCAAGCTCACTAATTAGGATTTTACACCCAAAGTTGAATAGAGCTACGTTTTTGTTTCTCCTACTTCAAAAGTAAAGAGCCTATCATGCTTCTTACCTCTGGCTATCTTCTTGAAGCCTTTACATGGACCTTCCACAAAATCTCCATGTTGGGAACCTAACTTGCAAGCCTCTCAACTATTTGGCCTACACTTACTAGGTTCTTTGTAATAGTGGGAACATAGGGTACCTTGCTCAAAATGTTTTTACTTCCATTGAAAGCCTTGACATCACCAATATTCTCCACATTATGCTTTGTGTCATCCCCTAGTTGTACTTCATGTCTATGTTTTGGGCTTTCCAAATCAAATAAGAGAGCTTGCAACATGATTTGAACATCTTGAATCTATGTAGAATGAATGATCATCCTCTTTACCTTCTTTGTGGCTTAGATTCATCAAAAGCAATGAGTCTTCGTGTTGTTGATCTTCACAATAATTTTTATAGTGTTTTCTGTTATGACCTCTATTGTTATTGTTTGAAGTTGTGTCAACCTCTACCTTTATTGCTACCAGATCAACCTCTTCCACTTCTTTTGTGGGTTTTCCCAATAAACTAGCAATTTTGGGTGGTGTGGTTACTCTTATCATAGATGGCACAAGTTTGAACATTCTAGCCTTTGATTTTGTCATG
Organism: Ceratopteris richardii; assembly: GCA_020310875.1. NCBI lineage: Eukaryota > Viridiplantae > Streptophyta > Polypodiopsida > Polypodiales > Pteridaceae > Ceratopteris > Ceratopteris richardii. The sequence continues at coordinate 63,659,567 of CM035423.1, forward strand.
CTTTGGTCCTTTCTTCTTCCCTTTGCACGTGCTCTTGCTTGCAAAGTTGGCTTCAAAAATCTCCTCTTCATCTTCTTCCTTCTTCTTTCCTTTCACCTTCTTGTCATTCTTATTTGCATATAAAGCACTAGTTGAATTACTGTGATAGGAGTTATCTTACTTTATGCTATTGTTGGCCTTCTCATTGAAGAGTTGTCCAAGAAAGATGTTGAAGTCTAGAGTTTGCACATCCATGCTCAGGTCATAGGCTGTGGTGAAAGATTACCATTGCTTGTCATCTCTTATCAAATTCAAAATTTTCCTCGGGACTACAACTTCTTCAATCAGCTCTCCAATGGATGCTAGTTGATCTCCAACCTCCTTGAACTTTGTAAATAGATCTCTCATGGTTTGTTTTGGATTCTTCTTCATTACGTTGAACTCATTCTAGTGACGATTCTTCCTTGCCTTTGAAATAGAAAAAAAAGAAAGTCTTTATGGCATCCCAAGTCTCTTGAGATGTCTTACATCCTCTAATATGTGGTAATAGAAAATCAAAGATAGAGTTTAGTATGTATGACCTATTTTGAGCATCCCTTGCACACAAAATTGTGGGCTTATCTATTTCTTCTTGAGTAGGTCCTCCGTTAGATCTTGGAATATGCATTGCTTCATCACCTCATACAATGCCATATAGCGTTCTTACTTGCAAATAATTGCCAAGCAACATAATTGTTTCTATCAAGCTTCTTGTACATTGATAGAAATCCATCACCCATCTTGAAGTTGCTCTCATGCTACTGAAAGAATTCGGAGATGTTTGGATAAGTTTGGAAGTAGGGTTTCCAAGGGGTGAAGATGGTTTACAAAACCAGCATAAGACTTTCCATAGCTCTTTGAATATGTAAAATAGACCTTCTAGAATTTGGTTAGTGTAATAAAACCCAATAGGTACTTTATAACATCAGTAAGAACAAGTTAATGCAAATCAGATAACTTGCACCTTGACTAGCTCACAAAAACCTTTTAAATTTGGATAGAAGTTATGACCTCAAACACTCAAACCAGCCATCACACTCACAATTGAAACAATTCCTCTTACAAGAAAGTCATACATAGGGTTGGCTTGCTATAATGCATAAAAGCCCTAATTTAGAACAACCAATGCAGTAGCAATAATCTTACCACCGATTGGATGTCATCCTCGAAGTTGATCTCGAGACACTAAGATCAAGATTTCTCACAAAGTACAAGATCTCATGCTTTGAACTTTTGTACGCATAAAGTAGATGGATACCATTAAAATGATTTCTTAATGACTGGATTTGGAGCTGGGTAGAGAGAAGAGGAACCTATGCAAGATGAATGAGTGTGAGGAAGAGGTAGCGAATGGATATGCCACGAAGTAATGATAAAAAGAGTACATGTACTGCATCAAATGATTACTCTCATAATGTAAAAATTTTTCAGAGTCTTTATTTAGACTCTAAAGGATCTATCCACACCTTTTCTTCATGCATTCAAAGTAAAAAAATGTGTGGGTTTGTTTGTTGTGATTGAATGCATCTACTTTCCTACAATCTACGAAAAATAAAGTGATCTAATCTTGGTCTACTTTTTGTAGCTGATTGATTAATTGATTAATCAAGTTACAGCCTCCTTTAAATCGTGATTTTGAGCCTTTTCTTTACCCTTTAACACGTGCTAAGCTCTATGTTTTTACAAAAACAAATGATCATTAAAAATCCTTAGTAAAATACAATAGAAAATGAATATTGATGAATAACCTCTTGCAGAAATATCTTGGGCACATTCAAAATTATGGCTTGATGTAGTAGAACAAATCCACATCAAGCATAATGAAAGCTTGGTGTTCCAACACTTCTTACTTTGGTCTTCCTCTTCCACACTTTGTAGCCTCTCCTTTTGCACGATATAGTCCTAGACCGTGCTTTGAAGCCACGAACTATAGCATAATATCTACTCAAAAACTCTCTTTTACTTTCTATTGTTGCACAACTGCTTTCTTTTGCACATGCCAACTTGTATGCCTATTTCCAACCTAATTCTTGTGTGACAGTATACTTTCCTACTGCTCTTTTATCCCGTTGATGGAAAATTAAGATATGGTGATATAATCCTCTCTCTCACTACATGTGTATATATATTCTCAACTTGTGTGCATATTTCTTGTATAGCATGATGATCTTCTTGCTTGTCACTCCACTTCAAGAATTTGTTCACCTGCACTCTCTTATCAACTTCTTTCCATTACGGGCATGATTTTATTCCTCAACCTCATGGAAATCAGCCTCCTTTGATTGTGGATGATGTGAAAGGTTTAACTTGGGGGATTTTCCCACACTCTTGAGCTTGAGAAACTTTCAACATTTCCCCTCAAAGCTCAAGTCTTTTACTTCGTTGCTTCATCCTACGTCTCTTATGTTGATTGCTTCTTTGATTCCTCCAAGCTTTGTACCTTCAAGAAACGTTGTCATAATGTTTGCAACCTGCACATTAGTGTTCATATAACTTATATCTAGCTCCTTCGCCATCACCTATTCTGTAATGAAGTGCTTATGAACCTCTATGTGCTTGCTCCTTGCATGAAACATGGGACTGTTAGCTACGTAGATGCTTGAAATGTTGTCTCCATAAAAAGGAAACTCCTCCACTTCCACTTTCAAGTCCTTAAGTAGCTTCTTAAGCCATAATAGCTCACATTTAGTCAATGCTAAACCTCTATGCTCAGCCTCTGTGGATGCAAGAGCAATAGTGGGTTGCTTCTTAGAGCTCCAAAAGTTCACTTTTGTACCTATCATGAAAATAGAAACCAATGTACTCCTTCAATCATCCTTGCTACCTACCCAATAAGCATCACTATAACCTTTGACACTTAGATCAGTCATATGAGTAAAATAGACCTTGGTTGATGGTGTGCTTGATGTATCTAAGCACCTTTCTTGTTGCCATAAGATGATCATGAGTAGGTGCATGCAAAAATTGAGAGAGAACACCTACTACATATGCAAGATCAGGTCTAGTGAATGTAGCATAAATTAATGAACCAATTATGCTTCCATATAGCGTTATATCTTGTATAGCTTCTCCTTGACCTGCAACTAACTTTGTATTGGGCTCCATGGGCTGCAAAAGTGGCTTGTAACCACTCACACCAAACTTGTATAGCACATCCAACAAGTATTTTCTTTGAATCAAGAAGATGCCATTGTGAGCATAGATTACCTCTATTCCCAAGAAGTACTTTAGTGTTCCAAGATCATATATCTTTAACTCCTTTCCTAGATTTGATTTGATATCTTTAATACCTGCAATATCACTTCCTGTGATGATCAAATCGTCCACATAGATTCATATGTATATGGTCTTGTCTCCTTGCTTCTTCATCTAAAGTGATGGATCTAGAACACCTTCTTTGTATCCATAACTTGATAAATAATCATCTAACCTCTGATTGTAGGCCCTTGGGGCTTGCTTTAGTCCATATAATGTTTTCCTTAGTTTGCAAATATTAAATGGGTACCTCATACTAGCAAATCCTTGAGGTTGGCTCATGTAGACTACTTCTTCAAGCTCTCCATTGAGGAAGGCATTCTTAACATCCAACTGATATAAGCTCTATTTCCTTGATATGGCCACTCTAAACAAAGTCCTAATTTTTGGCATCTTGGCTACGAGGCTAAAAGTTTCATCATAATCTATCCCATAGCTTTGAGAGAAGCCTTTCGCCACCAACCGTGCTTTGTACCTAGCAATGTAACCATCTGAATTTCTTTTAATTTTGTAAATCCATGTATTACCTATCACCTTCATGCATTTTTGAGATGGTACCAAGCTCCAATTATGGTTCTCATCAAGTGCTTTGAGCTCTTCCTTCATTGCCTCTTGCCATTCCTTGCAATCCTTAGCTTCTTCATAAATATTTAGTTCTTTGTCCTTGATTACCTGAGTCATGTATGCATAATACTTTGCAATGAAATTATCATATGTTAACCTTTGAATTGGACATCTCACTCTTGAAGACCTTCTTTCACTTCCTTTAGGTGTGGTTGCCATCTTCTTTCTTGTTTTTTCCACTCTTGAATTGAATTTCTTCTATCTCTTCATCTTCCAACATGCTCTCGTCCACATAGCTTCCTTCTTCACCTGAAATCTTCTCTTTGCCTTGGAATTTTCTTTCTTCAAAGCTGGTCTCTCTTTCCCTAAGCCTTCCAATCCATGGTGATGGTGTCCTTGTGTTGCATGAGTTTCTTGGGCCACTTAAACCCATGCTTTCTTGAAGTGTATCATCATTCTTTTTATTTGTCTCACTTATCTCTTCAACCTGCATTGGACTTGTGCATGCATACCAAGGCTTCAACTCATCAAAGACAACATCCCTACTTACCTTCAGCTCCTTGGTGATGGGATTACAGCATTTATACCCTTTTTGTTCCATAGAATATCCCAAAAAAATACACCTTTCGAATTTGACATCTATCTTTGACGTGAACTCTTGAGGTACATGTACATACCATATACAACCAAAGATTCTAAGATGTGAAATGCAAGGTTTTCTTCCACTTCATGCTTTCTCAAGGGTTAGATGATGTATACATGATTTAATACATCTATTCATGATGTACGTGGCTGTATATGTAGCCTCTCCCCAATAACAATGCGACATATTCATTTCATTGAGCATACACATTGCTACCTCTACTATGTGTCTCTTCTTTCTCTCTGCTACCCCATTTTGTTGACGGGTATACTTGCATGTGAGTTTCCATTTGATGCCATTGACGTGCAAAAATTCAGAAATTCATCGAAGAAGTACTCTCCCCCTCCATCGGATCTCAAAGTTTTGATAAACTTGCTAGACTCCTTCTCTACCTGTTCTTTGAATTTTTTGAAGTAGTGGACACATCTGATTTGTTTCTAATGCAATACAACCATACTTTTCTTGAAAAGTCATCAATGAAGGTTAACAAATACCTATTTCTAGCAAGGGATGCTTCTCTTTTTGGACCCCAAACATCCGTGTGAATGAGTCATAAAACATTCGCACTCACATAGGTACTCTTCTTGAAAGGCAGCCTTGATTGTTTTCCTTGTTGGCAAGCTACACAAATTTCATGAAACTTTTAGATGTGAAATTTGTTAGGCCTATTACAAAGCTCCTCTATTGCATGTCCTTGAGCTTTTGTAGGTTGATGTGACCTATTCATCTATGCCATAGATCCAAATTTTCTATCCTCTTGTCTCCATATGTGACATGCATTGAATGGTGTGTCTGATTTATATCCATTGTGAACATTCTCATTTGCTTTTTCTTTTGCTATGAGCTTGAAACCTGCCCTTGGATCCTCAACAAAACATCCTCTTTGATTGAACCTAACTTTGTAGCATTTTTCTACTATTTGGCTTATTGAAATCAATTTTTTCGTAATAGTAGGTGTTGGTGCAAGTCAATCAACAAATGATGTTTTGGATGAAGGATTGAAGTCAAAGTTTGAAGAAATGATTAGCCTATGATGCTTGAAGATAGTGCACATTCAGAAAATCAAGACTTGTATACATATGTACATTAAACTTATAGTTAGCTCATACATACCTTTTGTATGGTCATGAGCTTGTACATATATGCCTATATATACAAGCAAAAAGTCGGGGCAAGAATGAGAGAGCATGAGATGAGAAGAAATAGAAGTCATTAGACACTTTAGAAGTGAGAAAGATCTCTCTCTCATCCAGATGTAAAATTTTCGTAGAAGTAGAAAAATTATGCTCGATTGTTTTCTAAGTACTCCTTCTATGTTTAATCTTTTGTGTAATGCTTTTGTACACGTCTAAGTCCGTAGTTGATTGACCTCTGTAAAATTTTTCAGATCATAATTGTGATCAGGCTAAGAGAATTGAGAGTAGGAATATTTACATGTGTAAATGTGAAGTAGTGAAGTTGTAACTAGCACAAAATTTGATACTAAAGTTTTGGTCAGTTCTCCTTTCATAGTGTAATCTTTTGAGCAAGCAAGCACTCATTGTTTAAGTTGGAAGGTAAGCTACCTATTGCTAAAAGCGATTGATTAAACAGGTTGTACTTTGGCAGAACCACACTTTAGAAGTTGTAGGTGTCAAAGTCAACTATACAGGAGAACAGTTTCAGACATAGGTGAACTATTTGATTCATTACTCAGGATATACTTAATCGTTTGAGATGATTTAAATTGGAGAAGGTTTGCAATCTATAGGCAACACCTTGTGCAAAGTTTAATAAAAAACTTTACACATATGATCAGTCAATGAGTGAGTTATGTGCAACAGACTTTCTGAGTACTAATTCTCTTCACAGTTAGTTTAAAATTTTTGTAATTGAGTATTGATCCTCCAAATTGGTAAAGTTTTTAAGTTTTTCTTGATATAGAGGTGCTATAACATCAAGGATAGCTTTTTCTTTTGGAGATTAATACTCTCCATCAGTGGTATCAGAGCAGGAATCATCAAAATTAAAGAAAGGAGGACCCCGACTGCTGGAGTCATACAAAAATCAACACTTGAAGGTTCAGTAGGTGAAAGTTTGAAGTAAAAGCTTGAGAAGGAGGTCAAAACTTATCAAGAAGATCAAAAGGAACTTCATTCAAAGTAAAGGTACAGCTATTCCTCATAAATTAGAAGATTTAATACATAGGTAAAGAAAGGATGAGAGATTCTCTTCAGATAGAGAAATTGGATAGAGAAAACTATCCAGCATGGTCAATGAGGATGGAATCTCATCTTATAAGCAAAGACTTGATAGGATACATCATAGGTGAAGAAGAAAAACCTCAATTCAGAGATCCTAGTGTTCCAAATAGGGATGAACTCTCATATTTGAAGACTTGGATGAAGAAGGATGCTCAAGCAAGGAGCATTATCTACATGGGAGTCAATGACTACTTGGTACCTCATATTAGAGGTCTTGAAAGTGCAAGTGATATATGGAATGCTTTGGAGGAGCATTTCCAAAACACTACAAAGTCAAGGAAGACATCTTTGTGGGTAGAGTTTTCATGTAACAAGAATGAAGGACATTACACTTGCATTAGGAGTAGTTGATGAAGATATTGATGAAGATAAATTTGTAAGGCAAATCCTCATAGGTTTGCGAGGAGATGAGAAACGGAAGCCATTCATTTTGTCTACCGAATTGTCACTAGATCATTTCACTCCTGATTTAAATCAGTTGCTAGGACACATGCTAACTTTTGAGCAGGATGTCAAAGGTGATGGTGATAAGAGTGCAGGTCAAGCAATGTATTCAAAGGATAAGAAGAAGAATAGCAAAGGCAAACAACAAGCAAATAAAGATGAAGGAACAACTAGCCAAGCCAACTTCCTAAGAGGAAGAGGAGGTGGCAAAGGTAGAGGAAGAGGCAAAAGCAATAAAGATGGAGCCAAAGCTTGCTGGATTGGTGGTAAGACAAATCATTTAGCTCGTGATTGTTGGCATAATAATCAAAATAATGGAGGATATAATCAGAAATTTAATTCAAGAGGAAGAGGTGGTTGAAACAAAAGAGGTAATTTCAAAGGTAGAGGTAGTAGAGGTTAGTTTGAAAGAAATGCAAGTATAGGATTTTAAAGTCAATCCTACAACAATACCTACTACAATTATGCTTCAGATCAGAAGGAGGATTCAACCTCAATCATGAATGCAACCTGCAAAAGGCAAAGTGAAGACCAAAGAGTCTTCTACATTGACTCATGGTGTAGCAATCACCTGAGTGGCAATATAGCCTTGATGATTAATTTGGAGAATAAGATAACTAATCATGTAGTTCAAACAGGTGATAATACAAAACACAACATGAAGTCAATTGGATAAGTGAAGGCCAAGGATGAAAGTACTCTCCTGAGTAAGGTCTTGTATGTTCCTACAATTCCAAAGAATCGGATAAGTGTATGACAAATTGTTGAAAAAGTTATGAAGTAAGGTTCACTAATGATGGAGTTTTTGTGGAAGACCCTGGCAAGGGGTATAAAAAAATTGTTTCAGGGAAGAAAGAAGGAAGACCCTTCACATTGAAGATTCAAGGTAATGTTGTTCATGCCTTGTTCACTTATGGAGGACTTAAGATCTCTGAGTTAGATCTTTGGCATAAGAGGCTTGGACATTTCAATGAAAGAGGTATTAAAGATATGGTTAACAATGGTTCAGTGCTTGGATTGCCTAATGTTGCAGGTGAACATATGACATACAGATGTGAGACATGTCAATTAGGTAAAGCTCAAAAGCAATCATATTCTAAACATGGATTTATGTATTCAGAAAAGCTTGAGTTAGTACACACAGATGTGTGGGGACCATGAAAGGATTTCAACATTGATGGTTCAAGATATTATATGATTTATGTTGATGATGCTACCAATGGATCACTATCTATGTGATCAAAGATAAATCAGAGGTATTTAATACATTCAAACATTATCATGTGTATGTAGAAAGAATCACAGGTCAAAAGTTTAAGAGACTAAGGTCAGATGGAAGGGGAGAGTATTTCTCTCATGATTTCAATGATTACTTATGGAATGCAGGTATAAAAAGGGAAGTTACTTGCATGTACTTTTTCAAAATTTATTCCTTTGCTTTTACTGATTACATGATGAAGAAGAAGAGACTGTATTTGTTCAAATATTTGATTGTTCTTAAATGATTACATGATGAAAAACATTTCAGTTGAACTTTTAGTGAGGTTTTGACCTAGCTTAACCCTAGAAACTTGTAAAAATAACCTGTATAGATTCCATAAATTCTTTAACCCTTCAAATTTCACCTTTTAACCCTCTAAACCCTAAAGAAAAGCCCTAATTTGACACTTCAATTGTAATAAAATTTTAACCAAGAAGCTTTATGAATCCGTACCACTCTAAAACCCTAATTATACTCTTAACCCTAACCTTGGTTACTCATCCTTTAAATCCATCATCTGTATAATAGAAAACCCCTAAAAAACTAGCTCCTAACCCTAGAAACCCAAATTCTTAACCCCTAGAAACCAGCTTTTAACCCATGGAAACTTAGTATGAACCCTTAGAAACCTAGAACTTTAAATGCTTACTATGTATATTTAACCATTGATTTGAGGCTAATAACCCTAGCCATAGAATATCGTAGAAATTTTAAATGCAAAACCCTAGTTAGGAGCATTAGGGACATGTTTTTCCCCAACCTTACCCTTATGGTATATATATGTTACAAACCTTAATCTCAAAAATACAAACAAAAGGAAGAGAAGAGAATAAATAAAAATGAAAAATAAAAATAGAAATAAATAAAAATAAGAAAAATAGAAGGGAAAAATAAAATAAAAGAAAATAAGCTTAGAGGTGTATATTCTTGGGACCTCCAAAGAAAGTTAGGAAATTGATCAAGTTAGAAGAGTGGATTATGAAGAATGGTGCTTGTTGCAGAGTAGATTCAAGGCTTGGGAGTGCTTGAGGACTCACGTCTTTATTGGGCATGACTCCGCTCAGCATGAGGATCTTAGTTGACACAATGAAAACAATCTTGATAAAATTTTGAGATTCAAAAAGAATGTGGATTTTCATGTCATGGTTAATAGAAGGTGGTGTTTGGATTGGTCACATATTAGGTGGGGTTTTAGGTTCCAATCCATTTGGCATTCCCTCATCTAGATAAAAAACAATAGTTCTTATGTGGTAGATCCTACACCAAGAAATTAGGAGCAATGTGAAAGCTAACAAAATTTGTGGACCCCCTTTGTGGTGTAAATGGTGCCTTCATGGCAGTGAAGAATTAGAACACCTCTTCTTTTCTTGCTCGAAGTCTATGTTGGTCTGGCAGGCCCTTCAGAGAATCATGATGTTGTAGGGACAAATCAACTCAAAGCAAGCATTATTAAGTGAAGCGTTCGACTGTTCCTCACCATTGTGGAATGCTATAAGAGGCAAGACCCTCTAGAAGATCTGGAACGAGAGGTGTGTTGCCAACTTTGGTAGGTGTCCCAAAGAATAACGATTGTAAAATCTCTTTTCCTTTTAGGCAGAAGAATTGCCAATTGTAAGAAGCCCCACCTTTTAGACATCGATGAGTGGTTTAAATTGAGAGCAACAAGATTTAAAGGAAGTGGGTGCCTCATGAGAGGGATGAAAGGGTTATCAACCTTCTTTGTAATGTTCTCTAACAAATTTTAAGCAACTCCTGCTTTGTGCGATTCAGGGGGTCCCATGGATGCTAGGCCATTCACATGTACAATTGTTGTTTCTATTAACAACTTTGTTTTAATTAAAGTTTGGGAGAGTAATCTGTGGAATATAACACTTTGTTTTAATTTGTCACATTTACGCACTAAGTTTTCTCTCTACCTGTCTTTATCCATACATCATTTGAGATCTCCGTCTTCAGACCAACTACACAGGATTAAAAATCATAATGGGTTTTGGGTATAATGAGAATGGCTGCTTTCACTATGGCATGCAAGAACGTAGAAAAAAATGCTAAATTATTTTCAGTTCATTGTTCAAACGTTCGGTTTTATCGTGTCAAATAAATGAAGGGCTTTTTGGGGTTTCTAAAACTACGAATGAAACATGAGTTCTGAATCTAAACTCATCAACATGAGTTTTGGGAACACCTCAACTCAAATTAATATCAATGGTCAACTCTCTCAAGAAATCAAGCTAAAATGATCTATTAGAGAAGGTGGACCTCTCGCTCATCTTCTATTTTCCATTGCTAGCGATGGCCTTTGTTGTGTCGTTAACCTTCAGGACCTTCTTGGGTAGATCCAATGTCTTTCGCTCCCTCATAGTGAGAAGTAGATGCTAATGATACTCTTTGCCGATGACACGATGTCGTGAAGGTGCTTACGTGTGTTCAACTACCAGTGTTCTAATGATGGCACACACGAAGTGCTTCAAGCAAGCGCAAGTGATAGAATGGGAAGTCAAAGAGATAGATAAACTCAAGAAGATTAATCAAATAACTTGTAAAAAATATCATCATATCAGAGATAGAAATAAAAGAGATTGGGGAAAATTCAAAAGAGGAAATAATTCTTGCGTAGATAAGTGTTCTCATAAAATCTAAATGCAAATTACATGAAAGTTTCAATTTACTAGATAAAGATCATCATAGATCATAGGTATCCTTAGTATCTCCTGCAAATCTCCTTCAATACTCTAAAATCATCATAGCTAACATCAAAGGTAGAGCACACCTCCTCCAAGTATAGAGCTCCCTCCACCAAGTGTAACCACCTTCTTCGTCAAATCTTCAATGACAGATGCTCTTCTTCCTCCTTGCACTCCTCCAAGTCTTCAACGCTAGATGCTTGATCAAGTGATAATAAGTAGAACTCTTTGAGATGATTCCAATGACTCAAGACGTGTTCCTTATATAGTTTCTTAACTTTACGTGATTGTAAACATACTTTGCTTTTTGTTTTATCTGTCATGTGATATTAGTTTGGTTTTCAATTTTCTTTTTTTCTTTTAAGGAATTTGGGAGAAGCAGAGTGTAAAGGTATGGTTGAAGCAACAAAGGAGGTTATATGGTTAAAGACCCTTATGAAGAGATTTGACATCACTCAGAGTACACCTACTACTCAAGGAGATAACATGAGATCATTGTATCTAGCTGCTAATCCCGTTTTTCATGCCAGGACAAAACATATTGAGATTCAATATCATTTTCTAAGAGAAAAGGTGATTGATAAGGAGATTGAAGTCATACATACTTCAACAAAAGATCAAATTGCAGATATGCTAACCAAAAGCTTGGATGGACCAAAGCTACAAAGATTCAAAGACATGGCAGGTATAAAGAACATAGAGAAAACCTCAATTGATGATTGAGGGGGAGCTGTTGGTATAAGTCAACCACCAATTGATGTTTTGGATGAAGGATTGAAGTCAAAGATTGAAGAAAAGATTAGCCTATGAAGCTTGAAGATAGTGCATATTCAGAAAATGAATATTTGTATACATATGTACATTAAACTTATATATAGCTCACTTATACCTTTGTTATGGTCATGAGCTTGTACATATATGCCTATATATACAAGTAAAAAGTTGGGGCAAGTATGAGAGAGCATGAGATGTGATGAATGAGAAGGTTTAAGATTCATTAGAAACTTTAGAAGTGAGGAAGATCTCTCTCATCATTCAGATGTAAAGTTTTTTGAATAGAAGAAAACTTTGCACCCGATATTTTGTTGTCTTCTCCTTCTATGCTTGATCATTTCAAGAATCTTTTTGTCGATGTATAATTCCATACTTAATGCTTCTATGGTTAAGATTTGAGAGCCTAATTGTAAACAGGCTGATAGAATTATGTGTAAGAACATTTGTATGTGAAGAAGTGATAAGTGTCTTCTAAAACATGTGCAATCTTGATGGTAAATGAATTGATCAGTGCTCAGTGCAAAGTGTAAAGTTTTGCACCAATGAGGATTCAAAATCTAAGTTGGAAGTTAAGCCATCTATGGCTAAAGGCATTTGATTAAAGGGGTTGTAGTTTGGGAGAACCATGCATCAGAAGTTGCAGGTGTCAAAGTCGACTATACACGAGAACAATTTCAGACATAGCTAAATTGTTTGGATCATTTCTCAAGATCTACTAAATCTTTTGAGATGATTTAACTTGGGCCTACTCTTCTAAACTTTAATTAATAGAAAGAACAATTGTACAAGTGAATGTGCCCAACACTCATGGGATCCCCTGAATCTCACAAAGCAAGGGTTGCTAAAACTTGATAGAAGACATTACAAAGAAGGTTGATAACCCTTTTGCCCCCTTCATGCGGGTCTATACTTGCTTTTAATCATGTTGTTCTTAAGGAAAAGAAACTCTATGCTGTCTTACAATTTGAAATTATTTTACATAAGAGGAAAATATATTTTTCAATTGACCATTCTTTAGGGGTCTATAAAAGTTTGTGGCACACATCTATTTCCAAATGTTCTGGAGGTTCTCACCTCTTATAGAATTCCATAGTGTTGAGGAACAATCGATTGCTTCACCCAATAGTGCTTGCTTCTAGTTGATTTGTCGTTCTAACAACATGATTCTCCCATGGGACCTCCAAACTGACATTGACTTGGGACACAAAAAGAAAAGGTGTCGTAAGTACTCATTGCCATGATGGCATCTTCTACAGCAGGGAGGGGCACGAAAAAATTAGTTAGCTTTTACATTGGTCCAAATTACACGGTGGATGATTTCACACATAAGAACTGATTTTCTTAACTTCGACAATGGGATGGCAAAGGGATTGGAACTTGAGATCCCACCTAAAAAGCTACCCATCTAGACATCATCTCCTATTAGGCATGATGTGAAATTACACATTCTTCTTGAATCTCAGGTTTTTATCAAGACTATTTCCATTGTTCCATCTAAGACCCTCAAGGTGAGGGGAGTCATGCCCAATAAGGAGGTGAGTCCTTTAGCCCTGCAAAGAATTGAACCCGCTTTCTAACAAGCACCATTCTTTATATTTCACTCTCCTAGTCACATCAATATCCTAAGATCTAATCCATTGGCATGTTCCTTGACTTGAAAGGTGTTTCCACAAATCAAAACCTTTTTCCCAAAGATTCCTATCTTTTTGGAGGTTCCAAGGCTTAACACCACTAATGCCCTTGATATGGAACTAGATTGAGTCATTTTGTCTAATACTGGCTAACCGTTTCAAATCCTCATTGATCTTTACAAACTGCTTCACCTTGTTCCAACTCTTCGAAAGGTAGCAAACTAAGCTAGAGCCCTTGGCAGACACCTGATAGGGGGAGAATAAAAGAGGGAGAAGATCGAGATCCTTCCACACCAAAAGATTCACAAGGCTAACAACACTCTTGTTTCAAAACATTAGTTTGGCCCAAAAGGCATCCGTGTTGCTCTAGGCTTTAATTAACCATTTGACCACCAATTTATTGGAAATTCCCTCATTGTCTAGAATCCCCAAACCACATTGATTTTTATGGTTTATGCAAGTAGCCTATTTAATTTTAGGGACACCACCTCAGTTAAGGTCACCCATCTAGCAAAAATGTCAGCAACTTCTTTCCAATTTGACAATCTCTTTGTCCTTTGGTCTCCAACAAGAGAGAAAGTAAATAATTGAAGAAAAAAGGAACGTGTTAACCACCATAGCTCACCTCTCCAAGTTGATCTGCATACCTTTTCAATAAGCCAAATTAACTCGAGCTTAAAAAGAGCCCACTTCCATTGTTGACCCATCAAAATGTTGAATACCATCAAAATACCTAACAAGTAGAAGATTTGTCAATTGGGGATCAATTAACACCCATGTTCAATAATAATTTGAGGGTGAGGCCCAATAATGGCCTTGAACGAGGCTTTAAAGTGGTTTATTCTGGAAACAATTGCCTCACAAAATGTATTTAGGCAAAACCTTAAGCATTCATGTCATGAACAAAGATTCTTATGATCATCAGGTCTTGATTGACTGATTGAAGCTGGATTTATCTCATAGATAAATCCAGCTTCAATCAGCCTGTGGATTTCTTCTTTTATTTTAGTTGCATAAGTGTCATTATGTGTAGGGCTTCCGTTTGGTGGGTTTGGCATTAGCAGTCATGGGGATCCTATGAGAGAAAATTTTTGGATCTACTCCCTTCAAATCTCTATAGTGCCATGCAAAGACGTCCCTATATTCCCTTAATAGAGCTACAAGCTCTACTTCTTCTCTTGCACTTAGGTCATCTCCTATGTACATACATCGCTCTTCGTTTCCTTCAATGGTTACAACAATTTTCTTGGTCTTTTCTTTGTTGTCATATGCTTCTCCCATGATGGCCTCTCTCTTAGGCATTCATACCAAAATTTTTTGATCTTCAACTTCATATTTCTTGAAGTTTTCTAGTACTTTAGACAATGATTCCTCCTCGTCTTGTTTCACTACTTTTCTTTTCTTTTTCTTTTGACTTCCTTCACTTCCATCCTTTGAATTTACAATTTTAATACTTGTGAGAGGTTCTTCTTCTTTTTTATTAAATGCTCCTACATCTTCTAGATAGTGCTTCTCTGAACTAAAGCAACTGTCCATCACAATGGACTCTAGATCGTCATCACTCTCTTCTTCTTCAATGAAGTCACTAGGGTCACATTCTTCCAACAAGGGTTGACACATGAACACTGAAATATCATAACCCTCCTCATCACAATGAGGTGTCCATTGTTCTTCATTGACGGCAATGTCCATGGTAGCTAAGATTTCTGCCCAACCGTGAGGCTCAAATTCCTCATCTGGAAATATCATCGGTGTATAGGCTGGGTCTTTAACTGGTCTATCTCCTGGGGGAGTTCCTTCTTCTCTTGCTTTTAGGTGCTTCTCCTCTTCCTCTGCGACCTTGCACATCCACAAGTGAGTATCTTCATGCAGCCATGATGGATCAGGTGAGCTTCCAAAATGCACAAAGATAGAATCTTCTTTCGCTTTGTGGATAGGATTCCACTATAGGGGTGGTACATCTCTAAAGGTGTAATCCTTCAAATTGACCTTGGTGGTGACCCCTAAGTGTTGTAAGTACAAGGATTTGGTTCCCCAATCCTGTACTATTTGCAATTGTCATAGGAAGGGTCTTCCTAAGATAATCTCATAAACATTATTTTTCTCAAAGTCACATATAGCAAATGTGTGTTCAGACTTTACACCACAAGTGGTTAGAGTTATCCCTTCGAGCGATCCTAGAGATCTTTCAAAATGACCATCTGCCATTTGAAGCTTCATTCTAGTTGGTCTTAATGTGGGTTTGCCCCATCGCTTCCACAAGGAGGTGGTCACAATAGCAACACCAGCACGTGAATCTACGATTGCTTTGGTTGTGTAACCTTGATAGGTGATCGGAAGATAAGTATTACCTTCTTCACCTTCGCTCATGTCTCCTATTTTATCGAGAGGCATCCCTGGAACTTTTTGCTTAGAACCTGCTTTTGGCATATTGGATCAAGTTCTTGAACTTGATCCTTCACATGATTCTATAGCTCATGTTTTGCTTTGAGCAACTCTTCTACAGTGAGATGACACTGAACCTTAGTGTTCACGACGTCAGTGTTTCTTGGAGCTACTGAGTCTTCATTTCTTACCAATATTGTGGGGGCTCTAATCTGCAGAGATTCAGATTCCCATGGGCCTATGAATTGTGGCAACTCTTGTAAAGAATTAGATTCAAAATCTAACTTTTCTTCTTCTTGTTGCTCTGCTTGGTCTCCATAGATGGACGGAATGTCTTGGGGAAATTGGTCATGAAGATCATCAATCTCAGGAAAAGGAGGGGCGGTACCCTTCTACTTGGCCCATTTCTCTTCTTGTATTTCGCGCAAGAACTCTTGAGAGTACTGTTGAATTGAAAGAGGTGTTCCATCACGGAATTAGGAACGTAATTTTTCATTGGCGGTGAGCTTTCTCTTTCAATAACTGGTTGAGCCTGTGGAGGTAAAGAAGCCTGGGGCTTGTTTACCAACTACTCTAATCTTTCTAGTAAGCCTTGGAAATGCAAATCCGGTTTGATAGAGTTTGTCTGATTGAACTTTTGACTAGTCTCAAGCATAGCTTGAGCTAGTTCTACCATTTTCATGCACATTTTTTTTCGTTCAATCTCTAAGTCTGCTCTAGGATAACTCTTGTCTAGGTTTGCAGCTGTTGGCCCTTCTTGAAGTCGAGCCTAGTAGGCCTTGAACATCATGTCCAAGCCTTCTGGGGTTGGATCTACAGGAACAGACCCTGGTTGTGGTTTATTTACAATGGGTGGTGGAGCAGGATGAGGTGGAGTGGATGGAGCTTCGGCATGCGAGGGGCTTTGAGATGCAATGTCTTCCATTTTTTGTTTGTGTGTCTTTTAGGCTTTCCTCTAGTTTAGATAACTTTTTATTCCACTTAAGATTGGCTTTTTTCTTGGTATCCTTCCATGTTCTTGTTTTCCTCTTACTAGGCTCTCCTAATTCACTTGACTCTGATTGCTCTACTGGTTTATCTTGTTTTAAGGCTTGTGCCCTAGTAAGTGCCTATATAGGAGCCACATTACTTCTACTTGCACTTGAATCTGCCACTAAGCCTACCACATTGATGGGTGTAACCTTGGTCGCACTAGAGGGATTCCTAGGACATTCTCGCAGGAGATGATCTTTGCCACACTCAGGACAAAAGCCTTGTATTGTGATGTTTTGTCCTAGTCCCAAAGTTGGTGAGTGGGGACATTCACAAATGAAATGGTCACCCTGGCATCTAAAACATGGTCCTCTAGGAGCTTGTGGTCTTACTTGTCTCACTAGGGGCCTAGGGTTAGGATTTGTATACATGACATTGGAGTATTCTGGCTCCCAGTTTTGTTCCATTGGTGCCTCATATTGATAAAATAAGCCTCACTATGCTCTGTTGACTCTGTGTAATAAGCTTGTGGACTACCTTCATTGGAGTAGTCTGAACTATGAGCAAGAGAGTAATTTTCTGAGACCAACGGGGTTAGTGGCACCAATGCTCTATTAAGGTTCTCTTCTGCCATTGCATACTTAACTGGAATCACATTGGCAGGAGCTGGTGGTTGGTTTCCTAGGACTGGTTGTGGTCTATATGGTGTCTAACATTGATGTTGCGGCCTATAATATGGCTGTTGGTATTGATTCTGATACCTATCATGCGGGTAAGGTTGCTGAAAATTTTGTCTCATTGCTTGCCTATTGTATGGAAAATCTTGAGCCCTATGATTCATGTATTTCCTCTCAATGGTGCAATATAGAGCATTTGCATTCACTTGGGGATGAGCCATCATTGGGCAAACATTAGCCATGTGGTCTCCTCCACAGTTGTAACATCGCTTCAATGAGGTGACCCTTGGAAATTGTCTATTTTGAACTCCTAGCTTCTTGGCAACCTGCTTAGCTATCTCATCTATCTCAGTGGAGTTTCTAGAGGTATGACTAGTAGAACAGTCAGAATCCTTATAGAGTTTGGACAATTCTAACTCCTCACTCAATTTTTCTTCTATGTCAATGCATATCTTTACACACTCTTCTATGGATCTAGGCTCTTTCAAGTACACATATGACAACTTTGTGCTCAGTAAGCCATCTAAAAACAAGGCCACTTCTTTGGTTGTTGTGGGTAATTCTAGCACAGGGCATCTTTCCAAGTATTATCGAAACCTTCTTCCGGAAAGTCGCACTGTTTCTTGGGGTGTCTGCTTGAAACTGTGGATCAAGGATGATGTGTTATGCCTGATGCCACTCTTGGAAAATTCTACAATGCATTCCTCTAGAAGTTGACCTATCTCTTGGTAGTTGCAACTATTTAGAGGTTGAAACCAAGCTAAGGAAGTACCCTTAAGAGTCCAACCAAATGCCTCGAACTGAGTGAACAAGTCCTCAACCTCTTCAGCTCTTAACACTTGTTTGAACTCGGCCACATGATCGTAAGGATCTCCTGAACCATCAAAGTAGTTCTTCATTGTCTTAACCACTTGAGAGGGTCTAAGGGTTCTTGAATGCTCTCTGGGTCCGGGCACTAGAAACTCGTGTTCATCTCTTTGATGCCTATGTGCTCTGTGTCTCTCTCTTTCCGGTCTTTCACCCTCAGGTCCTGATCTGTCTCTGCCCATAGTGTGTGCAAAGCTTACCTCTAGCCTCTCTCTAGTTATTTACCTTTGGGTTTCATGAGGCTTGGATGATCCTACTCCTTCGAGACCATGGGAAACACTAAATCTCGATGGAGGGAAAATTGATTCACCTTGCCAAGTGTTTGCATGCCTATACTGCTCTGTTACCAAGAACATTTTCTTAGATGTGTGATCTAGATAGACAAATTTACCTGGTGTCTCCGGATCCTTGAGTCCATAGATGGTGAATGTTGGGTTGGGTTGATCTAGCCTAAATCTCCAAAAGGCATCCTCTATTTCTCTATTCAAGAATAGTTCTATGCTTTTATTATCTTGAGGGATCCAATTTGGAGTGATTACTCCATTCAAGACTAGCTTACCTCTAGGAGTCTTGGGTTCTCCTCCTAGGTCCCCTTGCTCTAAGTCTCCTATCTCATTCTGAGGAATGATATTTCCAATCTCATTTGTCCTATCAGGGAGGTTGGTTACCACATACATGGTTCCTTCCTTATCAATGTATGAACCTTGTTCGAACTTAACCACTGGGTGTTCCAGTCCAAAGGGTTGATCTGGATTTTTGAGTTGGACCACTGATTGCCTCATCATAGATGTGAGCACCTAATTGGTTGGTCCTAATATATTCCAATTGTGTCTTACAAGGACCTTCTGGTGTTTGTAAATAAGCAGTACCTGAGGTACGTGTGGGTCTCTCCATGCTAAAAGACATTTCTGAATTACTTGTGTCAGAACTTAGTATGTAGGGATAACCACTTAATTGTTGTGCCCAAGACCTAGCTATATGGTAAGTGCTTCAAAACAGGCGACACATGACACTTAGCAGATGTCGCAACACTTGATGTCCAGGACACTCAACACCTGAGGGATATCGCGACACTTCATCAACCTCAGATATCATGACACTTGGTTATGGCAAATATCACGACACTTGCCCCTCACGACACACGACACTTGTCAGGTATCGCGACACTTGTCAAATGTCGCGAGACAATCACGATATCTGAGACTTGTTGAATGTCGCAATGCACCCACGATAGTTGACACTTGTCAAATGTCGCGATGCAACCAAGATACTTGACACTTGTTGAATGTCGCGATGCACCCACGATACTCGACACTTGTTGAATGTCACGATGCACCCACGATACTCGAAACTTTTTGAATGTCGCGATGCACCCACGGTAATCGACAGTTGTCAAATGTCACGAGACAATCATGATATCCGAGACTTGTTCAATGTCACGATGCAACCACGATACTCGACATTTGTTGAATGTCGCAATGCAACCACGCTACTCGACACTTGTTGAATGTCGCAATGCACCCACGATACTTGACACTTGTTGAATGTCGTGATGCAACCATGCTACTCGACACTTGTTGACTGTCCCGATGCACCCACGATACTCGACAAGGGTAAATATCGCGACGCTCAACAACATCAAATCACGACACCTAAATGTCGCGACACTCAACCGCGGGAAACCACAACACCTGGATTTTTTGGAGTCCAAATTCAGAAATGTTTGCAATCATGAGTACCTTGTGTCCTCCTTGTCACTCCTATGTGTCTGTAGATGCAAAATCTCTCTTCAAACCCGCGATATCACACTCACGACATTTGGTGCAGGTCTTGTCACGTCCGAGACTGATCACTCAATTTTTGGGTATTTTGGTAGTATTTCTCCAGCGTTTCAGCTCTACACCCCCTCTAAGCTTCTTTCTCATAGCCACAAATGAAAAACGAGGTGAATGTACTCTAGAAAATGGAAAAAAATAAGAAGATGAAGGTGGGTGGAGATGGGGATGATGATGAAGATGAAGGAGAAAAACTCAAAAACTCAACTGAAAATGGTGATTTTTTTACCTTCCAATGTCCCTACTCTACGTGTTACCCTCACATGCTCGTCCTCCAAGCTATCTGCCCAGCAACGGTGCCAAATTTGGTGTCACTCTAGCACAATGGAAAGTACCAACGTGAGGAGCTTCACCTCATAAATGTGAATCCGTGGAGACGTGAGGACTAGTATGAAGACTATGAGCAAGTGATGGCACAAGTGCGTGAGTGAAAGCACACAAGCATGCACACACATACACACACATGCACACAAGATAAGAGCAAAGAGTGGAACAATGGAAATCTTCGATTACAAAATAAATCTCTTAGTGTCCAGACCTAGTGCTTGTCCTAGTTAAAAATTAGATTCCAGGGCTTATTTGGGGGCTCAAACGGAGTCTAAATTTTATGAAAACTGGTAGGATGATAGTTTTAATACTCCTCAAGCTCGAGCACTCCTCGACTTGAATAAAATGGAGTCGCAAAAATGCAAAATGGTATTTACAATGGTTTTTAGTGATAAAAATCACTATTTTTATAAGGATTTCTTCTGAACATTTGATAGGTGCTTCTTGGAGATCCCTACTTGCTCCTTCTTCTTGTGTGTCCACTTCCTTGATGTGCTTCCATGCTTTCTCCTTGACCTTGAGCCTCAACACACTTTAACAAGAAGAGATTTTGCATACACCATCAATAACAAGTTAGCTTCTTCTTAAAATAGATCATTTACTCTTGGAGGGATTGGCTCTTCATCATCTAGTTATACTAATGAATCATTGATGCCCATTCTATCATGATCGAGGCCTAGATCCATGTTGGTGCAAGTCAACCACCAATCCATGTTTTGGATGAAGGATTGAAGTCAAATATTGACGAAAATATTAGCCTATGAAGCTTAAAGATAGTGCATATTCAAAAAATGAAGATTTGACGTATACATATGTACATTAAACTTATAGTTAGCTCACTTATACCTTTGTTATGGTCATGAGCTTGTACATATATGCCTATATATACAAGTAAAAAGTCGGGCAGGTATGAGAGAGCATGAGATGTGATGAATTAGAAGTTTTAAGAGTCATTAAACACTTTAAAAGTGAGGAAGATCTCTCTCATCATTCAGATGTTAAAGTTTTTTGAATAGAAGAAAAATTTGCACCCGATATTTTGCTATCTTTTGTGCCTGATCATTTCAAGAATCCTTTTGTAGATGTCTAATTCCATAGTTAATGCTTTTATGCTTAAGATTTGAGATCCTAATTGTAAACACACCGAGAGAATTATTTGTAGGAACATTTGTATGTGAAGAAGTGATGAGTCTCTTCTAAAACATGCGCAATCTCGATGGTCAAAGAATTGAACAGTACCCAGTGCACAGTGTAATGTTTTACACAAATGAGAGTCACACTCTAAGTTGGAAGGTAGTCCATCAATGGATAAAGGAATTTGATTAAATGGGTTGTAGTTTGGGACAATCATGCATTAGAAGTTCCAGGTGTCAAAGTCGACTATATAGGAGAATAGTTTCCAACATAGGTAAATTGTTTGGATCCTTTCTCAAGATCTACTAAATCTTTTGAGATGATTTGACTTGGAGAAGGTGTGGAATCTATAGGTGACACCTTATACAAAGTTTCATCAGAAACATCACACATTTGATTAGTCAATGAGTGAGTTATGTGCAGCAGACTTTTTTGAGTAGTGACTCTCTTCACAATTAGTTCAAAATTTTGATAATCTGGTATTGATCCTCCAAATTGGTAAAGGTTTTCAGTTATTCTTGATATAGAAGTGTTCTAACATCAAGGGTAGCTTGTTCTTTTGGAGATTAAGACTCTCCATCAGTGATATTAGATCAAGAATCATCAAAATAGAAGAAAGGAGGACCCTAATTGCTATAGTCATACAAAAATCAACATTTGAAGGTTCAGAAGGTGAAAGTTTAAAGAGGAAGCTCAAGAAGGAGGTCTGATGCTATCAAGAAGATCAAAAGGAACTTCATTTGAAGTAAAGGTACACTTATTCCTCATAAATCTTGAAGAATTTAATACACAGGTGAAGAAAGGATGTGAGATTCTCTTCCGATAGAGAAACTGGATAGAGAAAACTATCCATCTTGGTTAATGAGGATGGATGCTCATCTCATGAGCAAAGATCTGATAGGTAACATCACAGGTGAAGAAGGAAAACCACAATTCAGAGATCCTAGTGTTCCAACTAGGGATGAACTCTGAGATTTGAAGACTTGGATAAGAAGGATGCTCAAGCAAGGAGCATTATCTACATGGGAGTCAATGACTATTTGCTACCTCATATTAGAGGACTTGAAAGTGCAAGTGACATATGAAATGCTTTGGAGGAGTATTTCCAAAATGCTACAAATTCAAGGAAGGCATCCTTATGGGCAGAGTTCACTATATTCAAAAGGAAAGCTTCTCAATCCATTTGTGATTACGTAACAAGGATGAAGGACATTGTAGATGCATTAGGAGCATTTGATGAAGATATTGAGGAGGATAAATGGGTAAGGCCAATCCGCACAGGTTTGAGAGGAGATGAGAAATGGAAACCGTTCATTTTGTCTATTGAATTGTCACTAGATCATTTCACTCCTGATTTAAATCAGTTGCTAGGACACATGCTAACTTTTGAGCAGGATGTCAAAGGTGATGGTGATAAGAGTGCAGGTCAAGCAATGTATTCAAAAGATTAGAAGAAGAATAGCAAAGGCAAGCAACAAGTAAATGAAGAAGAAGGTACAACTAGCCAAGCCAACTTCCTAAGAGGAAGAGGAGGTGCCAAAGGTAGAGGAAAAGGCAGAAGCAATAAAGATGGAGCCAAAGCTTGCTGGATTTGTGGTAAGACAAATCATTTAGCTCATTATTGTTGGCAGAATAATCAGAATAATCAAGGATATAATCAGAAATTTAATTCAAGAGGAAGAGGTGGTAGAAACCAAAGAGGTCATTTCAGAGGAAGAGGTAGTAGAGCTTACTTTGGAAGAAATGCAGGTAGAGGTTTCCAAAGCCAATCCTACAAAAATACCTACTACAATTATGCTTCAGATCAGAAAGAGGATTCAATCTTAATCATGAATGCAACTTGTGAAAGACAAAGTGAAGATCAAAGAGTCTTCCACATTGACTCAGGGTGTAGTAATCACCTGAGTGGTAATATAGCCTTGATGACTGATTTGGAGAATAAGGTAACTAATCATGTAGTTCAAACATGTGATAATACAAAACACAACATGAAGTCAATTGAATTAAGGAAGGCCAAGGATGGAAGTACTCGTCTGAGTAAGGTCTTGTAAGTTCCTACAATTCCAAAGAATCTGATAAGTGTAGGGCAAATTGTTGAAAAAGGTTATGAAGAAAGGTTCACTAATGATGGAGTTTTTGTGGAAAACCCTAGCAATGGGTATAAACAAATTGTTTCAGGGAAGAAAGAAGGAAGACTCTTCACAATGAAGATTCAAGGTAATGTTGGTCATGCCTTGTTCACTTATGGGGGACATAAGATCTCTGAGTTAGATCTTTGGCATAAAAGGCTTGGACATTTCAATGAAAGAGGTATTAAGAATATGGTTAACAATGGTTTAGTGCTTGGATTGCCTAATGTTGCAGGTCAACATATGACATACAAATGTGATGCATGCCAATTAGGTAAGTCTCATAAGCAATCATATTCTAAGCATGGTTTCATGTATTCAAAGAAGCTTGAGTTGGTACACACAGATGTGAGGACCATCAAAGGACTACAGTATAAATGGTTCAAGATATTATGTGATTTATGTTGATGATGCTACCAGGTAGATGACTATATATGTGATCAAAGATAAATCAGAGGTATTCAATACATTTAAACATTATCATGTCTATGCAGAAAGAATCACATGTCAAAAGTTGAAGAGACTAAGGTCAAATGGAGGGGAAGAGTATTTTTCTAATGAGTTCAGTGATTACTTATGGAATGCAGGTATAAAAAGGGAAGTTACTTGTAGGTACTCAACTCAAAAAAATGGTGTAGTAGAAAGGAGAAATAGAACTCTTGTTGAGTTTGCAAGATCAATGATGAAGGAGAAAAATTGTCCAAATTATTTGTGGGCTGAGGCTCTAAATACAACTACATACTTGGTTAATAGGTTACCATGTAAATATTTGCAGGGTATGATACCATATGAGTCTTGGTGGGGTAAGAGACCTACCTTAGATCATTACAAAGTGTTTGGATGTTTGGCTTATGCATATGGGCCATCTTAGTTGAGGCATAAATTGGAACCTAAAGCTAAAAAGTATGTGTTCATTGGATATGATGAGAAGCAGATGGGTTATAGGTTGTGGAGTCCATCCACATAGAAATTACTTGTATCAAAGGATGTTACATATGATGAGCAAGGTACTTGCTATGGAGGTACAATTAATAATCATGCAAGTGATGAAGAAGTTTTGAATCAGAAGAAAGGTAAATCAAAAGTTCAGATATTTGATGAAGAAGAGAACAATGAAGTACAAGTTGAAGTTGAAGAAGTGCCAAGGTTTGATCCAGAATGTGATGAACCAGAAACTTCAAGAAGTGGAGAACTTAGGAGGTCATCAAGACACAATTGGCAACCTACAAGGTATAGCTCTGACACTTCTTTTTTGACTACTAAAGATTATGCTTACATGGTGAAAGTAGAGAAGACCCTTCTACATATGAAGAGGCAAAAGGTAAGGAAAATTGGGAGAAAGATATGCAGGAAGAGTATGAAGCATTGATGGAGAATGAGACTTGGATTTGGTTTC
Source organism: Ceratopteris richardii (assembly GCA_020310875.1). Lineage (NCBI taxonomy): Eukaryota > Viridiplantae > Streptophyta > Polypodiopsida > Polypodiales > Pteridaceae > Ceratopteris > Ceratopteris richardii. Next base: position 63,684,806 of record CM035423.1, read on the forward strand.
GAAATCAAATAGCCAGAAGATCATTGGATGCAAATGGGTCTACAAGACAAAGAGGTATGGAGATGGAAGTGTGTCTAGGTATAAAGCTAGACTTATCGTGAAAGGGTATGCTCAAACATATGGTACAGATTATGATGAGACCTATAGTCCAATGGCAAAGATGACAACCATCAGGACACTCATAGTCATTATTGCATGTAAAGGTTGGAGATTATGTCAATTAGATGTGAAGAATGCTTTTCGTAATGATTATATTTTAGATGATGTTTTCATGGAGCAACCACAAGGGTTCAAAGATAAAAGGTATTCGGAATATGTATGTAAGCTCAAGAGAGCTTTGTATGGTTTGAAGCAGGCCCCAAGGGCATGGAATTATAGACTTGTGAAGTTCTTGAAGGAACTTGGTTTCCAAGTATCTAAAGTTGATAGTAGCTTGCTTTTTAAAGGAAGTGATGATGGGTTCATTTATATGTGCATATATGTTGATGATATAATCCTTACAGGTACAAATGAGAAGGGCATACAAAGCCTCAAGAAGAAAGTGGAGAAAGAGTTCAAGATTAGTGACTTGGGAGACTTGTCATATTTCTTAGGCATGGAGATCTCATATACTCAACATGGAGTATATGTAACTCAAGAAAGGTATTTGAAGAACTTGTTGATCAAGTTTAAAATGGAAGATTGCAGGGTAGCACCTACTCCAATGGAGGTGAATCACAAATTGAGCAGATATGGAGGAGAAGAATTCAAGGATATGAAGTTATATCAAAGTTTGGTTGGTAGTCTAATCTATGCTACCTCAACTACACCTGATTTCTCATATGCAGTTGGAGTGTTGTCTCAATTCATGCATTGTCCTAGGAAAGAACATTGGGTTGTAGGACAAAGAGTGTTGAGATAGATTAAGGGGACACTCAAGGAAGGTTTCTATTATGGTTTTACATCAGATACAAACATCAAGATATATAGTCATACAGATTGGACAGGTAATCCTAATGATAGGAGATCAACATATGGATACTTGTGTTATGGAGACGTTTTTGAGTAGTGACTCTCTTCATAGTTAGTTCAAAATTTTGATAATCTGGTATTGATCCTCCAAATTGGTAATGGTTTTGAGTTATTCTTGATATAGAAGTGTTCTAACATCAAGGAGAGCTTGTTCTTTTTGAGATTAACATTGTCCATCAATCCATGTGTAATTTCTTCAACATATCCTAATTGTTACCCACATAAATTTACACCCTCGATCATGGATCACCTTAGAGTGTCTAGTCATCCCAAAACTAAGGGAAATCATCTTGATGAGAGAGGAAGTTATAATACCACAAAGTCCAAGGTGATCTAGGATCCCTCTACTATCACTGCCACCCTCTCTACTATTTTGATAGGCTTTAATCTACGATGATCTAGCATGGTTATTGTGAATTGTGCTTCCCTAGATGGTGGAATTCATAGCTTGTGCATCAGTTTCCTAGGAATCAAATTGATGCCTAATCTAGTGTTGACACTCAAGGTTGAGTACAAGCATGGATGCACATCGAGGAAGTGGACACACAAGAAGAAGAAGCATATAGAGAGATCCAATAAGCACATGTCCAAATTTCAAAAGAAATCCCTATAAAAATAGTGATTTTTATCACTAAAAACCATTGCAAATACCATTTTCCATTTTTGCAACTCCATTTTGTTCAATCCGAGGAGGCCTCCAGCTTGAGGAGTATTAAAAGTTTCATGCTACAAATTTTCATAATTTTTAGACTCCGTTTGAGCCCTCAAATAAGCCCAAGAACCTAATTTTTAACTAGGCCAGACACTAGGTTTGGACAGGGCCAAACTACTCAAAAAACTATAAAAAGGGCTGTAGAGCTCATTTTAGAGGTTAGCTTATTGTTGATTTGAGCCTTCTAAAAGAGTTCTTTTGTAATAAAAGATCTTCCATTGTTCCACTCTTTGCTCCTACTTTGTGCACGTGTGTATGTGTGTGCATGCTTGTGTGCTTTCACTCACACATTTGTGCCATCACTTTCTCATGGTCTTCATACCTGTCCTCACATCTCCGCGGATTGACATTTATGAGGTGAATCTCCTCATGTTGGTACTTGCCATTGTGCTAGAGTGACACCAAATTTGGTGTCGTTGCTGGGGAGGAAGCTTGGAGGATGAGCATGTGATGGTAAGATGTAGAATAGGGACGTTGGAAGGTTAAAAAAAATCACCATTTTCAGTTCAATTTTTGAGTTTTTATTCACCTTCATCATCATCATCACCACCATCTCCTCCCATCTTCACCTTCTCTGATTTTTTCACTTTTTTTTACTGTACATTCCCTATTTTTGCCTCTTTTTCTTTATTCTTGGCTATGCGAGGAGTTCAACGAGATCTTAGACCTAGAGTGTGGAGGAAAAACTAAGTTTCACACCCTCAACACACCAAAATCTGAGCGACACTATCAGGGAGTGACAAGACCTGCATTTGATATCGTGAGTGGAGTATCGTGAGTTTGGAGGGTGAGCTTGCATATACAGACGCATAGGATTTACAAGGAGGACATAAGGTACACATATTTGCAAAAAATTTTGAATTTGGACCTCAAAAACTCCAAGTATCATGTCTGGTTGAGTTTTGGTATCGAGATACCAGAACTCCCGCATATCACGATACTTTTCAAGTATCATATCGCCTCCTTGAGGTATCGTGATATCACCAAGGTATCATATCTTCAGGTGCTGGTATCGCAATTACGGTCATCGAGTGGTATCGTATCATGGTCCACTTGGTATTGTATCGTATCGGTCATGATATCATATCATTGACTGAGCGGTGTCATGTTATATTCAAGAGATGTACATTCTTGGAGGAACGAGAAGTTCCTTGCTCGGGGGATAGCCAAGGCCAAACGCCAGAGAGCTCATATGAGGTGCCTACTCATGATGGCCAGATGAGTAGAGAGACCTTAGAGAGAACTCTAGATGGTGACTAGGCAAGGGCTATAAATGGGCTGGGAGGTGAGTCCTAGGCATGTCATTCTCCACTTCTCACATTTGGTATCAAAGCGTGAGGGAGAGAGAGACCTTGGGCAAGGAGATGGAGTCTCTTCTCTTGCATGAAGAAAGAAGATGGATCCATGGTGGGTGGCAGCGCAAGGAGAGAATCGAGCTATACCATCGCAAAAGTCCTGGAGAGAACTAACAATATTGATTGGCAAAAAGAGAACAAAAAAATATCTTCAACGAACCTCGTCAAAAAGAAGGATGTAGAACACCATGAAGCACGAGCTACGATGTTGTTCACGATTACAAGTAAGTGTTATATCTCCTTAATTCGAAAGCAACAAATCATCAATCGTAGAGCAGTGGATAGTAATTGAACCTGCCACCTCTTGCATTGAAGGCGAAAGCTCTATCCACTAGGCTACACGACTTCTATGCATTGAGTTCAAGCAAACAACTTTATAATGTTATTCATAGTTTGCCTCCATTGCTCAACAACAAGACATGTTGAGAGAGAGAGAGAGATAGAGGGAAGGAAAGAGATAGAGGAGAAGGAGAAAATGAAGAAAGAGGGAAGAAGGAAAGAGATATTAGAGAGTGAAGAAGAGAGAAAGACAAAGGTAGAGAGAGATAGAGAGAAACAAAGAAAGAAAGAGAACTAAGAAAGAAAGAGAAGAGAGAAAAGAGAAGAGAGAAAGAGAAGACATAGAGATAGAAAGAAAGAGAAAGAAAGAGAAAGAAAGAGAAAGAGAAAGAAAGAGAAAGAGAAGAAGGAGAAAAGAAAGAGATAGAGAGAGAGAAAAAGAGAAGAATTAGAGAGAGAAAGAAAGAGAAAGACAAAGACAAAGAGAGAGAGAGAGAGAGAGAGAGAAGAAAAGAAGAAAGGAAGGAAGAAAAAAGAGAGATTCATGAGAGAGAGAGAGAGAAAAGAGAGAAAGGATTAAAGAAAGAGAGAAAGAAAGTGAAGGAGGAAGAGAAATGGATGAGCAAATAGGAAGAGAGAAGATGAAAGTGAAGGTTAGAGAGAGAAGAAAAAGATTAGTAAGAGAGAGAAGAGTAAAGGAAGAGCAAGGTTAACATACCTACGTTTACTAAATTGGCCATAACTCTCTCATATGTATCCAAATTGGCTGATTCCACTTGGGATAGAAAGTAGACTCCAAGAGCTTTCCAATGAATGGCGGAAGCTATTATTGGATATTTGGAAACTACCTGTAGAGAGAAGTTAATTCTCTGCATACTTCTTCAAAGAGGTATACTGCCCACTCACCTAACTTCATTGTTTTGGCCATAACTTCATAATGGAAACTCCAAATTACAAAATTCAACTTGATATAGATTCTTCACTTTAAGCGCTTTCTTTTGGCTGGTTTGACCATTGAAAACCATCTCTACATAGTATTTTAGATGGCTATTGACTGGGAAGAAACTCTTTTTGAGTGATTTGAGTGTCCGATTATGATAATTAGGAATTTCTAATAATATTTTGAACCATTTAACATAAGAGCGAAGTACTTTTCATACATTTGCATCATATTTTTGCTCTCAAATATATTCGTTTGAATACGTTGTCGGAAAGTTTTTCAACTTTCCAGTTAATGACAGAGAAAATGAAAACAACTTTATTGGTGGATTCTAAACCTCATTTAGATCACTGTTGATCAGTTGTGCTAATTTGATTAACTATTTTGAAAATGTTATTAGGTATGAAGGATGAAGCAGGACATATGTTCATGTTAGGGTTTACCCTAATTACTTATTTAATGAGAATTTCCTATTTAACATTCAAGAATTATGGGTATTCAGCCTAGGGTTTCTTGAATTCATGTGTTGTTTATAAGAGTTGGTTACTGTTAAGGGTTTAGATGAGTTATAATGGGTTAAAGCTAGGGTTCAGAAGGATTTTAATGATCTAACCCAGGGGGTTTTATGGGTTTCCAATAGGGTTTCTAGGATTTAATATATTTAAAGGGTTAACATAGATGTTACTCAAAAACATTAATATCTAAATTACATATTTATGTATTAAACATTAAATTATGTCATTAATAATTACTTTAATTATTTGTGTGCATTTAAAAACTAAGGTTTGAATATATTAAATGCTTAACCTAAGTCTAATTTAAATGCATTATTAAATTAAGAAAATTAAGATAATTCAATTAAAATGAAAATGAAGTGGATAATTAATGAGTGGTATATATGAATAGTGTTAAAAGGATGATGTGAGTTAAGTGTGTAATTAAAGTAGATAAAGTGAGTGGTTAAAAGTGTGGTAACTATGAGGGCAAAATCAAAGAGTGGTCTACATTAAGTATGCATTTAAAGTGCAAAAAGGATGTGATGAAAAGAATGGTATAAGTAGAGTGTGTAATTAAAGTGGAGAAAAGTCAAATGAAAGAGTGGAGATTAAGTGTGGGTTAAAGGATGGATGAGGACAAAAAGTAGAAACCAAAAGAGTGGCTTAGAAATGACTTGTGTAAGTATTTATATGTGTGAAGAGCTCTGTTATTTCCTAATGTTTTTTGCAGGTACTCATTTTTCTTCTTCTCTTTCTTGCTCTTTATGTATGCATAAGAAAGAGTTTTACTTTCTGTCTTTTAGTCTTGTACACTCATCAGGAGAGAGAAAGTTAATTTCGCATTTGTAGAGAGTTGAAACAGTTGATAGCAGAATGTACTTCTGGTGGCGACGTGCTGTCGGTGGATGATGACGAACTGTCGCATATGACAGCTCTACCTCTTCTATTAGATGTTCCCGACTGCCTGTTGTCTGCTGCATTTCGGACTTAGGGTTAGCGTTAGGGCGAGGTTTAAGCGACCGATTAGAATTTTCTGACCCGTCCTTGTTGACGGCACGCATTTGTCCGTTCGAACCCAGACCTTGATTTTGTTGCAGAATAGTGATCGTAGTTTGGCTTGCTTTTGAGGTCTTGGTTCTGCATAATGAATTGATCGGGTTCTGAACGGAAGGTTAACTTTTGGATTTGCTTTGTTTACGCGTTCCTGGGAATCGTGTATCTCTGGGATAACTGCGTAAGCCAAATCTTTGTATCGGGAAAGTGAAGTTCTCAGCAGATTGCGGTGTTGGCTGTATCCGTTCCCATCCTGCACTTTGCATGTCCGGGCATCTGTTGCATTTTCTTCAGATTAGGAATCAGGTTTCTAATGAATAGCAGCCCCTCGTGATATATGATGAAGGGTTCAGGAGATCGTCTGAAGCAGAGCTCATCGCACCACCTGGAGAGCTACTAAGATAAATACAGCAATTATAACAGAGGCAATTACAGTCGATCCTTTAAAGATCAGAACAGAGACAAAGATAGTGACAGGGAAAGAGACAGAGATAGGGTGTGAAAGGGACAGAGATAAGAGAGAGAGTGAAAGAGCCTGGCGGCAGTTCTGTATGCACAGAGATCGAGATAGTAGAGAGTGGAAGATGGCGGCTGTAGAGCTCTGACAAATTCTCTAAGTTGTTGTCTCTGATGGTTGATTGTGCGCAGAGATTGAGAAGTTAACGTCGACCATAGCTGGGGCTTCACTGTCGGCCAAGAGCTGAAGGACTTCTGCTGTGGCAGTACTTCGGCAGAGAATGTGCAGTGCGTACGCACAAAGAGAGAGAGCGCCTGCAATTTAAAGAAGGAGTTATTTACTGTTTTCAATCACAACAGCCAGAAACACGCACACGCATACACACACAATCTGACACGAGAGAGAGAGAGATGTGCCGCTTGAATGAAGCGCAAATTCACAAAATTTGTTATAACGCCATCCATTCGCATTTTTACACTGTCGTCGTTGGCGGAAGATCACGTTAATTTGAGATCACGTTATTTATTGTGAACAGGACTCTCAATAAGTTATTGTTACTAATAAGTGATAACACCATCATTCGACCCCGCACTTTTGTGAGATATCGAGGTATTCTGTCCATAGAAAGAGAGACAGAGAGAAAGAAACAACGATAGAGAGAAAAGAGAGACATAATGATATGTTTGATTTTTTTTAAGTTATTTATTGATAATTTATTTTATATGTACATAGATATATGTGCATAAGTATACATATGTATGTGCACATAATGAAAAGCATGAGTAGGGTATGTATTCATATAAATGAAAAAGCATATGTATAAATACGTGAGAATATGTAAATGCATTAGTATGCACGAACATGAATACTAATATGCTTAAAAGAGTTTATTGGGATATATATTAGCATAGTTAAGAATGTGAAGGCATGTTAATAATAAATGCATTAGGAAATGTGAGAATGGATGCATTATTATGCATGATAACTTATTAGTAGGTATATATATAAATATGTGATAAGAGTGAGTATGTGAAGGTCTTAATGTATGCATGAACATATGCATGTGCATGATAATGTAAGTTTATGTTTCTTAATGATTTTCTTGTAATGTTACTTACCACCTAATGTTTTTTTTTTGCAGAAACATTGAAGATTGAAAGCAAAAGTATCAAAGAGCATCGTGACAAAAGAGGAGATTTCAACAAATCACCCAACAATCGGATATAAATCCATAGAAATTTTCCTGATTAAGCTTTGTATAGGATTCACGTATTGTTAGCCATCTTTTAAAGCAATTATATCATCCAGTATTGTCATTAGGATTAAATCGAACTCTAATTTGTATTCGCATTCTTGTTAATTGTAATTTCTCTTGTTTATCTCAGAAAAGATTTGGAATTGATCATTCGTATGTCGATAGAAAGAGGAACAACCAGTAATGCTAAAAATGAATCTGTTAAGAAGCATGAATTAGAACATTTAATTTTAAGCACCTTATTACCATCTCCACTTGAACCTTCATCTACCAACGAACATAGCGAACCTGAATTACTCAAAGATAAAATAGTTCACGAGTCGTTACGGCCGATTGAATACGATCGTCTTGTTTCGCGCCTATTACCATTATTTACTATCGTTTTGCCTGAACCAGAATTTAACGATGACTTATTCCCACCAGCATTAGTGCGGAAACCAAGCATAGATCAAAATACAACTGAAGAACAGGAGCTAATTAAAAATCAAATTACCAAGGACACCTTAGTTTCACCGTATCAAATCGAAGCTATGGAACTATATAGAGCAGCACAGCCTTACGGTTCTTAAACATTTAAAGTGTTTCAATTATCGACTTCATATTTCCTAGATTTACGAGTAATGTAGAATTTCTGTTGCCTTAGACGAAAGATAAATATACCCAAAACACCTACGATTGTCTCATACACCCTGCGTGTGCCGAGGGATCTACTGGCTGCCTGATCCACCAGCCTTATGTCCGCAAGTTCCCGACATCTTGGTGAGCCCGACGTGAAGGTTCGGCACGACACCGTAGGTATAAAGGTATATTTACTTTTTGTTTTGCATATGCATATATAGATAATTTGACGATTGAAGAAGGCGTATCGAGATCCGTTGTAGCTGCAGCTGATTGATCCTCGTCACGTCACCTTTATCCATCAACTTTCATAAACATGACGATTGCACATGCATGAAAAGATTTTGCACTAAGCACATTCACAACGAACCTCTTCATCAAACTGATTGATCAGGTATATTTTTTTTATTCTGTTGCATAATAGTAGGAAAGTTTTTTTTCTAAAGCAGTAGGAAATTTTTCTTTATTGCAGAGTAGTAGAAAAGTTTCAATAGTAGGAAAGTGTTCTTTCTTTCTATTTACCTACATAATAGGAAAAGTTTCTTTATTGCTAAAGCATAGGAAAATTTTCTTTTTCAAAGCAGTAGGAAATTTTTCTTTAGTTTTGTTGGCAAAGAAATAGGAATATTTTCTGTATTTCTGTTTCTTTTATCACGGAGTCGAATCAGGAACAAGATATAGACGGATTATTACGAGAATTATATACGTATATTTCATATTTATCTATAAAGTTAGACTTATCCACTATGGCAGATCACTTTGAAGAACAGCGAATTTGGAAGATCATAGATGCCATTAAAACAGATAGGGGGGAATTTACTGGAATAAATGTAACAGCTTATCTTAAATATTATGAACAATTAACAGAACAATACGGGTTACCTGAAGACAATAAAAAAGATACCTTTATACGAATTGCTCATGGGTTCACTAGAGAGAGAATCCAATTGCGAGTAGTCCAACCAAACATGACTTGGGTGGATTTCAAGACTCGGCTTCTTACTGAATTTTCGCATGAATATTACAGTAAGAATAATAGAGCCACATTCATGCGATGGGTAGGAACAAAAAAGTTAGACCAACATATAACTCACGGATTAGCTGAATTTGATATTAAATTTAACCAAATGCCACAAGCAGACAGAACAGCTCTTGAAGCAGATAAATTAAGAAATTTTCTAAACATGATAGATCCATCTCTTAGACGAGAGCTAGAACCAATGCTTGAGGATGGAGCGACTGCAAGTGGGCTTACTGGAAATTGGGATAATGTAAGAGCAGCTGTTCATAGGTTAGCCCAAAGACAGGAGCGAAATCAGATACAAACTCCAAGAATATATGAAAAAGATGTGCCAGGAAAGATAGATAATGACCCCACTCCTTATAACCCTAGAAAGGATGACTCTGAACTTACAATGTTAAAAACATCAGTCGAATCACTTGTCAAACATGTGGAGACTTTGGCGACTGAAATAGCTACTATAAAGAGTATGCAAGAGCTTAAATTGAGAGATCAGGAGAAACCAAAAGAATTAGAACAAAATCCTAGAAATCAGATGCCAGCTAGAAGACCATTTAACCAAGCACGTCGATGTCTCTGGTGTGATGATTTGGAGCATCCACACTGGACATGCAACTTATTCGAAGAGGCCAAGGATAAGAATTGGGTCACAGAAGTAGATCGAAAGATCTGTGACTATGTAACAAAAAGGCCTTTGGCATCAAATTATGGGAAAGGAGGTATGAAAACCTTCTTTGAAGCCTCCACAAGCCAAAATACATATGCTTGTAGGCTGGATAGTGAAGACTCTAATTGTGATTTCTGGGAGCAGGTTTATGATACTGCTAGTAGAGGCAAGTTATCTGTTGAGAACTTATATGCTACGAGCTCGGATATTAGATCAAAAACATGTTGGAATGAGCCAGTAGACATGTTCTCAGTTTATGCCCACGAAATTAATATAGATGAGAAGAGGAAACGGGATGAAGAGGGACAGTCTAAACGAACAACTAGGGCTAGAAAAGAGGGTGAAACGACTGATACAATTAAAGAACCGTCTATGATGGAGCCTAGTCAAGAACCAAAACAACAGGAACAAGAAAAGAAGGCTCAAAATAAGGGTAAAGGAAAGAAAGTAGGAGAAAATTTAGAAAAGAAAACTACAAGTGAAGACAGAAGTCAAGAGAAACCTAATGAAACACAACCCATACGAGAAGAAGAAAGTAAGGAAGAAAAACCGAAAAAGAAACCTCCGACTTTCCGATTGATCTCGCAAATTGAGAAACAAATAGACATTCGAAAGGTTATGGATGAGAAAATCATGAAGGCAGAAGTAACCATGACATTAGAAGAATGGTTAACATTTTCAAGAACAGATGTGAAGGAAGATTTCATGAGTATCATTAAAAGACGAAGAGAACCTATAGAGTATAGAACGGAAGATATTAAAATGGAGAAAAGAAAAGATCAAGATGAACCGAAAGTGAGTGTTGTACAAATAAATGAATCTGAGTATAGAGAATCGTCTGATCGTAGAAATTATTTAGGACCTGTTATTGGACATTTGGAAAAAGGAAATGATAACCCAAATAGCCATTACACTCAGAAACATTGGGCTAGGGGTACTACTGAAACTATAGTTAAGATCGGAAATAATAATAAACCACAAGTAGCATTAATCGATTCAGGATCAGAAATCAATGTAGTCTCAAGGGAGATTTATAATGAGGGAAAATGGCCCATTGATAGGGACCATGGATGGAAAATGAAGGCAGCCAACAATGCTTCTGGCTATCTACTAGGAGCTTGTGCAAATGTTCCTATTACTATTGGAGATGTTAAAGAGGAACATAATTTCTTTGTTCATGATGACTGCTCGTACCCAATTATTTTGGGGCAGCCGTTCATTTGTGAACAAAGAATGGAGACAAAAGTATTAGATGATGGAAGTGCTTTTGCAAGAATTCGTTCTCGTGATGGCCTTAAATCTGTTCAATTCATGACGCTTTGTATAAACCATCCTCGTAATCGTAGATCGTTAAGAAAAACTCCTTTAAGACACATTGAACAGGATTTCGAGTAAATGCCACTGTTGAGCGAGATGACAGTGGACTTTGGTTCGAAATCTCGCAAAATCTTGTACAGAACTTAGATAAAATGACTGTTTATTTTCCATCTGCTACGTTAAATATTTTTCATTTTAAAAAAATCCCAAGAAAACTTATAAAAAAATACGAAAAACATTTGAAAATCAAAGGAGATCTGTTAATGGATGAAAGTATTGAACATATTATTGAAACTACACATTGCTTTTCAACATTAGAAGAATTAGAACTTTGTAATCAAAATAAGTCTAATTCCTATATTCTTATCTCTTCACTTGATATGTATGCATTAATTCACGAATATGCCTCTAGTATTGATCATGAGTATGATGCTTTAGTAGAAACCAAATACAAAACTGTTAGTAAGAAGGTTAAACCCGTAGCTCAACCACTACCAAAATTCAGTAATGATATTATACAGAATGTAAGTCATGAGCCAATCCTTAGAAATCCAACAAATATTGGCCATGTATTTACTAAAGAATCCTTAAATCAAATTAAATTAGATGCTAGTGGTTTCCTTCTTCCAACAGAAAAAGAGTATTTTCTAAAGATTATTGAGCAACATGGAAGAGCATTTTCTCTTGAGCCTTCAGAGATAGGATGTGCAGATCCTAAGATAGTTTCACCAATGATTATTTTCACTATTCCCCATATTCCTTGGAATTTGCGCCCTATTCCTGTACCTAAAGCTCATCTTCTAGAGCTGATTAGATTACTTAAAGAAAAAATTCATATGCATATTTTAGAATCCTCTTCAGCTCCCTATTCAAACCGTTGGTTTACTGTGCCCAAGAAGAGTGGAAAACTTCGGTTTATCCAAGATCTTCAACCAGTTAATAAAGTGACCATTAGAAATGTGGGTACAGGTCCAATTGTGGATGAATTTGCGGAAGCATTTTCAGGCAATTCTATATATTCAATGGATGATCTCTATTCTGGGTATGATCAATTTCAATTGGCATTAGAGAGTAGAGACATTACTACTATGAAAACACCTTTGGGATTAGTTAGGATGTGTACATTACCTCAAGGTGCGACCAATTCAGTAGCACACATGATGAGTGCAATGAATTTGGCTTTGCACGATTTTATTCCTCACATTACTATGCCCTTTATAGATGACATTCCCATTAAGGGTTGCTTGGAAGAAGAGAAAGATAGGACTGTGGATGAAGATGGTTGTCGAAGATTTGTAAAGGCTCATATTCTTGATTGCAAAAAAATCTTTGAGCGATTTATTCAAGTTGGCTTAACGTTATCTATAGAAAAATCTACTTTTGGTGTTAATGAGGTCCTCATTGTAGGTCATCTTTGTGGCCATTATGGACGGAAGCCATACCCTCAGAAAATTGATGCCATTAGTAAGATTTCGGAGATATGTCAAAATGGGAGTGAAGTTCGACGATTCTTAGGAGCCTGTATCTTCTATGTTATATGGATACCACATTTTGCACATATAGCTGACTGTCTTTATGATTTATTAAGAAAGAAAAGAAAATTTTTATGGACTGAAAAACATACTCAAGCAATGCGTAGATTAAAGAAGTTGCTTCAAGAAGCTCCAATCCTTAAACGAGTTGATTATACGAATAATAAGCCCATTATTTTGACTGTTGATACTAGTCCTATTGGAATCGGCTGGGTCATAAGTCAAGATGATGAAGAGGGTAGAAGATATGCTATTAGATTTGGAGCTAAGATTTTACATAATACTCAAAGAAATTATCCTCAAATTAAAAGAGAACTTTGGGGTTTAGTCACAGCTCTAAAGTCCGATAAAGAATATTTCATAGGAGCAAATGTGATTGTGGAGACAGATTGTTTACCGTTAATTGGAATGATCACAAACTGTTCTTCACCAGATATTGCAATGCTTCGTTGGATTTCTTATATTAAATTTATCAATCCAATTTTAATTCATATTTCAGGAAAATCTAACTCTGTTGCTGATATGCTCTCAAGAGCTAGGTATGATGAGAATGATGAAGCCAAAGTAGATACTAATACGATAAATTATGATTCCCAAGTTTATGTATATGAACAATTTAAGTCAGATGAATATGATTATGTGGATTCTTGCGATGTATGTCAAGTTTATTCATCGGTTAAGCATAGGGATCCACTACATCCTACGTATCCACCATGCATACACTATAAGTGGGTAGTGGACTTAGTAACCATGCCCAAAGGTATCGATAGAATGAGATACATAGTTCTTGCTCGTGAAGATCTTACGAATCATGTGGAAGGCCGAGCTCTTAGATCAAAAACTACTTACAATGTATGCAAATTTCTTTTAGAAGATGTGATTTCGAGATTTGGGTATATTGAAAAAATAGTAGCCGATAGGGGTGAATTAGATGCGCAAGAGGCTAGGGAATTCTTTGCTAGGCATGGAATTCGTTTAGCTCTTACGACTGCATATAACCCTGAGGCTAATGGAAAAATAGAAAGAGGGCATTCCCCTATCATAAAAGCGATTTCTAAAGCTTGCAAAGGAGAACTGAAGAATTGGCCAAAATTTTTGCCATTCGCTTTGTGGGCTGATAGAATGACCTGTACAAGAACGACAGGGTTTATGCCGGCAGAGCTTATGTACTGCCAAAAACCAATTTTTCCAGTAAATACCCAAATTCTAACTTGGACTATGCTTCCTTGGAAAGATAATTTAGCTACTGAAGACTTGTTAGCTCTAAGGATTCAGCAACTAGAGCAAGGGAATGAGAGATTGGAAGACGCTGTGGAAAAATTAAAAACTTCGCGACTGAAAAATAAAACGTATTTTGATAAATCACATAGGTTAAGGCTAAAGCCAATAAAAATTGATGATTGGGTATTGATATATGATAGCACATTTGATATACAGTATGATGCCCGTAGAAAATTAAAAAAGCGTTGGTTTGGACCTTATGTGGTGGTCAAAATCTATGAAAATGGAACGTATGCTTTAAGAGAGTTAGATGGGACTCCGCTTAAAAATTTAATTGCAGGTAAAAGAATTAAAATATTTAAAAAAAGAAATGAAGAATTTTATGAACTAAAATATGATGAAGGAAATGAAGAATGATTTTGTTTTAATAAAAACAATGTTTAAATTTTCTTTTCAATATGTTTTTTATTATTTATTTCTTTTACATATATGAAAATACAAAATTATTTATAAAAATTAATTTTTCTTGAAAGTTTTTACATTGTTGCTTGATAGCAGGAGTTGAAAATGTTTGTTTTTAAAAACCAATTAATTAAAGACTGATTTATGATAAAGATGAAGTGCAGGAGATTGAAGATAATTCATGCAGTTTACAAAATCCAGCAATCAAAGCGATATTTGGATGAAAGGCGATGCTAAAGATGGAATCAATATAGATCAGGTGAAACAGTTCTAACTCTGATTAATGTTTTAAGTTTTGTTTTTTTTCATGCATTATCATAAGTAGAAATGTACATTCTTCAGCTAGGTTAAGAAACTTCTTATAAAATTATGAAAAGTAGAATTTACACTAAAGTAGGGAAGTGCTTGAAGAGAAGATAGGGATTAGAAGACCTATGGCTGTCATATGGATAGTTGAAGGAACCCTTAACTTGCAACTCCTAGTAGAAGTAGACGTGTTTTATATAGGTAAGCTTCCTTAAATCTGACCCATTTAGCAAAAGAGATCCTAGTTCCTGCTTTAGCTTACCTCTAGATCCTTTGCTCTGATTAGGGGTTAAGCCTTTCCCCTTCATCAAAAAAGTTGCGAAGAAAAATTGAAAGCAGTACATTAATGGTTGCTGCATATGAAAAGAGGAAAAACAAATGACACAAAGAAAAATTATGATAAAAAAAATGATGAGATAAAAGAAAAATCAAATAAATCAGTTGTGGTCTCGAAATCACTTCTGATTTGAAAAGCGGGCTATATAAGGCGGATGTATGCTAGAGGGGAGTTAGTTTTTTGTATCTTAATGGCAAATGGTTAGGAGATGAGGGTAGAAGGCCTATATAACATATGCTTTACTTATGAACAGACTTAATAGAAGAGTTAGTACGAACACTATTTGAATGACTTCTATAGTTTCTTTCTAAAACCTGTTTCCAATTCATGCATTGAACGAAAAGGTTTAAATTCAAGTTTACATAAATTTATAAGTTTTCTTTGCTATTTGAAGATGTACTAATGATAGAAGCATTTTTATATATAGAAAATTTTAATTTGATTCATGAATAAGTTTCACAAGAAGTTGATATTGCTTTCTATGATCTGCAGGTTGGCCCATCGAGGACGATGTGCAGGTTTGGCCGGGGCGAATGTCAGAAAGTTTTTCAACTTTCCAGTTAATGACGGAGAAAATGAAAACAACTTTATTGGTGGATTCTAAACCTCTTTTAGATCACTGTTGATCAGTTGTGCTAATTTGATTAACTATTTTGAAAATGTTATTAGGTATGAAGGATGAAGCAGGACATATGTTCATGTTAGGGTTTACCCTAATTACTTATTTAATGAGAATTTCCTATTTAACATTCAAGAATTATGGGTATTCAGCCTAGGGTTTCTTGAATTCATGTGTTGTTTATAAGAGTTGGTTACTGTTAAGGGTTTAGATGAGTTATAATGGGTTAAAGCTAGGGTTCAGAAGGATTTTAATGATCTAACCCAGGGGGTTTTATGGGTTTCCAATAGGGTTTCTAGGATTTAATATATTTAAAGGGTTAACATAGATGTTACTCAAAAACATTAATATCTAAATTACATATTTATGTATTAAACATTAAATTATGTCATTAATAATTACTTTAATTATTTGTGTGCATTTAAAAACTAAGGTTTGAATATATTAAATGCTTAACCTAAGTCTAATTTAAATGCATTATTAAATTAAGAAAATTAAGATAATTCAATTAAAATGAAAATGAAGTGGATAATTAATGAGTGGTATATATGAATAGTGTTAAAAGGATGATGTGAGTTAAGTGTGTAATTAAAGTAGATAAAGTGAGTGGTTAAAAGTGTGGTAACTATGAGGGCAAAATCAAAGAGTGGTCTACATTAAGTATGCATTTAAAGTGCAAAAAGGATGTGATGAAAAGAATGGTATAAGTAGAGTGTGTAATTAAAGTGGAGAAAAGTCAAATGAAAGAGTGGAGATTAAGTGTGGGTTAAAGGATGGATGAGGACAAAAAGTAGAAACCAAAAGAGTGGCTTAGAAATGACTTGTGTAAGTATTTATATGTGTGAAGAGCTCTGTTATTTCCTAATGTTTTTTGCAGGTACTCATTTTTCTTCTTCTCTTTCTTGCTCTTTATGTATGCATAAGAAAGAGTTTTACTTTCTGTCTTTTAGTCTTGTACACTCATCAGGAGAGAGAAAGTTAATTTCGCATTTGTAGAGAGTTGAAACAGTTGATAGCAGAATGTACTTCTGGTGGCGACGTGCTGTCGGTGGATGATGACGAACTGTCGCATATGACAGCTCTACCTCTTCTATTAGATGTTCCCGACTGCCTGTTGTCTGCTGCATTTCGGACTTAGGGTTAGCGTTAGGGCGAGGTTTAAGCGACCGATTAGAATTTTCTGACCCGTCCTTGTTGACGGCACGCATTTGTCCGTTCGAACCCAGACCTTGATTTTGTTGCAGAATAGTGATCGTAGTTTGGCTTGCTTTTGAGGTCTTGGTTCTGCATAATGAATTGATCGGGTTCTGAACGGAAGGTTAACTTTTGGATTTGCTTTGTTTACGCGTTCCTGGGAATCGTGTATCTCTGGGATAACTGCGTAAGCCAAATCTTTGTATCGGGAAAGTGAAGTTCTCAGCAGATTGCGGTGTTGGCTGTATCCGTTCCCATCCTGCACTTTGCATGTCCGGGCATCTGTTGCATTTTCTTCAGATTAGGAATCAGGTTTCTAATGAATAGCAGCCCCTCGTGATATATGATGAAGGGTTCAGGAGATCGTCTGAAGCAGAGCTCATCGCACCACCTGGAGAGCTACTCAGATAAATACAGCAATTATAACAGAGGCAATTACAGTCGATCCTTTAAAGATCAGAACAGAGACAGAGATAGTGACAGGGAAAGAGACAGAGATAGGGTGTGAAAGGGACAGAGATAAGAGAGAGAGTGAAAGAGCCTGGCGGCAGTTCTGTATGCACAGAGATCGAGATAGTAGAGAGTGGAAGATGGCGGCTGTAGAGCTCTGACAAATTCTCTAAGTTGTTGTCTCTGATGGTTGATTGTGCGCAGAGATTGAGAAGTTAACGTTGACCATAGCTGGGGCTTCACTGTCGGCCAAGAGCTGAAGGACTTCTGCTGTGGCAGAACTTCGGCAGAGAATGTGCAGTGCGTACGCACAAAGAGAGAGAGCGCCTGCAATTTAAAGGAGTTATTTACTGTTTTCAATCACAACAGCCAGAAACACGCACACGCATACGCACACAATCTGACACGAGAGAGAGAGAGAGATGTGCCGCTTGAATGAAGCGCAAATTCACAAAATTTGTTATAACGCCATCCATTCGCATTTTTACACTGTCGTCGTTGGCGGAAGATCACGTTAATTTGAGATCACGTTATTTATTGTGAACAGGACTCTCAATAAGTTATTGTTACTAATAAGTGATAACACCGTCATTCGACCCCGCACTTTTGTGAGATATCGAGGTATTCTGTCCATAGAAAGAGAGACAGAGAGAAAGACACAACGATAGAGAGAAAAGAGAGACATAATGATATGTTTGATTTTTTTTAAGTTATTTATTGATAATTTATTTTATATGTACATAGATATATGTGCATAAGTATACATATGTATGTGCACATAATGAAAAGCATGAGTAGGGTATGTATTCATATAAATGAAAAAGCATATGTATAAATACGTGAGAATATGTAAATGCATTAGTATGCACGAACATGAATACTAATATGCTTAAAAGAGTTTATTGGGATATATATTAGCATAGTTAAGAATGTGAAGGCATGTTAATAATAAATGCATTAGGAAATGTGAGAATGGATGCATTATTATGCATGATAACTTATTAGTAGGTATATATATAAATATGTGATAAGAGTGAGTATGTGAAGGTCTTAATGTATGCATGAACATATGCATGTGCATGATAATGTAAGTTTATGTTTCTTAATGATTTTCGTGTAATGTTACTTACCACCTAATGTTTTTTTTTGCAGAAACATTGAAGATTGAAAGCAAAAGTATCAAAGAGCATCGTGACAAAAGAGGAGATTTCAACAAATCACCCAACAATCGGATATAAATCCATAGAAATTTTCCTGATTAAGCTTTGTATAGGATTCACGTATTGTTAGCCATGTTTAAAAGCAATTATATCATCCAGTATTGTCATTAGGATTAAATCGAACTCTAATTTGTATTCGCATTCTTGTTAATTGTAATTTCTCTTGTTTATCTCAGAAAAGATTTGGAATTGATCATTCGTATGTCGATAGAAAGAGGAACAACCAGTAATGCTAAAAATGAATCTGTTAAGAAGCATGAATTAGAACATTTAATTTTAAGCACCTTATTACCATCTCCACTTGAACCTTCATCTACCAACGAACATAGCGAACCTGAATTACTCAAAGATAAAATAGTTCACGAGTCGTTACGGCCGATTGAATACGATCGTCTTGTTTCGCGCCTATTACCATTATTTACTATCGTTTTGCCTGAACCAGAATTTAACGATGACTTATTCCCACCAGCATTAGTGCGGAAACCAAGCATAGATCAAAATACAACTGAAGAACAGGAGCTAATTAAAAATCAAATTACCAAGGAAACCTTAGTTTCACCGTATCAAATCGAAGCTATGGAACTATATAGAGCAGCACAGCCTTACGGTTCTTAAACATTTAAAGTGTTTCAATTATCGACTTCATATTTCCTAGATTTACGAGTAATGTAGAATTTCTGTTGCCTTAGACGAAAGATAAATATACCCAAAACACCTACGATTGTCTCATACACCCTGCGTGTGCCGAGGGATTTACTGGCTGCCTGATCCACCAGCCTTATGTCCGCAACTGCCCGACAACGTTTCGCATCAAAGTTTACAATTTTGCATTGTATTCTCTTCGAGTTTTATGAAATCAACATTGGAATGTGCATGAAAGCTAGTTTTTACATGAATTAATCTATGCACATGAAGTTACACTAACTTATGTTGATTCATAAAAGCATGCACAAATCTTGTTGGTGTGTTTTAGAATCGTTTGCAGGTATTGAAGGCAGAAAATGACATTGTAGTGAGGGTGTGTAGTGCCCAACAACACATTGGTGGAAAACTTTCTTATTTGTAGGTTTCTGGAGTAAAGAGAGTGGTTTGCCAACCACTATGCTGATGCCTATCATTCTAATGGTTATTATTATTTTTTTTTTCAGGCTTCATTTTCCTAGGGAAATGCTACCGAATCTTTTGTAGCCAGATGGTGTGATATGCCATGTGAGAACTAGATTGATGTTGTGTTGTGAGAGAGAGGAAGTCCTATGTGTGCATAAGTAAATGCATATAAATTGATTGAAGTAGAGAAGAAGATGCATTTTGTGGATGCATGCATACATAGACAAGATGATTGCTAGAAAGTTGAAGTGCATGATGCATTTTCTATCTATAGAAGATCACTTATATGTATCACCACGATGAGTTACGGTGAGCAGGAGGTATATGATAGAGGTACCATGCGTAGGCTATTTGTGCCTTTAAAAAAGTAAATGACAAGTTATATGCATCAAGTACAACTAAGATGTGTTTTCCTCTAGTAACACATGAGCACATGAATTGTTTATCTCGAGTCGGCACAAGAGTGCTATGATTTTGATCATCAATACAAGTATTAAGTGCTTGTATATGATTGGTTGCGATGAGCTTAATGAATGTGCAAGAAGCACAATAATTAGAATGATATCCATAGATACTCATTTTCACTAAAAGGTGGATACTATGTAAATAGTTGATTTTTCAACGAGAGGATTTGGATTATTAATTGTTGATTTTTCAACGAGAGGATTTGGATTATTAATTGGTTTGCATTAATGTAGATTATCACTATATGCATGGATACATGTCCATATCATAATACATCCAAGATAATGAATGAGTTTGTTTAATCATAAGGATTAACTTGTCTCCTCATTTTTAGATTTAAAAAAAATGATTGAGCAAATAGTTAATGAGGTAGCAACCTCATACAGATTTGGATGCTACTCTTTGAGGGAATGCCCAAATTTACATCAATTTGGACAGCACATATCTCCTAAGCTTCTCTTTAAGCTGCCCAAGTTTTACCTAATTTGGAGACTTTTACGAAGGTGAAATGACCTCTCCACTAAAAGTGCTTCTAATAGAGGTAGGGGCTTGAAACAAGTGATATATGGCTGTTACAAAGGGTATTTATCTTTATTGGTAGATCTAAATTGCATGATTTTTGTTGGAAATGCAATTGTGATAGATGCACTTTGTGAATACCAAGTTTCATTATTTTTAAAGATCACTTGATGGGTCAAAGGATCTTTGCACATCAAAGTGCAGCCTTTGGAATTTATGAAATGACCAGAGACCATGTCACCTAGAGGTGCTTGTTTCTCTTCACTCATTTACTCAAATTGAATGCTTTGTCGTTCTAACATTAGCTAGGCACCTCTAGATTGTGTGTATAAAATTTCAAGATGAGATATTTCTCCATTGAGGAGGTATAAAGAAAAGAGTAAAGGTTAGCCTCTATAAATTTGTAAAATTTTGCAGGTACAGAGGCTTAGTATTTTGGAGATTGTGGAAGGTCCAAATGTCCAAATACTATGCAACGTATATCAATAAACGTAGATAGTGGTAGCTATATGCTTTTTAAATGTGGAAGCAATTGGACATCATTTGATAGGTCAAATAATCTATTCTTCTCAAACAAATCTCTAGGGAGGATTTTCCAAAGGCTGGCACATGTATCTGATGAGCATATGATATTTTCATATTGGAAACTCCAATCTCCAAAATTTTTGATGGAGAAGCTATTCCATTATAGAATGCATGCTATACCCAAAAGTCAAGGATTTTGGAATTTATCGTCATATTTAGAAGATATTTTAAAAGTGCAGCAGCATTGTTTCTAGGCTCACCTAAGCGCAAGTGTAGCAGAGATAGAATTATACTTTTGAATGAGTATTTGACTTCATTTTGAATTGAAATTTTGTCACATCAAACTTGATAAGTTGATCTAGATTTGGGCACAAAGGAAACAGATATTAGATTTTTTTTATCAATCTAAGGGCTTCAAGAAGATGGCCCTATACATTTTCAGAGTTGGTCATCAAGTGTTCGACCCTTCAAGTAAAATGGTTATAAAACTCTGAGAAAATATCCAAATCAAGTGCTTTTTGTGCCTAATGAAATCTTGAGCAAAGCTACAAAAGGCTGGAAAATTTCATAGATTTTGGATGAGTAAAAGTTAGTTAAAATTAAGCTTTACTCTACTCCTATTGGAAATTGTTTATGCAGGAGACATTTTTGAAAGGAAAAGACTTTTCACAGGTTTTTTATGATATTTTTTTATATGGTGTGATCACCATGGCCTAGCTATGCCCTAGATAATTGTTTATTGAGCATTGGTTTATGGTGACCATTCTCAGTAGGATAGAGGAGACTCTGTGGAAATTTTCAAGAATATATATAGTGCCATGAGAGCATGGAACATGAGAACTTTAGTAATTGTTCTCATTTCATATAATTGGATTCATACAAGTTGTAAAAGTTCCAATTTATTGTGATTTAATATTTGATCTAAGCCGCATGAGTTGATATTTGATGCAAGCCACCTCCTTCATGATGGAGAGTGTTAATCTCCAAAAGAACAAGCTATCCTTGATGATAGAGCTCCTCTATATCAAGAACAACTCAAAATCTTCACCAATTTGGAGGATCAATACCAGATTATCAAAATTTTTAACTAACTGTGAAGAGAGTCACTACTTAGAAAGTTTGTTGCACATAACTCACTCATTGACTAATCAAATGTGTAATTTTTTTTTATAAAACTTTGCACAAGGTGTTGCCTAATTTTTGCGCACTTTCTCCAAGTTAAATCATCTCAGAAAACTCAGTAGATCTTGAGAAATGATTCAAACAAACCACCTATGTCTAAAATTGTACTTCTCTACAATCGACTTTGACACATCTAACTTTTAACACATAATTCTCCCAAACTACAATCCATTTATTCAAATGCTTTTAGCCATAGGTAGCTTACCTTCCAACTTAAAGAATGGGTGCTTGCTTCTCAAAACTTAACACTGTGGAAGGAGAACTGACCAAAACATTAGCATCAAATTTTGCACCTGCTGCAACTTCACTTCTTCACATTTACACCTATAAATGTTCCTACTCTCAATTCTCTTAGCTTGATCACAATTAGGATCTTAAAACTTGTACAGAGTTCAATCAACTATAGACTTGGACTTGTACAAAAGCATTTCTCAAAAGATTAAACACAAAAGGAGTACTAAGCAAAAGATTGGGTGCAATTTTTCTTTTTCTTTGAAAAATTTACAACTGAACGATGAGAGAGATCTCCTTCACTTCTTAAGTGTCTAATCACTCTTTCAACTTCTAATTCTTCTCTTCACATACGGTCCCATACTTGCCCCGACTTTCCACTTGTATGTATGGGCATATATGTACAAGCTCATGACCATAACAAAGGTATAAGTGAGATTACTATAAGTTTAATGTACATATGTATACAAGTCTTCACTTTCTGAATATGCACTATCTTCAAGCTCTATGGCTAATCTTTTCTTCAATCTTTGACTTCAATCCTTGATCCAAAACATCAATTGGTGGTTGACGTGTCTTGGAACAAATCTATTACAGGCCTAAGTATTGGCTTGAGTTTCTAGGAGAAGTAGTAAGAGAAGACAATGTATGGAAATCTGAGAGTTCACTTGTGAACTCACCCTTGTAATTGTTTGATCATTTAGTTGATGTAAAAGTAAGAGGAATCAAAGTAGTTGAGTTCACTTGAAAATAATAGAGAGAGAAGCCAGGAATTCTTGATTTGGAGGTTAGAGAATCAATCAATCTCAAAAGATTAGGAAACTACTTTTAGGTGAGCAAGATAACCTTTTGGGGAATTGAGCTAATTGCTGTTGTGCTCAGAGAATTATTCAAAACACTAGACAGGTGTATGAATCAAAATAGTTAGTTTTTCACCTCTGAATTAATTCCATCTCGTCTGTTTTGATCTATCTTTTTGAGATTGACCTTCCAAGGTACATAGGTGTCTAACACATCCATTGGCAAGCTAAAGAGGCCGAGCACATACTCCTTGAGCTCATTTGGCTGGTGTAGATGAAGGATTTTGCAGCACCACTTCATCTTCAAGCACATATCTATCCATCTCTTCAAAGTGGTATCAGAGCAAAGATGGAAAATGGATTTCCTTCATCAATTGATAAATTGGATAGAGGTAATTACTCAGCTTGGTCATTAAGGATGGAAGCTTATCTCTAAGGTAGAAGTTTATATGGTTATGTGGCTTGAGATGAAGTTATGCCAAGGTTCATGAACAAAAGTCAACCAACACAAGAAGAGCAAGATAGATTGAGCACATGGTGCTCCAAGGATGCAATTGCAAGGTCTTATCTCGTAACTCTATCTCAGATTTTATTTTTTTCTACCTCACATTAGAAGTTGTAAGACATCTCAGGAAGTGTGGGATGCATCTAAGCCTTCTTCTCTTCAAGTACCAAAGCCAGGAAGCATCAACTATGGCTGGACTTCACAACTCTCAAGAAAGCTCCCAAACAAAATGTGACTCATTTTCTCACAAAGCTCAAGGACATAGCAGATCAGTTGGGAAGCATTTGAGAGGTAATAGATGAAGAGAAAATTGTAAGGCAGGTCATCAATGGCTTGAAGGCAGATGATAAGTGGGAAGCATGCACCAGAGCTATGGATCTATACATGGACATGCATGTACCTGATTTCAATACACTCATTGGACAATTGCTCACTCAAGAGGCAAAACTTATCAAGAATGGAGAAATATCTAACGGTAATCAATCTTCAGCTATATATGCTGATAAAAGCAAGTCCAAAGAAAAAAAAGGAAAGTCAAAGAAAGTGGATGATGAAGCAGGAACATATCACGCGAACTATGCAGGTAGAGGAAGACATGGCAGAGGTAGAGGAAGAGGAGGTAGAGAAGGTAGGGGGATATCCCAGGACTCCAACCCATGTTCTATTTGTGGATTAACTAATCATACAACTAAATAACGATTTAGGAATTCCATGAATCAAAGAGGCACATGATACAATAGAGGAAGTTATGGCTACTCAAGAGGAAGGTTCAACAATTATCATGGCAATTACAACAACTACAATCATTCAAACTATCAAGGAGGCTATAAAGGATGGAGAGACGTCAATAACTACACAGAAGACTCAAACAAAGAGGATTCATTATTAATCATGAACATGGCTATGCCAGAAGGTAAATCTGATGAGCATGTTTTCTACATAGATTCAGGGTGTTCAAATCATGTGGCAGGAAATGTGTCCCTCCTATCAGATTAGAAGATCCAAGGAAGAAGCATGAGGTAAAAACAGGAGATGATACAAGACACCTTGTGGAGAAAATAGGAAATGTCAAAGCACCTGACGGAAACATCAACTTACTTAGTACGGTACTCTATGTCCCTACCATTACAAAGAATTTGATAAGTGTTGGGCAGATAGTAGAAAAAGGATTGCAAGTTAGGTTCACAGAGGAGGAGCATATGTGGAAGACCCTAGCTAAGGGTTTAGAACAATAGCAAAGGGAGAAAAAATAGGTAGATTATTCACTTTTGAGTTGCAAGACATAAGGAACATAGCTCCCTTCAACTATGGGCATCAAACACTCATAGAACTAGAGGTATGGCACCAGAGATTGGCACATATTGGTGAAAGATCATTAAAGCAAATGTGCAGGGACCAAAGTGTACTTGGACTCCCTACCTTATCAAAACAAGACATGATTTATAAGTGTAGTGCATGTCAATTTGGAAAGTCTCACAGGTTACCATTCATGAAGAAAGGATATATGCATGGAGATCTCATGGAGTTGGTTCATACAGATGTATGTGGACCTAGCAAGGATGCTTCAATATCTGGATAAAGGTATTATGTCTCCTTTATTGATGATTGCAGTAGATGGACTATCCTATTCTTTATGTAACACAAAGATGAAGTTTTTTCATGCTTCAAAAGATATTTGGCTCAGAGAATCAAACAGGTAAATCACTAAAAAGGCTAAGGTCAGATGAAGGGGGAGAATACTTATCCCATGAGTTTGATTCTTTTCTTCAAGAAAGAGGAATCAAAAGGGAGGTAACTACAAGGTACACTCCTAAGCAAAATGGAGTGGCAGAAAGGAGGAATAGGACAATTGTTTAAGTTGTAAGGTCCATGTTACATGAAAAGCATTTGCCTAATTATCTATGGGCTTAGGCTGTATCGATAGCCACTTACTTGATTAACAGGTTGCCTTCAAAATCCTTGATGGGATGACTCCATATGAAGCTTGGAATGGAAGAAGACCTAGCTTAGATCATTGTAAAATTTTTGGACTTATTGCTTTTGCTCATGTTCTTTCACAAGTTAGAGGCAAGATGGATCCAAAGGCAAAAAGGTGTGTACAATTTATTGGATATGACAACAATCAAAAGGGTTACACGTTATAGAACTCTACCAACAAAGGATTCTTGGTAAGCAGAGATGTAGTTTTCTATGAGAACAATTCATGGTATGAAGATTCATGCAGGAAGGTCAAATTGCCATATCACCTTGAAGAAGATTTTCCAAATCTTGGCAGAGAACATCAACCAAAGCTTGAAGAACAAGATCCTTCAGAAGATGATGAAGAAACTCAGATGGAAGAAATCAAAGCATGGATGTCTAAAGGTAAAGCAAAATTGTAGAACTTGGACATGAGGCAGAACCATCACAACATGGCTTAAGAAGATATATAAGGGAAAGAAAACAAACAGAAAGGTATGGGTTTGACACCTCATTGGTAACTAAACATTCTATTTACATGGCACTGCACATAAATCAAGAGGATCCATCATCCTTTGAAGAGGCCAAAGCGAAATCAAAATGGAAGCATGCAATGAAGGAAGAAATTGAAGCACTTGAGGAAAACAACACTTGGGATTTGGTGCCCAAGACTTCATCTATGAAGGTGATAGGCTCAAGATGGGTTTATAAACTCTAGAAGAATTCTAATGGTTCCATACACAGGTATAAGGCAAGGCTTGTAGCAAAAGGCTTTGTACAAACTCAGAGAATTGATTATGGGGAGACCTTCTCTCCTAGAGCAAAGATGCCTACAATTAGGGTTTTTCTTAGTATTGCCTCTTCCAAGAATTGGAAGACACTTCAACTAGATGTAAAGAATGCATTCTTGAATGGTTGGATCACAGAAGAGGTATATATGGCACAACAACCTAGTTTTGAGAGTCAAGTTTATCCTGATTATGTGTGTAAACTTAACAAAGCATTGTATGCTCTCAAGCAAGCCCGAAGAGCTTGGAGTTTCAGACTTGTTTCATTCTTCCAAGATAAAGGGTTTCATCCAAGCAAGGCGGATCCTTCAGTCTTTATTAAAATGAGTAATTCTGAGGTCATCTACCTATGTGTATATGTAGATGATATTATATTGATAGGAAATGATGCAGATGGTATGAAGAAGATCAAAGATCAGATGAGAGAAGAATTCAAGATAAGTGATTTAGTTTCACTTACCTACTTCCTAGGTTTGGAAGTTGTTTACAAAGATCATGGCTTATTTCTCACTCAAAGGAAGTATATCAAGGATATGTTAGCAAAATTCAAGATGGAGGATCATAAAATTGCAGGTACTCCAATGGAGGTCAACCATAAATTGAGCTCAGATCAAGGTGAACTCATGGAGGACATCACATCATATCAAAGCCTTGTGGGTAGTCTCAACTATGCCACATTGCCAAGGGTAGATATATGCTATAGTGTGAGTGTGCTAAGTCAGTTCATGCACACACAAAGGAAACCACACATGGATGCTGCTAAGAGGATACTCAAATATCTCAAAGGAACCATAAATGAAGGACTTTATTATCCTTATGTATCTGATTTAGGGTTGAAGCTATTTTCTGATGTAGATTGGGCTGGATCCAAGGAAGATAGAAGGAGCACTTCAGGTTATCTTACCTTTCCAGGTTCAAAGCTTGTTTCATGGTCATCCAAGAAGCAACCCACAATTGCTCTCTCTTCTACTCAAGCTGAATATAGAGGTCTTGCCATAGCTACACAAGAAGCTATGTGGATGAAGACATTACTCAAAGATCTTGGATTGGAGTTTGGAAGTCCAACTATTTTTGGTGACAACATGAGTTCTATTCATTTAGCTGCTAACCCTATTTTTCATGCAAGGACTAAACACATTGAATTTCATTTGGCTATGTAAGACAGAAAGCTCTAAGCAAAGAGATCCAAATATCATATGTGTCCACTCATCAACAATGTGCAGATATTTTGACCAAAGCATTAGATGGTAAAAAACTTTGCAAATTCAAGGCTAGGATTGGATTGCAGGTTATTCTTGAAGGTTGAAGACCTCAAGCATACTTGGCTTGAGGGGGAGCTATTGGAACAAATCTATTACAAGCCTAAGTATTGGCTTGAGTTTCTAGGAGAAGTAGTAAGAGAAGACAATGTATGGAAATCCAAGAGTTCGCTTGTGAACTCACCCTTGTAATTGTTTGATCATTTACTTGATGTAAAAGTAAGAGGAATCAAAGTAGTTGAGTTCACTTGATAGAAATAGAGAGAGAAGCCATGAATTCTTGATTTGGACGTTGGAGAATCAATCAATCTCTAAAAATTATGAAACTACTTTTAGCTGACCAAGATTCAAATTCAAATCTTGGCTCCAAAACTCTCTATATATACATGACAGTTTAGACGCACTTTTAGAGGCGTCCATAAGCTGAGCTATATGCTATATCAAGTGTGGATACAAGGCACACAAATGTATTTGTAAGTTCATTGTATTCTACAATCAATATACATTCATATTTATGATCATACAAGTTCAGATCTTCATGGTTGTGTGAGTCTACTCTTCACTATTATGTTTCTCAGATTTTTCACTCAGATTGCAGAGATCATTTCTCTCAGTGTGGTGGATCATTTTCAATGATTTAACAATTTTGAGTTATGTTCAGTTGAAGTCAACCCTGTCTGTTCATATTCACTTCTCTACCGATTTTTTATTTTTTTTAGTCAACTGGTCAGAGTTGGTTCTCTGGGTGTACATCCAATTGCATGATTCAAAGCTTTTTGGATTCAATATACTCTCTATTAGCAGCGTTAAAAAAGTTCATAATCATTGAATATTGTTATCTGGAGTTATGATCTTTTTTTTGCTCACTGGTCTAAGTACTGTTGTAGCCCGTGAAAATTGGGATGATGTCATAAGTTGTTAAACTTCATTCTCATTTTGTGAATCACTATTTCTGATGAGATTACTCTTGAAAGCTAGCTCTCGTACTTAATTAGATTTGCCCAAAAGGAATTGAGCTAATTGTTGCTGTGCTCAGAGAATTATTCAAAAGACTCGACAAGTGTATGAATCAAAATAGCAAGTTTTTCACGTCTGAATTAATTCTAGCTCATCTCTTTTGATCTATCTTTTTGAGATTGATCTTCCAAGGTACATAGGCTGTCTAAGATATCCATTGGCAAGCTAAACGAGTCCACCACATACTCCTAGAGTTCATTTGGCTAGTGTAGATCACGGATTTTGCAGCACCACTTCATCTTCAAGCACATATCTATCTTTCTCTTCACAACTTGCACCAATAGCTCCCCCTCAATCATCAATTGAGGTTTTATCTATCTTCTTTATACTTGCTATGTCTTTGAATCTTTGTAGCTTTGGTCCATCCAAGCCTTTTGTTAGCATATCTGCAATCTGTTCTTTTGTTGAAGTATATATGACTTCAATCTCCTTATCAATCACCTTCTCTCTTAAGATGTGATACTGAATCTCAATGTGTTTGGTCCTCGCATGAAAAACAGGGTAAGCAGCTAGATACAATGAACTCATATTATCTCCATGAATAGTAGGTGTACTTTGAATGATGTCAAAACTCTTCATGAGAGTTCTCAACCATATGACCTCCTTTGGAGCTTCAACCATACCTTTATACTCGGCTTCTGTAGATGATAAAGCAACTGTATGTTGCTTTTTAGAACACCAAGAGATTAGCTTATCTCCCACATAACACAAGTATCCATATGTTGATCTTCTATCATCAAGATTACGTGCCTAATCTATATCACTATATATCTTGATGTTTGTATCTGATGTAAAACCATAATACAAACCTTCCTTGAGTGTACCCTTAATGTATCTCAATACTCTTTGTCCTGCAACCCAATGTTCTTTCCTAGGACAATGCATGAATTGAGACAACACTCCAACTGCATATGACAACTCAGGCCTAGTTAATGTAGCATAGACTAGACTACCAACCAGACTTTGATATAACTTCATGTCCTTGAATTCTTCTCCTCCATATTTGCTCAATTTGAGATTCACCTACATTAGAGTAGGTGCTACCTTGCAATCTTCCATTTCAAACTTGATCAACAAGTTCTTCAAATATCTTTCTTGAATCACATACACTCTATGTTGAGTATATGAGATCTCCATGCCCAAGCAATATGACAATTCTCCCAAGTCACTAATCTTGAACTCTTTCTCCATTTGTTTCTTAAGACTTTGAATGCCCTTCTCATCCGTACCTATAAGAATTATGTCATCAACATATATGCACATGTAAATGAACCCATCATCACCTCCTTTGACAAGCAAGCTACTATCTGCTTTAGATACTTGAAAACCAAGTTCCTTTAAGAACTTAACAAGTCTATAATTCCATGCCCTTGGGGTGTGCTTCAAACCATACAAAGCTCTCTTGATCTTGCATACATATTCAGAATACCTTTTATATCTGAATCCTTGTGGTTTCTCCATGAAAACATCATGTGAAATATAACCATTAAGAAAAGCATTCTTCACATCTTATTGACATAATCTCCAACCTTTACATGCAGCAATGGCTATGAGTGTCCTGATGTTTGTCATCTTTGCCACAAGACGATAGGTCTCATCATAATCTATTCCATATGTTTGAGCAAACCCTTTCACAACAAGTCTCACTTTATACCTAGACACACTTCCATCTGCATACCTCTTTGTCTTGTAGACCCATTTGCATCCAATGATCTTCTGACTATTTGGTTTATGAACCAAATCCCATGTCTCATTCTCCATCAATGCATCATACACTTCCTGCATAGCTTTCTGCCAATTTTCCTTACCTTTTGCCTCTTTATATGTAGAAGGGTCTTCATCTCCTTTCACCATGTAAGCATAGTCTTTAGTAGTCAAAAAAATAAGTGTCATAGCTATACCTTGTAGGTTGTCATTTGTGTCTTGATGACCTTCTGAGTTCTCCACTTCTTCAAGTTTCTGGTTCATCACATTCTGGATCAAACCTTGGCACTTCTTCAACTTCAACATGTACTTCATTGTTCTCTTCTTCATCAAATGTTTGAACCTTTGATTTACCTTTCTTATGATGCACAACTTCTTCATCACCTGCATGATAATTGATTGTACCTGCATACCAATTATTTTTCTCATCAAATGTAACATCCTTTGATACAAGGAATTGCTTTGTGGATGGAATCCACAACCTATATCCCATCTGCTTATCATCATATCCAATGAACACATACTTTTGAGCTTTAGGTTCCAACTTATGCCTCAACTCAGATGGCACATATGCATATGCCAAGCATCCAAACACTTTGCAATGATCTAAGGTAGGTCTCTTACCCCACCATGCCTCATATGGTGTCATACCCTACAAAGATTTACATGGTAACCTATTAACCAAGTATGTAGTTGTGTTTACAGCCTCGTCCCTCAAATAATTTGGAAAATTTTTCTCCTTCATCATTGATCTTGCAAACTCAACAAGAGTTCTATTTCTCCTTTGTGTTACACCATTTTTTTGAGGAGAGTACCTGCAAGTAACTTCCCATTTTATACATGCATTCCATAAGAAATCACTGAACTCATTAGAGAAATACTCTCCCCCTCCATCTGACCTTAGTCTCTTCAACTTTTGACCCATGATTCTTTCTGCATACACATAATAAATGTTTAAATGTATTGAATACCTATGATTTATCTTTGATCACATAGATAGTGATCCACATGGTAGCATCATCAACATAAATCACATAATATCTTGAGCCATTTATATTGAAATCCTTTGATGGTCCCCACACATCTGTGTGTAGCAACTCAAGCTTCTCTGAATACATAAATCCGTGCTTAGAATATGATTGCTTATGAGACTTACCTAATTAACATGCCTCACATCTATATGTCATATGTTGACCTGCAATATTAGGCAATCCAAGCACTGAACCATTGTTAACCATATCCTTAATACCTCTTTCATTGAAATGTCCAAGCCTAATTTTGTACTAAAGATCTAACTCACAGATCTTATGTCCTCCATAAGTGAACAAGGCATGATTTTATGTCCTCCATATGTCCATAAGATCTAACTCACAGATCTTATGTCCTCCATAAGTGACATAAGATCTAACTCACTGATCTTATGTCCTCCATAAGTGCCAAAGATCTAACTCACAGATCTTATGTCCTCCATAATTCTCCCAAACCACAATGAGTATATTAAAATGCTTTTAGCCATAGGTAGATTACCTTCCAAATTAAAGACTGAGTGCTTGCTTGCTCAGAACTTTACACTATGGAAGGACAACTCACCAAAACATTAGCATCAAATTTTGCACCTGTTGCAACTTCACTTCTTCACATTTACACATGTAAAATGTCCTACTCTCAATTCTCTCATCCTAATCATAATAAGGATCCGAAAAATTATATAGAGGTCAATCAACTATAGACTTAGACTTGTACAAAAGCATTTCACAAAAGATTAAACACAAAAGGAGTACTAAGCAAAAGATCGGGCGCAATTTTTCTTCTTCTCTGAAAAATTTATAACTGAATGATGAGAGAGATATCCTTCACTTCTAAAGTGTCAAATCAATCTTCCAACTTCTAATTCTTCTCTTCACATATCTCCCATACTTTCCGTGACTTTCTACTTGTATATATAGGCATATATGTACAAGCTCATGACCATAATAAAGGTATAAGTTTAATGTACATATGTATACAAGTCTTCACTTTCTGAATATGCACTATCTTCAAGCTCCATAGGCTAATCTTTTCTTCAATCTTTGACTTCAATCCTTCATCCAAAACATCAATTTGTGGTTGACTTGCACCAACACTTCAAAACTCTAGTTGAGTTGATTTGTGAAATAGTTTCTCATGTCTCGAGATAGTTATGAGTGATAGAGTCATAGGAATGACTCTGTTCTTTCCATCGAGGGAAGGAAACACTTCATGATTTCATTTATTATTATTCATGGTTGTGAGTACTCACTGATCTATTCTTGTATTTTTGAGAGAAGTGTTCGACTTTAATCTCATACATGCATCTATGTGGGGTATAATGTTTGGTGGTATGGGACATCAAACTTTGTATTCTACCTAGGTGTAAGATAGATACTATGGGAGAGAAGTCTGTGAGATTAAATTTTTGATATGATTTGGAGTTCATTCATATGGTCGTCTTATTATTAGACAATAGAGGGGCAGTTGAGGTAGTCACTCTGTATGTGATCGCAAACAAAGAAAGTTCGTAGGCAACTAGCCTAGAAGTGAAAAGGCAAGGTTTGCACATAAGAAATAGGAATAGGCAATTGCATTGAGAAGAAATTCATAGAGTACGTACTACTTTATTTGATATGTTTGAGAATAGGCCATGGTTCATACATGCTGTGTATGAGGTGAGTTAGATGCTTAGCCTACTGGGCAATGAGTGTGCACACATCTACTTACCATTTTTCAGTGTATTTGGTGGACTCATATTATGGTCCTCATTATATTTGGCAGTGGCAGATTATTATAGTAGTTTACTTGAGACACCTCATTCCTAGTTAGGAATGATTTGATCATAGTGATGATGAGATGGTAGTCAGAAATAAAGCAAGTTTCATCCACTTTGGAACATCTTGCAAAACTCTTTTTCTAATGTTTTTTAATCTATTTTTTGACCAAGTAGGTGACTTTTCTTTAGTACTAAGGTACCTTCCAATGTTATTAAATAGTTCATATTCACATGCTTGTGGATCATAACTGATTAAGCTTATATCTACTTCTATTGCATTATCAAAGTCATCTTCAAACTTAGCTCTAAAGCATATTAGCAAGAATGTTAGATTTTAGAGTAATATGAAATAAAACTAGATTTATAAATATAATATATGACATCCATCTCAAGATTGCAATATTAGGTGATGAACAATTTACAACCATAAAACTTAGTGGTAAACAATGTCTCAAGAATCACATTGGCTCCTATTAAATATTTTTTAGTAGCCTTTAAAGTTGTGACCAAACCCCAAAGCTCCCGTTTGATTTGCAGTTATTTTTGTTGAGTTTGATTCAAAATTTTAGCACCAAATCTAGCCACATGTCTTTTCACTTTAACCATTGAACTTCTTGAAATAATAAAAGGCATCTAATTTACGTCTCACACAAGAGTCATGTTATCCTTCTATAGTCATCAATGAAAGTTACAAAGTAAATATTACCTCCAACTAAGATCTCCGTTGTTGGTCCCCAAACAACTATATGAATGAGGTCAAGTGGATGATAGCTTAGATAATTGTTCTTCTTCAATGGTTATCTTGTCATCTTTCCCAATTGAAAAGCTTCACATAAATTTGTCAGATTCTGATTGTAGAGATTAGGTAACCTTAATACTAACCTCTTCTTTTCCATGTCCTTCAATCTCCAAGTATTGATGTGTCCATACCTTGTGTGACTTAGATCCAACCCTACTATGTTCTTTTTTCAAAGTGAGGTGTGTGATTGAAGTTGGGATTTACATCCAATGTGAATAACCTTCTCTCCTTTTTCCCTTTGGCTATCAATATGTAACCTTCATTAGGGTTTTCCACAAAGCTACCTTTCTGATTGAAGTAGACCTTCAATCATTTATCAACAATTTTCCCTAGAGAAACTAAAATCTTCTTGACTATGGGAACATGACAAACATCCTTTAAGCCCTTTTCTTGATGAGAACCTTCCAACATAACATCACCTATATGTGTAATAGCATGAGGAGTGTCATCTCTTGTTTCCACATGTCCTTTCCTTGATGGCACTTGCATGTTTGAGAAGAAATCCTTAGTGCAACGCATGTGGTTGCTACACTTACTATCAATGTACCATGTATTTGATAATTGTGTCTTTTAATCATGCATCTTCATCATAGCCAGCATACTCTTATTTTCATTTGAAGTAGATGCATAATTACCTTAACCTTGATAGGTTGAATTTGTCTTCTCCCTTTGATAGCAATTTCTTTCATAGTGGCCATAGTTGCCACAAATGAAACATCATAATGAATTCTGATTGGACCTTCCTCCTCTACCTTTTAACTTTCCTCTTCCTCTTCATGAAGTTTATTTTCCTCCTTGATCTTGTTCAACATCACCATTTGATCATGTGCCTTGTCTCCCTCCTCCTCTACCTTGATTCCTCTCTCATCCTCTCCCTTTACTTGCATAAAGGCTTGGGCTTCATTGCCCTTTCACTTTGAGCCTCTAATATCAATCTCCCTAAGGACCATCAAGGCCATGAACTGCTCAAAATTTAGAAGAGTATCTATGACATACATAGATGTTGTAAATCTTTCCACTTCTCATCATCCCTAAGCTCATTTAGCGTATATGCAACTAGGTCATCATCACCTATGTGACAATCTATAGAGCCCAATGCATAAGTGACCTTTTTCATCTTCAATATGTAGTCTAAGTGGCAACCATCCGATGGTCAAATTTAGAGTAGGGTTGAAGCTTGTATTTGAGCATAAGTGGACCCTCAAAACAAGATTCTTGTGACCTTAGCTTTTGCATTTGCATATGTCAATCAAATAATTAAAGGAGGTTTTGGGTCGGAAAAAATGCATTTAGTGTTGTTGTTCTTGAGGTAAAGCAATCTATGATGTTTAAGAAATCCTTGCTTTGTTGGATTCGAGGGGTCCCATGGGTACTATGCCCGTTCACTTGTACAATTGTTCTTTCTATTAATTAAAAATTGGGAGAGTCGGTTTTCTACTTGCTTGAAATTAGTTAAAATTAATATGAATTCCTTTGAGTTTTCATGTATTAATCAACCACCTTTCTCTCTCTCTTTCTCTCTCTTATTTGAACAATTTTTTTTTATGCATTAAAAATCGAGAGGGAGATATGAAGCAGGCTCAAAGTTTTAAAATGTCTTTAGAAAAGAGAGGGAGATATGGAGTAGGCTATCTCTCTCTCTCTCTCTCTCTTTTATTTGAGAAAAGTTTTAAAATGTATTAACAAAAGAGAGGGAGTTAGAAGCAGGCTCAAAGGCCTCTCGTGCCTTGAAGATAGACCAACTTGATTTACTAGGTGGATCAAATAAGAATGATCATCTTTTCATTCTCTTCATGTAGGATCCACTTATTTTTTCGTATATTATTCTCAACAACAAATATCAATGGGGCTTCAAGTTGGTTGATGGACCTCTCAAAGATCTAACTCTTTTGTCTAGTTAGCCTAGTGAAAAATGTATAGACCATTCTTTGGGAAAACTACTACAGTTAGAAGTAGAACTTTGCTTCCAAATTTTCCCATGGGCTTTGCTTCTCATCGCATTCCTCATGGATGAGAAAAATCAAATAGCCTCACCCAACATGTTCCCAACTCATTCATTGTTCTACGTGGGATGGCCATCACAGAATCCTTTCCAAGTAGGGGCATTCTTCACACGTTAAAAGAAGAGGTGATCAATGTCTTTTTCCGCTATGGCAGTTTTTAAACCACCATGGGGTACTACAAACTTTTGAGGCCCTAAATCCCATATTGAAGGATTTTCCATAGGAAGATCACTTTCACTTAATCCACAAACAAATTTTGGAGCTCCATTATGTTCTAGCTACCACTTAATCTAGCATAAGTGCACATCATTTATTGTTTACAGTTTGGTGAAATTCAAGAGTTATCTTAAATCTCATAAAGGATCAATTTCACTTCAGACCCTTGGGATAAGTAATTTCTTTTCCAAGAACAAGGTGAAACTATGACTATGTTAGGGGGCACCAATCATTCTATTCAACTATCAAGCTAGGGTGTATTTGAATTTGGCTCCCCACATATCTCCATTGGTTAAAGATTTTGAGGTAGAGCTTCTTTTCTCTTCGTAGGTTCTCTTTCTTACTTTTGCTTATGCAAGGAATTCGGAAATACATGGAATTGTTTTTTTTTATGTCATCGAATGATGATGTTTGGTTTCTTATGATGCAGTCAAAGGGCTCAAGGAATTGTGAGTACTTGAATACCAATGCATTTCTATTCCGTGCTAAATTTACACTAAAAGAGAACAATGCATGTAGAGAGTATAGACATGAAGACATCAAGTGGAAGAAAGAACGTCTGTATTACTCAAGGAATTACACAGATACAATGCTTCTTTGGAGCGCAAAATGTTAAGGTTATAGGATGTCGTGGCAAAAGTTTGTTCACTAACAAGACTGCGGAAAATTGCCACACCTGAACTAGAACTAAGCTAAAGTGATGTTAGAACACCTCTATAATCATCAGTAGCTTAGCAACCTGAAAACTTTACTACTGTTTTAGTGAACTTCAAAAATTCACTTTATAAAAAGCTTTTCATTTTACTTCAAGCTTTAATTCTGAACTGATTTACTTCAAACTTTACACTACTGTGTTTGCTTATAGTTAGATAATCTTTTCGTCACTTAACTGTGCCAAAAACTGTGTTTTGAACTCACCGAAACATCACCGGAACTTCACCGGAATGTTACCAGACTGTCACCGTAATCTTACCGGAATCTTACCAGAATCTTACCAGAATCAACTGCAATTCTGTTTGTGATTACTTCAAATGTTTATAATTGAAGTAAGGAAGTAATACCTAAGCTTCCTTCACTGAATGAACTCTTTCTGAAGTTTGAAGAAAAACCTTTGCCAGTTTTGGATGCCTTTACGGTCAGACTTTGTACTGTGTACATGTCCCATTTCATAAAACTCTTTTGATCAGTTTGTAGTTCAGAGTCCTAGCTTCAAGATGAGCTATCAGTCATGAGAATCTTTACACTGTGCTGTGAGATCTAACTCTCAGAAGTACCGGAAAATGTTTACTAAGAAAAACTGTAACTGTTAACTAACTTTCACAGTAACATGAAATCACTCAGATTTCTTCACATACGAAGAATGCGCTCAAACTTCCACATGAACATGTCTTTTCTATTAGAGAAGATGTGTACAAAATATCTTTGCCTCACTTTGCTCATAGCTATGGAAAACTCTCTTGCTCTGAGTAGTTATTCCTTACCATCTCTCTCACATGAATACTTGACAGTTCAGGTTCTATTATTCATCTCTACATACGCAATCTCTGGCGTCTTCTATATCACTATCCTCAGTTTCTATATGCACTATTCTCAACTCTCTTATATAACACTTTTGATCCGAGATTCAAAACTCGTAATTCTGGAAGTTTCTACACTGTATATTACAGACGTGAATTTGTCCCTTCACTAAGGCTTTGATTTTCTAAATGCTTTGTCTCTGCTTCTCTTCATATTTATGTCATTATGCCTAATTTATGATTGATTCTTCAATAGCTCGCCCTCAATCACTAATTTGCATTCTCTGACTTTTCATATATTCTTCTTTTCTTTCATACCTGCCATTTCATTGAATCTGCTTATCTTTACTCCATCTAAGCTCTTTGTCAGAATATCTACAATCTGATCTTTTGTCAGAGTGAATACTATTTCAATCTCCTTCTCCATTACCTTTTCCCTCAGGAAATGATATTGAATCTCTATGTGCTTTGTTCTTGCATGAAATATTGGATTTGCTGCAAGATACAATGACCTCATATTATCTCCATGTATGATAGGTGTACCTTGATCAATACCCATGCTTTTGAACAAGGTCTGCATCCATATCACTTCTTTAGCTGCTTCCACAAGTCCTTTATATTCTGCTTCTATTGACGATAAAGCCACTATGTGTTGCTTCATCGAACACCAGCTTACAAGCTTATCTCCCAGGTATATCACATACCCATGTGTTGACTTTCTATCATCTTGACTTCCTGCCCAGTCTGAGTCACTGTATGCTCTCAACTTTATATCTGACGTAAAAGGATAATATAATCCTTCCTTTATAGTTCTTTTGATATATCTAAGATCTCTTTGTCCTGCAACCCAATGTTGATCCTTCGGACAATGCATGAACTGTGAGAGAACTCCTACTACATAACTCAAATCAGGTCTTGTTAGTGTAGCATAAATTAAACTTCCCACTAACGACTAATACTTCTTCATATCTTTAAACTCTGCACCACCATATTTGCTGAGTTTATGATTTACTTCAAGCGGTGTTGAAGCTTCTCTGCAATTCTCCATGTTAAACGTCTTTAGTAAGTTTAGGAGATACCTTTCTTGCAAAACATATACACCATGATCTGTATATGTGACTTCCATTCCAAGAAAGTATGATAACTTTCCTAGATCAGTGATCTTGAATTCTTTTTCAAGCAGTCTCTTTACCTCCTTGATTCCTTCATCTGAGGTACTTGTGATTATAATGTCATGTACATAAATACAAATGTAGATCATACCTTCATCTATTCTCTTACCTAGTAGACTTGCATTAGCCTTTGAGCTTTGGTATCCAAGGTCATTGAGATACTTCACAAGTCTATAATTCCAAGCTCTTGGAGCTTGCTTCAATCCATAGAGAGCTCTTCTTAATCTCCAAACATGATTTGGGTAACTGGAACTTACAAACCCTTCAGGTTGTTCCATGTAGACTTCATTTGATATATATCCATTCAAAAATGCATTCTTTATATCCAGTTGACTTAGCTTCCATCCTTTTGATGCTGCTATAGCAATCAATGTCCTTATGGTTGACATCTTTGCCACCGGACTAAATGTCTCATCATAATCTATGCCATGTGTCTGAGCATAGCCTTTGACCACCACTCTAGCTTTGTATCTGGCTATCCTTCCATCTGCAAGTTTCTTCACTTTGTAAACCCATTTATTTCCAATCACTTTCTTACCATTTGGTTTTGGAACAAGTTCCCAAGTCTTGTTCTCTTCCAGTGCTTTAAACACCTCCTTCATTGCTTCTTCCCATTGTTTCTTACCTTTTGCTTCATTGTAATTCTGAGGTTCTTCATCTTCCTTTACTAAGTAATTATAGTTTTTCTGAGTCAAATAAGAAGTGTCATAGGAATACCTTGTTGGTTTTTTCCTTACTGTGTTTGACCTTCTTAGCTCATATTCTTCATGTGTATCTGAATACACATCTTCATCAACTCTTGGTCCAACTTCATTTCTCATACCTAATCTGATCCTGGACGTACTTGCCTGCATATGATCTTCATCTCCATTTACCTGCATATGTGATTCACCTCTTTCAATTCTTCTCATCTCTTCTTCAAGTGTTTCAACACTATGCTCTTTATCTGTATACCAGCTCTTTCCTTCATCAAATGTCACATCTCTGGAAACAATAAACTGTTTGGTTAGAGGACTCCATAGTCTATAACCCATCTGCTTTTCATCATATCCGATGAACAAGTACTTTTCAGCTTTTGGTTCAAGCTTATGTCTAAGTTGTGATGGTACATAAGCATAAGCAACTGATCCAAACACTTTACAATGATCAAGTGCTGGTTTCTTGCCCCAACAAGCTTCATAAGGGGTCATCCCATTTAAAGTTGTACATGGTAATCTATTTACCACATATGTAGCTGTATTTACAGCCTCAGCCCAAAGATAGTTTGGACAATTCTTCTCCTTTAGCATTGCTCTTGCAAACTCAACTAGAGTTTGGTTTCTTCTTTCTACTACTCCATTTTGTTGTGGTGTATACCTACAAGTTATTTCTCTTTTGATACCTGCATTCCACAGATAATCATTGAACTCTTGAGAAAAATATTCTCCTCCTCCATCAAACCTTAGTCTTTTGAGTTTCTGTCCTGTAAGTCTTTCAGCATATGCATGAAAATGCTTGAAAGCTCCAAACACTTCTGACTTCTCTTTCAAAACATAAAGAGTTATCCATCTTGTTGCATCATCAATAAAAAGAACATAATACCTTGATCCGCTGATAGATCCTTCTTTTGTTGGTCCCCATACATCTGTATGTATGAGTTCTAGCACACCATCGTGTTTGTACCCATTTTTCTAAAATGGTAACCTGTGGGCTCTTCCCATCTGATAGGATTCGCACTTGTGAATCATATGTTGATTCTTCATATTTGGTAATCCTCTCACGGATTGTTTCTCCACCATAGTTTTGATTCTTGTTTCATTGAAATGTCCTAACCTCTTATGCCATAGATCTAATTCTGTGAATACCTCATCACCATGTGTGATCAAGGCTTGACCAACATTCCCTTGTACTTTAAGAGTAAAAAGTCTACCTTCCTTTTTACCATGGACAATTTGATTGTATCCATTCTGTGGATCTTCAACAAATACTACTTCATTTGTAAATCTGACTTGAAAACCTTTTTCTACTATCTGACCCACACTGATCAGCTTCTTCGGGATTGTTGGAACATAGAAAACATTTGTTAGTAGGTAAGCTCCATGCTTACACTTTACTTTTCCAATTGACCTTACATTATGTTTTGTGTTATCACCTGTTTGTACTGTATGATTTGAAATTCTTCCTTCAAGTTTTGATAACAATTCTATATTTCTTGACAAATGATCTGAACAACTAGAGTCAATATAGAATACCTTGAGATCTTCATTCTGTGACACACTTATTGAATTCATCATCAACGTTGTATGACTGTCATTCTACGTATCATTTGCATAGTTATAGTAGGTAGTGTTGTGAGACTGATTCTGTCCCCAACTTCTTGCTCCACCTCTACCATATCCGCCTCTTTGGCTTTGTCTTCCTCTTTGATATCTTCCGCTTCTGCCTCTACTGTTATTGTTCTAATTCTGACTTGATCCTTGAGAATTATGCCAGCAATCATGAGCCAAATGATTGCTTAGTCCACAGATCCAACAAGTCTTCTTGTTGTTAGTCTGATTACATCTTCCTTTACCTCTACTTTTACTTCTGATGTTACCTCTTCCTCTTGCAAAATTTGCTTGAGTAGACATCTCTTCTTCATCTTTTTCTTTACCTTTATCACCTTTCTTCTTATTCTTTGCGTACATAGCTAAACTATGTCCTTTATCTCCGTCTGTCTTCAAATCTTGCTCAAACATTAACATTAGTCCAAGCAACTGATTTAAATCTTGTACAAAATGATTTAAAGAAAGTTCAGTTGAAAGTACAAAAGGTTTCCACCTTTCATCTCCTCTCAGTCCTGCAAGCACTTGTGCTATCAACCTGTGATCTTCGATATCTTCATCAATAGATCCAAGACTGTCCGCCAAGTCTTTCATCTTAGTGACATAATCACTAATACTTTGAATTTGCTTTTTCTTGAACTTTGTAAACTCTGACCATAAGCTAGCCTTCCTAGCTTTCGTCGTATTTTGGAAATGATCTTCCTCCTAGAGTCTTCAAAGGATGTTTCATATTTTGATATCAAGTGATGGGATTTAATCCCTCATATTTGCAACTAGAAGTGAAAT
The DNA here is from genome assembly GCA_020310875.1 of Ceratopteris richardii. Taxonomy (NCBI): domain Eukaryota; kingdom Viridiplantae; phylum Streptophyta; class Polypodiopsida; order Polypodiales; family Pteridaceae; genus Ceratopteris; species Ceratopteris richardii. The sequence goes on from CM035423.1 coordinate 63,726,971, forward strand.
GAACCAAATACCTAGGTATCTTCATACACCTTTTCTATGGACTTGCAACAAAACTTTAATTCGCCTACCTTAAACAGATCCAAATCACCTAATCTTTTAGCCACACTTAATATGGTTGATAAGATTTCCAACAAGCTATAGCACACCTCAAATAGATCTGTTTAGGTTAGTCAACAATTTTGTATAAGACAAACTATGCAAAGATGTAAGATATGCAAAAACTAGGGCTAAAGAGGTACACTAGTTTCTCTAGATAGAAAACTACTTTAAAGAAGCCCTCTTAGTGAAAGTAATGTACATGTATAAGCTACAAAAATCACTTTAAATCTCTTGAATTGGATATGTACACAAAGAGTTACAACTTAAGTAGACTATGTCTATACCTACAAGAGACTAGAGGGGGTGTGGGCTTGATAGCTCCTCCTTGATCCTCCTCTATGCATGTAACACCCTCCTCTACATCTTTTCATAGATTGGATAGTTGCCCTTTAGCTCCTTGAGCTTTGGATGGTTCTCTTCTTGAGCCTCCTTGAGTATATGTCTCTTGTTCTTCAATAATGTACAAGATTTCCATACATTTGGTGACTCTTCACCTCCTTTTATAGCTTTTGGATGCCTCTCCCAACTTTTCCATAGCCTTAGGTCTTCTTTACCCAACCTTGCCTAACATTGAGACCACCATAAGTGATCTACGTTGTGAAATTTGTCCACATTAAGGTCTTTTGACCCCTTTGTCCACCTAGAGATTTCATAGTTCACAATTTCAATATTAGGAAGGTCATTTTCTTAGAACCCTATGTGCACCCTCTAAGCGTGCAATGTCCCGACGACAACCACTTCACAATACATGCTTGTAATTGGATGTCCAAAAGCTATTAAACAATTGTATTATATGAAATGTAGGAATACATGCCAAATAGCAGTGACTTGTGCTTTAAATCAATTCTATTGTGCAATATGTAACATTATGCCTCATAATACAAAAGTTGTATAAATAATAATTGTACAAAAGTGATTAGCACTAATGAGGTACAACGAGAATTTATGCACAAAAGACACTAGTATCCTTAGGAGAGTAGAAATAATGCTCAGCTTGGAAGCATTCACTCAAGATATCAAGGTTCTAGTAGAGGGTGAAGATTTCTTAACCATAACCAAAAGGACATAACCATGTAGTCCGGAAAAAAAGGGCCACATGGTCTATTTTGTATGGAATTCAGGCATGTTTCAACAAATTGTGAGGTAGCTCAGGAGTATCAAAGACAAAAGGAGGAAGCTAAATTGAAAGAACTGATGACTAGAATGGTTTCTTTTAGTTTTAAAGAACCAATAGCAATGGTAGTAACCAGATCAAAAAACAAATAAATAAAGAGGAACATTCCAACAAAGAAATTTCTCAAGAGCAACATCATATCTATACTCAAGCATCAAGATGGGCTAACCAGTTGCCATCCCAATTTAACTCCCTAGTTGAACACCCTTCGATGATAGTACCCATGGGGACTCATAGTGCTACCCCAAGGATTACTCCAATAAGTGTTGCAGCACAGCTTACCCAAGATTTAACCAGTATTTCTTTAGATCAAAGTTCATTTAAGGATTTTGGACAAGTCCTACGTAATTCTATCATTCAACTTCTTATCAAAAAATTATTAAATTTAGTACTGGCCTTTAAAACAACTTTTCTTTTAGATGTTGTAAAGATAGTTCCTTTGGTCCAATAGAGATTCTATCGATATTGCAAACCTTTGAGTGGTATGGATGATTCTTTCCTAGATGGGAAGTTGTTCTAGATTATGGAGGTTGCTCCTTCTATAGATAATAACCTGACCATCTATGAAGAAATGATGTCCTTTTATCAAGAGGTGTTCCCCTTGCACATTTGTGGTCTACTGCTAGAAAGATGCTTGCATTGTGTACTCAAATATTTTTTATAATTATGGACCAACAATATTTTTGAGATTTGACAGGTGTTTGGTTGGGTTGTGTTCCTTCACATAAAGTAGTGACAACCATTTTGGATGCATATGCAGGCCCGACAAGCAAACAGTGCAGAGTGGATTTAACAATCTAGAAGATTGTTATGAGTGGCTTGTGATAACCTACCATACAAAGGGATGTTTGTGCTTAAATACGGGTATGTGATCGTTTTCAATGCACTATCAAAATCCAAGTTGTCCATGGATTCCATCTTCAATGGATTATTCCTTTAGAACCTTTCCAAAGATGGGGATTAGATTTTATTGGTCCTATTTGACCTCTTGCAGCTCATTCTAGACATACTTTTATTCTAACTTGTACCGAGTACAATAATCCATTGGCTGAAGCTTGGTCTTTAAGACACGCTAGTGTGGATAGTCTTGCAACTATGTTAACACAACACTTATTCCATCAATTTGGTCTTCCATTGGAATTTATTTCTAATCAAGGTATGCATTTCTTAAATCAAGCAATTCCTGCTAATGGATTGAATCCGAGAACTAGTAAATTTCTTCTGCTTATGCCTCAAAAAATGATTTAAGAACATCCCAAAAAATGGGAACAATATTTGCCTACTATTTTATGATCTTACGAAATAGTGTAGAAAGTCTCTACAGCTTTTACTCCTTATAATCTGGTATACATATTAGAAGCTATTGCACCAATAGAATTCATAGTACCTAGTCTTTGGATTTTTGTTTAAGAAGGCTTGGTTCTAAAAAATTTGTTTATCTATCCAATAGATACTCCTCATTCTTTGGAAGGCTGTAATATCACAATTCCATTCTCACGTAGGAAGTACAACATCATCAAAGCTGATGGCATGATAGTAATTCAAAGACTCCTACTTTTTGGTTTAGAGATTTGGTTTTATTGTTCCATTAAAAAATGAAAGAGGAGACTGTTTTCATGGCGCAGTCCAAAGGTTTTGAAGCTCAGAGATATCCACATCACTTGTGCACGTTAAAAAAGGATCTTCATGGTCTAAAGCAAGCACCAAGAGCATGGAATCAAACGTTCATAGAATATTTGGCCAAATGTGGCTATAAGCAAAGCGATGTCGACTCATCATTATATATGAACAAGGAAGGTGATCAGGTTGTCAACTTGCATAGATGTAGATGATCTTGTTCTTAAAGGGAGTAATGAAGCAAGCATTAGAGAAATCAAGAACAAGCTTGAAGAAGAATTCAAGATGTGAGTTCTTGGAGAGTTGAAGTACTTCTTAGGCATAGAAGTAATTTACAAGGAGGAAGGTGTATATCTCATGCAAAGAAAGTACATTCTTGATGTACTAACAAAGTATGGCATGTGTAATTGCAAGCCAATTGCAAATCCATTGGAGGTAAATGTAAAGTTGAGTGCAAATGAGGGGGAAGACATTGAAGATGTTACTTTGTGCAGATCCATTGTAGGATCTTTGAATTGTCCAACTCTTACTAGGCTAGACATCAAACATGTATTAGGCGTTCTCTCACAGTCTATGCAAACTCCCAAAGTGCAACATCTCATAGCATTGTCGTAGAGGGGTGTGAAGGGAGGGAGACGTTCATCTAAAAGATTCACGCTAACCTATCATGTGACTACACACAGGGTGCTTCTAAGTATGCTTCGGGTTTTGGATTGATATTTCAGTTTATGAGTGAAAAAAAAACTAAAGGTTTTTAATCTATTTAAATTTAATTTAAGAACTAAGATTCTTATGAAAGTATATTCCTAGCGTTTTGATATGCTGCGAAATTCAATTCCTCTTCAGTAATTTGATTAGGCTTCTATTTAATAACACAATTTTTAATAATAGCTATTTTGTTATTTTCATATTGATTCTTTCTATTAGGAATAGGTGGAAATAAGATTTCTTTCTCGTCGGATTCAAGAAAAGCGATAGAACAAAAAGTCTTAAATCTAGATACTCTATAATCGTCAGGTGAAGTGTATAATTTTTTTGATACAATAATATCTTTTCATTTTTCTATTTCTTCTATTTTATCCTTGTTTTTGTTAATTTGAGCAGTATTATTTTCTAATGGTGTAGGTAGAAGTGTATTTAAAATGAAAGAGTTATCTATTTTCTTTTTAATTGGAGTTTTACTAGTGGAAGCAATATTTGTATTCATGAATACTACGGGCCATAAGGAAGTGCGTTCTTATACTTAGCTAAAGCTTCTAAATATGCAGGCAAAATTATTTCCTCCCTAGTTATTCTGTTTTTAATTATATCAACTACTTCGTTTTCAATTTGTTTTGATTTAGTATTTCTTTTTAAATTAAGTGGAAACAAATCTTCTTTAATATCAGGTTCTGGCAAAACTATAGAAAGTAAAGGCAAAAACCTAGAAAGATTACGATCGTATTCTACCATATGTAAAGTTTCATCAACTATTTGGTCTTTAATTATTTCTATTTCTTTATTTTCATTACAAATCGTACTATCAATAGGTGATGGTAGAAGTGTTCCTATAACAAATGAGTTATCTAATTCTTTACTATTAGTAACAGAACCTCTTGTTGACGCTAAATTCTTAGACATATGAAAATGGAATATATTGAACTTCATTAAATCGCAGAGTGAAAGTATGAAAAACTTTAGGATCAACTTTTAGGCCTATACAAAAACTTATAATAAGTTCTAATACAATTCCCAAAAAATATTCCTATACAAATTTATAATTTCTAATATCATATGTTGCTTCAATCTTGTAATCTCGTCCAATCTCGTAATCTCGTCCAATCTTGTAATCTCGTAATCTTCTTCACAATGATCTGTAGGACAGGAACATTAGAACAAAACATAAGTATGTTTTTAATAATAATTAAACACTCATTTACTAATTTAACATTTAATACTTATTATAATTTTAAACCTATGCTACACATGTATACATAGACTTCTAACTTCCTAACTTTCATGCATATGTAAACTTCATTTTTTTGCACACATGTACATTTTTCTAACACTATCATACATGCATATGCACATACATAACACATATGCATATACATGCATAAATGCTTACTTACACATGTATATATGCATTCATTAACTTCATATGCATTCATTAACTTCATATGCATTCATGCACATTTTCCTAATACTATCATATATTCATAAATACTTATGCAAACATTTACATGAATGCATTAACATTCTCATGCACAAATACATACCTACACATGCATACACATGCATTCCACTTCACAACTCATGTACTCATTCATGCATGCATACACATGCATAAATTCATTCCTAAACTCATGCATACATATGTATACTACACATGCATACATGTTCACTTACATGCATGTATGAACACTAATCACTCATGTATACATGCATACTAATATACATGTTTATGCTCACACATATTCATGCATATAACTCACATACATGTACATGCACATACATAACATACATGCATATACACTTACTATTACATACATAAAATCATGCATACATATCTTAACATGCACATGCATACATACATATCACATGCATATACATGCACAATTCATGCATTCATGTATACACACTCCACTTACATATATGTACATTTCATATCACTCTAATTCACATACATATGCATATGCATAATTTTATATGCATTCATTAACTATTCATGTATTACAATTTACATGCATATACATGCATCAAACATATTATACTTCTAACATACATGTACATGCACACACATGTACATTCATACCTTCAATATACTTTATATGCATACATTTACTTTAGATATGCATGTCTACTTATATTACATATGCACATGGACTTATGCATACATCCTAACTTATATGTATAGGACTTAAACATATATGCATACACTAATTTCTCTCATTCATGCACAAGCATTATTTTTCACTCATGCATACATTCATGCTAACATGCATACTAACTAATATGCATACATACATTACATGCTCACATCCATACATTCATGCATACATGCAAATCATTCTTCATGTGCACACATACATACTTGCATCATACTTACATGCATCAATACACATGTATACATGCATCAATACACATGCATACTAACAACCATGCATACAATCATGTATCAACACTCATGCATACATTCTCATATATGCATGTATACACTCACACAAATATGCATAAAAACACATGCACTTACATGTAATATGCATGCACTCATACTTCATGCATACACGTATGCATACATGCATACTTACATGCATACAATCATGTATCAACACTCATGCATATATATGTACATGCTACTCACATATACATGCACACATTCACTTCACATGCATACACGCAAACTCATACATTTAGATGCATACATATGTACATACACTAATATGCACATGCACTTATCATACTTATGCATTCATCACATAATATATGCATCACATACCATACATTCATATGCATTCATTTACTTATGCATACACATGCATACATACACTTATGCACACTCATGCATGCTCACACTTGTGCTCACACCTACATTCATGCACACACATGCGTACATACACTCATGCACACTCATGCATGCTCATGCATATGCACATACATGCACTCATGCACACACATGCATGTTCATGCATTTGCATCCTCTCTATATATCTCTCTCTCTCTCCCTCTCTGAATTGTATAACGTACCTGCAAGACAGGAACATTAGAACAAATGTACTAAGCATCACCTATATATATATATATATATATATATATATATATATATATATATATATATATATATATATATATATATATATATATATATATATATATATATATATATATATATATATATATACGAGTATAAAAATATATGCGCATTTATCAACTCATAGTTAGCTAACACATTTATTTACTTAACTAACACACATCTTACATGAGCCATGCATCTATTAGATAACTACTTCACATCTCACACATACTTTTGCTAACTGCTACATAACACTCACGTAAAAAAATTGTTTAAGCATATTATAGTAAATTAAATAGTTGATTGCATTCATCTTGACTTTATAATTTATATAATAGGCTTATTTATTAACCATACATACAAATCTAAATATTTATATTGTTTAGATACTAATCTGTTTATTGTTAATGTTCTTGAAATAAATTTAGACACATAGGTTTCGTAAACATCAACTCATAAATAGATATGTACATTTATAGCTTTTATAGCTTGGTCTAATCACAAAGTACAATCTCATAATACATAGATATTATTCCTAACACATAGGCACACATTCAACATATTAACATACATGCACATATATGATTACTTATAGAAAAGTAAACAATTCATGACTTAAATGTACTCATATATTTTTATGGAACTCCATAATTATACCCATGCTTAGGTAGGTAAAGTTTTATAAACACTTAGATATAAGTGCACACACACACACACACACACACACACACACACACATATATATATATATATATATATATATATATATATATATATATATATATATATATATATATATATATATATATATATGCAAACACATACATATAGCAATAAACCCTCATTTTCATTTACATTCATAGGTACATGAACACAATCATATTTAAGTGCATTTGCATATATATAGATATTCGACCCTATAAACATAGGCACATAAAAATATTTATTGATAAAATGAACGTAAAAACATTGAGCCCAAATAAGGGTTCAATTAATCTTCCATTCTGAATATAGTTTCTTTTTTTCCTACAGGTAACCAAGAGAAGAGTTTAGTCAATATAAACCAATGTAAAAAATATATGGGAGAGATATCAGTTAATCAACTTTAAATCAAAATATTTTTATGTTTACATATGATAATTCAGGTGAGGAAATCCTTCCGACATCTGCCCCCACCAAACCTGCACATCGTCCTTGATGGGCCAACCTACAGTTCAATAGAAAGCAATATCAAATTCTTTGGTAAAATCTAAAATTTAACTCTAAACAATATTATAAAAAATGCTTATAATTTCTAATTATGTTTTTGATATTGAAGAAAATTTCTAAAATTACATAAATATGAATTAGAGATTGTTTCGATCAGTGCATATAGTCAAAAATACAAATTTAGAAAATCCTCTAGGTTATTTAGATAATTGAGGTACTTACCTGTTGGGGGATTCTTAGACAAGAAGGAGTTTGAGGGTTTGTAGGAGAAAATGAAAAGACCAGAAGAGGAAATACACCTTGGAAGCTTCTGCCGATTGATTACAGTAAGACAATTACATTGTTTGAAGCAAAATACAAGCCAATACTTCTGTGCACAATCACACAGAGTGCTCAATTACAAAATACGCAATATCCCAAAGTCTTCTTGCCACCGGCCTCCTCTGCACCAGACCTCCACCTGCTTCAAGCTTATCCTTGTGCACACCTTGCACCAAGCTTCCACTAAGGGGGAGGAATGAATACCTTCTGTCAGCACGCACACATTGCAAAGAGACCTTGAGATCCTTTGGGGACTAGCTTAGCACCCTCTGCACAATCCCTTAGTCACTCTCTTGCAATCCTGCAACAACACTTTCTCTGCGTCACACACTGGTGACCCTTGCACTTCCCTTTCTTGCTTCACTTAGACTATGCTTCTCTTGCTTACTCTAAGATTGGTCCAAGAATGGTCCTTGCCTTGATTTGAGTGTGTCGATCACGTATGCTCCTAACTGCAATGGTATCTTGGTGCTCACTTTGATGTCCCAAGATTGTCTTTTCAAGTGGCAGCCAACGACTCACTGTTTTGTCCTGTAGTGACTTTAGACTAAAATCAAAATTTTAATGGGGGGGCCATACTTTCACCTGTGCGTACGCTGCCACTTCACATACCTTCACATTTTCCTTTTAAGTCTTCACTTTTTCACATAAGAGGGGGTTCACACTTTAAAACAAACTTTGAACCTTAGGGAAATTAGAGAAAATACCTCTGCAACCTGCAACCCACTTTCTCCAATTTACCCTTTGTGGACCATTAATTGTGCACTACCTGTGCACTTTGACACCTGCACTTTAGCACTTTGACTTTGCACCTGTTGACTTTGACCTTGACCTTGTTGACTTTGACCTTTTGACTTTGACTGTAGTTGACTTTGACCAACATGACTTTTATGGGCTCAACATTACCATTCCATTAACCCTGTTCTTAAGTAAAATTTAATTTATATAAGTATGTTTTCTTTTATTTCTTAGACGTCCGCTATAAGATGCATCTAACTAACTCTTCTGCAGCAAACCTCCGCCTCATATAACCGGCATAATATTTCAGAAGTGGTTTCAAGAACACAACTAAATCATATTTTTCTTTTTCTTTTCTTTTGTATTCTTTTTTTTTCATTTCTTTCTTTCTTTCTTTTTCCCATCTTGTAGTAGCCATTAATATACTTCTTGATGTTCTCATTTTTTCTCTTTTCTTATTTTTCTTCACAACTTTTTTGTTTAAGGGGAAAGGCTCAATCCCTAATCAGAGCAAAGGATCTCGAAATTTTCTACAGTGAGGATTAGGATCTCATTTGCTAGACGGGTTCAAAAAGTTAAGAATTCTACTAATATAAAGTAATTAAATTTCTCTTTTACTAGGGGTCACAGTTCAAGTTTTCCACTCTCCTATCTTCACAACGCATTACAAGTTCTCTAAATCAGACTTTCAACCTATATACATATTCCTACTTTAATTTCTTGTTCATTATTTAAGTAATTTTAATAAATTCCCTCGTTATATCAAAAAAAAATAAAACCCTATTTATGAAATGCATGAAAAGAAAAATAAATAATACGAATAATTAGAATTAAGTCATCTGGTTATGTTTTAGCTTCATCTTCGTCCTCCAAGAAGTCTTCGTCCAATTCGAACTTATTGTTTTCTCTTCTTTTAAATAACTTGATTCTTTTCCCTGCAATCAAATTCCTTAACACAGAACCATCAAATTCTCGTAATTTATAAGTACCAATCTCAAAAACTGAAACAACAACATAAGGTCCGAACCAACGTTTAGTTAGTTTACGGTGTGCATCGTATTGAGTATCAAACGTACTATCATATACAAGCACCCAATCACCACTCTCTATTGGTTGTTGTCTCAGTCTATGTTTCTTATCAAAATATATTTTATTTTTTAGTCTAGATGTTTTTAATTTTTTAATTGTTTCTTTTCGATTTTCGTTACCTTGCTTTAGTTGTTTAATCCTAAGTGTTAATAATTCCTCTCTTGAAACATTATCTTTCCAGCCTAAACTCATCCAATTAACTATCTGAGTATGTATGGGAAATATCGGTTTCTGATAGAGTTCAACTGGCATAAAACGAGTTGTCCTCGTATACATCATCTTGTCAGACCAAAGAGCAAATGGGAGATATTTTGGCCATTGTCCAATATCTCCATGGAAAGCTTTAGAAATAGCCTTCACTATGGAAGGATGCCCTCGTTCTATTTTACCATTTGCTTCTGGATTATAGGCAGTCGTAAAAGACAATCAAATTCCATGTTGTGCAAAGAAATCTCTTGCCTCTCTAGCATCTAACTCACCTTGATCTGCTACTACCTTTTCTATATATCCAAATCTAGATAATACTGTTGATATATTTAGGTAGTGATGTGTGTGAACACTCTAGGACCAACGGGGCACTTTTTTCCCTCTTTAGGAGGTTTTTTTCCCCCTGCTTGTATATACGCCTATTGCCCTAATGGGCTACTTATCTTTGTACATTCTCTAGTAATACATTCAGTATTGTGTGTTTGTGCTCCAAGCTTCTTCTCCGACACTCCTCCGTTTGCAGTCTCAGATTCGCAAAAAATTTGGTGAGCATACTCAGGGTGTTTCCGAGATCAAAACTGCTTCGCTCTGTGGTGCCGAAATCGCGATCTGAGCTCGTTTCGGCCTCCGAACGCACTATCACAGTGCTTGTGCAGGCTATTTTGTCCTTTGGTGCCAAATGTATATACCAATTTCTGTTCGCCAGTTTAAGCATCTCGAAGTCTGCTACAGGTCTAGCAGAACTCGTCTGGGCAGTTCTGTTCAACGTTTTGAGATACAATCAATTTTGTGCATCAAGGTATTCTAGTCACCGGCCATGGCTGAAAGCAGTGATGTATTCCGTATGTTGGATGTTGAGGATAAGTTGGATGGTACCAACTACCCATTATGGGCTTATATGATGCGACATGTACCGGTTGCAAAAGGATTGTGGAACATTGTGCAGGGTGTTGAAAGACGTCTTGTTACACCTGTAACGACACGTACTACAAATACAGGTGTTGGAGCTGATGAAGATGGTGTCGAAGATGATATTCCGCAGATTCCTGTTCGTGTTGCTGTTTCTGTTGCACCTACTGCAGAGCAGATTCGTTGGGATGGCAGAGATGCCCAGGCACATGCATTGATAGCTTTGTCTGTCAAACGTGCCATTATTCCTCACATTCGCTCTTGCAGAACAGCAAAGGATGCTTGGGATACACTTACCACTTTGTACCAGGCTAGGAATGAGGCTCGTGTTGCTTACCTCCAAAAACAGTTGGAGAGTGAGCACATGAATGAAGGTGATTCTATGGACAATTTTCTTACAAAGATCAAAGACCTGAAGGAACAATTGATTTCTGCTGATGAGGTTATACCAGATAGCTCACTTGTGCAGACCGTTCTGAATGGTCTTCCTAATTCATATCAGAGTTTTGCCTCTACTCTTCGGTTGATGATGAAAGGCAATCCGAATGCCTTGTCATTTGAGGAATTAGTCTCTATTCTATTGCAGGAAGATCAGTCCAGGCAGAACAGGTCCATTATGCGTGTTGCAGATCAAGCTTTCCTGGCTAGTCAGAAGGGCAAAGGAAAATGGAGCTCTTCTACTAGTAAGCAGAAATCTGCAAATGCTGCACAATCGAAGAACCAGGATAAAGATGAGAAGAAATCAGAAAAGCAGAAATTGTTCTACAAGTACTATAAAGGAAATGATCATATTATAAAGAAGTGTCCAAAACTGGCTGCTAAAGAGGCAAAGAAGAAAGAGGCTGGAATGGTTGTTGCAGAGGCCTCTACACCAAAAACAAAGTCTGCAAATCTTGTGCAGGAAGAAGAATGGGCGTTTACAATTGTCTGCAGTTTTGACCCATCTTCTCACGATCAGTGCATGTCTGCAGTAGACTCAGATGTTTGGTACTTTGACAGTGGGGCGACCAAACATATTACCTCTGAGCGCAGTTTCTTCTCTTCACTCGAGCCTACCCCTACAGGGAATACTGTCACATGCGCCAATAACTCCTCTTATCCTGTTATGGGAGTTGGTAAGATCATTCTGACTACTGCCGATGGTAGTTCTTTCACTTTGTCAGATGCTTTATTTGTGCCAGGGATCAAAAAGAACCTGTTATCAGTTTCTGCATTAGCCAAGATTGGCTTCATTGTGAAATTCGTTGATGACAGGTGTACAGTCCATGATCTCTCAAATGGCGATGTGATTATTGCTTCTTGCATTTTATGTCGTGGGCTGTATAAGCTCATAGACTATGAAAGATCTGTAAATGATTCGGCATGTGTAGTTCATGATTCTCAGGCTATGTTAGATGCAAAGCTTTGGCATGCACGCTTTGGTCATCTGAATTTTGCTAGTTTGTTATGCCTGTAGAAATCTCAAATGGTGTCCTCTTTGCCCAAACTTGAGGCACCTGGAAAACATGTTTGTGAAGGCTGTATTTTGGGCAAAATGCAGTGTTCTTCCTTTCCAAAAGATGGTTCAGTTTGGGCTACGCAGAAATTGCAGCTTGTACATAGTGATGTCTATGGTCCTATGCAGACACCCTCTTTTGGAAATTACCTTTACTTCGTGACTTTCATTGATGATTTTTCCAGGCATACATGGGTATATCCACTCAAAGCAAAGTCCGAAGTGTTCATGTGCTTCAAAGAGTTTTTGGTTTCGGCTGAAAATCTGTCAGCATGTAAAATGGGCACCCTCCATTTTGATCGAGGGGGGGAATATATGTCTTCAGATTTTAATGCATTTCTGGCTGAACGTGGGATAAAACACCAGTGTACAGTGCCGTATACACCTCAACAAAATGGAGTTGCTGAACGAAAGAACAGGTCACTCATGGAGATGGCAAGGTGCATGGTCAAAAGTCAGGCTTTACCACATAGTTTCTGGCTTGAGGCTGTCATGTGTGCAGCATATGTACTGAACAGGTGGCCCACTAAAGCGTTGCAGTCTATCACTCCATATGAGGCTTGGCATGACCGCAAGCCATTTGTTGCTCATCTGCGTGTTTTTGGTTGTTTGGCATATGCATTAGTGCCTGAACAACATCGCAGAAAATTGGATGATAAGGCAGTAAAATGTATTTTTGTTGGGTACAGTTCTGAAAGTAAAGGATATCGTCTGTATCATCCACAGACTAAACGCATTCTGGTTAGCCGTGATGTTGTCTTTGTGGAAGATGCTATTCAGCCATTGCTTTCATGTACTAAGGAGACATCTATTAGCTCCAAAGACATGTATGATACTTTGATGCCTCTTTTTATAGGTGGACAAGCTAGTGCTGGTCCTAATGAGGCAACTTCTCAACCTTTGCAGGTTTCATATGATAATGCAGATCATTCCATTTCTGATGCAGATTTACATGATGCACTTGTTGATGAGAGAGCTGATATTGAGTAGGCAAAAACTATGCCAAAATGGCTGGTGCGGACTTTGCGTGACAACAAATTAGATGCACCTTTGTCATATCGTACTCGTTCAGGCTCTCATAGTGCCTCCTTTGCATCAGATTGCTATGCTATGGCTGCATCTAGTCTCTGTGATGAGAATGAGCCTGTTTCTTTTGATGAAGCACAAAATTCAGAAAATTGGATGGCTGCTATGCAATCTGAATATGATGCTATAATGAAGAATGGTACATGGTCTTTATGTGACTTGCCTCCTGGCAAGAAGGCCATTGGCACTAAGTGGATATACAAGCTGAAGCGTAAACCTGATGGTACAGTTGATAGGTATAAGGCTAGGCTTGTTGCAAAGGGTTATGCACAGGAAAGAGGCATTGATTTTGATGAGACCTTTGCACCTACATGCCGTATGACTACTGTTCGGAGCATTTGTGCACTTGCAGCCCATCATGGTTGGAATGTACATCAGTTGGACATTAAAACAACATTTTTGAATGGTGACTTGCATGAAGAAGTGTATGTTTTTCAGCCCCGTGGCTTTGTGCAGAAAGGGCATGAAAACCAGGTTTGCAGGTTAAAGAAGGCATTATATGGTTTAAAGCAAGCACCACGTGCTTGGTATGAGAAGATACATGCCTATCTGATTTCACATGGTTTTGAGAACAGTCCAACTGAAAGCACCTTATATGTTAAATGTGCTAATGATGTGCTTCTGATCATTGTTGTCTATGTTGATGACATGCTGCTCACTAGTCCTATTGAGACACATATTGCTGATTTTAAGGCTGATTTGCATGCCTCATTTGAGATGTCTGATTTGGGGCATTTGCATCACTATTTGGGCATTCAGTTTATGCACGTTGATGGTGGAATGGCTTTGTGCCAAACGAAATATATTGACACATTATTGCAGCATTTTGGCCTTGAAGACTGTAAGCCTATTGCCACTCCTATGGAGACAGGTTTACGATTGAATCTTCATGATGCTGGAGATGCATTTGATGATGTTCTCTATCAGCAGGCTGCTGGATGCTTGATTTACTTATGCATTACTCGGCCAGATATTAGTTTGCTGTCTCACAGATGAGTAGGTTTATGCATTGCCCAAGAGTCATGCATTGGAAAGCGGTTAAGCGCATCTTTCACTACTTGAGTGGTACTCGGCTACTTGGGTTGTTTTATCCCAAGGGGGGATCACTACCGCCAGATTTGCATGCTTTTTCTAACTCAGATTGGGCTGGTTGCTATGACACTCGTGTGTCCACCAGTGGTTTTTGCTTCATGCTTGGTAGCTCATGTATATCTTGGTTGAGCAAGAAGCAGCCTACTGTGGCCACTTCCAGTTGTGAGGCTGAGTATAGGGCAGCTTTCACAGCGACTGTTGAGTGTGTGTGGCTCAGACGCCTTATGGTTGATTTGGGTGTTGGCTAGTCTTTTGCCACCACCATCTTCAGTGACAGTCAGAGCGCATTGGCAGTTGCGAGGAACCCTGTGTTCCATGCTTGCACTAAGCACATTAACGTGCATTATCACTATGTCAGGGAGAGGTTCTCTGCTGGGGAGATCAGCTTGGCATATGTGCCCACGTAGGAGAACATTGCAGACCTTTTCACGAAGGCCCTGCCTAGGGAGAAGTTTCAAGCTTTCCGCAAAGCGTTGGGCTTACTTCCTTTTGTGGAGTGATTTCCACATAGCTTGGCACTTCCTTATACATGAGTGCTAGCTCCTTGTTCACCGCATCACTCCCAGGGGGGATTTGTTGATATATTTAGGTAGTGATGCGTGTGAACACTCTAGGACTGCCGGGGTACTTTTTTCCCTCTTTAGGAGGTTTTTTGCCCCCGGCTTGTATATACGCCTATTGCCCTAATGGGCTACTTATCTTTGTACATTCTCTAGTAATACATTCAGTATTGTGTGTTTGTGCTCCAAGCTTCTTCTCCTTCCTTGTGCTGTTCGCGTGCTTCCGCAGACGTCTATCTCCAACAAATACTTCATCTAGAAGGAATATGCATACATTATAAGTAGTATTGGAACAAAGTGCTCTACCCTCGACGTGATTTGTCAAATCCTCTCGTGCAAGAACGATGTATCTCATACCACTATTGCTTTTAGGCATGGTCACAAGGTCGACTACCCACTTGTAATGAATACAAGGTGGATAGGTTGGGTGAAGGGGGTCTCTATGCTTGACAGAGGAATGTAACTGGCACGTACTAAAAGTGGTCACAAATTCTTTAATAGTTACATACATCCTCGGCCACCAGTAGCTTTCCCTAATGTTTTCATATGTAGCTACAAAGGCTTTATGACCAGCCCAAAGGCTTTCATGCATCTCTTGCATAACTTGAACTTGAAAAATTTTTAAGCCTAGAACTCTTTGAGGGTTTTGAACCTTCCTCTAGCACGCCTCCAAAGATATCTGTCTTTCAAGAAGAAGTTGAAAGACTTCTTCTTGATGTTGCGGAATCGATTTGAAGACTAGCTTGGGGAAGGCTGAAATGAACTTAGATAGTATCCTATATCTCGCCACTCTCCTTCATAATTGTCTTCTCTAAATCTCTCATACACATAGGTAGATGTTTCATAATTAATTAAATTTATATGATTATCTATTACTTCATTATCATTGTCGAACTTTGCTCTTGAGAGCATATCAGCAACGGTTTTATGTTTACCGACAATATGAATAAAAGTAGGGTTAATGAATTTAATAAAGGCTATCCATCGTAACATGGCTATGTCAAGAGATGAACAATTAGCTATTAAACCTATTAATGGAAGACAGTCAATCTCTACTATTACATTAGCTCCTATAAAGTATTCCTTATCTGTTTTTAAAGCTGCAACTAATCCCTATAATTCTCTCTTAATTTGAGGGTAATTCCTTTGAGTTTCATGTAAGATCCTCGCTCCAAAGCGAATTGCGTACCTTTGCTCCTCCTCGTCAACCTGCCCAATGACACAGCCTATACCATTAGGACTAGTATCAATGGTTAGGATTACACGCTTATTTCTTGTATAGTCAATACGTTTCAAAATAGGAGCATTGATAAGAAATTGCTTTAGACGTCGCATCGTTCTAGAATGCTCATCAGTCCAAAAGAATTTCTTTCTTTTTCTTAATAAATCATAAAGTGGATTCTCTACATGAGCAAAGTGAGGGATCCAGATGACATAGAAAACACATGCACCTAGGAATCTCCCTACTTCAACATTGCGACATCGCTCAGAAATCCTACTAATGGCTTCAACTTTTGCTGGATAGGGTCTACGACTGTAATGGCCACATAAATGTCCAACTATCAGCACTTCATTAACACCAAAAGTAGATTTCTCTAGGGAGAAAGTTAGTCCAACCTCTTCAAATCTTTCAAATATCTTTTCACAATCAGAAATATGTCTAGAAACAAACTTTCTACAACCAAATGAATCCAAATTTTCATCTTTTTCTTTTTCCACACACCCTTTTATTGGAATTTTCTTGTGGTAAAGTACACATGCGTACTAAACCCAAAGGAGTCTTCACTGTGGTCACATCTCTACTTTCGATTGCTAATTGAAACTGATCATACCCTGAATACAGGTCTCCCATTGAATAGATGGAATGAGCGGCAAATGCGTCAGCAAACTCATCTACAATGGGACCCATTCCTATATTCCTAATAGTGAATTTATTCACAGGCTACAAATCTTGGATAAAGCGTAGCTTCCCGCTCTTTTTCGGTACCGTGAACCACCTATTGGAATATGGTGCTGAGAATGGTTCCAAGATTCTCATGGAAATCTTCTCCTTTAACAGTCTCATTAACTCAAGTAAATGAACCTTTGGGACATTAATTGGACCAAGATTCCAAGGAATGTGTGGTACTGTGAAAATAATCATTGGAGCTACTAACTTTGGGTCTGCACGTCCTATCTCATGTGGGAATAAAGGAAATGCTTTACCATGACCAACAATCATCTTGATAAACTGCTCTTTTTTTTTTTGAGAAAGAAATTCATCACTGAATTTAATATATTTCTTTCTCTCCTTTGTAAATATATGACCTATCTTAGATCGATCTCTAAGTATAGGGTCATCTGATACTCGCCGAAATATTTCATGACTATCTTTGGGTAAGGGTTGAGCTACAGGCTTTATTTTATTTTCTATAGTTTTATATTTAGTTTCTATGCTAACTTCATGTTCTAGGATAAATTCACTAATAATCTCATATTCTTGAATAGAATTAGGAATTATCACATTGGATTCTAAATTTTCTTGAAAAATACTTCCTAGCCCTTCTAATAAAGTACAAGTTTTTGAGAGTTCAATTATACACTCAATCTTCTCATCACTTGAAATTAATCTTGATTTTCTAAACTATTTTTCATGTTTTTTTCTAAATGTCTTTGTAAGATTTTCTTTAGTGATATAATGTATGCTAGTCGTAGCAGTACATACTAAATAATCTTCGAATTTATGTAGATCGATAGGCGAGACATCAAAACAATGTCCACTATTGTCCCGCTCAATAGTGGAGTCTAGCAGAAATTTTGATCATAATATGCCCCATATTCTCTTACAGCTAGTGGATCATCACATACATGACTCATCGAGTCAATGGGACTTCTTCTTAAATTCTTTCTATTTCTAGTGTGATTTGAGCATACTGTCATAACTTGCAAAGAATCCATCCTTGATTTGGATCGAATTCTTGCATACACTGATTCATTGCTTTTGTTTCCATTCTCATCTCAGCTATAAACGGCTGTCCGAGAATTACTTCATACGAACAAATATCTTGAACGAAGAAGGGAAAATCTTCTCGAATGCCACCTATCATTATAGGCACATTTGCACATGCACCTAATAAAATGCCAGATCCATTGTTAGCTCTTCTCATTCTCGAGCCGTGCTCTTTGTCGATTGGCCATCTAAATTTATCAAAAAACTTCTTAGAAATAACGTTTATCTCTGAACCCGAGTCAATGAGAGCCAGAGCTAAACAAGAATCCTTCTCATCTCCAATTCTAAGTTTTACTTCTAGTGTGCGTCGTGCCCAAAAGGTAGTGTTAAATTTACTTTCACTCTTTAATAACTCATCATCAGGCTGTATGGGTCCTAAAAAATTTCTATTTACGCTTCCCGTTGTAAATTCTTCATGGTCGTCATAATCAGTTTCCCTTAGTGTGACTGCATCATTCATGGCTAGAGTTTCCTCTACCACATCTTTCATATCCTCGTCTTGTGACAGTGGAAAATGTCTTCTTCTAATTAGTCGAATGAAACTATCCTTGAACTCCGGGTTTGCTATGGAAAACACTTGTTCAAGAGACATTGTCACTTGACTTTTTAGAAGAATGTCATTTAAAATCTCCCTAGCATCATTTTTCTTTTCAAGCTCAGAAATCATAATAGCACGTGGAGCTCTTCTACCCTTCTTTTTGCCTTTTTCTTCATTTTATTTTTGGTCCTCTTTATTTTCAGTTTTTCTTTTTCAAATTTCTTCTGTTCTTTTTGTGATTGAATATTTTCATCTGTTGGATTTTTACCTTCCTTTATCATCTTTCTTTTCTCTTCTTGACATAAATTTGAATCCTCAAATTGCACTTTTTTATCAGTTTTCTTTTCATGTTCTCTTGACTGTCTCCTAGTCACCCTCCTATCACCTTCTTCTACATCACACTGCATATCATCACGTCTCCACTTTTCCTCAACATTACCAATGTGAGAAAAAATAGAGGCTTGATCTATAGGAGATTTCCATGCGGTTTTATACATTATCTCACCTCTAGATCGTACCAGTGCCTCTATCGAATGCGGATTTTGGCTAGGCGTACACTACAACATATGAGGGGCATACTGACATTGTATATACCGACGGTCACCCTCGACGTCGGTATGGGCTTCGAAAAATATCACTTAGAGATACCGACGGTCAAGTGACCGTCGGTATGACCGTTTTAAATGGATCATTGGTGTGGCCCACAGCCGTTGGTATAAGCGTCGGTATATGCATCGGTATAAGCGTCAGTATGGGCATCGGTATAAGCGTCAGTAATTTACTGGGAATTACCGACGCATATACCGATGTCCACATCGACGCATATATCGGCGGCGAGTTTTAAACATACCGCGAACCCGAGAGCAAAACTTCACATTTTTGCGCATGTTTCAGTATTGTTGGTCTTCTGTCGAACTTGCACGCGTGAACCGAATTGCGACCTGCATTATCTTGTGCACACACACACAAAAATCTCTCTCTCTACACACACACTCTCTCTCGGCTTAGATCTCACATCTTGGTAAGTGCTGCGCGTACTGTTAGCATTTGTGCTTCTCTATGCTTTAGGTTTTATAATTTCTCTTTTCTTTGATTGTGTAGAAGTTCTTTGGCATCGATTGTTTGGAATTGGATGATGGACGACATACATTACGCTTTGACGACAACGATTCAAAAGAGGGACATACTTGTAAGTGATTGTTTTATTCTCTATTGATAGAGAGAGAAGGAGAGAGAGAGAGAGAGAGAGAGAGAGAGAAGAGAGAGAGTGAGAGATAAAGAATAATGAAAGAAAGGAAGATAGAGATAGGAAAATAGAGCATACATACACACACACATACACACACATTTACACATGCATACATACACACATACATGTACACACAGGCATGCTTACATGCACACACCTATACACACATGCATGCTTACATACACACACATATACACACATGCATGCATACACACACATATAAATTTACATACATGCATACATACACACACATGCATACACACATACATACATACACACACATATATACACATATGCATACATACACATACACACACACATATACACACATACATACACACACACACATATATACACACATATACACACATGCATGCATACATACACACACATATACACACATGTATTCATACACACATATACACATACACACATGCATACACACACACACATGCATACACACATACATACACACACATATATACACATATGCATGCATACAATATATACACACATACACATACACACACATGCATGCATACATACACACACATACACATACACACACATGTATACACATGCATACATACACACACACATGTACACATGCAATATACATACACACATATATACACACATGCATACATACACACATATACACACATGCATGTATACATACACACACATACACATACACACACATGTATACACATGCATACACATTCACACATACACACACATACACACACATGCATGCATACATACACACACATACACACACATGCACACACATGCATGCATACATACACACACATACACATACACACACATGTATACACATGCATACATACACACACACATGTACACATGCATACATACACACACATATATACACACATGCATACATACACACATATACACATGCATGTATACATACACACACACATGTACACACCTACATACATACACACACATATGTACATACATACTCATATACTCACACATGCATACATAGACACACATACACATGTACACACATGCATACATTCACACACACACATACATACACACATGCATACATTCACACACACACACACATACACACATAAGCTAGTGTTTTAATTAAATATATATAATTAAATATATAAATTTTTTATTTTGAAGGTGGTTTTTTACATCAAATAAATAAAAATAGGATTAGGGTTTGTACGCTATTTAGACATACATACACATACACATATAATATCTATATACATGTATATACACATGTATACAGAAATATATATATTTTAGGTCGAGATATTTAAGATTAGGGTTTTAGGGTTTAGGCATACATATAACTCAATTATATTTATATTAAGAAAAAATATAGAGAAACATACGAAAAAAAATCTGAATATATAAATATATATATATATATATATATATATATATATATATATATATATATATATATATATATATATATATATATATATATATATATGATTAGGGTATTAGAATTAGGGGTTTAGATTTTTATAGGTGTTTAAGTATTTAGGTTTTAGTATTTCAGATTTAAGTCTAAGTCTTTCTGATTAGGGGTTTAGGGTTTTAATACGTAGATAACATATATACACAAACAAACATATACATATAATACATACATACATGTAGATACACATGCATACAAAAATATAGGTATTTTAGATTTAAATATTTAAGATTAGGGTTCTAGGGTTTTAACACCTACATAACATATATGCACACATACACATTCACATATAATACATATATACATGTATATACACATGTATATAGAAATATACATATTTTAGGTCTAGATCTTTAAGATTAGGGTTTTAGGGTTTAGACATATATATAACTCAATTATATTTATATTAAGAAAAAATATAGAGAAAAATAAGAAAAAAAATCTGAATATATAAATAAATATATATATAAAATATGATTAGGGGTTTAGATTTTTATAGGTCTAGATATTTAAGATTAGGGTTTTAGGGTTTAGACATATATATAACTCAGATTTAAGTCTAAGTCTTTCTGATTAGGGTTTTAGTGTTTTAATACGTAGATAACATATATACACAAACACACATATACATATAATACATACATACATGTAGATACACATGCATACAAAAATATACATATTTTAGATTTAAATCTTTAAGATTAGGGTTTTAACGCCTACATAACATATATGCACACATACACATGCACATATAATACATATATACATGTATATACACATGTATACAGAAATATACATATTCTAGGGATCTTTAAGATTAGGGTTTTAGGGTTTAGACATATATATAACTCAATTATATTTATATTAAGAGAAAATATAGAGAAAAATAAGAAAAAAAATCTGAATATATAAATTAATATATATAAAAAATATGATTAGGGTTTTAGGATTAGGGGTTTAGATTTTTATAGGTGTTTAAGTATTTAAGTTTTAGTATTTCAGATTTAAGTCTAAATCTTTAAGATTACGGTTTTAGGGTTTTAACACCTACATAACATATATACACACATACACATACACATATAATACATATATACATGTAGATACACATGCATACAAAAATATACATATTTTAGATCTAGAATTTTAAGATTAGGGTTTTAATTAAATATATAAAATTAAATATATAAAAATAGGATTACGTAAGGAAAAAATCTGAATATATAAATAAATATATATATAAAATAAGATAATTATATACATAAATAAATATAAAAAAGAACTAGTGTTTTAAATAATTTAATTAAATATATAAAATTAAATATATAAAAATAGGATTACGTAAGGAAAAAATCTGAATATATAAATAAATATATATATATATATAAAATAGGATAATTATACAGATAAATAAATATAAAAAGAATTAGTGTTTTAAAAAATTGAATTAAATATTTATAATTAAATATATAAAAATAGGATTAAGTAAGGAAAAAATCTGAATATATAAATAAATATATATTTAAAATAAGATAATTATATACATAAATAAATATAAAAAGGACCAGTGTTTTAAATAATTTAATTAAATATATATGATAAAATATATAGAAATAGGATTAATTAAGAAAAAAATCGGCTTGTATAATTAATATATATATATAAAGTGGGATAATTATACATATTTTAGGTCTAAGTCATTTGAATTAGGGTTTTAGGGTTTTAACACCTACATAACATATATACACACATACACATACACATATAATACATATATACATGTATATACACATGTGTATAGAAATATACATAATTTAGGTCTAGATCTTTAAAATTAGGGTTTTAGGGTTTAGGCATACATACAACTCAATTAAGAGGAAAAAAATCTGAATAAATAAATAAATAAATATATAAAATAGGATCAATTAAGAAAAAATCCGAATATATAGATAAAATAGGATAGTTATATAGATTAGGGTTTTAAAATTAGGGTTTTAAGTTTTTTTAGGTATTTAAGTATTTAGCTTTAGTATTTCAGATTTAAGTCTTCAGAGTTAGATTTTTAGGTTTAATAAAAAAACAAATGTTCTAAAATGTCCATATTGTAGCAGATGGATTCTTTGGATCCTAAAGAGAGAATGGCATGTCCTTGCACACAGTGCAAGTATCAAATTTATCGGAAACGACGGATTTGAACTGCACATGTAAGAGAGTATGGATCCTTTGATAGGAGTCGACTGGAAAACCTACGCTATCATTCGCATGGTCCCCTAGGTGAGCAGATGGACCCAAATGACATTGCACCGGTAACCTCTCGTGGACAAAAGAGAGCAAAAAAGGACTTAGACATACAAGCAAGCACTAATAATATTACACAGAATGAACATATGGAAGAGATGCTTGAAGCATTTTATGAGATGGACGAAGATCATGATGGTGAAGAAAGTGTCGAGAGTTTCATGGACACAGCAGAAATTCCATGATGAGAATGGGATGACGAATATCAAAACATGCGAAGATTAGCTCGTTTACCACTTTACAATGGAGCAAAGATATCTGTACTACGTGCTTCACTTGCGATGCTCAATCTGCAATCCATTTATGGATGGTCAGATAGTAGTGTCACTGAATTGTTGAGGTACGTGGAGAACAAATTGGCTTTCATTGTTGTATCACAATAACTTCATTTACTAATATCATTTTAATTGCTTATTGCAAGCTTCGACTTAAAGATCAATTTTTGCCAGAGGGCAATGACATGCCTCCAACACATGGAGATGCCAAAAAACTTTTACAGTCCATTGGAATGGATTATACTAAAATTCATGCTTGTCTGAATGATTGCATTCTCTTTCGGAATGAGTATGAGCATCTCCACGTATGTCCAAAATGTGGAGAAAATAGATTTAGAGAAGACGTTGTAGGCGAAGCAATTCCCGCAAAGGTTCTTCACCACTTTCCTATCATTCCACGAATTAAAAACATGTTTAGATGCAAATCTATAGCTGAGTTAATGTCACGGCATACAAAGAGCAGGTCTACAGATATGTAATGCGAGTGCCTGCTGACTCTAATGCTTGGAAGCACATAGATAGTAAGTGGCCAGAGTTTGCTAGTGAGCCTCGGTACATACGTCTAGGCCTAGCTATGGATGGAGTGAATCCATTTGGATTACGCAGTTCTTCATGGAGCACATGGCCTGTATGTTTGGTCAATTATAATATCCCACCATGGTTGGCCACAAAGAAAGGTCATTTATTATTAGCTCTTATTGTCCCAGATAAGTATAAGGTAAAAAACATGGATGTATATCTTGCACCACTTGTGGAAGAACTGTGCATTTTATGGGATGGGATTACTGTGCGTGACATGTCTCAACCTATAAGAAGACGAGACGTGCGAGTGCAAGGCATAATTATGTGGACAATGCATGAATGGCCTAGTTATGGTTAATGTTCAGGTTTATCGATTTTGGGTTACCATGCTTGTCCTGTATGTGGACCGCGACTCGAAGCACGCTATTCCAAAGCACTACGTAAAACTGCCTATGAAGGACATCATAGATATTTGCCTGATGGACATGTTTTATGTGAAGGGCAAATTGGTCGACAAGCGCAACACCAAATGAAAGCTAGTGATTGTAAACAACTGTGGGATTCAGAAAATCGAGTTGCTGGCATGAAACGGTTGTCCATTTTTCATGAACTCCCTTATTGGAGTGAATTGTTGATCAATCATTTGGTAGATCCGATGCATATTTTTAAGAATGTGGGAGAGTCTTTGAAAAACTTTGATCCGAAAGAAAGAAAGCAAAGCATAAAGGGAGGACTTAGAAGAGCGAGGTCGTATGCCAGAGTTGTGGGCAATTACTAAGCCCAACGGAACAGTATCGTTACGAAGAGCTCCTTGGGTGCTTCACAGGATGGAAGAGCAACAAGTGAAGAAAACAATTTCAGAGTTTGGAACACCTACTAGATGCATGAGGTGTCTAAAGACTGCTTTCACACGAAACGACGATCTTGCAGGACTCAAGTCTCATGATTGGCACAAGTTTTTACAGTTTGTGCTCCCTGTAGCCCTAAAAGATTGTCTTTCAGAGGATGTATGAAGAACCATTTATAAAATTAGTTCTTTAGTACGGTCCATAGAGAGCGCCAAACTCAATGCTATCAAGGTTGTTTGTATGGTAGAGAAATACTTTCCCACAAGTATTCTCACTATTCAACTTCATTTATTGGTTCATGTGGTAGATGAAGTTGCAATAGTATAGTCGATGGATGTTCTTCTTAGAGCATTTTATGAAGACATTAAAAGGGTTTGTTCGACAGAGAGCACATCCAGAGGGTAGCATGGTAGAGGGATGGCTTGTACAAGAATCTCTCCTATTCATAACTGAGTTTCTACATATGTCGGATCCCGAAATGCCTCGCTTATGGAGCGATGATGAAGATGGCGGCTATTATGGAGGCAATGTGACGGACGTTGTGTCGCCCACTTCTACTCCTAGGATGCGTACCTCAGATGTAGGTACGCCACGCACTACACCACGTGGAACACTACGTACACCTGGGGGTGCTCATGACAATGATGACTCCAAGGTGTATAGTATCCAAGATGGAGCTCCGGTGATGGATGTGGCTGGCAAAGCAGTGCGTGCATGCATACGACAGCTTTGCTCCATCTAGTTTGGACACTCTATCATGCTGAAATGGAGTGAATAGGATAAAGATTGGAAGAATTATATCACACAGATGATTTATCAGGAGTTTTGACCAGCCGATGGACAGTCTCTTGTTAGTTCATAGTGGATTCTGCACACCGCATGTGAGGTTATGTCCCATCGACGATCTGAGGCTCATGATGCTTTCAGAGCAGGCTTACCAAAGCCTGTATGGTTAGATGCTGAGGAGTGGGATATGATTCGTGATGAGCAGTAGCAGACTCCTCACCGATATCACTAGTAGTGAGATGCCACAGCCACACGTTTAGATATGATTCGACTGTCACATTCGGGCAGTGGCGGATATGACACGATGCATCATGAGTTTGTAAGTACCATTTCATTTATTGAATTTATTTGTGTTAAATTTTTCATGTATGTTTCTCTAATCTTTTGTATATTTGTTTCAAGAGCTGACAATGGGTCGTCCTCCAACACAAATAGAGGAGTCTTACGGATATAGTCATGGGTTGATTGCACTATTGGAGGACTTCGAGGGACGCGGTACGGTAGTTTCATGGGAGCATTTGCGATGAGGTAATTAATTTATAAACTTGGTTTTTACTTGTTGTTTGTAATTTTCATGTGAAATTATCTCATTTCATTAATGTTCTTTGTTGCAAGACTGTTGATATGGAACGTTCTTTGCATGTGTATGGCAG
Organism: Ceratopteris richardii; assembly: GCA_020310875.1. NCBI lineage: Eukaryota > Viridiplantae > Streptophyta > Polypodiopsida > Polypodiales > Pteridaceae > Ceratopteris > Ceratopteris richardii. The sequence goes on from CM035423.1 coordinate 63,753,971, forward strand.
TGGAACACCAATATTTTGTATTTGATTTTCATATGGCAATGCATTGCTTTGCCACATTTTGTAAAAGCGTCATATATGACAGTGGTTTGCCACACTCTTGTACATGCTTCATTATTGAAATATATAACTTCTTTTGTACATGGTTCATGGTTCATTCTGATTATCTCTTTTGTGTCCAATAATACTTTGTTTCATGAGATCATATTTCGGTTGTCATTAGAGTACACATCACATGTACTCGGTTTTTTTTGGGCAGAGTGTATTGTCTTTTGTTAAGCAACATCATGGTAATGTTGCTGTAGCAAAAGACAACACACTCTGCCCAAAAACAATTTTGCAGGTATGGTCGTCGGTATACGCGATGGCACTCCCAGTAATGTCATCGAAATAAGCGTCGGTACACCCAGCAAGCACAGGTATAGGCGACAGTATGCCCAACAGAGGCCTCGATATAGGCAATGGTATGGGCGCCGGTATTACCGACGCATATACCGACGCATATACCGATGCATATACCGACGCATATACTGACACATATACCGATGCATATATCGATGCATATACCGACGCATATACCGACACATATACCGACGCATATACCGACGCTTATACCGACGCTTTGGTATGGACCCGCACACTGACCTTTACACCGGCGTCGCGGCAAATAAAGCCGCGTTCATTTTCCTCGATAAAAACCTCGGTATACCATCAATCTGTTGTAGTGGTAGGAAGAGGCCTATCATCGACTGGCTCTAACCTAGCAGCCAAAGTACTGGCAGTTGCATTAGAGATTGTTAAGTTTTCATATAGCTTTTTCATTCCTCCTTTACCCCAATTGACGGATAAAGGAAGATATGACCTAAAGTCACACAATCTTCTATCAATTTCTACAACTAATTGATTCTCCTTCATGCTTTTTAATTCATCACATGCAAACGTTGCGTGCTCCTGACTATCACACCATACACATCGCTTTTCGCCACTCCCTCTTTTTTCATTATTTCTTTGAAAGGGTGACTGTGGAGCTAACTGTGGTGCTCGCTAGAAGACTGGTTGAGGAGGAATGTATTGAGGCATAACTTGTTGAATGGGCGGTGGTTGCCCTACACCACTACTGCTAGCCTTAGGATCATTAAAGCTCATGGAGTAAACCTATTTATTCAATTGGGCAACTTCTTTTGAAAGAGATGCCTGCATGTTCATGACATTCTCCATCTGCTTACGTAGAATATCCAGTTCAAATTCTATCGGAGCTTTAGTGGCAGCTGAATTATTAGCCGTAACCGTAGTAGTAGGCATTGGCATGTCAACTTGCCTTGTAGCAGGAGTCTCCCTAGGTTGGGAAGCATTAGGTCTAGCATACAAAATTGTTTGCCTTTGCTTCATTTGAGCAACAACCTCTATCTCTTTCTTTACTTTTTCCCACTCGTCAGTCAGCCCATACCTTTTTTCTGGCTCCTCTATACGTCTTTCAATTTCAGCCCTATCCTCCGCACTAGGTATCTTAAGGAAATATATAATTACATCTCGATTTATTGTGTTTCTATCATTTTCAAGAAGTTGAGCTAAGCGTCTCATTAACTCATTGTGAAGATGAGGTAAGAACTCATTTCTTTTTACAGTGTTTAACCAATGCAAAAAACCTTCCCGACTTTGTTGGCTAATGTTCTCAAGATAGAACATTTTATGTAATTCTTTTCTAAATTCTTCCCAAGTTTTATTGGCGTGCTCTTGTATACTTTCTAGAATTGAACTAGAAACAACTCGGCCAAAATATTTGACTAAAACATCATCAGGTAAACCCTGGATTCGCACTTGCTCCTCAAATGAATCCAGGTATTCTGTAATGTTTAAGCCAGTGAATTTTCCTTTTTATTTTAAAATAGCTTGGACTGTGCGTGTTCCTTGCTTCTCGATCATCATATTTTTGAACATCTCCTCCATTTTTCATTCTTGATAACGCTTTGAATGGAGTAGCAGATCCCTAATAGCAGGTTCTAATTGTTCTCTAAATTGCCTAAACCTATCATTAGTTGATAAAGCCAGGGATGTTGGCTTTACGTAGTCCTAGGCTTTACTATTTCTAACTTCTTTTGAATTTATAAGTAGATTTTTCTTTTACTTTATAAGTTTTTAATTTTTTAGAACTTTTTAGAATTTAAATTTTTAAACCTTTTTAATTCTAAAGGTTTCTTTAATAAAGTAGATAAATTTTATAAAATAAATTTCATTGATTTAAATCTTTTGGTTTTTTTTACAAGAATTACTATTAGTTTCCTTAATAATATTTTCTTTGATTCTGGATAAAACAAGAAAGAAATAAAAGCAATAACTATAAATCAAAAGAACTTAAATCTAAGCTCTTTTTATGCTATAAACTTCTTTTTGTGCAATGAAATAAACAAACAATCTTTCTGTTTCCAAAAATAAATCTTTCTTTTTGGTGTTGTAAAAATAATATTTTTATAAAAATTTTCCTAAGATCTAATATGAAGATGTTTAAATGCTTTAAACCAAACTATCTTCCTTAAATGGAAAGAAATGTTTCAATGCTCTTTCAATGCAAATATGAAAGTGCCTAATTCCTAATGCAAATGAAATCAACACTCTTTTTTAGTGATGTGAATGAACTAAAAATAAAGAACTTGAAAAACACCTTACTCGAAGTTTGCTTGATGTAGAGGTTATAAAGTGCACGTGATATATTTTTACAAACTTTTTTAGTAAATCCTAAATATAGAACTAAATTGAATGTGAAAAAGTCTTGATCTTCTTGTATGTTGATGGGGGGGCGGAGGGGTGAAGTGACGAAGCTCCTCCGGTTAGATATCTTTCTTCCCGTGGAGGCGCTCAGGTCATAAGACCAGCCCTCAACACCTATGGAAAAAGTAAGCAGCAAAATATTTACTTTACATATGCATGTCTACTTATATTACATATGCACATGCACTTATGCATTCATCCTAACTTATATGTATACGACTTAAACATATATGCATACACTAATTTCTCTCATTCATGCACAAGCATTACTTTTCACTCATGCATACATTCATGCTAACATGCATACTAACTAATATGCATACATACATTACATGCTCACATGCATACATTCATGCATACATGCAAATTATTCTTCATATGCACACATACATACGTGCATCATACTTACATGCATCAATACACATGCATACTAACATGCATGCATACAATAATGTATCAACACTCATGCATACATTCTCATATATGTACATGCACATACATAACATACATGCATATACACTCACATAGATATGCATAAAAACACATGCACTTACATCTAATATGCATGCACTCATACTTCATGCATACACTTATGCATACATGCATACTTACATGCATACAATCATGTATCAACACTCATGCATATATATGTACATGCTACTCACATATACATGCACACATTCACTTCACATGCATACACGCAAACTCATACATTTACATGCATACATATGTACATACACCAATATGCACATGCACTTATCATACTTATGCATTCATCACATCATATATGCATCACATACCATACATTCATATGCATTCATTTACTTATGCATACATACACGTATGCACACTCATGCATGCTCACACTTATGCACACTCATGCATGCTCACACCTATGCTCACACATGCACGCATGCATACACATGCATACATACACTCATGCACACTCATACATGCTCATGCATATGAACATACATACACTCATGCACACACATGCATGCTCATGCATATGCATCCCCTCTCTCTCTCTCTCTATGAATTGTATAACGTACCTGTAGGACATGAACATTAGAAGAAATGTACTAAGCATCACCTATATATATATATATATATATACTAGTATAAAGATCTATGCGCGTTTACCAACTCATAGTTAGCTAACACATTTATTTACCTAACTAACACACATCTTACATGAGCCATGCATCTTTTAGATAACTACTTCAAATCTCACACATACTTTTGCTAACTGCTACATATCACTCACGTAAAAAAATTGTTTAAGCATATTATAGTAAATTAAATAGTTAATTGCATTCATCTTGACTTTATAATTTATATAATAGGCTTATTTATTAACCATACATACATATCTAAATATTTATATTGTTTAGATACTAATCTGTTTATTGTTAATGTTCTTGAAATAAATTTAGACACGTAGGTTTAGTAAAGATCAACTCATAAATAGAGATGTACATTTATAGCTTTTATAGCTTGGTCTAATCGCAAAGGACAATCTCATAATACATAAATATTATTCCCACATAGGCACACATTCAACATATTAACATACATCCACATATATGATTACTTATAGAAAACTAAACAATTCATGGCTTAAATGTACTCATATATTTTTATGGAACTCCATAATTATACCCATGCTTAGGTAGGTAAAGTTTCATAAACACTTAGATATAAGTGCACACACACACACATATATATACATATATATATATATATATATATATATATATATATATATATATATATATATATATATATATATATATATATATATATGTGTGTGTGTGTGTGTATATATATATATATATATATATATTATAAGTATATATATGCAAACACATACATATAGCATAAACCCTCATTTTCATTTACATTCATAGGTACATGAACACAAGCATATTTAAGTGCATTTGCATATATATAGATATTTGACCCTATAAACATAGGCACATAAAAATATTTATTGATAAAATGAACATAAAAACGTTGAGCCCAAATAAGGGTTCAATTAATCTTCCATTCTGAATATAGTTTCCTCTTTTTCCTGCAGGTAACCAAGAGAAGATTTTAGTCAATCTAAACCAATGCAAAGAATATATGGGATAGATATCAGTTAATCAACTTTAAATCAAAATATTTTTATTTTTCCATATGATAATTCAAGTGAGGAAATCCTTCCGACAGCGTCCAAGAGAGTCCTTAGATATCTCAAGGGTAGTATAAATGAAGGTTTATTCTACACTTATGATGAGGAATTATAGGTAAAAGCCTATTGTGATGTAGATTGGACAAAGTTTGAAGATGATAGGAGAAGTACAAGTGGCTATGTAGTCATGATATGAAGGAAGACGATCTCCTCGAGCTCTAAGAAGCAGCCAACAATAGCCCTGTCTTCCACCGAAGCTGAATCTAGAGCCTTAGCCCTCGTCATATGTGAGATTATGTGGCTGAGAAGCTCTTTAAAGACTTGAACTTTTAGTTAAAACAGATTCCTATCATGTGCGATAATATGAGTAGTGTACACCTAGCTTTGAATCCAGTTTTCATTACTGGATCCAAGCACATTGAAGTACACTATCACTTCATAAGAGCGAATGTGATTGCAAAAGAAGTCAAGGTGGAGCATGTAAGTACGAAAGATCAATTTGCAGATATGTTTACAAAAGGATTGGAAGGAACAAAGCTACTAAAATTCAAAAGAACCATTCACATGGTAGATCTAAGTTCAAGTCTTGAGGGGGAGTGTTAAAAGTCAAGACTTGAAGACAACCAAATTTTATTCCAGTGGATTTCGGACACTATTCCAGTGTTGTTCGGGTACCTTTCTAGTGAATTTTCAATGGCCTAAAAGTCTATGGGTTCACAGAGTCTGGTATTTTTGGTATTTTTTAATGATCTTTTTTGGTGGCCTAAATGTTTGAGGAAACATGCAGTCTTGTGTCTCTACGGTGTCCTTCCGGTAGTCTGGTAGTCTAGTGGTCTAGTTCAGGAGTCTAGGAGTCCAGTGGTCCAGTTCAGGAGTCCAGGAGTCCAGGAGTCCAGTGGTCCTTTCGGTAGTCCAGGAGTCCAGTGGTCCTTCTGGTAGTCTAGGAGTCCAGTGGTCCAGTTCATTCTACCAAACAAGAGTTTTGAATATTTGCCTAAATCATAGATAAATTCTTGAAGACATAGATGACAAGTGGCCCTAATAATTAAAGGCTTCATATCACAAATTTTAGCTATCAAGAGGCCCCAACCACTTTCCTAAATCATAGCTTACCAAAAATGTTAAAGAGGTTGATTGAGAGATTCTAGCAATTTGTAGAAGCACTTTTGAACAACCCATATATGTATGAATCAAAGTCAAGAAGAAAAGGCGATGACCTCTACTTTCTTCCCATATTTAGTATAGAATATAAGGCAGCTGCTACATGTAGACCCTTGTTTTTTTAGTTACTCATTAATTAGCTTACTCGTGTCTATAGTTAGCTATTGGTCACTACCTCTCTAAGGAGTGAGCCAGTTTCCAACATGATTTTGTTTTCGTTGTAATGCCTTCTTCCAATATTCATTTGAAGTGATTTCACGTGAATTTGATTGGTTAAAGAGTCTATTTTATGTGGTGTGAATTTGGTGGCTACTCACTAAGTGACCTCTGAGTAACGTTCTAAATAGTGAAGGTGTGTTTCTACCCATAAGCAAAGAGCAGTATCGACAACTAGTCTAACTTGTAGAAGTTGGTTCTCCCTACTAAAGTATCCAAATCAAGTGTTTTAAAATGCTATGGATAGATCAGAGCTTCTACCTTCATTTTCAAAAGTTTCATTAGTTTTCCACGTCTAGAGTTTGCATTACAAGCAAAATAATGACTCAAGGTCACTGTGGAAAACAACCTATGAGGGCCTAAAACCTTCCACAGTTGCATAGGGGTGTTGAATTTTCCCCCAACACTATAGACACCTCTAGAATAGGTAAATACTATTATAGGTCTAGAACTTTATCTATAGGATGCTAAACAAATGAATTTCAATGAAACGTAGATTCTAGGTGACAAAGAAGAGCATATCATTGAGTTTCAAAGAATTCAAATGGATCTATAGAAACTAGGTGAATCAAACGATATATTAATGGTGCACAAAGAAGAGAGTATTTCCAAATTGACCTTGTCGTTAGTGGAAGCAAGGATGACAAGCTGAAATTTTCTCAGAAACATTTCCACAGAATTCACAAAAGCAAAAGTTGCAAAAGGTGCTTTTAGGGACAATTCAGGTTCTCTAGAATGCTTTGTTGAAGATTTTTCACGCTAAAGCTGAGCAATCAAATTCAACAAAGGAAGAAAATTTTTGATAATGTTTTGTATGAAATTAACCGGATTATGCTTCCCTCCTTTGATAAGGATGATGATTGTAATCAATATGGGTTCGATCCAGTGTGCATGCAAGTGTTAAACGTCCACCATCACATCCCAAAATAAAGAGATGGAAGTATAGAGAGAGAGAGAGACATTTTCAATGCGTAAGTTTTTTGTGTTGAAGAATCACTCACTAATTAGGCATAACGACATAAAGATGAAGAGAAGCAGAAACAAAGCATTTAGAAAATCAAAGCCTTAGTGAAGGGACAAATTCACGTCTGTAATATACAGTGTAGAAACTTCCAGAATTATGAGTTTGAATCTCGGATCAAAAATGTATATATAAGAGAGTTGAGAGAGTGCTTAAGAAGAACCGGAATAGAATAGCGCATATAGAAACTGAGGATAGTGATATAGAAGATGCCAGAGGTTGCGTATGTAGAGATGAATAATAGAACCTGAACTGTCGGGTATTCATCTAAGAGAGATGGTAAGGAATAACTACTCAAAGTAGGAGAGTGTTCCATAGCTAGGAGCAGAGTGAGGCCAAGCTATTTTGTACACATATTCTCTAATAGAAAACACATGTTCATGTGGAAGTTTGAGCGCATTCTTCGTATGTGAAGAAATCTGAGTGACTTCATGTTACTGTGAAAGTTAGTTAACAGTTACAATTTTTCTCAGTAAACATTTTCCAGTACTTCTGAGAGCTAGATCTCACAACAGAGTGTAAAGATTTTCATGAGTGATAGCTCATCTTGAAGCTAGGAGTCTGAACTACAAACTGATCAAAAGAGTTTTATGAAATGGGACATGTACACAGTACAAAGTCTGACCGTAAAGGGATCTAGAACTGGCAAAGGTTTTTCTTCAAACTTGAGAAAGAGTTCATTCAGTGAAGGAAGCTCAGGTATTACTTCCTTACTTCAATTATAAACATTGGAAGTAATCACAAACAGAATTGCAATTGATTCCGATAAGATTCCGATAAGATTCCGGTAAGATTATGGTGACAGTCTGGTAACATTTCGATGAAGTTCCGGTGATGTTTCGGTGAGTTCAAAACACAGTTTTTGGCATAGTTAAGTGACGGAAAGATTATCTAATTGTAAGCAAACACAATAGTGTAAAGCTTGAAGTAAATGAGTTCAGAATTAAAGCTTGAAGTAAAATGAAAAGCTTTTTGTAAAGTGAATTTTCAAAGTTCACTAAAACAGTAGTAAAGTTTTCAGGTTGCTAAGCTACTGATGATTATAGAGGTGTTCTAACATCACTTTAGCTTAGTTCTAGTTGAGGTGTGGCAATTTTCCGCAGTCTTGTTAGTGAACAAGCTTTTCCCGCGACATCACATAACCTCAACAAGTGGTATCAAAGCAGAAAAGGTTCTGAAGAACAGAAAGGTTCCCAAAGAGTAAACGGAAGTAAAGATACAAGAGAATTTGAAGAATTCTCATAAAGAAAGGTAAAGGCTGAGGTGATCAACAGCAAACGGAATCAGAGAAGCATTTCGAAGTCACTCTCAAGGGTAAAGGTTTACAAAAGGTAAAAATCCTTTAATGTTATACTCACCGGAAGTAACAGAAACAAGAAGATTATGGCAGATCACATTTCTATTGACAAATTGGACAGAGATAATTATCCCGCATGGGTAATGCGAATGGAAGCTTTACTTATGAGTAAAGACTTAATGAAATATGTGACAGGAGAAGAAAAAAAGCCAAATTTTGAAGACAACAGTCAACCAAAGAAAGAAGAGTTAGAAGCCTTGAAGCTGTGGCAGAAGAAAGATGCAACGGCAAGGCTACGAGAAAAATTTTTGGTGTAACCCTTCTATCCATTTCATTATGATAGATATAGGTCAAAAACTGGAGTTTCTAGACAAAGACAACTATTTTCCATGGAGGTTGAGAGTCATGAACTACCTCATGAGCAACGGTTTATGGCTTTTTTTGAGTGGAGATGGAGATAAGCTAGATGTGAATCCCAAAAAATCCAAAGATCACCAATCAAGAATTGACTATGTTGAAGGATTAGGAGGAAAGGAATAGGAGAGCTATCTTCTACATATCACAACTAATCTCTAACAATATGATTGGTAATGTATCAGATTTTGATCATGCTAGAGATGTTTGGGAGGCCTTAGAGAAGATATATGCGACTTACACAAGAAGCAGAAAGATGCAGCTTAAGAATGAACTCCATTCCTTGAAGAAGGGTAATGGTCAATCTATTCCTTTATCAAAAATATTTCAATATTTTCCACTATGTAAGAACTTGAAAAACAATCAAACAAACCATTTATTTTGTCATCTTGTTCAATCAATCCTTCCTTAGCAAAATCTTTTACTTTTCGTGCAATAATTTTCCTCAATTTTTTATTCATGTCCTTGCATCTTATAAATTTTGAATCCCCTGAATTAAAGACAAAACATGAATTCTTCCATCATGGTAGGAGGTGAGATTTTCAATAAACCTGATGCCAGAATCATCTCGCTTACTCATGGAACTTTTAAAAATACTTTTAAAAATGTCCAATAGGATTACTTCTCAACAACATTCTATTATGTGGATGATTGGCACACACAGTCATAAACTCAACAGAATTAAGTCCATCCCATGAACAAATATATGCATATGCACTTCAATGATCGAGCACTTTAGTATCCGGTTGTGCCTCATTGATGAATGGTTGGCCCAAAATTTTTGATATGGACAAAAATAATGTACAAAAAAATGATGCTCATCACAAACATTTTGTATGGAAATTGGTACATGAGCGCAGGCCCCATGTAAAGCTCTAGTTACCTTATTTGCAGATTTCATTCTCCATCCATGCTCTGGATCAATAGACCAGTTCTCTTGATCCTAGACATTTTCAAAAATCACATTGATTTCCGATCCTCAATCAATAAGCACAACATCAGGTCTTAGTTTTCCAACAAGTTTCACCATAGTTTTTGTTTTCCCTCTTGTCCAAAGATTATTTGCAATAATAACTTTTACGTACATTCCAATCTTTCTCATTATCAGGAAGTACTTTAGGTAATCTTCTCAATTCATTGCATTTTACTTAAACTTGAGTATTGTGGTCCATTGGAACATACTCATTTATTACTAGTACTTCAAAGTATTGCCTCTTTTTCTTAAAAATATCAAGTATTTTATCAATGAAATCATGTTTAGCGATTCCCAATAAATTTGTTAATGGAATAGAAACAATGCTCTTAACTATATTGTCATCAAACACTTTTTTAAAATCCATTTTGCTTTCCAAATCTGAGACTAATTTATAAGCAAGAACTTTTTTAGGTTCTTTCTTTTCTTCCTTACTAGTTTCTATCTCATTTGGATCCTCAGTTCTTACCTCCTTTTCACTTTGTCTTGTTACTCCCTTATTCGAGCCTTGATTCTTATCTTCTTGTTTTCCCTTTTCTTTAATAGTAGCCTCATATGCATACACAATAAATGCATCAACAAGGGAATCCCAACTTGTTTGCAATCGAATTGTATCCCCAACTTTATTAAATGATTCTATAGGTATTTTTCCTTTCTTAACATTAGTGAGAGCATTGTCCCACAAATTTTTAGGCTCATCATCTTGCCCTTGAGCAAGTTTAAACAAGATACTAGATGCATCATAAAATGTTTGTCTAGAAGAAGGTTGAAAATATTTTCTCATTCCTTCTTTACCAAAATTGGTAGGTACTGGCTTCCCTGTGTCAGTAGAGCAAATCTTGCCATCAATCCAGTGCACAAGATTTCTAGCTCTAGATTGTTGAAAAGATTCACAAACCTTGCTAGCATGATCCAAACTATCAGAGCAAATACATCTTTTGATAAATTCCCTTTTAGGTTCATGTTTCTGTTTTATCACATTAGATTTCTCTAATGTGGTTAATTTTTTACGCAGATCCTTTGTACCTTGAATGATTTCATCCATGTATGTAGGTGGAGTAGCTACTAGTCCGACCTTGGAATGAGGTTCAATTTTTCTTTTTTGATTTGGATTTAAGTTATTTAGAACCTCTAAGGTTTTCTTGACTTCTTCAATTCTTTCTTGAGAAATTTGAGATTTCCATCGTTTACATTTCACAAGCATTAAAATGGTTTCTCACACCTTATCCCATTCAGTAGTCAATTCTATTGGTTCAGTTAAATCCTCAAGCAAATTCCCTAGTTCTAAGGCTAAGTCTCAATCAGCACTCTAAACAAACGGCTCAAGTTTTTGAGAGCTAATACATTTTGATCTTCTTCATCCAATTGACTAAACTTTTCTTCGAATTCTTGTAGCAATTTTGTTGCGACAAGTCCCTTATTAGGAGAAGCTACCCATTCTTTAAATGCCCAACATGTGGGTGTACCCAAGTCCTCTAGAAAATATTCCTCCTTCAAGAGCTTCTTAATTTCATCCTAAGTTTTTGCTTGCTCTTGAAGTGTAATAATTATAGGTTCTATTTCTTGTGTTACCAAGCTCACAAAGTCAAATAATCTCAAATTCATTGGTACTCCATAGAAATCCAGTTTGAGTTCATAAACACGTAAAAAACTTGATACATTTCAACCATTAGAAAATCCATGTTCTTCAACAATTTCTTCTAATGCCTACACCAAACGGTCTTTATTTACAATGGTGTTTTGAGTCATGGGCATAAGTTCAAGTAGGGCATTAATAGTTCCTTTGTTAAAGTCATCTTGTATTCCTCTTCCTATGGTTTCTTCTCTGATTCGATTGTCATCACCCATCTTGCTTTAATCTAAAGTCAAAGTAAAAATTCAGCTTATAAATCCCCTAATGGTTTCATGTGGGGTTCACGCTTGTCATCAGGACATTGCACGCTTAGGGGGTGCATAGAGGATGCCAAGAAAATGACCTTCCTAAGATCTCATAGGACTCATACCATGCATATAAGCATCTATACTCCTTTTGCTTAATAAGTGTAGTGCTCTCACATGCACAAGGACTCTCGTCTGCTTCGTGTATCTTTTGGAGATGTTGTATGCAAAAATGGAAACACGAAAATAATGCACTTACTACCATACTTTTCCCTCCTCAAAATTGCCCTTGAACTTACCCATATGTCATCCATGTTTGCTAGCCATTAACTTGAAGGAGTCAAAGTTCAGATGATATGTGATCAGTTTTTCTTCCTTCACTTCAGCACAAACCATTCAAGTATCGTCTACCATCAGCAATACATAAATCAATCTTCCTTTTGAGCACTCTTGGGTCAAAGCTTACGTCCCTATCGAATCAAGAACATCTTTTCTCGTTGATGAATCTTCTCCAAAATAGATCATACGATCTGACTACTATCTACGAGAGAGACCTCAATCAAGCTTTGCTTATCCTTTAATTGATAGATGCGAACCTCTCTAATCGCAGTACCTTGGGATCCCTTCTTTCACTCTCACCCACACATCTCATCTCTCCCTCACAGTCAAACACTCGTATTGTATATGAAGATGGAATGCATCAGAAAAATTAAAACATAAGCAAGTCTTCCTCACGGATCAACTTTGTTAAACAAAACCTCTATGTGCAACATGGATTTTGAAATCAGAGAGTGTGCATATAAAAAAACATACCGAATCATTGAGCTAACTTAGAAGTTGCCAGGTTTAAAGGTTCTGAGTAGCTTACAAACAATATTCCCGTGGTTTTTGCCTTTTGGAATCATCACAGAAATGTGGTACATAGGTCATCATATGTAGCAAAATGTTTTGTTGCAAACTGAGTTAACCATCTCACTCCTTTGCCACCTAGTGTTGCCTGAAATACTTGGCATTTTTTCGCGTCATCTTGTCTACCTTTCAGTAGATCATACTCAGTGTCGAACAATTAGATCTTCATTTGTTTTACCATTAAACCAATTGAAATGCACACCACTGATACCTTGTGCTCGAACCACAATTGGGTGTGGTAACGGGACTTGCTCTTCCTCTTTCAATTCGACTTTTGCTTCATCATCAATCTCCAATTCTTGTAGCTGCTCTACTCTAGCAATGTGAAATCTATAAGTTCGGTCAATACCCTAGAATCCTCCACACTCCTTCCTAGTTCTGGCCCTGATTCTTCTACAAAACATAATCTTCCACTATCTTCCCCCCACATTCTGAACACTTCAAATGCAACCTTGACTTCCAATAACTGAGTAATTAATGGAAATGGAATTACACCCTACTGTATGAGCCACAGAATTTTGTCTGGTATACGAATGTTTCCAGCTGCTCATGCAATGGTCTCTTATGTCGAGTTCCAGATGATGTCTTCTACAGTTGTTGCATGTTTAGATTCCTTATAAGCATGGGAATTCTTAGTTCTAGATCAAGTTGGCATGGTTAGCCTCTATTATTCAGAAACCCTATTAATATGTTATAGAACATAAAATAGTTCAATGACACCCAAATTCATCATGGTTTCCAAGTGTTTGTGTGCTTACACTACAGCCAAGTGGTTCAGGGAATTGGGAGTATTAAAATACCAGCACATTTCTATTCACCACTGAAGTTACAATAAAATCGAATAATGCATACAAATATGGTATAACACACAGAGATATCAAGGAATGACATAGACACATTGATTCTTCAGAGTAGAAAGCACTTCTCCATTGATAATGTCTATCTCTCTACTTCGGCCTCTTGAGTTACTTACATACAACAAGTGCATGAATCATTAACAATTTTTTTTTTGAGAGTACAATGAATTGGATAGACACACACACCCGACCTCGAAAGGTAGAGGCACCCATCTTGGGGAACTCTGAGGCATCCAGCCCTAGGCGAGACTTGAACCCTAGCCATCTGCCTAGGAGAACAAGGCACATCTACTAAACCACGCCCACTAGATGTGTTTCCTGGAAATTCTAAGAATTACACAAAAAATATTATTTCCGTTCCAAAATAGGAATTTGGCTATTCTAGGAGTAGTCTAACAATGTTACATTTTGTTCCAATACTCTCGAGGGTAGGAGAAGACACTTCAGCTTTTGGAGATCACAACAATTAAGGGAAAGAAAACAAAGTAACTCAATCATGGCTTTATAAAGTTAGAGGCCCTCATAGTTCCTAAAGCTGAGCTTCAACCAAGATTTCAAAGCCTTGATAATCCACTTAATCGATATCTTCTTTTTCTATGTCCCACATGGTTTTAGGCATCCCCTCGAACTAGGGTCCTTAGCCCACAGAAAGGTCCTCCGTATTCTTTCCATTTCCACTATATCTATGTCACTTGGCCTCTATTAGGTAAGAAAGCTAAATGATGGAGGAAATCAAAAATGTTTTGGCCACTATTGCTTTGTTTTCCACATTTAATTGCATTCCCTTCCAACGTTCTAGCTTGGATTCAAGTCTTCTAAAGCCATATGGATATTTGATCTATCAAAACGTTAAAGCGCATCGTCAAGATGCCAAGCAAGCAAAAAATATGGCCGGATGCAAGATCAAAATATGCCTTGTCCTTGATAAACTATGGTGGGGGCTATGAAATAGCCTTGAAGGTTATCTTGGAAATGTTGTTTGTGGGGATATGAAGTGTGTAGGAAACGCCTTCTAGATGTCTTCTAGGTCATAGATCTCGATTTCTATCCACAGTTTTTTATGAGTTTAGTCATGAACAAAATCTTTGAAGATCATTTAAGATAATCGAATTTGTACACAGCATTAAAAATTAATGGTAATGCTTGCACACAAGACAAATACCTACAAATGGTAAGATTTCCACCATATTCTGTTCGTATTTGAAAACAAGAAACGCGATGGCCTACACTTTCCGTGGTAGCGAGAGTTTTCTTCAAAAAACTAATAATAAAATAAGCTTAGAGATCTCCATGTCTTTATCAAATTTATAGCATACGTTTTCTAGCCACACGTCTTTTATCTATTTCATCATGAACCAAGTTCTTTGAAGATCATCTAAGGTAACGAAATCCATACATCATTTGAGATGTCCATATTACGCCAACTACACAGGATTAAGAATCATAATGACTTTTTGTTTTGAGAGTACAAGGAAATTTGAAATGTCCAGTCGAGCAAGAATCGAATCCACGCATTTTGCCCCACGGCGTTCGATGTAAATCGCTACACCACACCCACTTGGACATCATAATGAGCTTTTCATATTATGCACTGCACAAAATTTTAGTATAACGAGAATGCGTGCTTTCACTATAGCATGCAGGCCGTAGGGAAAGGTTCCATAAGTGCCTTTAATGCTAAAGAATCTTCACTTCATTGACCCAACGTTCTTCTTCTCTTCTTATCTCTATTCTTTCAAATATGTGCATGTGTATAATTCTGCTAATGTCATTTGAGGATCACAATGTGGGTTTCTCGTTAGCTACAAGTTCGACAAGTTCGACAAGTTCAACCGTCATATCTTAATAATAAAGCCCATGGCACAGATGTATAAATTTTAATAGGATATGATTTTTTTTCTTACTAGCCAAATACATTGTAGAGAAGAGGGTCATAACATAGAAACCCTAAGCTGTTGGGAAAATTTCTAACTTCTCTATGCAACCATGAGGGAATAGTGGCCTCATAGGTAGTCTGACACAACCTCTTCTTGCTGAAACAATTAAATCTCTAAGACTATGAAGACTGAACCCGAGACTTCTTGTACACATAAGCTAGACTTATAGATCTTGCTAATGGAATTATTTCACTTAAAATGGTTAATCCTATTGGGAGAACCAGTCCCTCCAAGGAAAAGAAATTATGTTCTTCACTAAGCATATAGAGATAGATAGTAGCTCACCCCTGGATCTTGCTCTCTCATAAAATGCAAAGAAAATGACACAAGATTGGAATCAAACTTTAGAATTTTTTAATAGGTTTTTAAAAAGCCATAGATTAGAAAGAATGAGTGAGATGTGACTCATGAACTCTGCTCAAGACTGAGAGCAATCTAGAACACTCATAGAGAAGTCTATGTGCTAACTATGGCTACAGAAGCTTTATTCAAATCACTCAAGCAAGCAAGAAGAGGGCTTGCTTAGCTTAGCTGCCTACTAGCTTTCTTCCCACCACTCTCTAAGAGCGCACACATACGTAGGATCTACAATTCAAACCTGATTCAGTTTAGATATAGAGATGTAATATTCTCTATAAGTTAGGATTCACTTTTCTTAAATAGGTAGTTACTCACACTTGAGTGTGACTCAAATTTTGACTGTTGAGGGGAGAATTCAAATTCAAGTTGACTTACGATATCATGTGCTTGAAAGCTTGCTCCATGAGGCTCTAAGTGGCATCCATCCGATGTTCAAATTTAGACAAAGCTTGAAGCTTGAATTTCAACACTCCCCCTCAAGCTTGAAACTTTAATTCTTCATCCTAGCTCCAACAATTCAATGCTTTTCTTGAACTTTGCTAGCCCCATTGAGTCCAAAGATTTGATGAACATGTCACCACATTGATCCTCAATACTTACGTGCTACACTTGAACTTCTTTACCCAACATCTTCGCTCTAATGTAATGATAGTGTAACGCTTTATGTTTGGTTCTACCATGTAACATGGGATTGGCAGATAGGTACACACTGCTCATATTGTCAGGCATAATTGGAAATTGATTAACCTACATGTTTAACTCAATCATTCGCTTCTTGAGACACATAATCTCACAAGTCACTTGAGCTAGTGCATTGTATTCAGCTTCAAGGGATGAAAGGGCAATCGTGGGTTGCTTCATTTCCATACGGGAGATGACTCTCTTGCCAAGAATCACTCCATACTGACTCATGCTTCTTTAATCTTCTTCGGATCATTACCTCCAATTGAGTTCTTCTTTGTTGGTCCTCAAACGTCTATATGAATGAGGTCAAGTGGATGATAACTCACATAATTGTTCTTCTTGAATTGTAATTTTTTCCGCTTTCCCAATTGACAAGCTTCACACAAACTTTTAAGATTTTGATTGTAGAGATTAGGTTACCTTAATACTATGCTCGTTTAATTCATGTCCTTCAATTGAGTATTGATGTATCCATACCTTTTGTGTCATAGATCCAACTATGCCACCTTCTTGTTTCCAAATATGAAGTAAGTTGTCTCGTTGAAGTTGGGCTTCACATCCAAAGTGAATAATCTTCCCTCCTTTTTGCATCTCGCTATCAATCTGTACCCTTCTTCAGGGTTTTCCACAAAGATACAATTCTGATTGAACTTGACCTACAATCGTCTCTCAACCCTTTGCCCTATGGTAGTTGTGACCACAAGTAGAGAGGCAAAACTCGGAGCGTTACACACCAATGTTCTGTACTTTTGATGCCTTCCAACAAAAGCCTGACATTCGACTATTCGACTATCTCTCTATTCATATTCATCCTTTTCTTGAAAGCCCCTTTGAAAAAACATTTGATTTCTCCACTTTATCCAATTGAATTTCTCAACTTTGTTTCGCTTTCAACAACAGTACACAACCTATGGTTTGTCCTAAAGATTTATGTATTTCACTTTGATTGTAGCTGTTTTGAATGGCGCATACTTTCAATTTATATTGATGAAGAAGTTTGGGTTTTAGATTGTGGAATAACATTTCACATAAAAGGAATTTCGTGGACTTAGTCGACGATTTCGTGGACCTAGTGGACCACTGAAACTGTACATATCTTGTACATATATACGCGAGTAGTTTTCTAATGTGTGCACATGTCAACAGAGGTTTGTAGTTATGCATGTGTCTACTCCGAGCATAAGTTATACGCTTCAAACAATGATTTTTGTTGTCTATAGTTGAGAATCTGAATTCTGCGAAAGAAACCATTATAGACATATGACCATAGAGTTTTATCCACTTATTTGGGTAGCTAGATGCTTTCAATCGGGTTAGTGTAAATCAAAGTTATGACTCTTATATCACATAGCAACACCTTAGAATTTCGGTTTTTCTTCAAATAAGCTTCATGAAGAAACTGGGATCATTCTCTGACAATGAATGTTGACACCATCCGCCACTAGAGTTTTGAAGGTCCGCATGGGCATGTCGCTTCGATTTTAAGGAGTCTTGTCCCTTTCTCTTTGTGGCCACCTCTATGGATGTGGGGGTCCCTTCCCTCATTATGAGTAATTTACCTCCAGTTGTCTCTGGCGAGGCGAGGCTGACGTTGCCCCTAGCTCGTGAGAGACCGTCGTTCTCGCGTGGCATAGTAGTGAGTAAGTGCCAATTCCTTCCAGTCAGACACCTCTTGCTTGTCTTTGAGAACAAAGAAATGGCACTCCACGCCCTCAGTGTCGGGTTTTGGCAGGTCGGGTGTACCACTCTGTGCCTCTTCAAATGGGCCCCCGATTTCGTGCCCGACAACTCTAAACCCCTTCGATACCCTCTCTAGGTTGAGCTCCCTAATCTCCCTTACTTCCTTTAATATGGATTTTTGTGGGATATTGTCTCTCTGATTGGCAAGCCGCTGGCCTTGTGCGGAGATGTTGGGGGTTTCATTTATGAGGGCACAAAACATGCATTTAATGCCCAGTGGCATCCTCAAAGGTGTGTGGAAGCAGACCTCAATAGGCCTCTCCCTCGAAGATTATTGTCGATTGGGTGAAGGGGAATCTTGGGTTTAGGAGATCTCTTTAAAAAATTTGCCCAATGCCTGCTTTCAATGTGGTCAACAAGGCCATCGAATAAAAGATTGCCCTTTGAAACAGAAGAATAAGCAAGAAACAACCAGCAAAGCCCAAAAACTCAAGGGGAAGGAGGTTGGTTCAACAGTTGAAGAGAAAGACAGGGATGACCAAATCTCAGAAACCAACTCAAAAGGATTTACAGAGGTTAGAAGAAGAAGGAAAGCTAGCCCTAAGAGAAGCTCAAGCCCAAGGACATTTACAGAAGTCCTGAATGCCAGAAAAGTCACTCAATAACTTATACTGCAACCTCGAGATGGAGGTTAATGAGCTTGATTATCAGGGAGGGACCCGGGACGTGGGGGGCACAAGTAACTTACTCTTGGAGTGGCCCCCCTCTAATGCGGGCAATCAAGAGGACTACACAACTAGCAAAGAAGATGGATTCACCACAAGTAATGAGGATAATATGGACAGTCAAAGTTCCATCATTGGAACAACAATACCGGAAACGACCTCTCCTTCTCCCCTAGAGGAGGCTTCCCTCAAGGGAAAATAGTTGGCACATTTGCCTTGGAAAAGCCCCCTCAAATTGAAGATGCATGGTCGAGACCATCCCCCCTCAAGAGAGAAAGAAGATTCCAAGATGAAAAAAGAGAAGTCCCACCCTCGGAATGAGGGAAGTGCAAGAAAATGATCATCGCTTCACTAAACACTAGGGGGCTAACTGACCCCACAAGATCCACCATTATTGGTCAATGGCTCCGAGACATAAGCTTAAACCCAGACTTCATCTATCTTCAGGAGATTAAAATTGAAGGAGAAGACCTTCAAAAAAGACTTAAGGACATCTCTCAGTCCCATGTGTGGTTTTCCACATCCCATCAGCATGGTTCTGGTGGAACATCCATTGGTATCAATCACCTCTGGGCTAATAAGCTTGACTACATGAGCGAAGACAAAAACCATAGGTGTTTGGCGGTTACATTCAGCACCCCCTTCCAATTCTCCCTGATTTCTATGTATGCTCCAAACGAGGATGTTGCGAGGATCAATACTTGGTCCTCCTTGGACTTGTTTTCTCATAATGTCATGATTTGGTGGAGGACCCCTTTGATAGGTGGAACAACAAGGGCCGTATCATTGATGGCCAAGAGAAAGACACATGGGACCAAACCAAACTCTTTCTAGATCTAGTCGAAGTCAAGGAACCGAATGGCTTTTCTTGGTCCAATCTTCAATTGGGTGAGGACTTGAGGAAAGCAAGACTCGCCAGAAGCTACATTTCGCAGAATCTCGTCCATCAATGGGGTCCTCCCACTCTAACACAACGTATCGACCTCACCGTCTCAGACCATTACCCAATGGTGCTCACCTTCCCCTCACCATCTAAAAGTCGTAAGGCACCCTAGTCTCACGCCAGCTCGTTTGTCTTTTCGCTCCCCTCTATCCGCCATGAAATCACTAACGCATGGCTTGAGGCCTTTGTCGTCTGCACCTCTCCAGCCAAGTGTTGGAGAAACGTGGTGAAAAAGTCTCAGCAGATCTTGATTAGGACCACGAAGGCTCTCAAAACCATCCCCCGAAGACATAGAGAAAACCTATATCGCCGGCTCCAAAGACTCAAAGAAGAAGTTAATAAAGGGAAGATTCAATCTCAAAAGGGACTCCAAAATATCAGAGGAAGATGAAGATACGGGGAGGAGATCAAAAGGAGAAATCTTCAAATTTATTTTAAGGAATGGTGGGCTGGTAAGGCAGACATACCTTCCAAAGAGATGTGCAATATTCTCAAAAAAATAACAAATTAGAGAGCAGATCCCACTACTGCTTGAAAAATATGGAGCAGAATGTAAAATAGCAGAAGAAAACATTGGCATTATAGAAGCACACTTCACGAGTCTCTTGGGTAGTGCTTGTCTCCTCTCCCCCCATAGGCGGGATTACATGGCCACCATCTCTCTGACTTCCCTGCATAGAATCCCATGCAACTTGAGCGCTCTGCTTGACGCCTCCATTTCCGAACAAGAGATCCTGGAAATTATCGATTCGCTTCCGAACGGCAAGAGCTCGGGGCCTGATGGGCTCACTAATGAGTTATTTAAATCATTCAAATATGTGGTGGCCACCCCCTTGCATCTTGTTTGGCTTGAGGCACTCGATTTTGCTGCCCTTCCCACTTGTCTCAACAATGGCATCATCAAACTCATACATAAAAAAGGGGAGAGGAACAGAATTGTGAACTGGAGACCTATCACAATGCTTCAAACCAGATATAGGATTCTTGCTAAAGTCATTGCCAACAAGATATCCTATCATTTGACCAGTGGCTTAGCAAAGACCAAAAATGACAAAGCCTACGACAGATTGGAATGGGACTATATTTTACAATCACTAGAAGACCTCGAGTGTAGTCATAAATTCCTCAGGATGATCTCGACTCTCCTTGGCAATGCTTCGGCCAAAGTCAACGTCAACGGAAAACTTTCAAAGGCAATCAAACTGAAACGATCCATCAGGCAAGGTTGTCCATTGGCCCTGCTGCTCTTTGCCATCACCACTAAAGGAGTGAGCCGACTTGTGGAGCAACAAATGGAGCTTTATCACATAAGGGGCATAACTTTGCCACATAACTCTGGGCAAATGACCATGAGGCTATTTGCGGATGATACAAATGCCTTTGTTCACAATGACGATACCAGCTTGGAAACCTTTTGGTGGTGCCTTGACACGTTTTGTGAGGCCTCTGGATCCACAATTAACCATACCAAGGCTGCATTCAGGGTTATCAAAGGGAATCAACCCATCGCCTCGATGTGCAAGGATGCCAACACTTTGGTGGGCTACCCTGGATGGAAAAACCTTGACATCCTCACCCTCCTATTCTCTCCAATTCCGGTCTCACCCAAAGGATCGATCCTGGTTAGATCCTTGTGGTTGAGCTAGAACACATTCAAACCTCACATAAGAATCAGTAAAGATTGGAAGTGGGCTGCACATATAAGACAAAACCACTCTATTTGGTTCCCGATCCAAGGCATGAGAAACGTGGAGCCTTGGAATGTCTTGAGTGCCAAGAGACTCTAGAATAAGGGATTCAAACAATGGAAGCAACTCTAGAAACAAGATACGAACAGATAGGTGGACTTTGAGGACCTTGACCCTACTACTATGGTTACATACGAGGAATGGAATGTTTTACTGAGCAGACGCCACGCTTGGGACCGATCTAAAATCTGACTACTTATGGGACACGACTCTGTGAACTCTATGGGCCTTAAATGGTATAATGGTAATCGCCTCTCCAAGCTTCCAGATGTCGAAGCTTGCAATGACATTCACATCAGTCTCAACAAGAAATGGTCAACATAGACAACAATGATCAGAAGCACATCATTAGCACGCTTAACATATAAGGTGCTTTCAGTTGGGCTGTTCTCAAAACCATGTGCAATCAAATAGGCATGTATCTTCTCATACCAAGCACGTGGTGCTTGCTTTAAACCATATAATGCCTTCTTTAACCTGCACACCTGGTTTTCATGCCCTTTCTACACAAAGCCACGGGGCCATCATAATAATCTATTGAAGAAGTAGAAGCCATGCTAGCATCAAGGTAAATTTTGATATCTTAACTTATGATGGAGCTCAACATATCTATGAGGAGATCTAGTCTCTTCCATTTTCGCAAGATCTTCTTGAATTTTCTCTCTTGTCTAAGCCCTAATTTTCCTAATGAGACTCTTATAGTAGGTGAAAAGGTTTTGGATATCTTTTGTAGCATTTTCCCAACTCTTAGTAGGAGAGTAGCCAATGGAAAATTGTGTGGATATAAAATCTTTAATCTCGCTAACAAAATAGGAAGTCTTTAGGAGACTAACATCAAAGTGGGGCCAACCGAATCTACACAGAGGGGCACCTTTCTTGAGACAAATATTAATAGGTCTATGGTTAGATAAAAGGAAGGTGTGGTCAATGTCACATTTAACTTCCTAAAAGTTTTGGAGGAACGCGTAATTGGAATAACATCTATCTAAATGAGTAGCAAAGAAGGCATCTCCTTGCTATATCTAAATGAGTAGCAAAGAAGGCATCTCCTTGCTATCTGTTAATTCCATGTGAAGCCACAATTGATGGAAAGATCCATCAAGTCATCACTGCAACAAAGCTTCTACTAGGTGGACTTCTCAATACCACTAAAGATGAAACCTTTATTTTCTAACCTATCCTTTCTACTAGTCACCGTATTGAAATCACCTATAAGGAGAAGGGAACCGTCAACGTATTAATCTCTTCCCAACAATCTTTTCTAATGTAACTAGAAATAGTAGCATAAATATTGGAAATTGTAAAATTGAAAGGATCTTTCATGGAAATGGCAATCCACTAGTGTGTCTTGTTGATAGTAACATTCTTAATTAAATGAGAAATAGAAGAAATAATATCGAAAAGAGAACTCTATGTACCGTGAGGATTGTTCGTGTCAAAGCAATCATGATAGGAAGACACAACCTTCAAATTTCATAGGAGTTTGGTACCACCACACTTAACCTCCCAGAAACAAAGAATGCTAGGACATTTGGGAATACTTTTAAGACATAGATGGATGATCTTAGCCCTCACAATGTCAAGCATACCTTAGGTGTTTCTCTCAAATGGTTGGGAGGGATGTATTTCATTCCATCAAAGATATGGGTGTTAGTAGGCATGATAGACTTGATGGATTCGATACAATTAAAACTAATTGGCCTAAAACCTTGAAAGAAGGTAAAAGAATGATTTTGTTTTCCACTCTTGAAGATGGCCTAGTTTCTCATCAATCATATATGCCAAAGAATGTGAGCTCTCCACAAATTCCATAGAACAATATCTATGTTTAAATAGGAACGCAACATGATCGCGCTATAACCCAAATTGACATTAACCTCGGAGTAAAAGGTTGCATCACTTGCCAAAACGTTTTAGTATGAAGACAATTAAACAATAAGTGGGGTAAAACCTCCAATTTTCTAGAAGTACACATTCCATCATTAATGCCAGATTTCTTGAATCTACACCACTCCAACAACCATTGTGGATGAAAAGCCACAGAAGCTAGGAGTGCTTGATGTTTTTGTGGAAGGACCAAATGTAGAGAAATTTTTACTTCCATGCACTCCATTGAATATAACACTTTTTATTTAACTTGTGTGAAGTCTTACACAAGTTTTGGGAACTCTGCGTCTATGTTTCTTGAAGTTTTGCAGCATCTCCTTAACAACCTCAACTGTACTAACAGTCTTGGTGTTGGAAAAATGATTTAGCTTATCTTGTAATAGGTTCTTACGATGGATCAATACATGTTTGCATAAACAAGACAAGTTAGTTAGACATAATTATATCATCTTGCAATATCTCACCATTATTAGTCAAGTGTTTCCAACTATTGAAGCCTATTTTCCTACACGTGCTTTTTATGACAAGTTGACAATTTTGCAAAAGAGGTAGCCAACCTATTTAATTAGTGAAGCTCAAAAATGAGAACTTGGGTTACAGACCTTTTTGACTTCCATCCAAGCAGGCCACTACAATGTCATGCAACAAAGAGCACTACCAACATGATTACGAATATGAGGAGATAACATAATGTCCCATTAAGAGTGATCTTTCCAAGATTTTTATTTCTAGCCTAAAAATTTAAAACTTTTATTTTAAGAATACCAACTTTGATGTCATCCGAATCAGTGGCCCTATAAGCCCATTTAGATGCAAGATTATTGGCCATTTTCGTTGAGATATCAAGAAAAAAATATGGATCTAGGATGACACATACCACTTTTGCGTGATTCACAAACGAACTCCGGTTGTTATAAAAATTGGCATGAAGGTAGAAGGGTTCAAAATATTTTCGAAAGTTATCCCTTTAGGATCACTAGTTTTTATCAGATTTCTATTTTCGAGCCATCTCAACCTTTGTTTTGAGCCTACAAGGTGGGGCCCATAGAAAAACTAGGTCAGTTTGCAAAATTGTAACTTGCATCCTGTTTGGCGACACTCAAATATTCCAAATCTAGAATTTCAAGCAATTCTATGTACCTTTGATACATGAAAAATATGTTTTTTGAGATCAAATTGTCACGTCATAGTGCGATAGTATTCAAGCAGAAGTACTACTTGTAGTGTTTTTGCAATGTTGTGAATTGCTACAGAAATGGCAAACACAGATGGAATGAGTTAGCTTATGAGCGCTATGATGGAAAAAAACAACTTCCATGCTTGGAGATTCAAAATGATGAATTTGTTGATGGGAAAAGGCTACTAGAAGTACATCAAAGGAGAGAATGAAAATGCTCCATATTTTCCAAAGAGGAATCAGACTATGGACTAGTTAAGAGTATATGAGGAATTGAATCAAGGAGCACAAAAGGTAATGTATTGGCTATCTATTATCATAGAAATAGCATGATTGGGCACATACAACATGCCAAGTCTTCGGAAGAGGCTTGGAATAGTTTGGTCACATTGTATGAGACCAATACAAAGGCATGAAAATTGGAACTCAAGAACGAGTTGCATACATTGGAGAAAGAGCATGTCCAAAAGTGACTACACCTTGAAAATCAAAAGCACATGTGAGTCACTGGCATCCATTTGCATGAATGTAGATGATGATGATGATGATGATAAGGTGGAAGTGTGCCTTCATGGTGTAGGAGATGCATATAAGCAGTTCAGAACATCTATTCAAACAAGGGAAAATGTTCCGGATTTTGTTGATCTAGTGTCCATCTAAATTATTGAAGAAAAGAATCTTGGTGAGGGCTCAAGATCCCAAGGAAATCTTAGTTCTAAGGAGGTATTCTACTCTGGTAGAGGAAGAGGCAAAGGTAGAGGCTTCGGAAGTGGATTTTTTTGGAAACAACAAATTCAAGTGATTAAGGAAATGGGAGAACCTTGATCGGTCCTAAAGCTTGAATTACTATGTCTTTTATCTCCTCATACCTTTTTCATTTTGATATATTTCTTCCTTCAAATGCTTTATATGAGGCTAATTATGTATTTGAAAATATTATCATTTGTGGAGTTAGTCAGTGAGTTTTTTTGTTTTTGGACACAAGCGATTCAAGCAAGTAGGGCAATCTGAGAACTTCATATGGCCTTAATTTTATCTCCTCCTACCTATGCTTTTACTTTTTGCTTTAGTTTCCTTTAAGCAAAGAAGAATCCTTTGTATCCTTGTTTAAGGTAGATCATGATAAGGACAAAGTAGACTGCTAGAAAGATTTATACAAATGAAGAGCAAGATCAAGAAGAAACTTCTATATAGAACAAAAAAATGAGGATAAAAACATGTAACTAGAACTAGAGTGGTTCTCAAAAGGTCCATACCAACAAAAGGATTGAATATCATGTGAATTCATTGAGGAAAATTAGAAGATGATAGAAGTTTATGGGATCTCTCAGTTCCTAGGCTTCCTTCATGAGAGTGCTGAAAGACATCTCCTTCAAGATTTGCTCTTTGATGTTCACAACCTCATTTGTGAATGTGAGATGGAAAGCCCAAGCTCTTCTATCCTTGCAACATTATCTTGATCCTAATGATAATATATATGTGTAATGTTATTTGAAGTTGAGCAAGATTTAGGTGGTATGTCTAACATTTATGATATCTATTTATCTCTAAAGTATGTCCATTAAAAATAGTCGTTAGATGTTTACTAGCTTTGCTTTTTTGTTTTGAATATTCTTATTGGTTTTTGCTTCTAATTGCTTATTGTACACTTGTTGGAGGAGAAACAAGAAATGAATAATTCAATCAATTAGGGCAATTATAGAACCTTCAGTTGCCCTAATCAGTTGAGTTGGTGGTGTCTCATATCTCCTCCACCTTTGCCATTCTGATATATGTGTTTGATCAAATGATACAATTAGATCTGCTTATCTCTGTGTGGCCTCTATAAGATCTATTTTTTTCTTCTTCTCTATCTATCCATTTTCTTAAGTTGTATTTATTGTTATTGTCTAGGAAAAATTGATGTGATTCATATAACCTAACCTTAATGAATGATTTAAAAGACTTAAAACAATGCACAATGAACTGAAATTATTTGCAATCATTGAAAACCCAAACAAGAAAAGAGAAGTAAAAAAAGTAACATTGTAGATGTTCTAATTTCTCTCATTCAAGATGAAATGTAATTATTTTTTATGCATACAAAAGATTGCAAGGGTGATCGTACACTCTCAAAGATTGGAACTTGATAACTTTAGGTAGTAGTCAAATAATAAAAGATAATGTTTTCTCTGATCTTATGTTTACCACTACACCATCAATTGAGAATCTAAATTGTGGTGAAACCTCATCAAGAGAACCTAAAAGATCGTGATATATTTATTTCAATTGGTGGTGAAAATTATTTTATTAGGTTCAAAATATGGATGCATAAGAACTTCTAATTAAAATTAATGGTTACATAGATTCACTTCAAGATGGTAATTAAACTTGTTGGGGATGTAAGGATCATGTGACCTTACCCCCATATTCATATATATACATCATATATAGAGCATTGCCTCAAGAGAGATCATTATGTGGGTTTCGAGGCTCCCATGCATGTCCATGCGTCTCTCCTTTTTTCTCTCTTCCTCCATGTCCTCCTTCCTCCTCTTGTTCTGCACACCAAAGCCCTTCATTGGTATCAGAGCATGTTGAAGGCTTGTGTGCAAGAAGCTTCAATGGAAGCTCTGGTCAGAAGCGGTAGAAGTGCAGGTCGGCATCTCTTGATAGATGTTCAGTATTTCCATCATAATGCGAGCTAGGAAGATCGGATTGATGCGTTTTAAAGTTCTGCGCATAGCTAACACAAAGGGCTATAAATTCACAAAGGATCTAGAACCTGGTTCAAAGTTTGACTACCAAATATTCGAAAAATATAGATTGCTGTAGAAAGGGAATCTACATTCACTATGATAGTAGGTCAATTTTTGGATCATAACTTGCGTTCTACAGGTTCAATTCATACGGCTCAACTTGGTATGCGTAGCGTGGAGCCGCCTCTACAACTTTGTAGAAGAACTCAGATTCAGATTCACAGTTTTAGGTCGCTGAAATTGCAGAACACAGAGCAGCAGTGTTATAGGTGAAAGTGAAATTGACAGTAGTTACTTGTTTTGTGCATATCTTGAGCTACACATCTCCGATTGAGGTGTTTTTTATCTCGTAGCCAAGAATAAGATCTTGAAGTTTTCTAAAGAGCAAAAGTTCAGATTTAGAGGGTATCATCTCTAAAATAGTAAAACACAGAGTAGCATATTTTCACCAAAAGAACCCTAGTTGCTTTTGGAGTTTCATTTTGGTTTGGAACTTCTTTGAGAGAGATTTTTGGTGTGCAAGCTCTTATTTTCAGAGATTCAAGGCATTATACATGTATGATCATTGTGGTAGCTCCTCCATATGAGAGTAGAGCATGATTTTGTCACGTGTTTCGCATGTAACATGACATTGTGGTATACCTTCTTTTCGAGGTTTATGTCATCATGATTTCCATCATGGATGTATAGTGGCATTGTGGTTTATATATTGCTTATGCCACTTGCTTATTGCTCATTGGATATCACACATATGGCTTGGTTGCTTGATGCATTAGCCAGTTTTCATGTTACTCCACATCACGAGTGGTTTTATCGATTCTCATGTGAGAGTCGTTGATGTGTGCACTTGTCTGATGGTATGACATATGACATTGAGGGTGCAGGAGATGTATGCCTTACGCTACCTAGTGGAGCATCACTTATACTCAAACATGTACGCTATGTGCCTTCACTCCCTATGAGCTTGATTTCGGTTAGCCACTTACAGGAGAGCAGATGTTATGCATTCCTTGGTGAGCATCATTTTCAGTTATAGTTGGGACATCTTATGCTTGTTAGAGGTGCCAGGATTGGGCACAGGTATCCACTACAAGTACTTCATGTTAGAGACAACCTCGTCTTACTGGGGGTTCAGCCTAAAGTGCGATGTGAGACTCATCATGTCTCATTTTGTCTACCTACACATATGTCTATTGACATTCATGATGCACATGTATGGCATGATTCAGATGCTCGGATGGATGCACATGTAGACCATGTTTTAGATGCTCATGATGCTTATACAGAGCATGATTTTATTGATCATATGGATGCTCATGTAGACCACAATTTGGATGATCAGTTAGATGCTTTAGAGCATGATGTGGATGCTCATGTAGAGCATTATGATGATACTTGGTTATAGTGTGATCATCACTTTGACCTTGGTGTTGATGTTGTGCAGTCAGCTCATGTGGATCATGATGGTACACTTGTTGTGGTAGAGAAGGATAGCTCTCATGATACACAGTGTATGGTAGAGCATATTAGCTCTCACGATGCACAGCTAGATACATCCTTGGTTGCGAGCATGGCTGATTTAGATACTGAGGAGTCAGCAGTTATGTAGTCATTCTTGGATTCTCTCATGCCAGATGTTGACACAGATATATCAGGACATGTTGGTCTTGATGATAGTGCTTTGGATGCCTTGGATACAGGCATGGTTGACATGCTTAGGTTAGCCACGATAGCACATGTTTTGTCAGCATTCGGGAGTCTGATGTATGAGTTCTTATGCTCAAGACCAGACATTGGAGTTGCTATTGGAGCATTTGCACTTGGAGTTGTCAGTCGTTTGATGATTGACATAGGCATAGAGTGAGTGGAGCTTTGCAGGAACTTCATCAGTTCTTGCATCACTCAGATATGAGCTCGACTCTTATCGATATGAGTCTAGAGCAGTTTGAGGTGCATGGATACACCTTGTTCAAGGCGGTTGGTGTAGGCTGATCTGGTATGGGTAGAGATCTAGACTCTTCCTGTACATTATTGTTTAGTCCTACATCATTCTTTGTATATGTTACCACTTATGGTCACATTGACCCTTAAGTGGGAGATTGTTGGGGATGTAAGGGTCATGTGACCTTACCCCCATATTCATATATATACATCATATATAGAGCATTGCCTCAAGAGAGATCATTATGTGGGTTTCGAGGCTCCCACGCATGTCCGCGCATCTCTCCTCTTTTCTCTCTTCCTCCATCTCCTCCTTCCTCCTCTTGTTCTGCACACCAAAGCCTTTCAAAACTTTCTATCTAATTATAAATCTACTTATTCAACTATCTATCCATATTTCTAAGGATGAATTTATTCATCTACATATCTACCTACCTATATATATTTAACTATATATTAAACTATTTTTCCATGCACTTTTCCATCTATCTATGTATCCATCTATGTATCTATTAAATTCTATCCATTCAATTTTTCATGTATCTATTACTTATTTATTTATATATAGGTCTATCCATCTAAAATTATCTATCTATTCGATTCTTCATCTATCTATCATTTATTAATGTATATATAGATCTATGTCTTTATATTTATCTATCTATTCAATTATCTATCCATTCAATTAATAAAACTATCTATCATTTATTAATCTATATTGTAGGTCATTCTATCTATATTTATCTATCTATTCAATTATCTATCCATGCAATTATTCATTCATCTATCATTTCTTTATTTATTTATTGATGTTCCTAGCCATACACTTACTGATTTATCTATTTATATGTGTACTTAAAATGTATTTAGGCAAATATCACTTTATATATGAGTCTTATTTTTTATTATTGCTTTTATGAATTAGATTAGTGTTTAAAGATTTAATATCAATCAAAATTTAAATTTTAATCGATAGTAAATTTTTTTTATTTACACAAATGGTAGGTAAAACTAATAAGCACAAGTGAACATTTTTGAAAGAGTTTGTCTCCTCGTGCATGTATGGAATGCGAGAAGACTAGATCACAATAGCAATGGATATACCAAATTACAAGGATTTCATCAAACTTCTATCAAGAATAGCATACATCAATATCAAAGATAAATTTGGAAGTGTTTCAGGAGGAGCACACATACTAGATGAACAAATGTCCAAACATCTCACTTGCATCTTTAGAAAAATAGTAAAATTAGTATAATCATTGGCATTGGATATCAGAACAATGCTAGGATTTATCGACAAAATCAAGTTTTTCTATTTACATTACCAAATGTGGAAGAGAGGAAAGAGGGTGAGATCTAACACTACAAAATAGGTAGAGAGACCAACAATAGCACCAATAGCAAATATACATGTGAATATGGGAGATCAAACATCCAACAAACTATGTTTGCTCCCATATTCATCTGTTCATTTAGAAGATGTAGCTCTTGTGGGGGAAGGAGAATATGGAATGGACCATAAAGTAAGAATAACCCACCCAAGATTCATTAGCAAAATCTTTGCAACAAATTATTAAATTACATGGTGGTGACTTATAGATAGGAGAGAATGAAGTTATGAATGAAGCCATCATTTTACTTGTTACACATAGCGGAATAATTAGTTCACTTGCATTAGCTAGACATCATAATAAAAGCCCATGCCTCATTTTTAGATTATGAAATGGTGGTACCTTAAATATGTGGCTCAAGAGGCTGAGAAAAAAATATTTAAACATGCCATGAAGCAAAAGTATCAAAGACACACAAGGAGATATAGCAATAGTGAAGAAAAATATCTAGAAGTTAATCAATGGACGGCTACAAATAGTGTCATTCCTACACACTTGTAATATTTCACATAATGATCTCCATCAAGGCAACATAGTGTTGCATTTTGAAGGTGATCAATCTTATATTGGACTATGTGACTTTGGAAGAGGAATGCATTTGCCCACAAAAAGAAGTATTCAAAAGCTACCGCATCTCAAAATATCAATTAGAAATGAGTGGAACTGATAGTATTAGTAGATTTTAGGAGAATGCATATCGATTAGCCCTCCACCATTCAATAAATGTCAAAAAACCTATATGATTTCAATAATCCTTTTGCAAAGTCTGAAATACATAGATTTATATAGTTACCCCATTGATAGAAATGGGGTTTATAAGATTAAATATGCTTTAGAACTAGGATGTGATAGAGATGTATCAAAAAGAGTAGACACACATGAATTACTTAGAGTATTCTCTATATGAACTCTCAAGAAGAAGGCATGCATTCCAAGATTGGTGCCAAAAGTTCCCAATTTTCTCGATTCGATGGGTGAAAGGATGGATAATCTGTTCTTTCATGGCTATCCCACTTTGGTGACTTTTATTATGATGAATCATATTCTAAAATTGAAAAAGAGAAATTTGTTACTAATTATTTGGTGGGTAAGGCCGAATCATGGTGGAATGTTTTGCGACATAGCATCGACCACCCCACCACATGGATTGTATTTCAAGAGAAGATCAAGGATTCCTCTCAATTCCATTTACATACTCATCGATCATGGACAACTTTTGGATGGAAAGATGGAGATACTGTGTCTACCTACACTGAACGATTTTGGTAATAACTACTACTTATTCGTTGGCTTGAGATGATTTCTAAAGATACCTTGTAATGAAACTATGAAGATGGTTTGGAGATGGGAACCCAAGCCAAGTTCAACACACTATGTCACACGACACTCTATGAAGCTATTTTGTTTGCACATGATGCTAAGAAGGACTCTCAATCTATCACCAAATCCATTCGCTTACAACAAATGCGTCAACGAAAACAGCCAATCAAGCCCAATTTTCCTTTCAAGAATCCTTTCACTACTTTTTCTTCCCCTACTTTTCAGTGCCCACCTACTTTTCAATGCCCTCCTCAATCCAATTTCTCACCAATACACAGGAAAACACCCTTACAAACTACAAAACCTCTGACCCTTCAAACTATGATGATGGATGCTCAACAAAAGAGGCCCCGTATCACTTGTTGGCATTGTGGTAAGTTTGGTCATACTAAGGCTAAATGTAGTTGTGAACTAGCGATATGAAACTTGTCGGAGCTCAAGTACACTCAACCTGATTGGACCGAAGAAGCATTGGAAAAGGATGTACATACCTTGGGTAAAAAAATTCTATTCATCCTTTAGTTTGCATGCAATGTACTATCAATTGTAAAGTTGTTAATATTTTCCGTGATGATGGGAGTCTGCATAATTTTATTTCTTATACACTAGTGCAAGATCTCCAATTGAATCAACTTCCTTCTATATATAAAGTTAAGGCTACATTTCAAGGAAATAGATATAATGTTACAAGTGAAGTGCATACATTCAGATTTGTATAGGTTCATATGTAGATGAATGCACATTCTTAATTGATCGTT
Source organism: Ceratopteris richardii (assembly GCA_020310875.1). Taxonomy (NCBI): domain Eukaryota; kingdom Viridiplantae; phylum Streptophyta; class Polypodiopsida; order Polypodiales; family Pteridaceae; genus Ceratopteris; species Ceratopteris richardii. The sequence continues at coordinate 63,786,928 of CM035423.1, forward strand.
TATAGTCCTATGATGTTATACTTAACATGACTTTTCATCATCATTATAATCCATGCATTGATTATCATACATACACAATGAGTTTTAAGTTCAACAATCAATATATTCATTTGTCTGTAATGCATGACTTCCAACCATTTCCATTAATTATTCATACTCAAGTAAAATGTGCAATTAGGAAAGACTACAATTCATATATATTTTTTTTGTCAATAAAATAGTTAATTATAGGCATACACTTCCTAATGCACATGAATCATTTATGGATTCCTATCATGATTGCTTTAATGGCTGAATTTCCTTCTAAACTACCACCTTCTAGGGGATCTCTTGATTATCGTATAGAATTAGTTCTTGGTAGTTCTCCTCCACATAGAGCACCTTATAGGCATGGACTACCAAGAAAAAGCTAATCAAGTTATGGATCTACTCCATATAGGAATTATAAGGCCTAGCTCTTCTCCTTTTGGAGCACCTATTCTCTTAGTTGTTGATATATTTAGGTAGTGATGTGTGTGAACACACTAGGACCACCGGGGAACTTTTTTCCCTCTTTAGGAGGTTTTTTTCCCCCGGCTTGTATATACGCCTATTGCCCTAATGGGCTACTTATCTTTGTACATTCTCTACTAATACATTCAGTATTGTGTGTTTGTGCTCCAAGCTTCTTCTCCTTCCTTGTGTTGTTCGCGTGCTTCCGCAGACATCTATCTCCAACAATTGGTATCAGAGAAGGTTGTCGCTTCTTCTAGGGTGCCGTCAACACTCCTCCGTTTGCAGTCTTAGATTCGCACGAAATTTGGTGAGCATACTCAGGGTGTTTCCGAGATCAAAACAGCTTCGCTTTGTGGTGCCGAAATCATGATCTGAGCTTGTTTTGGCCTCCGGACGCACTATCGTAGCGCTTGTGCAGGCTATTTTGTCCTTTTGTGCCAAAGGTATATACCAGTTTCTATTTGCCAGTTTAAGCGTCTCGAGGTCTGCTACAGGTCTAGCAGAACTTGTCTGAGCAGTTCCATTCAACTTTTTGAGATACAGTCAATTTTCTGCATCAAGGTATTTTAGTCACCGGCCATGGCTGAAAGCAGTGATGTATTCCGTATGTTGGCTGATGAGGATAAGTTGGATGGTACCAACTACCCATTATGGGCTTATATGATGCGACATGTACTGGTTGCAAAAGGATTGTGGAACATTGTGGAGGGTGTTGAAAGACGTCCTGTTACACCTGTAACGACAGGTACTGCAAATACAGGTGCTGGAGCTGATGAAGATGGTGTCGAAGATGATATTCTGCAGATTCCTGTTCGTGCTGCTGTTTCTGTTGCACCTACTACAGAGCAGATTCGTTGGGATGGCAAAGATGCCCAAGCACATGCATTGATAGCTTTGTCTTTCAAACGTGCCATTATTCCTCACATTCGCTCTTGCAAAACAGCAAAGGATGCTTGGGATACACTTACCACTTTGTACCAGGCTAGGAATGAGGCTCGTGTTGCTTACCTCCGAAAACAGTTGGAGACTGAGCACATGAATGAAGGTGATTCTATGGACAGTTTCTTAACAAAGATCAAAGATTTGAAGGAACAGTTGATTTCTGCTGATGAGGTTATACCAGATAGCTCACTTGTGCAGACCGTGCTGAATGGTCTTCCTGATTCATATCAGAGTTTTGCTTCTACTCTTCAGTTGATGATGAAAGGCAGTCCAAATGCCTTGTCATTTGAGGAGTTAGTCTCTGTTCTGTTGCAGGAAGATCAGTCCAGGCAGAACAGGTCCATTACGCGTGTTGCAGATCAAGCTTTCCTGGCTAGTCAGAAGGGCAAAGGAAAATGAAGCTCTTCTACTAGTAAGCAGAAATCTGCAAATGCTGAACAATCGAAGAACCAGGATAAAGATGAGAAGAAATAAAAAAAGCACAAATTGTTTTGCAAGTACTGTAAAGGAAATGATCATATCATAAAGAACTGTCCAAAACTGGCTGCTAAAGAGGCAAAGAAGAAAGAGGCTGGAATGGTTGTTGTAGAGGCCTCTACACCAAAAACAGAGTCTGCAAATCTTGTGCAGGAAGAAGAATGGGCGTTTACTACTGTCTGCAGTTTTGACCCATCTTCTCATGATCAGTGCATGTCTGCAGTAGACTCAGATGTTTGGTACTTTGACAGTGGGGCGACCAAACATATTACCTCGCAGTGCAGTTTCTTCTCTTCACTCGAGCCTGCCCCTGCAGGGAATACTGTCACATGCGCCAATAACTCCTCTTATCCTGTTATGGGAGTTGATAAGATCATTCTGACTACTGTTGATGGTAGTTCTTTCACTTTGTCAAATGCTTTATTTGTGCTAGGGATCAAAAAGAACCTGTTATCAGTTTTTGCATTAGTCAAGATTGGCTTGGTTGTGAAATTCGCTGATGAGAGGTGTACAGTCCATGATCTCTCAAATGGCGATGTGATTATTGCTTCTGGCATTTTATGTCGTGGGTTGTATAAGCTCATAGACTATGAAAGATCTGTGCATGATTCGGCATGTGCAGTTCATGATTCTCAGGCTATGTCAGATGCAAAGCTTTGGCATGCACGCTTTGGTCATCTGAATTTTGCTAGTTTGCTACGCCTGCAGAAATCTGAAATGGTGTCCTCTTTGCCCAAACTTGAGGCTCCTGGAAAACATGTTTGTGAAGGCTGTATTTTGGGCAAAATGCAGCGTTCTTCCTTTCCAAAAGATGGTTCAGTTCGGGCTACGCAGAAATTGAAGCTTGTACATAGTGATGTCTATGGTCCTATGTAGACACCCTGTTTTGGAAATTACCTTTACTTCGTGACTTTCATTGATGATTTTTCCAGCCATGCATGGGTATATCCACTCAAAGCAAAGTTCGAAGTGTTCATGTGCTTCAAACAGTTTTTGGTTTTGGCTGAAAATCTGTTAGCATGTAAAATGGGCACCCTCCGTTCTGATCGAGGGGGGGAATATATGTCTTCAGATTTTAATGCATTTCTGGTTGAACATGGGATAAAACACCAGTGTACAGTGCCGTATACACCTCAACACAATGGAGTTGCTGAACGAAAGAAAAGGTCACTCATGAAGATGGCGAGGTGCATGGTCAAAAGTCAGGCTTTACCACATAGTTTCTGGCTTGAGGCTGTCATGTGTGCAGCATATGTACTGAACAGGTGTCCCACTAAAGCATTGCAGCCTATCACTCCATATGAGGCTTGGCATGATCACAAGCCATCTGTTGCTCATCTGCGTGTTTTTGGTTGTTTGGCATATGCATTAGTGCCTGAACAACATCGCAGAAAATTGGATGATAAGGTAGTAAAATGTATTTTTGTTGGGTACAGTTCTGAAAGTAAAGGCTATTGTCTGTATCATCGACAGAATAAACGCATTCTGGTTAGCCGTGATGTTGTCTTTGTGGAAGATGCTATTCAACCATTGCTTTCATGTACTAAGGAGACATCTGTTAGCTCCAAAGACATGTATGATACGTTGATGCCTCTTTTTACACGTGGAGAATCTAGTGCTGATCCTAATGAGGCAACTTCTCAGCCTTTGCAGGTTTCATATGATGATGGAGATCATTCTATTTCTGATGCAGATTTACATGATGCACTTGTTGATGAGAGAGCTGATATTGAGCAGGCAAAAACTATGCCAAAATGGCTGGTGCAGACTTTGCGTGACAGCAAATTAGATGCACCTTTGTCATATCGTACTCGTTCACGCTCTCATAGTGCCTTCTTTGCATCAGATTGCTATGCTATGGCTGCGTCTAGTCTCTGTGATGAGAATGAGCCTGTTTCTTTTGATGAAGCACAGAATTCAGAAAATTGGATGGCTGCCATGCAATCTGAATATGATGCTATAATGGAGAATGGTACATGGTCTTTATGTGACTTGCCTCGTGGCAAGAAGGCCATTGGCACTAAGTGGGTATACAAGCTGAAGCGTAAACTTGATGGTACAGTTGACAGGTATAAGGCTAGGCTTGTTGCAAAGGGTTATGCGCAAGAAAGAGGCATTGATTTTGATGAGACCTTTGCACCTACATGTCGTATGACTACTGTTCGGAGCATTTGTGCACTTGCAGCCCATCATGGTTGGAATGTACATCAGTTGGACATTAAAACAACATTTCTGAATGGTGACTTACATGAAGAAGTGTATGTTTTTCAACCCCGCGGCTTTGTGCAGAAAGGGCATGAAAACCAGGTGTGCAGGTTAAAGAAGGCATTATATGGTTTAAAGCAAGCACCACGTGCTTGGTATGAGAAGATACATGCCTATCTGGTTGCACATGGTTTTGTGAACAGTCCAACTGAAAGCACCTTATATGTTACGCGTGCTAATGATGTGCTTCTGATCATTGTTGTCTATGTTGATGACATGCTGCTCACTGGTCCTATTGAGAAGCATATTGCTGATTTCAAGGGTGATTTGCATGCCTCATTTGAGATGTCTGATTTGGGGCATTTGCATCACTATTTGGGCATTCAGTTTATGCAAGTTGATGGTGGAATGGCTTTGTGTCAAACGAAATATATTGACACATTATTGCAGCGTTTTGGCCTTGAAGACTGTAAGCCTATTGTCACTCCTATGGAGACAGGTTTACGATTGAGTCTTCATGATGCTGGAGATGCATTTGACGCTGTTCTCTATCAGCAGGCTGTTGGATGCTTGATTTACTTATGCATTACTCGGCCAAATATTCAGTTTGCTGTCTCACAGATGAGCAGGTTTATGCATTGCCCAGGAGTCACGCATTGTGTAGAGGAGGTACTGGGGTATCCGCTTTTATCAAAAGTAGAGAATAAAGATAAAACACAACCAGGACGTCACCTACTCAAGGGGGGTTCTCTTTAGGGAAGTATACCCTTTAACATTTCTGTGAGCAGGTAGATAACACAGATTGCACAGAGTGGTAAATACTTCAGACAACCAATGACCAAGGAAGACCATACACTTCTTGATTCGAATCAGACGATTACAAGGTTGGGCAGAGTGATGCTCAAAAGTGCAAGCTTAGGGCTGACAAGCCACCCTAAAAGTATTAACTCCAATACAACAGATCAGCATAAGGGGCCACTGATATGCAGGCTAACTCGAAACAATACAAATGGTAGAATTTCTCAAGAGAATAGAGATTAATCAACCCACTGACTCACAGAAAAGAAAATAAATCCAAGCTACTCTCTTACACTATAGTGCTCATAGCCCTCCACTGAGAAGCCTACCCTCTGTATACACACTACAGAGTAGCTCCTACAATAGACTTGAAACCACCAAGTGTAAGAGAGGACTTCTGCACGTACGCACGAACCACTATATCTCTAAAATTGTTGTACCCAAATGAGCAAAAATCCATTGCTTTTATAGGCCTCAATAGGCCAAGAGAGCCTCACCGAATCTTCACGTCCATTGATCACGCTCCGGTTGATCTCCCAAAATTAGGGGGTAGGTCAAATATTCCCTTGATTTGAATTGAATCCTCAAAAATAGGCAGTCACTGCGAATGGTTGGCGGCAACACCTGTTTATCCACTTTTACTTTCAACAATTCACTTTTACCTCTTCGCCTGCCATCTGAGATTCTCATTTTTCGAGAAATTCAATTGAAGCTGATTGGTTCAACCGCTAGTCCTCATGAAAAGGCCCATGAATAGCATCTAGGTCATGCCTTGAATTTGTGAATAGAAGGTCATATCTATGTGTGATATAGACTCCCTTTTGAAGATCCAGAAGAGCCTCTGTATGGAGCTGTCAAGTGTGGCCCTCAGTTTTCAGGAACAATGTCTTCATTTTCTAACAAAGAGCCAAGTCGTTCATATGCTTCTATTATCTCAGGATCTTCTGCTTCTTCATAGCCTACTTGAAAAATTTTGGGTCCATTTTCAGAGGAATAGAAACACTCTTCTCTTTCTTTCTCGGGCCGCATGTGTGTGGGTGTAGGTGTGTGAGTGAATGTGTAGGTGTGTGTGTATGTGGGGGAACATGTGATTGTGTGGGTGTGTTGCCTGTGTGTGCGTGTGGTTGTGTATATATGTGTGGGTGCAGGTGTATAGGCATAGATGTGAATGTGCATATGTGTGCAATTGTGGGTGTATGTGTATGTAAGTGGTGAGAGGGGGCGGGTGGAGGAAAGAAGGGGCGGGTGGTGGTGAGTGGGGGCGGGTGGAGGAGAGTGGGGGCGGTGGAGGAGAGAGGGGGCGAGTGGTGGTGAGTGGGGGCGGGTGGTGGTGAGTGGGGGCGGGTGGTGGTGAGTGGGGGCGGTGGAGGAGAGAGGGGGCGAGTGGAGGAGAGAGGGGGCGGGTGGTGGTGAGTGGGGGCGGTGGAGGAGAGAGGGGGCGAGTGGTGGTGAGTGGGGGCGGTGGAGGAGAGAGGGGGCGAGTGGTGGTGAGTGGGGGCGGCGGAGGAGAGAGGGGGCGGGTGGAGGAGAGAGGGGGCGGGTGGAGGAGAGAGGGGCGGGTGGTGGTGAGTGGGGGCGGTGGAGGAGAGAGGGGGGCGAGTGGTGGTGAGTGGGGGCGGTGGAGGAGAGAGGGGGCGAGTGGTGGTGAGTGGGGGCGGGTGGTGGTGAGTGGGGGCGGGTGGTGATGAGTGGGGGCGGTGGAGGAGAGAGGGGGCAGGTGGAGGAGAGAGGGGGCGGGTGGAGGAGAGAGGGGGTGGGTGGTGGTGAGTGGGGGCGGTGGAGGAGAGAGGGGGGCGAGTGGTGGTGAGTGGGGGCGGTGGAGGAGAGAGGGGGCGGGTGGTGGTGAGTGGGGGCGGGTGGTGGTGAGTGGAGGCGGGTAGTGGTGAGTGGGGGTGGGTGGTGGTGAGAGAGGGGGCGGGTGGTGGTGAGTGGGGGCGGTGGAGGAGAGAGGGGGGCGAGTGGTGGTGAGTGGGGGTGGTGGAGGAGAGAGGGGCGAGTGGTGGTGAGTGGGGGCGGGTGGTGGTGAGTGGGGGCGGGTGGTGGTGAGTGGGGGCGGTGGAGGAGAGAGGGGGCGAGTGGTGGTGAGTGGGGGCGGGTGGAGGAGAGTGGGGGCGGTGGAGGAGAGAGGGGGCGAGTGGTGGTGAGTGGGGGCGGGTGGTGGTGAGTGGGGGCGGGTAGTGGTGAGTGGGGGCGGTGGAGGAGAGAGGGGGGCGAGTGGTGGTGAGTGGGGGCGGTGGAGGAGAGAGGGGGCGAGTGGTGGTGAGTGGGGGCGGGTGGTGGTGAGTGGGGGCGGGTGGTGGTGAGTGGGGGCGGTGGAGGAGATGGGGGATGGAAGTGGGGGTGCGGGGTGGGGCTGGTGCGCGGGGTGGGATGGGAGAGGGAAGTGGGGGTGCGGGGTGGGGCTGGCGGGGTGGGGAGAGAGAGAGAGAGAGAGAGAGAGAGAGAGAGAGAGAGAGAGAGAGAGAGAGAGAGAGAGAGAGAGAGAGAGAGAGGTGCTCTACAGACCCCCACATCAACCTTTTGCACCGTCCCTGGTGCGATTCCTTTATTTGCTTATTCCTTCAAAATGAACGGCAGAAAATGAAAGACTATGGTATGTACAGTGAGTGAATTTCATCTTCTTGCCTCAATTCAAATAACTCTTCACCCTGGAGATGTTGACCAGGGGAATCCTTTTACCCTGCAAATCTTCCAGATGCACTGCGCCATGTGGCAATACCTTGAGTACCTTATAAGGTCCTATCCACTTGGGTGCCAATTTAATTTGAATTGGTGGAACCTGATGCACTAAAACCATAGTCCCTTCTTGAAGTTGATTGGATCTCACATACCTGTCATGCAATCTCTTGCGCTCTTCTTGTGTCACCAGAAGTTTCTGCATTGCCCCTTCTCTGTACTCTTCTAATGCCACCAATCTCTGAATAGGAGGTTCAATTCCAAAGGTTTTGATTCCTATTTCTTTTCTGATGATAAACTCAAACGGTGCCAATGCCTCTTTCCCATAAACTAAGCGAAATGGAGTCTCGCCTGTGGTTCCCCTCTTCGTGGTTCTGAAAGCCCAAATTGCACCAATTAGTGCTAGTGGCCAAGAGCTTTGATGATCAAAAGATAATTTGCGAAGTAGTCCGATCAAAATCTTATTGGAACTCTCTGCTTGGCCATTTCCCTTGGGTAATAGGCACAAGATTTTTTATGGAAGATTTTGTACTTGTCAAATATAATCTGGAGCAATTGATTTACAAAATGTGTGCCCCTATCACTAGTAATCTCCAGTGGGCAACCAAATCTTGAGAAAATACGTTTATACACAAATTTAGCTACTGTCAGAGCCGTGCAGTCCACAGTAGCTTTAGCCTCTATCCATTTCGTGGCATAACATGTGGCCATCAAAATATACTTTTTACCTCCTGGTTGCCCAATTGGGCTAATTGGCCCTATGAAATCAAGACCCCATCGTTCAAATGGAAGCCATCCAGTAGATATGACTAATGGTTGGAAATTCAATCTGGTTGGCGTGGGAGCACATCTCTGACAGATGTGGCATTCTTTTGCAAACTTGATTGCATCCTTAAAAATATGAGGCCACCATAACCCTTTGTGGATGATTCTATGAGCCAATTCTTCCCCCTTTAAGTGTCCTTCATTGTGTGCAGCCTCCAGCAAAAGATTTACTTCTTCTGGATAGACACACCTTCTCAATATATCATCTTGACAGTATTTATATAAATTTCCATTTATAAGAGAATAGGCTTTGGTTTTCAAAAGTAATCTTCTTTTTTATACAGGTGTCAAGTGTTCTGAGATCTTTCCAGTAGTAAGAACATGGAGAATTTCATCATACCAACCAGTCCGTATTGCTACTAGGAAAAGATTGCTATCCACCAATTCATCATTAATCCCTGTTGCCTTTTCGCTCCTTGCCGTCCTGGACACTTGATCTGCCATGTAGTGCTCTTTTCCTGGCTTGATATGAATATCAAAATTAAATTCTTGAAATAGGAGTAACCATCTCCAGATCCTTCCAGCTACTCTAGGTTTTTTTATCAAATACTTCAAGGGCTGATGATCAGAAATAACAATGAAATGTACACCAAGGAGATAATGTCGGAACTTTTGAAGAGCAAATACGATAGCCAAACCTTCTCTTTCCGTTGTACTGTAATTTCTTTCAGCTTGGTTGAGTAGTCTGCTTGCATAAGAGATAGGTCTATCCACTTTGTGAGATGAAGGTTGAGCTAGAACTGCACCAATAGCATGAAGACTAGCATCTGTATGCACATGAAATTCCAATGACCAATCAGGAACACTTAAAAGTGGAGCAGTACATAGCCTCAACTTTAGTTCACAAAATGCTTTGTCGGCTTCAGCACTCCATGAGAAAGGGATTTTTTTACTGGTAAGCCTTGACAAGGGCTTAGCAATTTCTGAATACATCCTAATGAATCTTCTGTGATACCCCGCATGGCCCAAGAAACTTTGCACTTCCTTTGGGCTTTGTGGAATTGGCATGGAAAGAATAGCTGTAACCTTTGCAGGGTCAACAGTTATGCCTTCAGCAGATACTATGTGACCAAGAAGAGTGCCCTTAGTGACCAAAAAGTGACATTTATCAGGATTCAATTTCAAACCTGTTTTGAGACATTGCTCAAAAATTTCTTTTAGATTTTCCAAATGGTCATGGAAATCTTGAACTACTGCCCTTCTATCTGTACCTGAAAATACTGAAAAGTCATCCATAAATATGCGGAGAAAGGTTGTTAACCATTTGCCCAATATCAGATACATCGTTCTATTAAATGAAGCTGGCGCATTCTTCAAACCAAAAGCCATGCGAGTATAGACATAAGTGCCCCAGGGAGTGACAAAGGCTGTTTTGTCCCTATCATCAGGATGGATCACTATCTGATTGTAGCCACTAAAACCATCGAAGAAACTATACAAAGTGTGACCAGCTACTTCCTCAAGTACTTGCTCTGTGAAGGGCTGAGGAAATCCATCCTGAACAGTCACTTTATTCAAAGCACGAAAATCAACACATACTCTTATTTTTCCACTATTTTTCTTGGGTACAATAACCATGGAAGAAAGCCACCTGGAATGTTCTACTGGAACAATTACCCGCTTCTTCTAGTTTTGTAATCTCTGCTTTTACCGCCTCTGCATACTTTGGATTGAGTCGATATGGCCTACTTCTTACAGGCGCGGCTCCCTCAACTAAGGGTATCCGATGTAACCCAAGCTCTTCTGGTATCCCTCTTAGATCTTTGTAGGACCATGCAAAGACACTTTTGTAGGTAAAAAGCAAAGAAGTTACCTTCTGTAGCAAGAGAGGATAATGCCATAACCAGGATGCCAAATGGACCATTTGAGGGCTCTCTTCATCCCCTAAATTTACTTCTTGAACCAATGTTTCAGGACTGGTCTTGCTTGAGAAATCATCCCCACTATAGGCTGGAGTGGATTTTAATTTATATTCTGCAACCTGTTCTTTCATCCATCCTTGAGGTATATCTGTAAAAGGAAGATCTCCTCTGCTCTTAGGTTCATAATCTTCCCTCTCTGGTACTTTTATATTGGTTGCCTCCTCAAAGCTTGTATTTTCCTTCAATTGCTCATTCTCCAACACCTTCTGGTCTTCATTGCTTTTTTCTGTAACTTCCTTATCTGCAACTTCTTCCTCAATTTCATTGATCTCTACTGTGCAACACTCTGCACTTCCCATCATCCAATTTAACAATGTATCATCTTCTTGGGGTAGAGAGGGCATTACCTGAGCATCCACAGTATATCCGGTGGTTTTTCCTGAATCAAACCCTTCTTCCAAATGTAGTTGCAGTTGGCTATTGGTGCTTGTTGAAATTCATAGTTTATTTTTCCCCCAATCTTGCAAAGCTTTTGCTTGTCTCAGCCAAGGTCTCCCCAGGAGCAAAGGATAGGACGTCTCCTGTGGAAGTGCAATAACAACAAAATCTAACACAAAGTGGCAACCCTGTACTATCATCCGTACCTTTTCAATAATGCCAAGAGGCGCAATCCGATGTTGATCTGCTAGTGTAACAGTAAATGGTGCCATTTTGGTGGGGTTCAAATTTAGCTTCTTCATGGTAAAATCTGGCATCAAATTGATACCAGAGCCTCCATCTATGATCACACCTGTAAGAGCTTCATCCTTTATACAAACAGATAATCTTGAACTTTGGTAGTCTGCTAAGGGTGCAGGGGGAAAATCAACCATGAATCCATCTATACTAGGTGATTGGACTAAGTGAGCAGAGTGTATAATCTTCAGTAAGTCACTTCTTATTTTTGAATCCATCCTTATAAGTTCATATAGACTAACCTTGTGATGAATACCTTTCAAGATCTGTTCAATGTTTACCTCCTGAGTGTTTTCTTGCAGACTTGTTGGCTGACCCTTTAGAGAAGTAGTCATCTTATCATAAGATCCTTCAATTTCCACTTGGTCCTTCCATCCAGACTTCTTTTCTTCCTCTTTATCCTGCATTCCTTGTTGTTCCCCCCTAAGGTTTACTGCTGCTTGCCTAGCTCTAGTCATCATGGGCATTGCAGAGGATGAAACATCATAAGTCTGAGTGGTTTTTCCTTCTTCATGTGGAGAGACTGCAATCATGTGGATTGGAGCAGGACGACCTCTTGGGCAGTCCTTGGTATAATGATCTTTGGCCTCTGGACAATGTTGACAGGGAGGTGCATCTTCTGGAAGAGAACACCTATTTTGCATGTGGCCATACTCACCACAACGATAGCACATCAAAGATCTATTATATCTAGGCTTTGCAGGCCTATTCTCCTCTCTATTAGATGTATTTGAAGTACTAGCATAATATGAATCCAAATTTTGAGGGTTACCTCTCTTCTGTGTACCCTTGAGGTAATAGCAATCTCTGGCTTCATGACCATCCTTTCCACAAAATTGACAGCTTACCTTAATAGGGCAATTAGCATTGGAATGTCCATTGTTGTTACAGATCGTACACCAAATTTTTCTCCTTATATCCTGAGTGGTCTTCAAATCTTCCAACTCTCGGCGAAGTTGAGCTACTTCATCATCAGTGCGACGCAGTGGTGGCAAGACCTTCTCTTCTTGTTGATTTTGTTGCATCTTCAATGCTTCCAGTTCCCTCCTGAAATGCTCAATAGGATCCAAATCTGCAACATACTTTTGTTGTGTATCCCCTTCAAAATGTTGCCTTGCTTCTTCAATGCGTGATGCCGCTGCAACAAAATCATTGAGGGTAGCATCCAATCTAAGAGACTCACGAAGCTTCTGTTGAGATGACCTGGGCAGAGCCTTCTCTATCCACTTTTTAACCAAAAAGTCACCTGGAGCATGTGGCAGACGTGCAACAAGTGCTTTTGTTCTAGTGTGAAGTTCATGAAAAGATTCACCTGATCTTAGCTTCACATTCTCTAGCTGATCTAGAGCTCTTTCCGAAGAATCACTTGGTCGGAATGTCTGTGAGAACGCCGCCTTCAAAGCCTCCCATGTAGTGAAATGGCCATCTGCATATTGACTATACCATTTATCTGCAAGACCCTCCAATGTGGATGGAAAAAGTGCCAACATTGCATCCTCTCTATTTTGTAGACCTCTTCCACGGCATAAAGAAATGAAGCTTCTCACATGATCATCAGCATCCTCATAGGCTTGTCCCTTGAAAGTAGGGAATTTGATGTTTAATCTGGAGAGTAAATGAGAGAGATCCTCCATCTGTACTGGTGTTTCTTCGGACGTATCTGAGGAGAAGTCTAGGGTTCTCCTATACCTCTCTTTTGACAATGGTGTCGTACCCAAATCAATAGATAAATTTAGGGAAGGCAGAGGGGAGGTGGACTCACTAGCCGTGGTTATTGCTAACTTGTTAAGGCTCCTCCAAACACGAAGAGACTCCTTATCTGCTCGTGTATGGGTCATGTACCTATTCGCAATTGCAATAGGGCAAAACACCTCTCACAGAAATGCAAAGGTCCCATCGGGCGTGCCAAACTGTAGAGGAGGTACTGGGGTATCCGCTTTTATCAAAAGTAGAGAATAAAGATAAAACACAACTAGTACGTCACCTACTCAAGGGGGGTTCTCTTTAGGGAAGTATACCCTTTAACATTTCTGTGAGCAGGTAGATAACACAGATTGCACAGAGTGGTAAATACTTCAGACAACCAATGACCAAGGAAGACCATACACTTCTTGATTCGAATCAGACGATTACAAGGTTGGGCAGAGTGATGCTCAAAAGTGCAAGCTTAGGGCTGACAAGCCACCCTAAAAGTATTAACTCCAATACAACAGATCAGCATAAGGGGCCACTGATATGCAGGCTAACTCGGAACAATACAAATGGTAGAATTTCTGAAGAGAATAGAGATTAATCAACCCACTGACTCACAGAAAAGAAAATAAATCCAAGCTACTCTCTTACACTATAGTGCTCATAGCCCTCCACTGAGAAGCCTACCCTCTGTATACACACTACAGAGTAGCTCCTACAATAGACTTGAAACCACCAAGTGTAAGAAGAGGACTTCTGCACGTACGCACGAACCACTATATCTCTAAAATTGTTGTACCCAAATGAGCAAAAATCCATTGCTTTTATAGGCCTCAATAGGCCAAGAGAGCCTCACCGAATCTTCACGTCCACTGATCACGTTCCGGTTGATCTCCCAAAATTAGGGGGTAGGTCAAATATTCCCTTGATTTGAATTGAATCCTCAAAAATAGGCAGTCACTGCGAATGGTTGGCGGCAACATCTGTTTCTCCACTTTTACTTTTAACAATTCACTTTTCCCTCTTTGCCTGCCATCTGAGATTCTCATTTTTTGGGAAATTCAATTGAAGCTGATTGGTTCAACCGCTAGTCCTCATGAAAAGGCCCATGAATAGCATCTAGGTCATGCCTTGAATTTGTGAATAGAAGGTCATATCTATGTGTGATATAGACTCACTTTTGAAGATCCAGAAGAGCCTCTGTATGGAGCTGTCAAGTGTGGCCCTCAGTTTTCAGGAACAATGTCTTCATTTTCTAACAAATAGCCAAGTCGTTCATATGCTTCTATTATCTCAGGATCTTCTGCTTCTTCATAGCCTACTTGAAAAATTCTGGGTCCATTTTCAGAGGAATAGAAACACTCTTCTCTTTCTTTCTCAGGCCGCATGTGTGTGGGTGTAGGTGTGTGAGTGAATGTGTAGGTGTGTGTGTATGTGGGGGAACATGTGATTGTGTGGGTGTGTTGCCTGTGTGTGCGTGTGGTTGTGTATATATGTGTGGGTGCAGGTGTATAGGCATAGATGTGAATGTGCATATGTGTGCAATTGTGGGTGTATGTGTATGTAAGTGGTGAGAGGGGGCGGGTGGAGGAAAGAAGGGGCGGGTGGTGGTGAGTGGGGGCGGGTGGAGGAGAGTGGGGGCGGTGGAGGAGAGAGGGGGCGAGTGGTGGTGAGTGGGGGCGCGTGGTGGTGAGTGGGGGCGGGTGGTGGTGAGTGGGGGCGGTGGAGGAGAGAGGAGGCGAGTGGAGGAGAGAGGGGGCGGGTGGTGGTGAGTGGGGGCGGTGGAGGAGAGAGGGGGCGAGTGGTGGTGAGTGGGGGCGGTGGAGGAGAGAGGGGGCGAGTGGTGGTGAGTGGGGGCGGCGGAGGAGAGAGGGGGCGGGTGGAGGAGAGAGGGGGCGGGTGGAGGAGAGAGGGGGCGGGTGGTGGTGAGTGGGGGCGGTGGAGGAGAGAGGGGGGCGAGTGGTGGTGAGTGGGGGCGGTGGAGGAGAGAGGGGGCGAGTGGTGGTGAGTGGGGGCGGGTGGTGGTGAGTGGGGGCGGGTGGTGATGAGTGGGGGCGGTGGAGGAGAGAGGGCGCGGGTGGAGGAGAGAGGGGGCGGGTGGAGGAGAGAGGGGGTGGGTGGTGGTGAGTGGGGGCGATGGAGGAGAGAGGGGGGCGAGTGGTGGTGAGTGGGGGCGGTGGAGGAGAGAGGGGGTGGGTGGTGGTGAGTGGGGGCGGGTGGTGGTGAGTGGGGGCGGGTAGTGGTGAGTGGGGGCGGGTGGTGGTGAGAGAGGGGGCGGGTGGTGGTGAGTGGGGGCGGTGGAGGAGAGAGGGGGGCGAGTGGTGGTGAGTGGGGGCGGTGGAGGAGAGAGGGGCGAGTGGTGGTGAGTGGGGGCGGGTGGTGGTGAGTGGGGGCGGGTGGTGGTGAGTGGGGGCGGTGGAGGAGAGAGGGGGCGAGTGGTGGTGAGTGGGGGCGGGTGGAGGAGAGTGGGGGCGGTGGAGGAGAGAGGGGGCGAGTGGTGGTGAGTGGGGGCGGGTGGTGGTGAGTGGGGGCGGGTGGTGGTGAGTGGGGGCAGGTGGTGGTGAGAGAGGGGGCGGGTGGTGGTGAGTGGGGGCGGTGGAGGAGAGAGGGGGGCGAGTGGTGGTGAGTGGGGGCGGTGGAGGAGAGAGGGGCGAGTGGTGGTGAGTGGGGGCGGGTGGTGGTGAGTGGGGGCCGGTAGTGGTGAGTGGGGGCGGTGGAGGAGAGAGGGGGCAAGTGGTGGTGAGTGGGGGCGGGTGGTTGTGAGTGGGGGCGGGTGGTGGCGAGTGGGGGCGGGTGGTGGTGAGTGGGGGCGGGTGGTGATGAGTGGGGGCGGTGGAGGAGAGAGGGGGCGGGTGGAGGAGAGAGGGGGCGGGTGGTGGTGAGTGGGGGCGGTGGAGGAGAGAGGGGGGCGAGTGGTGGTGAGTGGGGGCGGGTGGTGGTGACTGGGGGCGGGTGGTGGTGAGTGGGGGCGGTGGAGGAGAGAGGGGGCGGGTGGAGGAGAGAGGGCGCGGGTGGTGGTCAGTGGGGGCGGTGGAGGAGAGAGGGGGGCGAGTGGTGGTGAGTGAGGGCGGTGGAGGACAGAGGGGGCGAGTGGTGGTGAGTGGGGGCGGGTGGTGGTGAGTGGGGGCGGGTGGTGGTGAGTGGGGGCGGTGGAGTAGAGAGGGGGCGAGTGGTGGTGAGAGAGGGGGCGGGTGGTGGTGAGTGGGGGCGGTGGAGGAGAGAGGGGGGCGAGTGGTGGTGAGTGGGGGCGGTGGAGGAGAGAGGGGCGAGTGGTGGTGAGTGGGGGCGGGTGGTGGTGAGTGGGGGCGTTTGGTGGTGAGTGGGGGCGGGTAGTGGTGAGTGGGGGCGGTGGAGGAGAGAGGGGGGCGAGTGGTGGTGAGTGGGGGCGGTGGAGGAGAGAGGGGGCGAGTGGTGGTGAGTGGGGGCGGGTGGTGGTGAGTGGGGGCGGGTGGTGGTGAGTGGGGGCGGTGGAGGAGATGGGGGAGGGAAGTGGGGGTGCGGGGTGGGGTTGGTGCGCGGGGTGGGATGGGAGAGGGAAGTGGGGGTGCGGGGTGGGGCTGGCGGGGTGGGGAGAGAGAGAGAGAGAGAGAGAGAGAGAGAGAGAGAGAGAGAGAGGTGCTCTACACATTGGAAGGCGGTTAAGCGCATCTTTCGCTACTTGAGTGGTACTCGACTACTTGGGTTGTTTTATCCCAAGGGGCGATCACTACCGCCAGATTTGCATGCTTTTTCTGACTCAGATTGGGCTGGTTGCTATGAGACTCGTGTGTCCACCAATGGTTTTTGCTTCATGCTTGGTAGCTCATGTATATCTTGGTTGAGCAAGAAGCAGCCTACTATGGCCACTTCCAGTTGTGAGGCTGAGTATAGGGCAGCTTTCACAGCGACTGTTGAGTGTGTGTGGCTCAGATGCTTTATGGCTGATTTGGGTGTTGGCCAGTCTTCTGCCACCACCATCTTCACTGACAGTTAGAGCGCATTGGCAATTGCGAGGAACCCTGTGTTCCATGCTCGCACTAAGCACATTGAGGTGCATTATCACTATGTCAGGGAGAGGTTCTCTGCTGGGGAGATCAGCTTGGCATATGTGCCCACACAGGAGAACATTGCAGAACTTTTCACGAAGGCTCTGCCTAGGGAGAAGTTTGAAGCTTTCCGCAAAGCTTTGGGCTTACTTCCTTTTGTGGAGTGATTTCCACATAGCTTGGCACTTCCTTATACATGAGTGCCAGCTCCTTGTTCACCGCATCACTCCCAGGGGGGATTTGTTGATATATTTAGGTAGTGATGTGTGTGAACACACTAGGACCACCGGGACACTTTTTTCCCTCTTTAGGAGGTTTTTTTCCCCCGGCTTGTATATACGCCTATTGCCCTAATGGGCTACTTACCTTTGTACATTCTCTACTAATACATTCAGTATTGTGTGTTTGTGCTCCAAGCTTCTTCTTCTTCCTTGTGCTGTTCGCGTGCTTCCGCAGACGTCTATCTCCAACATTAGTGGAGAAGAAGAACAAGACTTTTAGGATTTGCATTGAATATACATCACTCAATAAGATCACAATTAATAATAGATATCCTATTCCTAGGATAGATGATTTGCTAGATAAACTTCATAGAGCACATGTTTTAAAAAAAAACGATCTTAAATCTGGTTATCATCAGATACAAATGACACAAAATGACATTTATAAGACTACTTTAAGAACCCAAACTTCTCACTTTGAATTCATGGTAATGCCTTTTGGACTTACCAATGCACCTGCTACATTTGTGCATATGGTGAATAATATTTTTCTTGATTACCAAACTTTTGTTCTTGTTTTCTTTGATGACATATTTGTGTATAGAGAGAATGACAAAGACCATGAAAATCATTTAGCAATAGTCTTTAATTTTTTACACAAAAACAAACTTTATGCCAATCGTGAAAAGAGTTCTTTCTTCCAAAAAGAATCAGAGTATTTAGGACATATTGTTTCTAGTCAAGGCATTCATGTAGATCCAAAGAAAATCAAAATAGTTGAAGAATGGTTTGTAGCTCAATCTATGAATGATGCATGCTCTTTTCTAGGGTTAGCTAGTTTTTAAAGAAACTTTGTAAAAAGTTTTTCTTATTTAGCACTTCCACTGACATTATTATTGAAGAAAAAGTTGAAATTTGTATGGGGATAAGCACAACAAAAATCTTTTGAAAAGCTCAAACATGCACTTTCTCATGCACCTATTTTTCAATTACTAGATTTTGCACAACCTTTCCATGTAGTTACAGATGCTAGTGGTTTAGGTATAGGTGCTGTATTAAAGCAAAATGATCATCCTATTGCATTTGAAAGTAGGAAACTTAAACCTTCTAAAAAGAATTATAGTACATATGGTAATGAACTTTTAGCTATTGTGCATGCTTTGAAAAATTGGAGACATTACCTCATGGGTTTTGAAGTTCTAATCAAAACAAACCAACAAGCTATTAAGTATTTATTAAATCAACCATTGATTTCCAAAAGACACATTAAATGGGCTTCATTCATAGAGAATTTCTAGCCTTTAACTCAATATCAACCCAGTAGAACTAATGTTGTAGCTGATGCCCTTAGTTTTCCCATTCCCACAAACAAATATTATTTTAATCAATAATATTTCTACTATTCATATTCATTCATTTCATGACATGATTCCTACTTATGCATCTGATTTATATTTATCACAAACCTGGAATGCTTACAATAATTCTACACCATCTAATGAAGATCACTACACTTTTCATAATTTATTCTTGTATTTCCAACACAAGTTATGTATCACACAAGGTTTTAAAGAATTTTGTATGAAATACATGCATGAACCACCGTATATGGGTCATCGAGGCATACAAAGTACTATTTCTACATGTAAAGAGTTCTTCTTTTGACCAAATAAGGAAAAGGATATTACATAGTATGTTTCCCATTGCATTGTGTGTCAACAAGTGAATAATTTTCATAGAAGAATACTATCTGATTTGTTTGTAGCTTCTGCTTCAATCTTCAGCCTTGAAAGTCATCATCCAATCATTTTTAAACCATCTTCAAATTTTTGTTAAAAGATCATCAACATCTAGTAACTCGTGAAATTAGCTTTCATAATCAAACATTTACCTTCATTCCTCCAAAAGAAAATCCACATGAAGAGAAAAATTCCATACATCCCTTTCTATCAACATAAATCAATCAAAATTCATTCATTCTCTTCATCATATATTAATTCAGAATTTTCATCATTCCTTTGTTTAAACAACTTAATCCTTTTGCATGAAATTAAAATTTTGACAGGTATTCCATTTAATTCTCATAAAGCATAAATTCCATTATCATGAACTTTTAGCACCACATAAGGTCCAAACAACTGCCATTTTTACTTCCTACATGCATCGTATTGGGAGTAAAATGTGCTATCATAAATTAAAACCCAATCTTCACTTTGAATTGGCTTTGACCTTAACCTATGTGGCTTATCAAAGTATTTCTTATTATTAATGCTTGATTCTTTTAATGTTGCAATAGCTCTCTCTATCTTTTCATTTCCTTGTTCAAGCTGTTGAATTCTTAGGGCCAAAAGATCTTCTGTAGATAGATTTTCATGCCATGGAAGAGTAGTCCAGGTAAGTATTTTCGTATGAACCGGAACAATAGGTTTTTGATAGTACATTAACTCTGCTCGCATATACCGAGTTGTCCTAGTACAAGTCATTCTATAATCCCATAGCAAATGATAGAAATTTTGGCCATTTTTAAGATCACCATTATAGGCTTTAGATTTGCTTTAATAATAGGAGAATGCCCTCTTTGTATTTTTCCATTAGCCTCAGGTTTATAAACAGTGGTAAGAGCTAAACAAATTCCATGCCTAGCAAAAACTTCTCTAGCTTCCTATGTTATATTCTAGAGATGTACATGCTTGAAGGAACGAGAAATTCCTTGCTTGGGGATAGCCAAGGCCAAAAGCCAGAAAGTTCATACGAGGTACCTACTCATGATGGCCAGATGAGTAGAGGGGCCTTAGAGAGAACTCTAGATGATGAATAGGCAAGGGCTATAAATAGGCTGGGAGGTGAGTCCCAGGCATGTCATTCTCCACTTCTCACATTTGGTATCAGAGCTTGAGGGAGAGACAGACCTTGGGGGAGAGCTTGATGAAGATGAAGAACAATCTCTTGCTTGCAAGAAGGGAAGGATTCAATGCTATTTTGGGAGGGAATCATCATTTTCATGGGTCGCATGGAGCTCGGAAGGCTGCGTCAGATATCTTGGCCAATCTCCAACTAGAACAAGAAAAAAAAATGAAGTTTTTAGATCAGTTATGATGCAGTTCAAAGGGCGCTACAACTGCTATACAAAGGTAAGTCTTTATAATTTCTATTAATAAAATAGAGCCGGCCTTGCCGAGGATGGCAATCGATCCCACGACTTGCCTTTGGAACTTCAACGTTCCAACCATTAGGCCATCGTCGCTTGATGCTTTCCTATCTGCGCATTAAAAAATAGTACATATGGACTCGATGGGTACACACTAAATACAAGAAGATGAAAGTGAAGAAATAGAGACAAGACAAGAGAGATAGAGGGAAAGAAAGATAGAGAGAGAGAAGAAGAGAATGAAGAGAGAGAAAGAGAAAAGTAGAGAGAAAGAAAGAGAGATAGAAAGAAAGAAAGAGAAGTAGAAAGAGAAGAAGGAGAAAGAAGGAAAAAGTAGAAAGAGAAGTAGAAAGAGGAGAAGGAGAAAGAAAGAAAGAAAAGTAGAAAGAGAAGAAGGAGAAAGAAAGAAAGAAAAGTAGAAAGAGAAGAAGGAGAAAGAAAGAAAGAGAAAGAAAAGAAGGAAAGAGAAAAAAAAAGAAAGAAAGAGAAAGAGAAGAAGGATAAACAAGAGAGATAGAAAGAGAGAAGGCAAGAGAGATAGAGAAAAAAGAAAGAGAGAGAGAGAAATGAAAAAAAAAGAAAGGTACAGAGAAAGAGAGAAAAGAATATGGATGAAAAAAAAAAGAGAAAGAGAGAAGATGAAAGTGAAGAATAAAGAGAGAATGAGAAGATTAGAAAGAGAGAGAAGAGTAAAGAAAAAGAGAGAAAAAAAAGTAAGACAAAAAAAAAGCAAGATTAGTATACCTACCTCCATTTAAATGGCCTTAATTCTCTCATATGATATCCAAATTGGATGGTTCCACTTGATATAGAACATAGACTCCAAGGGCTTTCCAATGAGTGGCTGGAACCTATCATTGGATAATTGAAAACCCACTGTATAGAGTATTTAATTCTCTGCATATCCCTTCAAGGAGGTATGCTGCCCACTCACCTAGCTTCATTATTTTGGCCATAACGTCCTCATAGAATATCCAAATCAAGAAATTTAACTTGGTATAGATTCTACAACTTCATGATCTTTCGTTTTACTGGTCATAATAAATATTTGGATAATTGGAAGCCACATCTACATAAGCTTTTAGATGGCTGTTGACATGATGCATTTTCTGTTTATAGAAGATCACTTTTATGTATCACCACGACTGGTTAGGGTGAGCATGAGGTATGTGATCGAGGTACCAGGAATAGGCTAATTATGCCTTTAGAAAGTAAAAGATAAGGTATATACATCAAGAGCAACTAAGATGTGTTTTCAACTAGTAACGCATGAGCACATAAACTTTTTTTCATGCGAGTATATGTACTTGATATAGATGCTTATCTCGAGTCTGCACAAGAGTGATATGGTTATGATCATCAATACAAGTATTAAGTGCTTGTATATGATTGATTGTGATGAGACTAATGAATGTGCAATAAGCACAATGAATAGAATGACATCCATAGATGTTCACTTTTACAAAAGGGTGGATACTATGTAAAGAGTTGATTTTTTCAACGAGACGATTTGGATGATTATTTGATTTGCATTGATCTAGATGATCATTATATGCATGGATATATCTCCACGATATAATCCATCCAAGATAATGAGTTAGTTTGTTTAATCATAAGGATTAACATGTCTCATCATTTTTAAGTTTGAAAAAAATGATCGAGCAAATAGTTAGTGAGGTAGCAGCCTCATAGAGATTTGGATGCTACTCTTTGAGGGAATTCCCAAATTTATTGAAATTTGGAGGGCACGTAGCTCTTAGTCATTTCTTTAAGCTGACCAAGTTTAAAGTAATTTGGAGAATTTTAGGTAGGTCAAGTGACCTCTGCACTAAAAGTGCTGCTAGTAGAGGTAGAGGCCTAAAACAAGTGACATAAGCCTGTTACAAAGGGAATTTCTCTTGATTGGTAGCTCCAAATGGAATGAGCTTTGTTGGAAATGAAAGCTTGATAGATGTACTTTGTGATACTAAGCTTCATTATTTTTAGAGATCATTTGGAAGTTCAAATAATATTTGCACATGAAAGTGAAGCCTCTGGAATTTGTGAAATGAATAGAGACCATGTCACATAGAGGGGATTGGATCTCTTAACTCATTTACTCAAAGTGAATGATTTTTGTTTCTAACATTAGCTAAAAAACTCCAAATGGTGTGTATAAAATTTCAAGATGAAATGTTTCTCCATTTAGGAGATATAAGTAAACCAGTAAAAGTTAGCCTTTGCAATCAGTTAAACTTTTGCATGTATAGAGGCTTAGTATTTTGGTCATTGTGGAAGATCCTAACGTCCAAATACTATGAAACCTATACCAATACAATTAGATAGTACTAGCTATATGCTATGAAAATTTAAAAGATATTGGACATCATTTAATAAGTTAAAGGGTCTATTCTTCTCATACCAATATCTGGCAAGGATTTTCCAAAGAGTGATACATGTGTCTGACGGGCACATGATATTTGTTGATATATTTAGGTAGTGATGTGTGTGAACACACTAGGACTACCGGGGCACTTTTTTCCCTCTTTGGGAGGCTTTTTTCCTCCGGCTTGTATATACGCCTATTGCCCTAATGGGCTACTTATCTTTATACATTGCAATAACTGCATCTAGTGTCATAGCTCCTACACAACGTATGATCATAATCTGTTTAAGTTGTGGAGTCAATCCATTGATAAACCATTGTATGATAACGTGATCTGGCAGGTTGGCATGTGCTGGTGGTAATTGCCTCAAATGGGTTCTGAATAGAGTGGCATATTCCTGCACTGTTTGATTTATCTTTTGTCTATTGTTTTGTAGGTAGTCGAAAATTTTGGGTGGATTCTTCTTTAGCCTGAATCTCTGCAAAAATGCATCCCTTACCACTTCATACGTGCCAAAGTGGTTAATATCCTATTCTGTAAGCCATCTGGCTGCTTCATTAACCAATGTCGACTGGAAGACAATAGCTTTATACGTCGGATCAGGTGGATGGTTGAGCACTGCATAACTTATCTCAAATACGCGTACATGAGCATCTAGGTCATCTCCTGGAAATCCACCGAATTTAGTGTACGTTACTCCTGTTGGAGGCGGCCTGGGTGGACATAGTTGTTGTTGTTGTCCACTCATCTTGCTAGCGGTTGTATCGTGACTATCTTCTGTATCCCGAGGCGGACTATCTAAACCGTCGGAGTCTGTATCGTCGGCCTGTGCTCCTTCTGGTACAATAATATGGTTCAGTATGTTTCGGATTTCAGCTTCGAACAAGCTACCTTCCTTCTTGATGTCAAATGTAGGACAACTTACTCCCAATAGCGGTGACTAGACTGAAGATTCACCAAGAAATGGTAAATCGTTACCGGAAAACTATGAATTCTCGGTAACTTGTACCGAAATAACACCGGAAGGTGTCGATTTGTCACCAAAACAAACTGCTCCTTCTCCTTCACTGGTTTCTTTGGCCAAGACGTTTCTATTCGTAAACAAATTTGAATCTTTACCTAATGGTGTTAAAGTAACTTCATGCTGCGTCGTGGTAGATTCTGGAGTAGCTATACCTTCGACAGTCTGTGCCCAAATCGCACCGGAATCTCCCAGAAAGTTGTGCGTTCCACCGGAGTATGGCCGGAATCACTACTGACGTTTGTCACTTTCTTGACAACTGGGTAAGACCTTTCTGCACTTCTACCTGTATCATCTTTTGTACTAATCATGTACTATTACTGTCGATTTACAATCTATGGTCGCGTTACCACAATCGATTTGCAACAATCTGATCTATCGCCACCTTCCCACAGACGGCGCTAGTGTTAAACGTTTAAACGCGAGACTAACTGTCAGAAATGCGTTTAACCACCTAATTGGGTTCTTGGGAGTGGTAGGGGTCTGTTAGACAGAGGCCCTATACTTGGTTCCCAAACTAACCATTTTCCATACAGCAACATACGGATGCGCAGAACTCTATTAAGACTCTGTTACGCTTAGGAGCTTTACAGTGCTCGATCAAAACCCGTCCAAAGTGTACCGAATACACTAAATTGCTATACTGTTCTGCACATACTCAGTACTGAAGACTCAGTACGCAACTTAGGAAGAACCTCACAGTAGCTTAATTTTTGCCGTACGAAGATAGACCTCAACACTGAAGTCAACACAATACAGATCAAAATACCAGAAACACTACCACATCTACATAAACTTTCTCAGCACGTTACAATGTATTACAAGAAGAGTGACACCACGATACACCTACTTAATTGAACTACGCCATAGAAACTCCACAGAACAACTCGCTCAGACACAGTCGGATAATCTTCCGAACATCTATGAGACTCACCAACAGACAGGTATTGAGAGATAACAAAACAGAAACAAGAACAATATACTCAGTATTGCTCAACAACAACACAGTAACGTTCACTCAACCACCCAGACAGACATTCTGGTGAATCCAATGAACGTCCCTCTGCGTCTCTTTTTCATTGCTTTATATAAAGATTACAAGGTGTCTACGTAACAACCTTTCGCGCGTGCGAAAAAAGATTCAGTAATACAACTTCCAATCCGGCGGCCGATAATAATACACTTACCACATTGTATCAAGCTAGGAATGAGGCTCGTGTTGCTTACCTCCGAAAACAGTTGGAGAGTGAGCACATTAATGAAGGTGATTCTATGGACAGTTTCCTAACGAAGATCAAAGACTTGAAGGAACAATTGATTTCTGCTGATGAGGTTATACCAGATAGCTCACTTGTGCAGACCGTTGTGAATGGTCTTCCTGATTCATATCAGAGTTTTGCTTCTACTCTTCGGTTGATGATGAAAGGCAATCCAAATGCCTTATCATTTGAGGAGTTAGTCTCTGTTCTATTGTAGGAAGATCAGTCCAGGCAAAACACGTCCATTATGCGAGTTGCAGATCAAGCTTTCCTAGCTAGTCAGAAGGGCAAAGGAAAATGGAGCTCTTCAACTAGTAAGCATAAATCTGCTAATTCTGCATATTCGAAGAAGGAAGATAAAGATGAGAAGAAATCAGAAAAGCAAAAAATTGTTTTGTAAGTACTGTAAAGGGAATGATCATTTCCTAAAGAACTGTCCAAAACTGGCTGCTAAAGAGGCAAAGAAGAAAGAGGCTAGAATGGTTGTTGCAGATACCTCTACACCAAAAAACAAAGTCTGTAAATCTTTTGTAGGAAGAAGAATGGGCGTTTCTGTTTACAGTTTTGACCCATCTTCTCATGATCAGTGCATGTTTGTAGTAGACTGAGATGTTTGGTATTTTGATAGTGGGGCCACCAAACATATTACCTCACAGCACAGTTTCTTCTCTTCACTTGAGCCTGCCCCTACAGGGAATACTGTTACATGCGCCAACAACTCCTCTTATCCTGTTATGGGAGTTGGTAAGATCATTTTGACTACTGCTGATGGTAGTTCTTTCACTTTGTCAGATGCTTTATTTGTGCTAGGGATCAAAAAGAACATGTTATCAGTTTCTACATTAGCCAAGATTGTCTTGGTTGTGAAATTTGTTGATGACAGGTATACAGTTCATGATCTGTCAAATGGCGATGTGATTATTGCTTCTTGCATTTTATGTCATGGGCTGTATAAGCTCATAGACTATGAAAGATCTGTAAATGATTTGGCATGTGTAGTAAATGATTCTCACGCTATGTTAGATGCAAAGCTTTGGCATGCATGCTTTGATCATCTGATTTTTGCTAGTTTGCTATGCCTACAGAAATCTGAAATGGTGTCCTCTTTGCCCAAACTAGAGTCACCTGGAAAACATGTTTGTGAAGGCTATATTTTCGGCAAAATGCAGCATTCCTCCTTTCCAAAAGTCGAGCTACACAGAAATTGTAGCTTGTACATAGTGATGTCTGTGGTCCTATGCAGACACCCTCTTTTAGAAATTACCTTTACTTCGTGACTTTCATTGATGATTTTTCCAGGCATGCATGGGTATATCCACTCAAAGCAAAGTCCGAAGTGTTCATGTGCTTTAAACAGTTTTTGGTTTTGGCTGAAAATCTATCAGCATGTAAAATGGGCACCCTCCGTTTTGATCGGGGGGGAATCTATGTCTTCTGAATTTAATGCATTTCTGGCTGACCGTGGGATAAACCACCCGTGTACAGTGCCGTATACACATCAAGAGAATGGAGTTGCTGAACGAAAGAACAGGTCACTCATGGAGATGGCGAGGTGCATGGTCAAGAGTTAGGCTTTACCACATAGTTTCTGGCTTGAGGCTGTCATGTGTGCAGCATATGTACTGAACAGATGTCCCACTAAAGCGCTGCAATCTATCACTCCATATGAGGATTGGCATGACCGCAAGCCATCTGTTGCTCATCTGCGTGTTTTTGGTTGTTTGCCATATGCACTAGTGCATGAACAACATCGCAGAAAATTGGATGATAAGGCAGTAAAATGTATTTTTGTAGGGTACAGTTCTGAAAGTAAAGGCTATCGTCTATATCATCCACAGACTAAACGCATTCTGCTTAGCCGTGATGTTGTATTTGTGGAAGATGCTATTCAGCCATTGCTTTCATGTACTAAGGAGAGATATGTTAGCTCCAAAGACATGTATGATACTTTGATGCCTCTTTTTATAGGTGGACAGTCTAGTGCTGGTCCTAATGAGGCAACTTCTTAACCTTTGCGGGTTTCATATGATGATGCAGATCATTCCATTTTTTATGCAGATTTACATGATGCACTTGTTGATGAGAGAGCTAATATTGAGCAGGCAAAAACTATGCCAAAATGGTTGGTGCAACTTTGCGTGAGAGCAAATTAGATGCACCTTTGTCATATCATACTTGTTTAGGCTCTCATAGTGCCTCCTTTGCATCAAATTGCTATGCTATGGCTGCGTCTAGTCTCTTTGATGAGAATGAGCCTGTTTCTTTTGATGAAGCACAGAATTCAGAAAATTGGATGGCTGCCATGCAATCTGAATATGATGCTATAATGAAGAATGGTACATGGTCTTTATGTGACTTGCTTCCTGGCAAAAAGGCCATTGACACTAAGTGGGTATACAAGCTGAAGCGTAAACCTGATGGTATAGTTGACAGGTATAAGGCTAGACTTGTTGCAAAGGGTTATGCGCAGGAAAGAGGCATTGATTTTGATGAGACTTTGCACCTACATGCCGTATGACTACTGTTCGAAGCATTTGTGCACTTGCAGCCCATCATGGTTGGAATGTACATCAGTTGGACATTAAAAAAACATTTCTGAATGGTGACTTGCATGAAGAAGTGTATGTTTTTCAGCCCTGTGGCTTTGCGCAGAAAGGGCATGAAAACCAGGTGTGCAGGTTAAAGAAGGCATTATATGGTTTAAAGCAAGCACCACGTGCTTGGTATGAGAAGATACATGCCTATCTGGTTGCACATGGTTTTGAGAACAGTCCAACTCAAAGAACCTTATATGTTAAGCATGCTAATGATTTGCTTCTGATCATTGTTGTCTATGTTGACGATATGCTGCTCACTGGTCCTATTGAGAAGCATATTGCTGATTTCAAGGCTGATTTGCATGCTGTAGCTCAGTGATGAGTAGCACCTCCTTTAATGTCAATCTGGGAAGACGTGAGGATGGTATGAAGACCTCGAGCAAGTGGAAGCACAAGTGCGTGAGTGAGAAGCACACCAACATGCACACACATACACACACACGCGCATACACGGTAAGACAAAGAGTGAGGAGCAATGGAGTTCTTTAGATTACTTTCACAAGCTCTTACAAGTTCGTTTCAATTACAATCCAACCTCAAAAATGAGCTCTCTAGCTCCTTTTATAGTTTTTGACTAGCTTTGGCCCTGTCCAGACCTAGTGTCCGGCCTAGTTAAAAATTAGGTTCCAGGGCTTATTTGAGGGCTCAAACGAGATCTAAAAAATATGAAAATTGGCAGGTAGATACTTCTAAAGCTCCTCAAGCTCAAGGACTCCTTGGCTTGCACAAAATGGAGCTACAAAAATACGAAATGATATTTACAATGGTTTTTAGTGAAGAAAATCACTATTTTGTGTAGGGTTTTCTCTATTGATTTGTCATACACCTCTTTGAGCTCCCTACTTGCTCTTTCTTCTCGTGTGCTCAACTCCTTGATGTCTTGAAAAATTAGATGGCCTACTTGCCAGATCTTCTTTGACTCCCTTGTCTGCTGCTAACACCCCCCCCTCTCTCGCGTCTGTCGTCCCTGACAGACCCTTGTTGTGAGGGTTTTTGAATGTAGTACTCGACGACATCCTGCGCTAGGTGATGTTCGGCAATCCTCAATCCTTTGGCCAAATCTATGAGTAGCGCATCCCAATCTACTGGCCCGGGAACCTCTGGATGTGGTATACGTAGCTTTTCGGAATGTAGAGCTTGTTCCACTGCAAACAACTGTAATAAATGTGAGGGCCTGGGAATGAAGATCTCTGAGTGATATTCCCAGAACCCGGTGACAAACATCTCTTCAAATGTTTGTTTGAAGCAGGCCGGTAGGTACTTTATGCGGGCATGCCATGCATAGACAACATTGATGGAGGGCGTTGTGCTCATGTCGTAAACCAGATCCTGATTGCCTTCATTGAATCCGAGAGCAGAGAGATGAGGCTCCTTAACGTTCTTGAAGGTCCGGAAGGTGACTATCATGAGTTCAAAAATTTTAAGACACATCTGTGTCATGACATCTGGTATGTTTTTGAACCTGACGCCCCAATGCCGAATTGTCGATATCATGTACCCTACAGTAGGTTGACCTTTAGGTGGCGCCAAGTAGACATAATTGAGCCACTTTTCACAGCCTTTGGTTCTCAGCACCATCTTTGTGTATTCCGGCCACGACCTTCTTCTGAAAACAGGACAGTAGCAGGGATTGTACTTTATATATAGGGGCATGTTATTCCAGGTGCGATTCATTTCCGGATAGGTTTCAAGAAGCCGAATCCTCCAAGTTGGTTGGCGAATATTTCCCTGCTTGGCACTTTCTGGGATATCGTCTGGTGCAAACTGTGTGGCAGAGGTTGGTTCCCGTGAGGTGTGGTGCTTGATTTCAGCATTATAGTCCGCCATTAAGACGCAAAATGGAACATACAAGTCGTCGGAGGTGCCGATCCACCTGTGATGAGAGAGATTCCTAAAATAGTCTGATTTTATGACCACCTCTTCTAAGCGTGACATCGATGCTATCTGGACTGCCACCCTATCATCATGAGTTGAGGCCACTTTTTCCAATTTCTGCATCCATTCCGGAGTCTCTATTTCCAGGGTGTCCATGCTCTCTGCAGTCTGCTTGCCTCCAGGTGCTGGCATCGGAACGTACGGGTCCTCAAAAGTTTCCTCTACTTCGATTGGCACCAGGTCTTCAGGTTCTGGTTCTGCCAAGGGGGAGGGTTTTCGTTCATATACAAGCACTTTCTTTTGCAATTCTTCGATTTGTGCTTTGAGCACTGCTACTTCGTCAGCTGTGTCAACTGTGGTCGATACTTCTCTGGGTGGTGCTGGTTGAGCTGCCAATTGCCTTCGTAGTTCATCTCTTTCCTTTTCTAAGTCTGCATGGGCTGCGAGGAGATCCGCATGGGTTTCCAAAATGATCTGCATATTATCCGAGGGAATAGCCTTAAATCTCTCTGGGTCTATGTCCTGTGGGGAACCTTCCATGGCTAACTCCAAGTTCTCTTCATTTTGTGTCTGCAGCCGTCTATTTTCTTCTAGGGCTGCCGACATATGCTTCCGTAATAGAGCCATGTTTCGGCGGAGTTTGAGGTTCTCTGTGATTTGAGAATGTAGCAGCTCGTCCATGTGTCGTCGCTCTTCATCATCTGCTTGGGGTGGGTTGGCTACTAATTGTGCATGTTGTTCCTGTAAGGTTATGTGTTGGTCTTGTAGTAGCTGCTTCTGCTCTTCAAGATCCTTAAACCGTGCTTGGAGATCTTCGTGGCTTTGGAAAAGCCTTGTATGTTGGTTGTCAAGATGTTGGTAATGTTGCTGAAGTTGGGACATGCATTGATACATACTATTAAATACATTATTAATGGGGATGGATGCAGGGAGGGTGTTATGTGCAGCGGGGAAGGGAAAGGGGAAGGGGAGTGTGGAAGCAGTGCTGGGAAATGGTGAAGTGGGTGGTGGGGGAATGGGAGATTGTGGTGGTATGGGGGGAGGGAGAGGTGTGGTGGAAGGTGATATGTCCATAAAATCTGTGGTGGAAGCAGTAGTGGTAGTGATTGTGAATAGTGGAACAGTGGGTGCAGTGATTGTGGTGAATGTGTACAGTGGTGTGTGCAGTTGTGGATGTGAACTGCCCGAAAGTGTGAATGGGGGAATGGGGATGTCAGTAGATGCCGTTAGAACTACAGTGGTAGTGGAGGTGTATACACGGGAGGTGTTGAGAGGGTGTGTGGGTTGATAGGCCGTTTGCGCTTCAGTCATGGCGATGGGTTCGGAGGTGGTAACGGTGGTAGTTACATTGGTGATGGGAGGTGAATGTGGTGGAGAGGGAGGAGAAGGTGGTAAGGGAGGTGATGGAGGTGCGCTTGATGTATGGGCTTCCTCGGTGTCGTGAACGGTGTGTGCAGTGCCCGTGGTTGTGGGGGTGCCTTGTGGTCCTGATCCTAATACATTCATCTGCTTCCCTGCTCGTGGGGGACGTCTTCCGTATCTTTTCTCTGTCCTTCGTGATTGCGCTAGTGCAGTATGCACCGTTTCAGGTACTCCCAAAGCATCTGATATCATTTCCAGGGTGGCACGATATTGCTCGTCCACGCCTTCCTCCTCCAGAATCTGGTTCATGAGGGCTTTTCCTGCAGCTAATGACAGCCTGTGCTGCTGTTGGACTCGGTTCATCGTATCATAGAGCTTCTTTAATGCGTTAGTATAGGCGGGGGCACCTTCCAGTACTTGTATGGCTTCCTGATCATACTCTTGTTCTTCTTCTTCTGATTGTCCACCCCGTGTTTCCTCATGTTCTTCTTCTTCATCGTCCACATTGACTACGTCCGGTTGGCTGGGCTGGGGTTGGTCTGGGGCAGTTGGCTGTCCACCAGCTTGCTCTGCTTCAACTTCTGCGTTTACAGCATCGATGATTCTAGCCACTTCTTCGTCCGTTAAATCCTCCAGAGTGAATCCATGCGGGAATTCCAGATCAGTCGGTACTGGGGGAAACACAAGATTCGGGCCATCTGTGCTGTGCCTGGGTAACCTGATGGTAAATGGTTGCACTCGTCGGGGAAGTCTTGGGGTTGTTTCAGGCGTTAGGGTTGCACCGCGAGCTTGTGCACAAGGCATCTGGACAGTGCCTCTCATCTTCTTTGAGGGAGGCCCCACGGCTGACAATCTACGTTGAAACTCCTGTGCTCTGGACCAAACGAGAGCCCTCTGCACCGGTACATCATATGCGAGACATCTGTATACGATTCTTGTAAGTGCACAGCAACCATACAACACAGACTTTTGCTTCTTATACCATCTCTGATGAGCCATATGAATCTGGTCGATAATCCAGTGGGGCATATTGATGGACAAATCAAAAGCATCCGCCAGGTAGAGGCTAAACCAGATTTTTTTGGGAGGCATTGTGAACCTGTCTTGCGCGGGAAATGCGAAGTGTTGCATGACCATACGTAGATGAATGGCAATTGTCGGCGTCATCGCAACCATGTCCTTTAGCTTCGTCAAATTCCTGTTCTTCATATTATCTGGAACCATAGTCTCTTTCTCCGTAGGAATGTGCATTCCGTGCATATCAAGAGCTTCTCTCACTAAGTTGATTGTCAAGCGGAAACGCTTCAGCTCATTGCCCCTTGTGAGTGATGGGAGCACAAAGGAGCTGTATCCTTTCTTGTCTTTGCTGGGAGTGAGGGTACTAATTAAATATGAGCACCTTAGAAAATCTGGCTTTGGTAGTTGGAACTTGAAGTAATCATAAAGCCCAGCCTTCTTCCATATTGGCTTCAGTCCCTCATTATTCTGTAGCTTTTCAAACTCTCTGGTAAAGAAGTGGTATCTGCCCCACCGTCCATTGAATTCTACTTCGGACTCCCACATATACGTGCCTTCACCCAGAGGTCCAGCAACGTCACTGAACCAGTGTGAAGCTTTGCCCACCGGCATTGTATGACCCTGTGGAGGATTCTGAATTGGTATGGCGTGCAATGCCCGTAATGCCGCTGGTCTTTCCTTTAATTCCTCCTCGACCGGAAGGCTTTCAATGTCCACCACTTGGGGGCTGGTGCCTGCCTGGGAGCTGGTTCCTACCGTATCGGCCATGTTACCTCTTGTTGCCTGTCTCTGTGAGAATATACAAACATGTGTTAACATTGTACGGGACAAGAGAGAACCGTTGTTGTTCCCCTTACAATATTAACATGAGGGTCGGGAGCGAATAATGGGTTAGTACGTGCTCGATGCAAGTGTGTGTGTGATTAGTCGTTCGGTAGACCTAAGAGTTAAGTGGAGTGATGTAGTGTGATAGTGATGTGGTTAGTAGGATAACATGGATTTACAAATGGGGTCCGGGGGTTTGTTACAAGTCTTGGGCTGCCAAATGCAGCGGATAGGTTTTGCTCTGGGTTTCTTAGAGACTCTCGAGAGCTTTATAGGCGTGTCGGCTTGAAAATGAGGCTTTTTAGGGACCCATTTACAAGTGATTCTATTCGAGCTCATGGGCCTTGGTGTGTTACTGATTGTTGAAATAGAGTGGACGCCAGCTGTGCGAGTGAATGGACCATACCGTATGAGATCTGGTCTCGGTGTAGCTATTTGAGCCCGCAAACAAGCCTTAGGCACCCAAATTTGTCTGGATTGTGGGCTAGCCTTCATCGACTTCTTGGGCACCCAAATAGACTTCACCTTAGCAGAAGAACTTCTGAAAGACTTCTTATTAGTGTCGTGTTGTTGGTTACTAATAAGAGGCTTTGCCCGTGTGGTTGGCTTGAGTGCAACCGGGTGTTCTCCTTTCCGCACCCACACTTGTTTCACTAGCTGAGACGTTTTGCTATGCAGGTACTTTTGATTTCCGACATAGAGAGTACTCTGCTTCTTCTACCGTTGATCCACCTTTGGTTGCTGCCTCCCTCTAGCCTTTGGAAAAGAAGGAAGTTCCGTTGTGGTTCTGACTCCTTTTTTGAGATCTTCATTCTTCTGCATCACAGATCCTTGGACAAGAACAGCATGGTCAGCTTCGTGTGCACCCCTGGAGGGACCAGGAGTCTGTGCCTTTCCTAGTTCCTTGAGTGCTCCATTATTTAGCTCCATCGTAATTCTAGTCTGATTCACCCATACCTGAAGAAGTCCACTTCTTAGGTCTAGGTTGACTGCTTGGTCATAAATCCAGTCTTGTCCCAGGATAAGGGTTTCCGTGAGGTCCTCATCTTGGCATATTAGCGCTTTAACTGTCATTGCCTCATCATGAATGTAGAGGGGAAGTTCCACCTCGCCCATGCAAGGGGTTTCCACGCCTCCCAATCCTATGAGGTATGCTTCCACAGGATTGACAGTTAACTGCAACTCTTGACAGTAAGATGATTTAACAGCACTAGTGGCTGCGCCTGAGTCAATCAAGGCCCTTATAGTCCTTGCACTCTTTCCTTGCCCTATATCTAAGGTTATGAAAGGACGTCGGTCAGTTATTCTATGTGAGCTAACACCTGAAACTTCACACATAGCTACGTCATATCCTTGATCTGCAAATGCATCTAGCCTGGGGAGCTCTCTACCTTGTCTTCTTAGTTTCATTCTCCGTATGCGCTCTAGGGCTTCTGCTTGAGCTTCTTCTCGAATTCGCTTTTCTTCCTCTTTGCGTTTCTTCGCAGTGTTGAGTCGACTTAGCATTTCCTCTGTGAGAGGTTCCTGATACAACTTAACCCTGCATCCGCTAATATAGTTTGGTAGAACATCGCCTTCTAATGTGGCTAGTTGCACTGCTCCACTTGTTGAGATCCTATTGATGATCATAGGTCCGTAGCCTCTCTTTTCTAGCTTCCTTGCATGTTGTTTCAATGTGTAAACTAAAACTAGATCTCCTGCTTTCAAGCCCTTATCCTTCACATGGGCATCAAAGTATGCCTTCTGTCGTTTCTTTGCCGCATATATCCCTGCAGCTGCTCTCAGTCTTGTTTCTCCTAATCGTTCAAGGTCAAAGATCCTAGAGGAGAGCTCATGACCTGTCCATTCGTGCTCTTGTGCTACCTTCAATGTAGGTATCAAGAAGTCCAAGGGTAGTACCGCGTTTTGGCCAAATACCATCTGAAAGGGGGTGGCTTGGAGCACCGTTTTATAGGCGACTCGGTATGCCCAAACAGCATGGTGTAGCTGTTTGTCCCAATCAGAGCGTTTAGTGTTCACTAATTTTGTCAGTACATTGCATAAGATCTTGTTGGTGCTTTCGGCTTGTCCATTAGCTTGAGGGTGATAGGGGGCAGACTTCTTATGTATTACCAAGAATTCTTGGAGCAGATTCTCAATAACTTCATTTAAGAAGTGAGTGCCTCTATCACTTACGAGCTCTATAGGTAGCCCATATCTTGTGAACACATTCTCAAACAAGAATTTAGCAGTTGTTTGAGCATCGTTCTTTGTCGTAGCCTTGACCTCTACCCACTTAGTTAGATAGTCTGTCGCAACAATGATGTATTCTGCATGAGAACCCTTAGCTGGGGGATTAATAGGACCTACAAAGTCTATTCCCCACTTAGAGAATGCACGTCCACCCATCATAGGTTTCAGTGGCATCTCATCTTTACGTATAGGATACTGAGTTCGCTGGCAGACATCACACCGTTTCACATAGGTATGTGCATCCATGTGAAGGGTCGGCCACCAGAAGCCCGCGAATAGCACTGCCTTGATCACCCGATCTGGTCCAAAGTGTCCTCCTGCTACACCTTGGTGAGCAGTTTCCAAGATCTTAAGATATTCACTCTCATGGACACACAGTCTCAGGTAACCATCTTTACCGCGTTTGTATAGATTATCACCAATGAGTGAGTAATCCTGGGCTTCTTGTTCTAAACTCCTTTTCCTAGCCAGAGTCATGTCTGGAGGGAATGTTTTCGTCCTCAGGAAGGATACTAGAGGCTCACTCCAATCTGGCACAATGGATACTTGATAGAGTGTGGCATGTTCCACAGGTGGTTTAGTGCAACAGATTGGGCATTCCTTGCACAACTTTTGGACATCCGCTTCCATAGTTGGCCAATGCACTCCGAATCTCTTTAGAGTCTGCAACGTTCGTTGCTTTGAATGGTGTTGCTCTAACGCACCTACATGTGCTAATTGCAACCATTTAGCGTACTCATCCTCTTCTACGCAACAAGCCAAGATCCCTTGATCTGTGTGCTTGTACATGCTGCCTGCCATGATATGGTACTTTTGGGCTTTTAGTATCTCTCTACTCCGTGTGTTCACCACTGGATGATTAGGCCCGTATGTCAGTACTGGTACTATTGGCTTGGCCCACTGCGGCACAACTTCCAAATTAAACAAGTAAGCATCAGGAAGGTCATCTGACACTCCTTGTGGGGCTTCTCCCGATGTGAGTCTAGAGAGGTGATCTGCTCTCAAATGAGTCCTACCCTTTCTTACCACAACCTCAAATTCGTATTCCATTAGCAAGAGAAACCATCTTACTAATCTTCCTGTATTGCATGGCTTGTTTACAAGATATAACAATGCCTGATGATCAGTAAAAAATTTAAACTTATTTGCAAGCAAATAGTGTCTGAATTTTTTGACTGCATAAACCATGCCTAATCCTTCGCGCTCTGTAGTGGTGTAATTCCGTTCAGCCGCATTCAATTGTCTACTGGCATAGGCAATTGGAAGATCCATATTACCTTCACCAGTAGGTTGTGCAAGCACACATCCAATGGCATAATTGGATGCATCCACATGAACATGGAATGGCTTATTCCAATCTGGTGTGGTCAAGATTGGTGCTGAACATAATCGTCGTTTAAGCTCCTGGAAGGAATTCTCACATTCATCAGTCCACTCAAAGTTAGTCAGAAGTCCATACATGGGCTTTGCAATGACAGCGTACATATGAATGAACCGTCGGTAGTAACCACAATGCCCCATGAAGGCTTGTACTTCCTTGACATTCCTTGGCCTAGGTAGCTCTGCTATGGCTCTCACTTTCTCTTCATCAGTAGATATGCCATTCTTTGACACTATGTGCCCTAGGATCTTGCCTTGCCTGACCATAAAAACACACTTTTCTGGGTTCAGGCAGACCTGATATTCTCGACATTTGTCAAAGATTTGTCTGAGTTCAGGAATATGGGTTTGTCTAATGTTGGAATGAGCACAAAGATCATCAACATAGACTTCTAAATTCTTCCTCAGGAACTCCTTAAACACATGGCACATCAGCCTTTGGAAAGTAGCTGGTGCATTGGTAAGCCCAAATGGCATTACACGAAAGGCAAATATACCCCACTCTGTGGAAAAAGCTGTCTTATGCTGATCTTCTGGAGCTATGGCTACTTGATTGTAGCCTGAAAACCCATCAAGGAAACTGTACACTTCCTTGCCTGCCACTCTTTCTAAGAGATGTTCTGTGATGGGAAGCGGATAGTTATCTCGAATTGTGGCTGCATTGACCTTCTTCAAGTTAATGCATACACGCAATTTGCCATTCTTCTTGGGCACCACTACGATGGGGGATACCCATTCAGTGTGCTCAATTTCATAGATAAATCCAGCTTCAACCAGTCTATCTATCTCTTCCTTGATCTTAGCAGCGTAATTATCATTATATGTATAAGGCTTTTGCTTAGAGGGTTTAGCATCTGAGGTCATGGGGATGGTGTGTGAGCATATGTCAGGGTCAACTCCTTTCAAATCCTTGTAGCTCCAAGCAAATACATCTCTGTATTCCCTTAGCAAGGCTATTAACGCGTGCTCTTCTTCCTCTGTTAGGTCATGGCCTATGTACGTGCATCTTTCCTCTCCTTCTTCTAGGGCCACAACTATTTTCTTGGTGGTTTCTTTGTTATCATAGGCCTCTCCTGCTTGAGCCTCTCGTTTAGGCATTCTTATCATGACTCTCCTGTCGTCTACCTCATATTTCTTAAAGTTTTCTGGGACCTCAAACAAAGATTCTTCCTCTTCTGGTGAGACTTCTCTCTTCTTCCGTTTCTTTCCTTCTTCCTTTGGGGTCACATGTGTGGCTAATCTTACATCATTTGTAAGTTCTCCATGCCTCTAGGGTTGAAATTCCACTTCATGGAAGTATTCTTCATCTGATGCAAATGGTGGGTCCATGATGATTGACTCTAGGTCGGAGTCACTTGCATCCTCAAAGACATCAGGGCTAGGTTCGCATTCTTCTAGAACTGCCTCTCCCATGATTGGCTCTATGGAGAAGACTGAAATATCATAGCCATCCTCATCACAGTGAGGTGTCCATTGTTCTTCATTGATGGCTACGTCCATTGTTGCTAGGATTTCTGCCCAGCCGTGGGGTTCGAATTCTTCGTCAGGAAATACTACAGGTGCATAGGCTGGGTCTTGAATTGGTCTATGTGTTTCGTTCGCACCTATATCTCTGGCCTTCTCTCTCTTCTCTTCTTCTACTGCTACTTTGCACATCCATAAGTGGGTGTCTTCATGCATCCATGAGGATCCTGATCCTATGGAATGCACAGATTCCGTATCATCTTTGGCTCTATGGATGGGATTCCATTGGATAGGGGGAACATCTCTATGAGAGTAATCCTTGAGATTGACTTTGGTTGTAACACCTAAGTGCTGTAGGTACAAAGAATTGGTTCCCCAATCCTGTACCACTTGCAACTGTCGCATGAATGGTCGTCCCAAAATCATCTCATAGGCATGATTTTTGCTAAAGTCACATATAGCAAAGGTATGTTCAAACTCAACACCACAGGTGGTGAGAGTTATTCCTTCTAGCAATCCTAGGGGTCTCTCTATGTGACCATCGGCCATCTGCAATTTCATTCTCGTTGGCCTGAGTGCCGGCTTGCCCCAACGTTTCCACAGGGAAGTGGTGGCAATTGCAACTCCTGCACCTGAGTCCAAAATTGCCTTAGTGGTGTACTCCTGATAAGTAATGGGAAGATAGGTGTTCCCTTCTTCACCTTCACACATATCTCCTATCTTATCCAATGGTATCTCTGGCACTGTCCTATGTGATCCTACCTGGGAACGAGATTTTGCTATCTCAGATACTTGTTTGGCTACATGTTTCCTTAATTCAGGTCTAACCTTGAGTAGCTCTTCTAACTTGAGATTGCACGGCAAGTTAGTGTTCTTCCCTACCTCTGTGTTCCTAGGTATGACTGAATCTTCATTTCTTACCATGACTGTGGGTGCTCTCATACACGTGGACTTGGCTTCCCATGGGCCCGTGAAGTGGGGTAATTCCTGTAAAGAATTAGACTCGAAGTCTAATCTTTCTTGAGATTGGGTGCTCTCATGTTCCCCGTAAGTAGATGGGATGTCTTGTGGGAATTGGTCGTGTGCATCATCCACAAGTTCAAAGGGAGGGGCGACTTCACTTTCGTTATCCCATTTATCTTCTTGTATTTCTCGCAGGAAGTCTGGTGCAAACCGATTCATAGAAGAAGAAGTGTCTGGCTCCGTAGAATTAGGCACATAAGCAACCTGGGCAGGAGGGCTTATTCTATTACTTTTTCGAACAGGCTCATATGCTCCCTGAGAAGGAATGTGGACAACCTGTGGAGGTACGTGAGCTTTCAAGGGAGGCACATCTGCCTTTTGGGGGGGCAGATAAGCTTCTTGAGGAGGCACCTGGGCTCCCTGAAGAGGCTGGCTTATTCGTTCTCTTGCCCTTTCCTTTCTTTGAGGGGCAGGTTCCTTCTCTGATTGTGCAATTAGCCTCTCTATTCTTTCTAGCAGTCCGTCAAAATGTAACTGCGTCTTAGCTGAGCTAGAGATGTTAAAGAGGCGACTAGCTTCAAACATGGTCTGAGCCAATTCCACCATTTTGGCACAAATTTTAGTTCGTTCAAGCTCTAGCTCGGCTCTAGGGTAGCATTTTTCATGATCGGTTATGGTTGGCCCTTCTTGGATTCTGGCCTGATAAGCTTTAAGCATCATATTAAGGTCTTCGGGAGTGGGATCTGCTAGGACTGATCCTACTCTAGGGGGTGGTGGGTTTATGTGAGGCGGGTTGGAAGGTGGCTGGTCGGATGGCGATGGGAAAGGTGGTGGTGGGGTAGTGTGAGAGGGAGTTTGAGATGTGAGTTCAGTTATCCTGGCTTTGGTTTCTCTTATGCTTTCCTCAAGTTCACTCATCTTTTTAGCCCATTGTCTTTTCATTCTTTCTCGACTATCTTTCCACGCTCTAGTCCTTTTCTTGGTTATGCTCTCAGTTTCACTAGCTGTTGGGCTCTTTTCCTGGTCTACCCCTTGGTTTTGCTGCAATGCTTGAGCTCTAGTGACTACCTGTACTGGTGCGGTGGAAGTCACGCTCCCTGTGGAGTCTACCACTAATCCCACAACGTTGATAGGAGTGATTTTTGGCATGTTATTGGGATTTTTAGGGCAATCTCGTAAGAGATGCTCTTTTCCACAATCTTGGCAAAAGCCTGGGATCGTCACTGACTGGGGTTGTGTAGGTGGAGGTAAGGGACAATCACGAATGAAGTGATCTCCTTGGCATCTGTAGCACGGTCCTCTTGGGAATGGAGGTCTTACCTGCCTAGGTTGTGGCCTAGGGTTGGGGTTGGCGTACATGACATTTGCGTAATCCGTTTCCCAACTAGATTCATTTGGCTCTTCACTATAGTAAGACTCACCATGTTCAGGAGACTGCATGAAGTAAGCCTGGGGACTCTCAACATGCGTAGAATCGAAGCTATGGTCACTGGGATCACTTTCTGAAAGCAAAGGTGTTATGGGGACTATAGCTCGGTTTAGGTTTTCTTCTGCTGCTGCATACTTTACAGGGATCATGTTGGGTGGAGCTGGAGGTTGTTGGACTAACACAGGCTGAGGTCTTTGCTGGGCTTGGTATTGTGGTTGGTAGGTTTGTTGAGGTCTAGCATACTGTTGTGGTGGGTATTGGTTTTGGTATCTGCCTTGCTGAGGGTATGGCTGAGGGTAGGCTTGCCTAACTGCTTGCTTGTTGTATGGGCAGTCTTGTGCGGTGTGATTTGTGTATCTTCGTTCGATAGTGCAGTACTGGCTACTAGGGTTTACTTGGGGTTGAGCCATAATGGGACATACATTCGCCATGTGGTCGCCACCACAAGTGTAGCATCTCCTCACAGGGGCAAATCTCGGAGTTTGTTTGGTAGAGACACCTAATTTCTGAGCCACTTTCTCTGCCAGTTCCTCAATTGATGTGGATTGCGTGGAAGAGTGACTAGATGCACTATCTGAATCTTTGTAGATTTTGGAAAGCTCTAGTTCTTCCCCTAGGTTATCTTCTATGTCAATGCACATGCGTACACACTCTTCTATAGTCCTAGGGTCCTTCAGATACACGTAGGATCTCAATTTCGTACTCAGCAATCCATCCAAGAATAAGGCTACTTGTTTAGCTGGTGTAGGTAGCTCTGAAACAGGACATCTCTCAAGATATTGCCTAAATCTCCTTCCTGCAAGTCTCACGGTCTCTTGAGAGGTTTGCTTGAAGCTGTGAATCAGTGAGGAGGTATTGTGTCTTATGCCACTCTTAGAGAACTCTACGATGAAAGCCTCTAAGAGTTGGTCTATGCTCCTGAACTGTCGCTCATCCAATGGCTGAAACCATGTAAGTGCTGTGTTCCTAAGGGTTAGACCGAAGGCATTATACTGCGTGAATAGATCCTCCACTTGTTCAGCTCTCAAGACTTGCTTGAACTCAGCCACATGATCATAGGGATCTCCTGTGCCATCAAAGTAATTCTTCATGGACTTAACTAGCTGGGTTGGTCTCAGAGTT
Organism: Ceratopteris richardii; assembly: GCA_020310875.1. Lineage (NCBI taxonomy): Eukaryota > Viridiplantae > Streptophyta > Polypodiopsida > Polypodiales > Pteridaceae > Ceratopteris > Ceratopteris richardii. The sequence continues at coordinate 63,827,941 of CM035423.1, forward strand.
CTTGTGTGCTCTCTCGGTCTCAGCATAGGGAATCCATCCACATTTCTCTGGTTCCGGTGAGCCCTAGGTATTTCTGGTTCTACTCTATTCGTCTCCGTCCTCGTTCTTTCTCTGCCCACGGGGTTGGCAAAGCTTACTTCTGGTCTATCTCTACTTCTGTCTCTTTGGGTTCCATGAGCTTGGGATGTTCCAGCTCCAGGGTGACCATAGGATACATTCGATCTTGGTTGGGGGAAAATGATTTCACCTTTCCAAGTGTAAGCGTGCCTATCATTTTCTGTCACCACGAAGATCCTTTCTGAGGCGTGGTCTAAGTAGGTCACTCTGCCTGGGCTATCAGGATCCTTAAGCTCATAGATCATGATTGTTCCTACATCAAATGGCCGATCAGATTTATATCTCCAAAAGGCTTCTTCAGTTTCTCGGTTCAGAAGGAGATCTATGCTCTTATTATCTTGGGGGATCCATTCTGGTGTGATTATTCTCGTAAGAACAGATTTGCCTCGGGGTGTTCTAGGTTCTACTCCCATGTTTCCTTGTTCCAAGTCACCTAAGTCCGCTTCTGAGATTACATTTCCAAATTCATCTGTCCTATCCGGGTGACTGGTGACTACGTATATGGTTCCTTCCTTGTCCAGGTATGCACCGTTTTCAAATTTGACAGCTGGGTGCTCCAATCCAATGGATTGATCAGGATTCCTAATCTGTACCACAGATCTTCCTAGGCCGTCCTCATAGATGCTAGCACCTAATCGGTTGGTCCTAAGGTATTCCAACTGTGTTTTGTAAGGGCCTTCTACCCTGTACAAGTAAGGCACTCCTGAACTTCCCGTAGGTCTGTCCATGCCTTGAGACATCTCTGACGCACTGGTCTCAGAGCTAGGGTAGTACGAGTGGTGGCTCAACTGTTGGGCCCAAGACCTAGCAGTGTGGTTAACACTAGCCTCTGAAGATCTAAGGCTTTGTCTCTCCCTTACTAGATGCCGTCCTGATCTAAGGTTCATATGCCTATCTAAGTAGCCCAATTTTTGCCCTGAGTACAACCTCGTTGCCGATCAATTGGTCTCAGTCACTTGATTCGTTTTTAGTGAGTTATTATGTTTATGATCTTATCTGGTATTGCGTCGTCAGGAATACTTGAGTATTTTTCCGCACTTGGATTTGATCGTCCCACGTAAGGTTCTTTTCCTTTATGTTATCGACAGTACAGAGATTAGGTTTTTAGCTTGAACTTGAGTTTTAGGTAGTCTTCAACTTGATACCTGCCTATCGTTGCCCTGACTTACCTCTAGCACTATTCGTACTTAGCCTGAGCTAAAAAATGACAGAGGGAGTTGAGAATATTCCAACCTTTTGTTTCCTGCTTGGTTGCCCTTGAATGCCCAGGAAGTGTGTTCCCAAGCTTGCACTTACACTTGCTTAGAACGCCTTTTGATGCTCTCAATAGATCTGTAAGAGTTCCAAAGTTAGCTTTAAGATTTAAATTCCAAAGACAGAACCAATGATTTTCATTCCTGAAGCACAACACTAATTGGTGTAGAGGCTTTTAAGACAACAATTCTAAAGACCCCTGACTTTGATCCCCCTGGTTATGGTCAACTTCAAAATACCCTATCTGAAAATCAACGCATTATCTTTATAAAAAACAGTTGAGGGCGTGTAGTATATGCCACGAGCTTTCCGACAAGCCCTAGAGCTCAAAAAATGGATTTCGTATGAAAAAGTTATGACTGTTCAGGGTTTAGGGGGTTGAAACAAGATTCAATCTGGCTGACAGATCCTAGGAATTTCTCCCAATCACCAGTGTAGGAACCTCCAAAGTGCTAATGGATTGACTATTTTGCCCCAAAATTATCTCAATTTTGAACAAAAAACAAACCCTAATTTTTGGCCGAAAAGCCTGTCAATCGCGATCGACAGGTCTGTCAATCGCGATTGACAGAGGTGTCCGTCGGGCCTGTCAGTCGCGATGGATGGTGTCAATCGCGATCGACGGTGTCAATCGCGATCGACAAAGTCGATCGTGGCTGTCAATCGCGATCGACAGTATCAATCGCGATTGACACTTTTTCCGGATTTTTCGCCGAAATTTCAGTCAATCGGGAGCCTATCAGTCGCGATGGACACGTGGCTACGCGCAAAAGTCAATCAATCGTTGAATTTCAGTCAATCGCGATTGATGGTGTCAATCGCGATTGACAGAGGTGTCGGTCGTGGCTGTCAATCGCGATCGATGGTATCAATCGCGATTGACAGGGTCCTACGTGGCAGTCTGTCGGTCGTGAGGTCTGTCGATCGCGATCGACGGTATCAATCGCGATTGACAGGGTCTGTCGGTCGCGATTGACAGTGTCAGTCGCGATTGACAGTATCAATCGCGATTGACAGAGGCTGTCGGTCGCGATTGACAGAAAAACACGGAATTTTTCTACTGTTTCTAGTGTTTTAGGATGTGCTCATCATGCTTGTGCTAGTGGTGAACTTTGTTTTGCAAAATGATCGAATTTTCTGTCGATCGCGATCGACAGAGGCTGGCGACCGCGAGACAGATTAGACGAATTTCGTACCTGCGCAGCGTGCTGGAGGGGATGATGATTCAGCAAGAACCTGCAAAAAGCTCAAGAAACATGCAAGAAAACACACACGCAATATCGCTCTCTCGCTCTCTCTCACAAGTGGAATGAGGGAAATGAGGTGGAGATGGTGATATGATCAAAAAACAGAAATTTTTGCGATGATGGAGATGGAGGTGGGAGATGGTGATGATGATGATGGTGATGAAGATGGTGAAGAAAGTAAAAGAAAATCGATGAGAGTGAAGAAAATACCTACAACTCCAACGCGTCAACTCTACGTCTTACCATCACACGCTCGTCCTCAAAGCTCGATCCCCGGCAACGGCGCCAAAATTTGGTGTAGCTCAGTGATGAGTAGCACCTCCTTTAATGTCAATCCGGGAAGACGTGAGGATGGTATGAAGACCTCGAGCAAGTGGAAGCACAAGTGCGTGAGTGAGAAGCACACCAACATGCACACACATACACACACACGCGCATACACGGTAAGACAAAGAGTGAGGAGCAATGGAGTTCTTTAGATTACTTTCACAAGCTCTTACAAGTTCGTTTCAATTACAATCCAACCTCAAAAATGAGCTCTCTAGCTCCTTTTATAGTTTTTGACTAGCTTTGGCCCTGTCCAGACCTAGTGTCCGGCCTAGTTAAAAATTAGGTTCCAGGGCTTATTTGAGGGCTCAAACGAGATCTAAAAAATATGAAAATTGGCAGGTAGATACTTCTAAAGCTCCTCAAGCTCAAGGACTCCTTGGCTTGCACAAAATGGAGCTACAAAAATACGAAATGATATTTACAATGGTTTTTAGTGAAGAAAATCACTATTTTGTGTAGGGTTTTCTCTATTGATTTGTCATACACCTCTTTGAGCTCCCTACTTGCTCTTTCTTCTCGTGTGCTCAACTCCTTGATGTCTTGAAAAATTAGATGGCCTACTTTCCAGATCTTCTTTGACTCCCTTGTCTGCTGCTAACACATGCCTCATTTGAGATGTCTGATTTGGGGCATTTGTATCACTATTTGGGCATTCAATTTATGCAAGTTGATGGTGGAATGGCTTTGCATCAAACGAAATATATTGTCACATTATTGCAGCGTTTTTGCCTTGAAGACTGTAAGCCTATTGCCACTCCTATGGAGACATGTTTAGGATTGAGTCTTCATGATGCTAGAGATGCATTTGATGTTGTTCTCTATCAGTAGGCTGTTGGATGCTTGATTTACTTATGCATTACTTGGCCAGATATTCAGTTTGCTGTCTCAGAGATGAGCAGATTTATGCATTGCCGAGGAGTCAAGCATTGGCAGGAAGTTAAGTGCATCTTTCACTACTTGAGTGGTACTCGGCTACTTGGGTTGTTTTATCCCAAGGGGGGATCACTACCGCCAGATTTGCATGCTTTTTCTGACTGTGATTGGGCTAGTTGCTATGACAATCGTGTGTCCACTAGTGGCTTTTGCTTCATGCTTGGTAGCTCATGTATATCTTGGTTGAGCAAGAAGTAGCCTACTGTGGCCACTTCCAGTTGTGAGGCTGAGTATAGGGCAGCTTTCACAGCTACTGTTGAGTGTGTATGGCTCAGATGCCTTATGGCTGATTTGGGTGTTGGTGAGTCTTCTGCCACCACCATCTTCACTAACAGTCAGAGCGCATTGGCAGTTGCGAGGAACCCTGTGTTCCATGCTTGCACTAAGCACATTGAGATGCATTATCACTATATCAGGGAGAGGTTCTCTGCTAGGGAGATTAGCTTGGCATATGTGCCCACGCAGGAGAACATTTCAAACCTTTTCACGAAGGCTCTGTCTAGGGAGAAGTTTGAAGCTTTTGGCAAAGCTTTGGGCTTACTTCCTTTTTTGGAGTGATTTCCACATACCTTGGCACTTCCTTATACATGAGTACCAGCTCCTTGTTCACCGCATCATTCCCAGGGGGGATTTGTTGATATATTTAGGTAGTGAGATGTGTGAACACACTAGGACCGCCAGGGCTCTTTTTTCCCTCTTTAGGAGGTTTTTTCCCCAGCTTGTATATACGCCTATTGCCCTAATGGGCTACTTATCTTTGTACATTCTCTAGTAGTACATTCAGTATTGTGTGTTTGTGCTCCAAGCTTCTTCTTCTTCCTTGTGTTGTTCATGTGCTTCTGTAGACGTCTATCTCCAACAATATTTTCCTATTGGAAACTCCAATTTCAAAACTTTTTGTTGGAGAAGCTACTCCAGTATAGACCCTATGTTGTAACCAAAGTTCAAAGATTTTGAAATTTATCTTCATAGTTAGAAGATATTTTAAAAGTGCAGCAGCATTGTTTCTAGGCTCACCTAAGCGCAGGTGTACCAGAGATAGAATTATACTTTTGAATGTGTATTTGATTTCATTTTGAATTGAAAATTTGTGAGACCAAACTAGATAAATTGATCTAGAATTGGACACAAAGTAAATTAAATTTGGAAGTTTTTTGATGAGTCTAAGGGCTTCAAGAATATGACCCTGTAGATTCTCAAAGTTGGTTGTCAAGTGTTCGACTCTTCCAATTAAATGGTCATAAAACTCTAAGAAGATATCCACATCTAGTGATTTTTGTGCCTAATGAAATCTTGAGAAAATCTATATAAGGTTGGAAAATTTCATGTATTTTTCATGAGTAAAAGTAAGTTAAAAGTAAGATTTAATCTGCTGCTGTTGGAAATTGTTTCTGCAGGAGACATTGTTGAAAGGAAAAGACTTTTCACAAGTTTTTTATGATATTTTTTTGAGATGGTGTGATCACCATGGGCTAGATATGCCCTAGATACTTGTTTTTTGGAGCATTGGTTTATGGTGACCATTCTCTGTAGGACACAGGAGACTCTGTCGAAATTTTTCAAGAATATATATGTAGTGCCAAGAGAGCATGGAACAAGAGAACTTTGCTAGTTGTTCTCATTTCATATAATTGGATTCATACAAGTTGTATAAATTCCAATTTATTGTGAGTTGATATTTGATTCAAGTCACATGACTTGATATTTGATGCAAGCCGCATCCTTCACAACTCTAGTTGAGTTGATTTATTAAATAGTTTTTCAGTTGTCAACTCAAGATGAGTTGATGTTACAGATAGTTATGAGTGATAGAGTCATAGGAATGACTCTGTTCTCTCCATCGAGGGAAGGAAACACTTCAGGAACACTTCATGATTTCATTAATATTATTATTATTATTATTATTATTATTATTATTATTATTATTATTATTATTATTATTATTATTATTATTATTATTATTATTATTTATGGTTGTGAGTACTCACCGGCTTATTTTTGTCATTTTTGAGAGAAGTGTTCGAATTTAATATCATACATGCATCTATGTGGGGTATAAAGTTTGGTGGTATGGGACATCAAACTTTGTATTCTACCTAGGTGTAGGACAGATGGTATGAGAGAGAAGTCTCTGAGATTGTATGTTTTTTATATGATTTGGAGTTCATTTATATGATCTTCTGGTATCATCACAACACAGGGGCAGTTGAGACAGTCACTCTGTATGTGATTGCAAACAAGGCAAGTCTGCAGGCAAGTAGCCTAGAAGCGGAAAGGCAAGGTTTGCACATAAGAACAATGAATAGGCAATTGCATTGAGAAGAAATTCATAGAGTATATACTAATTTACTTGGTATGCTTGAGAATAGGCCATGGTTCATACATAGTGTGTATGAGGTGAGCTAGATGCTTAGCCTAGTGGGCTATGAGTGTGCACACATCTACTTACCATTTTTTAGTATGTCGAGTGGACTCATATTATGGTCCTCATTATATCTAGGAGTCCCAGATTATTACAGTAGTTTACTTGAGACACCTTATTCCTAGCTAGGAATGATTTGATAATAGTGATGATCAGATGATGGTCATGGATAAAGTAAGTTTCATCCACTTGGAATACCTTGCATGTTATTATTAAGAAGGTGGTGGTAGTTCCACTAGTTGCTATATTTTTTTACCACGTCTTCACTTGGCATGATGGATTTGATTCCAAAGAGTGGATTTGAGACTTACTTTATATGGGAGAGATTTTGATCCATAGTTTGGATTATTCCTAGCTAGGAATGATTTGATCATAGTGATGATCAAATGATGGTCATGGATAAAGTAAGTTTCATCCACTTGGAATACCTTGCATGTTATTATTAAGAAGGTGGTGGTAGTTCCACTAGTTGCTATATTTTTTTACCACGTCTTCACTTGGCTTGATGGATTTAATTCCAAAGTGTGGATTTGAGCCTTACTTTATATGGGAGAGATTTTGGTCCATAGTTGATAGATTCATATTTTCATCCATAGTTTGGATGTGACTGATTGAGATCTTAGTCCATAGTTTGGATGTGATCGATTGAGATCTCAACCCATAGTTTGGATGTGACAGATTGAGATCTTGGTCCATAGTTTGGATCATTGAAAAATTGACATCTTGTTCCATAGTTTGGATCATTGATAGATTATCATCTTTGATTCACAGTTTGGATCATGATGAGATTTTCTTGAGTTTTATTTCATTACAGTGAGTAAATCAAGTAGATTTACTTGAGCTTAGAGATAAAACACTACTTGGAGAAGATTTCCATTTCTTTTTAGTATTCTTCCACACAGAGTTGGACATAGTCAGATTATTTTAGATGAGCATAGTATTTTATTACTCCAGTGGAGTAAGTGATTTTGCATGATTCTACCATATGACAAGCTGTCAGTGGGTATTTGAAGGAGATAAAGGCAAGCTCCCTAGGTCTCTACAGGTGACAAGCAGTCACAAGAGTGGTCAAGGTGTAGGCATAGGGAGTTTGAGGATATTCTAAGTACTTATGCTGCAGAGATAGGGACTCATTGGGTCTCATAAAGATTCCTACAATATGCCGAAGGCAAGGACTACTATTGATTGGTGGAAATGCTAGATAGAAAGCACAGAGACTAGTTGTCTACTTTTTTGAGCATCTAGTATTTCACACACCTAGCACACTCTACTCTTATTATTTGGAATCACAGATTTTGATTCCCAGGTGTATAGCTCCTTCTATATCATTGAGGACAATGATCTTTAGAAGGGGGAGAGAGTGTTATATTCCAAAGATGTACATGCTTGTAGGAACGAGAAGTTCCTTGCTCGGGGGATAGCCAACGCCAAAAGCCAGAGAGTTCATATGAGGTGCCTACTCATGATGGCCAAATGCAAATGTGAGAAGTGGAGAATGACATGCCTGGGACTCACCTCCCAGCCTATTTATAGCCCTTGCCTAGTCACCATCTAGAGTTCTCTCTAAGGCCCCTCTACTCATCTAGCCATCATGAGTAGGCACCTCGTATGAACTCTCTGGCTTTTGGCGTTGGCTATCCCCCGAGCAAGGAACTTGTCGTTCCTACAAGCATGTACATCTCTGGAATATAACATCCTAAGCATCTAATTCACCCTTATCAGCCTGTAGTTTCTCAAAATAACCAAATCTCAATATTACATCTTCAAGTAAAAATTTACAGACATTGTATGTTGTTGCCTTCTACATGGTTCGTAAGGCTTTCGCATGCAAGTACTATATACCTCATTTTATCTATACCTTTGGGCATGGTCACTAGGTCAACTACCCATTTATAATGTACACATGGTAGATAAGTGGGATGCAAAGGATCCTATGCTTTATTGACGAATGCATTTGACATATATCACAAGAATTCACATAGTCCTCACATTCACATATATACATGGGGACCAATAACTTTCTCTAATCTTCTCATAAGTAGCCACAAAACCCTTACATCCAACCCAGAAATATCATGCATATTTTTCAGGACTTGCAGTTGAAGTTGTTTAGTTCCTAGTACTCTTTGTGGAAATTTAATTTTTCACCTTGAATGTCTCCAAATTAGCCCATCTTTTAAGAAAAAGCTGAAAGCTCTCTTTTTAATATTCTTAAACCTATTTGAAGACCAAGCAGGTGATCTAATCAAAGTACTAAGATATCTTCCAATGTCTTGCCACTCTCCTTCAGATTCAACAATGTTAAATTGATCATACACATATGCTTGAGATTCATAATTAATTGCATTAGTATCTAGTTCTGCTTCTTCATCATACCTACCTCTAGAAAGCATATCAACAACAAAATTAGATTTTCTTGCAATATGTATTAACACCGAATTTATAAATTGAATGCAAGTAATCCATCTTAGCATAACAATATCTGGTGATGAACAATTTGTTATCATTCCTATTAAATGTAAGCAATTTGTCTCTACAATTACATTGGCTCCAATAAAATATCTGTTATCAATTTTTAATGTGGTGACTAAGCCCTAGAGTTATCTTTTAATTTGAGGATATTTTCTTTGAGTTTCATGTAATATTTTGGCTCCAAATCTAACTGCATACCTTTTTTCGTCTTCATCATCTTGAGCAATAACCCATCGTATGCCTATGTGGTTCCTATCAATAGTCAAGATAATTGGCTTTTGTTCAAAATAATCGACACATTTTAAAATAAGAGCATTAAGAAGTAATTTCTTTAATTTCCTCATAGATTTTAAATGATCTTCTGTCCATAGAAACTTCTGATTCTTTCTTCGAAATTCATATAAATAGTTAGCAACATGTGCAAAGTGAGGAATCCAAATTGAATAAAACACACAAGCACCAAGAAATCGTCTGACTTCACTAATATTGCTACATGTCTCGGAAATCTTGTTTATGGCATCAATCTTAGGTGGATATGGTCTTCGCCCATAATGCCCACATAAATTAGCAATTATGAGAACCTCATTGACACCAAAAAAAAACAATTCTCAATTGAAAATGTAAGACCAACCTATTCAAATCTTCAAAAAATCCATTCACAATCGGGGTATGGTCTACAATAAATTTTATTCAGCCAGAAGAATCTAAAGTTTCATCTTTTGCATTCTCTTCACATCCTTTTATAGGTATATCATCTATAAAAGGCATAGTTACATTAGGAATGAAGTCATGTGAAACCATATTCATGGCATTCATCATGTGTGCTACTGAGTTAGTAGCTCCTTGTGGCAAAGTACACATGCGAACTAAGCCTAGACGAGTTTACATAGTCGTGATATCCCTATTCTCAATAGGAAGTTGAAATTAATCATAGACAGAATATAAATCTCCCATTCAATAGATGACATGACTAGGAAATGCTTGAGTGAATTCTCCTACAATAGGACCAGTTCCTACATTCCTAATCGTAACTTTATTCCCAGGTTGTAAATCTTGTATAAATCGTATTTTTCCATTTTTCTTAGGTACTGTGAACCACCTATTTGAGTAAGGTGCAAAAGATGGATCAAGAATCCTCATGTGAATCTTCTCCTTAAGTAGCGTCATCAACTCAGGTATATGGGCTTTTGGGACTGGTTTAGGATGTAGATTCCATGGGATATGAGGTACAATAAAGATAATCATTGGAGATACAAGTTGAGGATCGACACAACCTATCTCATGAGGATGTAATGACAAAGCTTTTCCATGATTTTTAATAAGTCTTTAGAATAAGTCACATTCAGCAAGTAACAAAATATTATCAGCATTTCCTATTTTGATTAATTTCAAAGTTTCATCCATAAATGTATGACCAATATTTGTACGCTCCCATAAACAAGGATCTTTTGAAACTTGTTTGAATTTATCTTCACTCCCTTTTGGTAACGGTTGGGCAATAGGTTTAATTTTCTTATCAACAGTTTTATATTTCGTGTCAACTTTGGCTTCTTCATTAATGTAAATCATAACAAATTTAGCAATAAGTTCATATTCATCAATTGAATTTAAGACCACAAATCTGAAAGTTTCTTTTTCATGCAAAGTACTTTGAAGTTCTTCAAGTAATGAGAATGTGGATGAAGTTTCAATCACATGTTCGATATGTTCTTTAGATGAAATATATCCTTTTTCTTTGTATAGTTTTTTATATTTTTTTTATAATTTTTTTAAAGGATTTCTTTCTAATGAATAAATTGCAAATAAGATGAAGGAAAATAAAGTGCAAAACTATCTAAAGTATTTATAAAAGGATGCAAGACATCAATCCAAGGACCACCATTGTCTCGTTCAACAGTGGCATCTAGGCAAAATTTTGATCAAAACAGGTTCCGAAATCATGAAGAGGCATTTGATCATCGCATACTTTCTTGTGTGAATGGATGGGAGCCTTTCTAATTTGTTCTTGATTTCTTATATGATTAAGAATTACTATCATCACTTGGAGTGATTGCAAATCATCTTTAGATCTATTTCTTGCATATGCAGACCCATCATCTATAACTTAGTTTCCATTTTGGCCTCACATATAGACAACTCACCTAAGATAATCTCATAGGAGCAATTATCTTGGATGAAAAAGTGAAATGTATGAGAGATTCCACCTATTATCACATGAATATTTGCACATGCTCCTAAGAGTGAACCACATCCATTGTCCACACTTCTCATAACCCGACCATGTTATTTATCTATTGGCCATTTAAACTTGTCATATAGCTCTTTTGAAATCACATTAATCTCTGATCTAGAATCAATCAGAGCCAAAGCAGAATAATATTTCCTTTTGTCACCTAAATTGATCTTCATCTCAGGTGTTCCTCTTGCCCAAAACTCTTCCTAAAGTTACTTTCTTAATGTTTGCTTTCATCATCTCACATAATTGGACCTAGCAAGCTTTTGTTGACTTTGCAAGTATTTTCCTCTTCTTCATCTGAATCAAAAGAAAGAGACTCTTGCATTAATTACGTCACATCAGCAACATCTTGCATTTCCACCCCTTGTGTAAGAGGGAATCTCTTTCTTTTTATTAATTTAATGAAATTTTCTTTGAACTCAATTTTAGCAATTGAAAATATTTGTTCAAGTGTCATAGTTACTAAGCTTTTCAATAAGATATCATATAATATTTCTTTTGCATCAATCTTTTGTTCTAGTTCAGATATGAGAATAGCTTTAGGAGTTCTTTTTGGTTTCTTTTCTTGTTTTTCATTAGTTTGTTTTTCATTTTTAGGAGTTTCCTCCATTTTCTTTCACGTTTGTTTTGGTTCATTGATCATAGGTGTTATATTCCAGAGATGTGCATGCTTGGAGGAAGAAGAAGTTCGTTGCTCGGGGGGATAGCCAAGGCCAAAAGCCATAGAGTTCATGCGAGGTACCTACTCATAATGGCTAGATGAGTAGAGGGACGTTAGAGAGAACTCTAGATGGGAACTAGGCAAGGGCTATAAATAGGCTGAGAGGTGATTCCCAGGCATGTCATTCTCCACTTCTCACATTTGGTATCAGAGCATAAGGGAGAGAGAGAGAGGCCTTGGGAAAAGAAAAAGGAGAGATTCCATACTAACTAGGGGCATCTTCATCATCTTCGCGTGGAGAAAAGATAAGCAAGCATGGCGAGCTCAAAGGGAAGTCATGATGATCACGTCTTCTCCAAGTGCGTGTAGCTCATAGAGCAAGAAGAAAAAGATAAGAATCAAAGAGGACATCAAAACGACGTAGACGGCTATTCTTAGAGAACAAGTGGCTCACTTATCTCCTTTACTCACAGAGTGCTAACAACAGGTTTTGAAACTACAACCTCAGGTTGGAAGGTAAGTATTCAAACGAACTCACCAATATGCCTTGATGAAAGGAATTCAACACATATAAGTATTATATGTACTAGCTTCTGCCCACATAATTAAGAGAAAGAGAGAAAGAGATGGAGAGAGGAGAAAGAGAAAGAGGAGAAAAATAAGAAGAGAGATAGAAGGAGAGAAAGAAAGAAAGAGACAAAGAGATAGAGAGTGAAGAATAGAATGAAGAGAGAGAAAGCGAAAGGTAGAGAGAAAGAAAGAGAAAGAAAGAAAAAGAAGAAAGAAAGAAAGAGAAGAGGAAAAGAGAAGAGGAAAAGAGAAGAAGTAGAGATAGAAAGAAAAAGAATGAAAGAGAAAGATATAGAAAGGAAAAGAAAGAGAAAGAGAAGAAGGAGAAACGAGAGAGATAGAAAGAGAGAAGCAAAGAGAGAAAGAGAAAAAGAAAGAGATGGAGAGAGAGAGTGAGATAGAGAAAGAGATAGAAAAAGAGAGAGAGGGAAAAAGATAAAAGAATATGAAGGAGAAAGAAATGGATGAAAAAAGAGGAAGAGAGAAGATGAAAGTGAAGATTAGAGAGAGAAGGAATAGATTATAAAGAGAGAAAAGAGTAAAGAAAGAGAAAAAAATGGGGAAGTAAGAGAAAGAGGAAAGTTAGCATACATACCTTCACAAAAATGAACATAACTCTCTCATATAATATCCAAATTGGATGATTCAACTTGGGATAAAACTTAGACTTCAAGAGCTTTCTATTAAGTGGATCTAACCTACCATTGCATAATTAAAAACCACTTTTAGAGAGTATTTAACTCTCTGCATATCTCTTCAAAGAGGTACGCTGCCCACTCAGCTAGCTTCACTATTTTGGCCATAACTTCCTAATGGAAGCTCCAAACTAGGAGATTCAACTTGCTATAGATTCTACATTTCAAGAACTTTTGTTTGATAGTATATGACATATTCTGACCATTGGAAGCTATCTCTACACAAGCTTTTAGATGGATATTGACTAGCGAGAAAGTCTTTTTGACTTATTTGAGTGTCCAATTATTATAATTAGGAGTTTCTAATCATGTTATGAACCATTTTAGATAGGAATGAATTAATTTTCATACCTTTGCATCATATTTTTGTTCTTAAATATATTTATTTGAATACTATTTGCATCAAAGTTTACAATTTTGCATTGTATTCTCTTCCAGTTTATGAAATCAACATTGGAATGTGCATGAAAGCTAGTTTTAACATGAATTTATTCATGCACATGAAATTACACTTACTTATGTTGATTCATAAAAGCATGCACATATCTTTTTTGTGTGTTTTAGAATTTTTTGCACGTATTGAAGGCAGAAAAAAGACATTGTAATGAGGGTGGGTAGTGCCCAACAACACATTTTGGAAAAGTTTCTTATTTGCAGGTTTCTGGAGTAAAGAGAGTGGTTTGCCAACCACTAGGCTGATGCCTATCATTTAATGGTTATTATTATTATTTTTTTCACGCTTCATTTTCCTGGGAAAATGCTACCGAAAATTTTATAGCCACATGGTCTTATATGCCATGTGAGAACTAGAGTGATTTTGTGTTGTGTGAGAGAGGAAGTCTTATGTCTGCATAGATAAAAGCATATAAATTGATTGAATTAGAGAAGAAGATGCATGAGTGGATGCATGCATACATAGACGATAGGATTGCTAGAAAGTTGAAATGCATGATGCATTTTCTGTTTATAGAAGATCACTTTTATGTATCACCAGGAGGAGTTAGGGTGAGCATGAGGTATGTGATCAAGGTATCATGCATAGGCTAATTGTGCCTTTAGAAAGTAAAAGACAAGGTATATAGATCAAGAACAACTAAGATGTGTTTTCGTCTAGTAATGCATGAGCACATGAATTATTCTTCATGCAAGTCTATGTATTTGATATAGAAGTTTATCCCGAGTAAGCACAATAGTGCTATGGTTATGATCATCAATACAAGCATTAAGTGCTTGTATATGATTGATTGTGATGAGGTTAATGAATGTGCAAAAATCACAATGAATAGAATGACATCCATAGATATTCACTTTCATTGAAAGGTGGATACTATTTAAAGAGTTGATTTTTTTTCAACGAGACGATTTGTGATGATTAATTGATTTGCATTGATCTACAAGATCATTATATGCATGGATATATCTCCATGTCATAATCCATCCAAGATAATGAATGAGTTTGTTTAATCATAAGGATTAACATGTCTCGTCATTTTTAAGTTTAAAAAATAATTGAGGAAATAGTTAGTGAGGTAGTAGCCTCACAGAGCTTTGGATGCTACTCTTTTAGGTGTTGGAAGTTTAGTAGGCCCATTACTAATACCGCAAGTGCAAGGTTCCGTAGGTCCAGGATCATTGACAAAACATGAACATACCACACTTAATCATACAAATGATGAGAGAAAGATAGAGAAAGATTAGACAACATGTGTAAAGTGTTACGTAAGCCACTTCTTACTCAAACTATCATATATAAAAATGTCAATTTACAATGTGGGAGCAAAACTCTAAACCACTCTATGTGAACATAAATAAATGGATGAGTGAATGTAAAAAAGTAATAAACATATTCAGATGTATGGATAGAAATTGGAATATATATGAGATGTGTGACCTAATAGGTTGAAGAAGAGTGAATATGAGTGACAGAAAGAGGAAGGATCAGTCTAAAACTGATAATCAACAAACCCTCATCTGAACTTAGGCTATGGAAGACCCTAAGTCAGATACGTGTGTGAAAGATCACATACTTACAAAATTAGCAAAGAATGCTAACAAGTTTGCTATCAGAAATCCTCAAACTCGTATGAATATACCTTCTCAAACACCTCATCTAAATATGCATAAAGCATACATGTACTACTTCTCTTGTACCTATGGCGAATAGGACTCCTCCTGATATGGATGCCACTACGTCCATAAACTTCAAGTAGTACCTGTGTGCATAAAGAGAATATGTATCTGAATTCTTAAACATAAGATTTAAATCTTATCTTAACCACCATCCAATGTCTTTGAAGTAAACTGAAATCTTCATGTCTTCAAATACATCATGTGGATGGTTGATCCTTACCACCAAGCTGCTGATGAGTAAGTCCTCCCCAAGAGTATGAGCACACTCTTGTCCTCCAAGAAGAACTCCATAGCCGCTCCTCAACATGCTCCAAGATAGCACCATGACTGCCCCATGTGTGCTAGATGCACCACCTCTATTGAGGGAACAAGATCAAAAGCTTGTGTTGAAATAAGTGTTGGATGTTTGAACAATGAACCAATGGCTTCTTATATAGTATTTGTGTCTCTTCCAAAAGCACCATCAAAAAGTTCTGCGATCGCCAAAGCTCAAAAATCAATCATGATTGATCATAAAAAAAGCATTCGCAATTCGGCACTGTCCATGAAAAAACGTCGCGTGTTATATGTGTGCTTTATCAAAAAATATATCATCACGTTCCGCTTTTTGCTATCAACAATTTTTGAACTCGGGTGGGTGCTTTCAAAGACAAACAATGTAGCCATGAGGCCTTGCACCTTTAGATGTAGAGGGAGTAAAAACAATGACTACAGAATCTGTATCCGTGAGCAAGATGGACCATTGAGACATTGAATCAATGTTTTCCAACAATCCCCCTTGCAATGTCATATTGGTACAAACGGAACTGGATCTGAGAACTTCATAATCTTCAAACTAGTACTTCCGAATTGACCTTCAAACCTTTTCTTCAAAAATCTTCTTCACAACTAAATTTTACTTTCCTTCAAATCTCAAAAAAACTGAATTAGCTGAACATGAACCATAATACGTGAGAAAATATGCAAACTAGATATCCAATAGTGTATACATCAAGCAATCACTGCTTGATAATGTATATAGCATGAACTGACTCTGAACCTGCTATCTCCTATGTTCTCAAACCTGTAAGCATACACTAGGATCCACATATGTACATTTACCTTACAAAAGGTTTCTCAACGTACTTCTGCTCTCTCATGTAGATACACTAAACAAAATCAAGAACTAAATCCTGCAAACTGTGACTGACAACTCACAACTTATTGCATTATGAACACTAGCAGGTTCATCTCTGATTGTACTCAAGTCAACTCAAGAGTCTCATAAAAAAATCTATGATGTCATCATGTCTTCATCTATAAATCCATCATAACTCTTTCCTTTAAAATCTGGTATAAACATATATGTGCACACCTCTCAAACATACCTCTCTGAAATATCAAGCTTCTCTTCAATAGAACTTTGGAACCTTCTCGTGAACAGAACATCCTAACAGGAACTTTCTCTAGACATTCTCCTTCTTCATTCTTCTTTCAAAGCTGGAACATAAAGAGAAACTGACAAACGAAATATAGGAATACCTGAAATAGGAATACCTATAGATATGACTTTGCATTCTTTCATATATGGCTGAAAATAAGTCTTCATGTTTCATCACCCCCTAGATGATTTAACACTAGTATCTAGAATTCTTTCAAATATATCAGATTTTATGAAATCTGGAACATCTTCCTTTGTTCAATAAATCTGATTTTTAGTGATCAATACCTTTATCTGAAACAAAATCTCTGAACCTTTTTTATTAGCATTGCAGAGTTGCTAATAGCTTCCAATGTTTCTTCCTCAGCTTTCCATATTATAGAATAAGGTTAGCTGATCCATTACATGATAACAAAAAACCTTACTGAAAGCATTTTAGGATCCATAATCTTCTGCAACATAACAAGTATCTTCTTCTATTTTTCTGCAACACTAATCTGATAGAATCTGAACCTTTGACTTTCTTCCTCCAATGTTAAAGAACTTTCACAAATAAAGGATAAATATCTGACTCATAAATCTTTTATGATCATTCAAGATCATCCAAAATCATACAAGATCATAGAAGATCTATGATCTTTCTAACAAAATACCTGTGTAGAATGTGCTCTCATCAAACCTTCATGATTGAATTTTTGATTTGTTACCTGAATGTCTCTAAGTGTCCATGCTTCTCACAAAGTTGTAAAACTTTTCTTTAAACAAAGCCTTCCCAAAATCTGCAACTCCTACTTGAAACATAAGTGGACAAACTTCTCACCTTGAGAACTCCAAAAGCTGCAAGTTGACACTTCATATCTTCATATTCTACCCGGGTGAAATGTGATAGTATCAGCTTGATTTTCTTTTGGCTAACTCCACTTCTTAATCAAGTGATAGGATCTAATGGAACACCTTTTTGAATACAAGCATGTATCCAAAAAACAAGATTTCAAAGAAAGTAGATTCTTCAATTGATTAGTACATCAAAAAATGAATTTTCTGAAGTTTTCTGAAAATACTGAATATGAGGTAACTTTTCCAAACGTAAAATCTCTCCTCAAGTCTTCAACATTTGCTACAAAAAACTCTTTTTCCTCAAGAGTTAGATAAAGAAAAAATAAAACTCTTTGCAACTTGTCATATACCAAGTAGCTTTGTATTGACACTCCAAGAATTCTTTGAGGGAACATATAAGCTACCTGCTCAAAATCTTCAGCTAAAACATAACTCATACACATATGTGCCAAAACATATATCTACTAGTTTTCTTTCTCTCAACATAATTCTTTGTCAAAACCTTGTTGGTGCAGATCAATCACCAATTGAAGATGTGAAGCAAAGAAGATGGATACATTCACAAGAATGAAGGACATGTACACATATGTACATTAGTTATGACATAGGTTACATATACTTATGCTTTGATAAAAGTTTGTACATAATTGCCTATAAATACTTTTGGAAAATGTCGGGGCATAGAGAGAAGACGAGGAGAAACTATGTATGAGCATAGGAATAGAGAAATAAGTGATTGTAAATGTCAGTAGATACATGAGAAGTGAGTGGATGTATCTCTCTCACTTTCAGTTGTTGTCTTCTCCAGAAATGAAAGAAATATTGCGCCCGATCTTTTCGTGTCTGCTTCTTCTATGGTAAATCATTTGTGAAATCCTTTTGAGGATATCTAAGTTGATAGTTGATGAGTATTTGATCAAAATTTTAGAGCCTAATTGTAAACAGGCTAGGAGAATTATCTGTAGGAACATTCATATGTGTTGAGTGTTCACAGTCTCCTGAAACAGGCGCAGATTTCGAGTCTAAAGAAACGAGTAGTGCTCAGTGCACAGTGTAAAGTTTTACACATATGATAGCTCAAAATCTAAGTTGAGAGATACGCTATCTACAGCCAAAAGGATTTGGTAAAACGGGTTCGACATTGTGAGAACCAAAGTTAAGACGTTAGGGGTGTCAAATCGACTTCTCAGAAGTACAGATTTGGACATAGGTAACTTGTGAAGTTGATTTCTCAAGTTATACTAAACCTTTTAAAGAACTTTAACTTGGAGGAGGTGCGCAATGTTAAGGTGACACTCCATATGAATTTTCATAGAAAACTTTAAAGGTTTGATAAGTCAATGAGAAGAAATTGTGCAGCAGATTTTCTGTGTTTCATCTTCTTCACAGAAATTTTCAATTTTTGAAAATTTGGAGATTGGACCTCTAAATTGGTAAAGGTTTTGACTTACTCTTGATATAGAGGTGCTCTAATCACAAGAGTAGGTTGTTCTTTTGGAGATTAACACTCTCCATCAGTGGTATCAGAGCAGGAGACATCAAAATCAAGAAAAGGAGGATCCCGACTGCTGCAGATTCAAGAATTTCAACAATTGAAGAGCTAGAAGGTGAAAGGTTGAAGGCAAAGCTTGAGAAGGAGACCATACAACATCAAGAAGGACAAAAGGAGTCTAATTCGAAGTAAAGGTACACATATTGTTCATAAAGGTTGAAGTTTTCAATACACAGGAGAACACAAGATGGGAGATTCTCTTCAGATAGAGAAATTGGATAGGGAAAACTATCCTGCATGGTCAATGAGGATGGAAGCTCATCTTATGAGCAAAGATTTAATAGCCTACATCACAGGTGAAGAGGAGAAGCCAAGTTTCAGAGATCCTAGTGTTCCAACTAGGGAAGAGTTAGCAGATTTGAAAAATTGAATGAAGAAAGATGCTCAAGCTAGGAGCATTATATATATAGGAGTCAATGATTACTTGTTACCTCATATTCGAGGTCTTGAAAGTGCAACTGATATTTGGAATGCTTTGGAGGAGCATTTCCAGAATACTACAAAGTCAAGGAAGGCATCCTTATGGGCAGAGTTTACAACCTTCAAGAAGAAGGCTTCTCAATCTATTTCAGACTATGTGACAAGGATGAAAGACATTGCAGATGCATTAGGAGCTGTTGATGAAGACATTGAGGAGGATAAATTGGTAAGGCAAATTCTTACAGGTTTAAGAGGTGATGACAAATGGAAGCCATTCATTTTGTCTACAGAGTTATCACTTGATCATTTCACTCCTGATTTAAATCAGTTGCTAGGTCATATGCTAACATTTGAGCAGGATGTTAAAGGAGATAGTGACAAGAGTGCAGGTCATGCAATGTACTCAAAGGACAAGAAGAAGAATAGCAAAGGAAAGCAACAAGCAGGTGAAGATGAAGGCACAACTAGTCAAGCCAACTTCCTAAGAGGAAGAGGAGGTGGCAAAGGTAGAGGAAGAGGCAGGAATAACAAAGATGGAGGCAAAGCTTGCTGGATTTGTGGTAAGACAAATCACTTAGCTAATGATTGTTGGCATAATACTCAGAATAATAATGGATACAGTCAAAACTATAATGCAAGAGGAAGAGGAGGCAGAAACCAAAGAGGTAATTTCAGAGGTAGAGGTGGTAGGAGTTACTTTGGAAGAAATGCAGGTAGAGGATTCCAAAGTCAACAATACAACAACACCTACTACAATTATGCTTCAGATCAAAAGGAGGATTCAACATTAATAATGAATGCTACTTGTGAAAGGCAGAGTGAAGATCAGAGAGTCTTCTACATTGTCTCAGGGTGTAGCAATCACCTGAGTGGTAATATATCTCTGATGACTGATTTGGAGAATAAGGTTTTTAATCATGTTGTTCAAACAAGTGACAACACAAAGCACAATGTGAAGTCAATTGGATCAGTGAAGGCTAAGGATGGTAGTACCTTATTGAGTAAGGTCTTGTATGTTCCTACAATTCCTAAGAATTTGATAAGTATAGGACAAATTGTTGAAAAGGGATATGAAGTAAGGTTTACTAATGATGGAGTATATGTGGAAGACCCTAGTCAAGGGTATAAACAGATTGTTTCAGGGAAGAAAGAAGGAAGATTATTTACATTGAAGATTCAAGGCAATATTGGTCATGCTATGTTCACATATGGAGGACATAAGATCTCTGAGTTAGATCTTTGGCACAAGAGGCTTGGACATTTCAATGAAAGAGGTATTAAAGATATGATTAACAATGGTTCAGTGCTTGGATTGCCTAATGTTGCAGGTCAACATATGACATACAAATGTGAGGCATGTCAATTAGGTAAGGCTCATAAGAATTCTTACTCCAAGCATGGTTTTATGTACTCAGAGAAGCTTGAGTTGGTACACACAGATGTGTGGGGGCCATCAAAGGATTTCAGTATAAATGGGTCAAGGTATTATGTGATTTATGTTGATGATGCTACCAGATGGATCACTATTTATGTGATCAAAGATAAGTCAGAAGTGTTTAATACATTTAAACACTATCATGCATATGCAGAAAGAATTACAGGACACAAGTTGAAGAGACTAAGGTCAGATGGAGGGGGAGAGTATTTCTCTAATGAGTTCAGTGATTATTTGTGGAATGTAGGTATAAAAAGGGAAGTTACTTGCAGGTACTCTCCTCAACAAAATGGTGTAGCAGAAAGGAGAAATAGAACACTTGTTGAGTTTGCAAGATCCATGATGAAGGAGAAAAATTGCCCTAATTATTTGTGGGCTGAGGCTATAAATACAGCCACCTATCTGGTCAATAGGTTACCATGTAAAGCCTTGCAGGGTATGACACCATATGAGGCTTGGTGGGGCAAGAGACCTACCTTGGATCATTGCAGAGTTTTTGGATGTGTGGCATATGCATATGTGCCATCACAATTAAGGCACAAGTTGGAGCCTAAAGCTGAAAAATATGTTTTCATTGGTTATGATGACAAGCAGATGGGCTATAGATTGTGGAGTCCATCTACAAAACAATTCATGGTTTCTAAAGATGTTACATTTGATGAGCAAAGCACTTGGTATGCAGGTACAATCAATATCAATACAGGAGATGAAGAAGAAGTGAACCAAAGGAAAGGTAAATCAAAGGTTCAAATATTTGATGAACAAGAGAATAATGAAGTACAGATTGAAGTGGAAGAAACCCCAAGATTTGATCCTGAATATGAAGAACCAGAAACCTCAAGAAGTGGAGAGCTTAGGAGGTCTACAAGGAAAAATTGGCAACCTACAAGGTATAGTTATGATACTTCTTTTTTGGCCACAAAAGACTATGCTTATATGGTGAAAACAGATGAAGACCCTTCTACATATGAAGAGGCAAAAGGTAAGGAAAAATGGGAGAAAGCTATGCAAGAAGAATATGATGCACTATTGGAGAATCAAACATGGGATTTGGTTCCAAAACCAAATAGTCAGAAATTAATTGGATGCAAATGGGTTTACAAGACCAAGAGGTTTGCAGATGGAAGTGTGTCTAGATACAAAGCTAGACTTGTTGTCAAAGGGTTTGCTCAGACTTATGGTGTTGATTATGATGAGACTTATAGTCCTGTGGCAAAGATGACAACCATCAGGACACTTATAGCTATTGCTGCATGTAAAGATTGGAAGTTATGTCAACTTGATGTGAAAAATGCTTTTCTGAATGGTTATATTTCAGATGATGTGTTCATGGAGCAACCTCAAGGGTTCAAAGATAAGAGGTATCCAGATCATGTGTGCAAGCTCAAGAGAGCTTTGTATGGCTTGAAGCAAGCCCCAAGGGCATGGAACTATAGACTTGTAAAGTTCTTGAAAGAACTTGGATTTCAGGTGTCTAAAGCAGATAGTAGCTTGCTTGTCAAAGCAAGTGATAATGGTTTTATATACATGTGCATATATGTTGATGATATAATCCTTACAGGTACAGATGAAGAAGGAATACAAAGACTAAAGAAACAGATGGAGAAGGAGTTCAAAATAAGTGACTTGGGAGATCTGTCATACTTCTTGGGCATGGAAATTACATATACTCAACATGGAGTATTTGTGACCCAAGAAAGGTATTTGAAGAACTTGTTAATCAAGTTTAAAATGGATGATTGCAAGGTAGCACCAACACCAATGGAGGTGAATCACAAATTGAGTAAGTTTGGTGGTGAAGAGTTCAAGAACATGAGACAATATCAGAGTTTGGTTGGTAGTCTTATCTATGCTACTTTAACTAGACCTGATTTATCATATGCAGTAGGGGTTTTGTCTCAATTCATGCATTGCCCAAGGAAAGAACATTGGATTGCAGGTCAAAGAGTGTTGAGGTACATTAAGGGTACACTCAATGAAGGTTTGTATTATGGGTTTACCTCAGATACAAATATCAAAATTTATAGTGATGCAGATTGGGCAGGTAATCCAGATGATAGAAGATCTACTTTTGGATACATGTGTTATGTGGGAGATAAGCTTATCTCATGGTGTTCTAAGAAGCAACATACAGTTGCTTTGTCTTCTACAGAAGCAGAGTATAAAGGCATGGTTGAAGCTGCAAAGGAAGTAATTTGGCTCAAGACTTTGATGAAGAGTTTTGACATTGTGCATGGGGTACCAATTATATATGGAGATAACATGAGTTCATTGTATTTAGCTGCTAATCCTGTTTTTCATGCCAGGACCAAACACATTGAGATTCAGTATCACTTTCTAAGAGAGAAAGTGATGGATAAGGAGATTGAAGTCATACATACTTCAACAAAGGATCAGATAGCTGATATGCTTACAAAGAGCTTGGATGGACCAAAGCTACAGAAGTTTAAAGACATGGCAGGTATAAAGAAGAAAGGAGAAACCTCAATTGATGATTGAGGGGGAGCTGTTGGTGCAGATCAATCACCAATTGAAGATGTGAAGCAAAGAAGATGGATACATTCACAAGAATGAAGGACATGTACACATATGTACATTAGTTATGACATAGGTTACATATACTTATGCTTTGATAAAAATTTGTACATAATTGCCTATAAATACTTTTGGAAAATGTCGGGACATAGAGAGAAGACGAGGAGAAACTATGTATGAGCATAGGAATAGAGAAATAAGTGATTGTAAATGTCAGTAGATACATGAGAAGTGAGTGGATGTATCTCTCTCACTTTCAGTTGTTGTCTTCTCCAGAAATAAAAGAAATATTGCGCCCGATCTTTTCGTGTCTGCTTCTTCTGTGGTAAATAATTTGTGAAATCCTTTTGAGGATATCTAAGTTGATAGTTGATGAGTCTTTGATCAAAATTTTAGAGCCTAATTGTAAACAGGCTAGGAGAATTATTTGTAGGAACATTCATATGTGCTGAGTGTTCACAGTCTCCTGAAACAGGTGCAGATTTCGAGTCTAAAGAAACGAGTAGTGCTCAGTGCACAGTGTAAAGTTTTACACATATGATAGCTCAAAATCTAAGTTGAGAGATAAGCTATCTACAGCCAAAAGGATTTGGTAAAACGGGTTCGACATTGTGAGAACCAAAGTTAAGAAGTTAGGGGTGTCAAATCGACTTCTCAGAAGTACAGATTTGGACATAGGTAACTTGTGAAGTTGATTTCTCAAGTTATACTAAACCTTTTGAAGAACTTTAACTTGGAGGAGGTGCGCAATGTTTAGGCGACACTCCATATGAATTTTCATAGAAAACTTTAAAGGTTTGATAAGTCAATGAGAAGAAATTGTGCAGCAGATTTTCTGTGTTTCATCTTCTTCACAGAAATTTTCAATTTTTGAAAATTTGGAGATTGGACCTCTAAATTGGTAAAGGTTTTGACTTACTCTTGATATAGAGGTGCTCTAATCACAAGAGTAGGTTGTTCTTTTGGAGATTAACACTCTCCATCAAACCTACTAAAACATGACCAAGTATCATGCAAAACAAGAAACTGCTTCTTCTTTAGACTATCTTCACACAAGATGTTCTCGTAGACTTGTCTCTAGATGTAGAGGATAAAATAGGAAAAGCATATGGAAAATATGAGAGAAAAGGAAGTCTTACTTTTCTTTTGGAAATATTTAATTTTCTTCTTGTGCATCTTTCTCCCACCTGATGGTGTCAACATCTTAAAACTTCTCTTCCATACCTTTTGTTCTCTTCATCTTGAAGTAGCAAGCACTCTTGACTTCTTCAAATGAACTTTTCTCTTTCTTGAGTACTAAGAGTAAGAGATAAAACAAACATGGTATACGAATGGAAGTGAACATAGAATCATGTTTTATCATCTCCTCATATCCTTGAATCAAAAATCTGTTTCAAATGTGACTGATATGACTCAATTCGCCAACCTTTTCCCTTAGTTGTCTGAATTACCTCTCTAGAGTTACCTCTTTAGATACAAAATGTGAGCAAAAACTTCCAAGCAACTTACAACACAAAATTGGCTGAAAAGAAAACTCATCCCATCTCCAAATTTGTCTTCTTAGATAAGCTTTCTTGCCATGAAAGAGGTCTCTCAAAACTCTCTAGAAAAACCTCTAGATACCTATTTTGATGTAGCCTTTAACTTTCAAATAATGAAAGTGTATAAAAGCACTCCTTGAATCCTTCAAATCTCTTCATAACTGCTCTTCTAAGATATGACCTGCAAATGATAATCTGATAGTAGAAACGGATACTTGTGATTTGATGTTGATATGATTCGTTCATCTTCTCCAAACCATTGTTTTTCCTTGAATTTGAAGTAGGCTTCTTGTCATCAAGTCTGGGTCTTCAAATAATACTTCTGTAAAATATTTGCATACTCTTCCAAAAATATTCGGCTGCTAACAGATCATCGACTTCATAGTCCACACTGATGAATAAACATGTGATTGAATTGTCTAATTCTCAAATCTCTACTTGTCCAAATTAAGTGTGTATGTCAAATGTCAGAAGATGCTTTTAAATCATATGTTGTAAACCTACAAGTCTGGAAACCTGTGAATCTGAGAGCCTAAATGCTGTGATATCAAAACCGTAAAGCTCTCATACCAAATATTGGAAATTTAGTAGGCCCATTACTAATACCACAGGTCCAAGGTTCCATAGGTCCAAGATCTCCAACACACATTCCAACAATCTTCCAATATTGACAAAACATGAACATACCACTCTTAATCATACAAATGATGAGACAAAGATAGAGAAAGATTAGACAACATGTGTAAAGTGTAACGTAAGCCACTGCTTACTCACAATATCATATATACAAATGTCAATTTACAATGTGGGAGAAAAACTCTCAACCACTCTATGTGAAGAGAATTATATGGATGAGTGAATGTACAAATGTAGAATAGGACTCCTCCTAATATGGATGCCACTGCCTCCATAAACTTCAAGTAGTACTTGTGTCCATAAAGAGAATATGTACCTGAATTCTTAACATAAGATGCAAATCTTATGTGAACCACCATCCAATGTCTTTGAAGTAAACCGAAATCTTCATGTAAAAGATAATCTTCAAATACATCATGTGGATGGTTGATCCACACCACCAAGCTATTGATGAGTAAGTCCTCTCGAAGAGTGTGAGCACACTCTTCTCCTCCAAGAAGAACTCCATAACTGCTCCCCAACATGCTCCACGATAGCACCATCGCTGCCCCATGTGTGCTAGAAGCACCACCTCTATCGAGGGACCAATCTCCAAAGCTTGTATTGAAATAGGTGTTGTATGTTTGAACAATGAACCAATGGCTTCTTATATAGTATTTGTGTCTCTTCCAAAAGCAACATCAAAAAGATCTATGATCGCCAAAGCTCCAAAATCAATTACCATTGATCATTAAAAAAAAAAACATTTGCAGTTTGGCACTGTCTGTGAAAAAACTTCGGGAGTTATATGTGTGCTTTATCAAAAAATAGATCATCGCATTCCACTTTTTGTTGTTGACGAGTTTTGAACTCAGGTGGGTGCTTTTGAAGAGTAACAACGTAGCCATGAGGCCTTGTGCCTTTAGATGTAGAGGGAGTAAAAACAATGACTATAGAATATGTATCCTATGAGCAAGATGGAGCAATGAAACATTGAATCAATGTTTTCCAACATTAGGGAATGCCAAAATTTATTACAATTCGGAGGGCACGTGGCTCCTAGATTTATATTTAAGCTGACCAATTTTCTAGCAATTTGGAGACTTTTAGATAGTTCAAATGACTTGTGCAATAACAATGCTGCTTATGTTGGGAAACAATGTCCCATTAGTCAAAGTTGTTCTATCTTGCTCTCAGAGCACAGCATCTATAGCGCTTGTTAATAGCTTTTGTACATCAAAAGCATGTGGGCGCCATGGATAAGTGGAAGCACTCTCAAGCTTCCCGCCCGAGTTCAAGTCTTACTCCCAACAGCGCATTCGCGAATTAGTATTGTTTTATGCTTTTCAGGATAAAACGGACGACGACGGACAACATTTAGCAGATGTGTTTTTCTCGATTACGATCAATAGCGATCGTGTTTTATTTGCTTTTGGAGGGGAGCTTTTCAAGATCAACAAACACTATATCAAGAGCTTGGGCTCATGTTATGGTATCCTTCACCTAACTTTCAGCACAAGTCTTGAGCTTGGACCTAAATAGAGGTGGTATTTCTTCTAGCACATGGAGAAGCCATGGTGCTAACTTGAAGCATGTTGAGGAGCAGCTATGGAGTTCTTCTTGGAGATTATTCTTGGAGAAGATGAAGGGTGTGCTCACACTCTATCTCATGGAGAGGAGGTTTATCTCTTGTTCATGGAAAGAGGACTTGGTCATTAGCAGCTTGATGGTGAGGATCGGCCATCTACATGGTGTTTTTGAAAATTGTCTTCTACATGAAGATTTTGGGCTAATTCAAATACATTGGATGGTGTTTAACATAAGATTTACATCTTATGTTAAGTATTCAGGTACATATTCTCTTTATGCACAGAGGTACTACTTAAAGTTTATGGAGGCCGTGGCGTTCATATCAGGAGGAGTCCTATCTGACATAGGTACAAGAGAATGAGTACGGTTATGCTTTATGCATATTTGTTTGAGGTGTTTGAGAAGGTGTGTTCACATTAGTTTGAGGATTTTTGGCAGCAAACTTGTTAGCATTCATTGCTACTTTTTAAGTATGTGATCTTTTCACACACATATCTAACTTAGGATCTTCCATAGCCTAAGGTTAGATGAGGGTTTGTTGATTATGAGTTTCACACTGATCCTTCCTCTTTCAGTCACTCACATAGAGTGGTTGAGAGTTTTGCTCCCACATTGTACATTGAACATTGGTATATATGATACTATGAGTAAGCGGTGGCTTACATAACACCTTACACATGTCGTCTATTCTTTCTCAATCGTTGTCTCATCATTTGTATGATTAAGTGTGGGATGTTCATGTTTTGTCAATATTGAAAGATTGCTAGATTCTATGTTGTATATGCAAGACCCCTGGAACCATGGACCTGTGATATGAGCTATGGGCCTACCTCATTTCCAACATTTGGTATCAGAGCACTAAGGTTTTGGTTTCAAAGCTTTAGGACTTTGGCATCAATGCATTCAGGCTCATTCAAAATCCCAGGCTCCCAGACTTCCAGATTTACAACATATGATTTAAGGGCATCTTTTAACATTTGACTTACACACTTAATCTAGATGAGTAGAGATTTGAGAATTAGACAATTCAGTTACATGTGTATTCATCAGTGTGGAGTATAAAGTTGATGATCTGTTAGCAGCCGAATATTTTTGGAAGAGTATGCAAATACTTTATAAAAGTATTGTTTGAAGACCTAGTCTTGATGAAGAGAAGACTACTTCGAATTCAAGGAAAAACAATAGTTTGGAGAAGATGAAGGAATAAGATCAACATCAATTCATAGGTATCAATTTTTACTATCAGATTATCATTTGCAGGTCATATTTTAAAAGAGCAGTTATGAAGAGATTTGAAGGATTCAAGGAATGCTTTTATACACTTTCAACATTTGAAAGTTAAAGGCTACATCAAAACAAGTATCTAGAGGCTTTTCAAGAGAGTTTTGAGAGATCTCTTTTATGGCAAGAAAAGTTTATCTAAGAAGACAAATTCGGAGATGGGATGCGTTTTTCAGCCAATTTTCTGTTGTAAATTGGTTGGATATCCAGGTACAGAATGTAATCTAGGTAGAGAAGGTAACTCTAGAAATGTAATTCATCGTTCAGAAAAAAGATTGGTGAATTTAGTCATTTAAGTCATTTGAAACAAAATTTTGATTTAGAGATATGAGGAGATGATAAAACATGATTCTATGTTCACTACCATTTGTATACCATGTTTGTTTTGTCTCTTACTCTTAGCACAAGAGGAAGAGAAAAGTTCATTTGAAGAGGTCAAGAGTGTTTGCTACTTCAAGATGAAGAGAACAAAAGGTATGGAAGAGAAGTTTAAAGATGTTGACATCATCAGGTGGAAGAAAGATGTAGAAAAAGAAAGTCCATCATTTCCAAAAGAAAAGTAAGGCTTCCTTTTCTCTCATATATTTTCCATATACGTTTCCTACTTTATCCTCTACACCCAAAGACAAGTCTACAAGAACATCTTGTGTGAAGATAGTCTAAAGAAGAAGCAGTTTCTTGTTTTGCATTACACTTGGTCATGATTTAGTACATTTGACAAAGAATTGCATTGAGAGAAAGAAAAAGCAGCAGATATATGTTGTAACTCATATATGTATGAGTTATGTTTTAGTTGAAGCTTTTGAGCAGGCAGCTTATATGTTCCCTCAAAGAATTCTTGATGTGTCAATACAGAGCTACTTGGTATATGACAAGTTGCAAAGAAGTATATTTCTTCTTTATCTAACTCTTAAGGTAAAAGAGTTTTGTAGCAGATGTTGAAGACTTAGGTTGAGGTTTTATGGTTGGAAAAGCTTACCTCATATTCAGTATTTTCAGAAAACTTCAGAAAATTCAGATTGTTGATGTACAAGTCAATGGAGAATCTACTTCCTATGATTGTGTAGACTTTTGGATACATGTTTGTATTCAAAAAGGTGTTCCATCATATCCTATCACTTGATTGAGAAGTGGAGTTAGCCAAAAGAAAGTCAAGCAGGTATTACATTTCACCCAGGTAGAATATGAAGAGATGAAGTATCAACTTGCAGCTTTTGGAGTTCTCAAGGTGAGAAGTTTGTCCACTTATGTTTCAAGTAGGAGTTTCATATTTTTGGAAATGATTTGTTTTAAGAAAAGTTTCACAACTTTTTGAGAAGCATGTACACTTGGAGACATTCAGGTAACAAATCAAACATTTAGTCATGAAGCTTTGATGAGAGCAGATTCTACACAAGAGAGATCATTGATCTTGGAAAGATCTTGTATGATCTTGAGTATTTATGAGTCAGTTGTCTATCCTTTGTTTATAAGATTCTTAATATTGGTAGAAGTAAGTCAAAGATTTAGGTTCTATCAGATTTATGTTGCAAAAAGATAGGTGAAGATACGGAATAACTACTCAGAGTAGGAGAGTTTTTCCATAGCTATGAGCAAAGTGAGGCCAAGCTATTTTTGTACACATATTCTCTAATAGAAAACACATGTTCAGCTTAAAATATAAGGTGCTTTCAGTTGGACTGTTCGCAAAACCATGTGCAACCAGATAGGCCTGTATCTTCTCATACCAAGCATGTGGTGCTTGCTTTAAACTATATAATGCATTCTTTAACCTCCACACCTGGTCTTCATGCCCTTTCTACACAAAGCCACGGGGCTAAAAAACATACACTTCTTCATGTAAGTCACCATTGAGAAATTCTGTTTTAATTGTTGGTGTGTGAAACACCACAAGAACCAAACTAATGTGGTATTAGAAGACCTCCATAACCACCATTAGCTTAGCAATACTCACATTGTGAGTCTCCATCTCTGAATTTAGTGAAAATCAAAATTTCACTTCACAGAAATCTGCGCCTTTTCTTCAAACCTTCAATCTGACCTTTATCAACTTGATCTTTGCAAATTCTTCTGATCAATTACTAAGAAAGGTTCTTGCTAATGTTCAGTAACATATAACAAGTAAAACTTTCAAGTAATAACTTCAAAATCATCTGATTTTGTACCAAACTTTACACTATATCTGAAAACTGGAAATTTGCTTCATCGATTTGACATACCTTCACTCTTAAGCTGATTTCTCTGAGTATGTGTCCCGTTTCTTAAAGATCTTTTGACCAAAAGTAGTTGAGGATAGTAGCTTTAAAATGAGCTATCACTTACCAAAAACTTTACAGTATGTTTTGAGATCTGACCTTCAGAAGATCAGTCAAATGTGCGCCAGAAAAGTCGTAACTGTCAACTACCTTACATAGTCATATAGAATGACTTAGAACTCAATATACAAGATGAATTAGACTCAATCCTTCTACACAAAGATGTGTTGATTATCAGAGAAGATGTGTACAAAATGGCTTGGCCTAATTTTGCTCACAGCCATGGAAAACTCTCTCAGACTCAGAAGTTTTCTCTCACCATCTCTCTCAGAAATTACACGACTTTTCTCTACTCACACAGATTACAAAATTGAGTTCTCTCTTACATATTTTTGACTCAAATTAACTTATATACCTATGGTTTACATCCTTCTAGACTTGAACTCGTAAGTTCTGAAGATCAAATAAAAATCTAGATTCTAATTTTGCACTAATTTACAATAGTGAAATTGTCCCTTCACTTAAGCTTGATTTCCTGTAAGTCTTTTCTTCACTTCTTCTTTCCTTCATCATATGTCTTCATATATCTTCATATATCCATGCCTAATTAGTGAGTGAAGCCCCAACAGCTCCCCCTCAATCACTAATTAGCATAATTTGACTTCTTCACATAATCTTTTTCTCTTTTATTCCTGCCATCTCCTTGAACTTACTTGTCTTCACTCCATCCAAGCTTTTTGTCATAATATCTGCAATCTGATCTTTTGTAGAAGTGTACACCACTTCAATCTCTTTCTCCATTACCTTTTCTCTGAGAAAATGATACTGTATCTCTATGTGCTTTGTCCTTGCATGAAATACAGGATTTGCTGCAAGATATAATGAACTCATGTTATCTCCATGAATAATGGGTATACCTTGATCAATTCCCAAGCTCTTGAATAATGTCTGCATCCATATAACTTCCTTTGCTGCTTCCACAAGTCCTTTGTATTCAGCTTCTGTTGATGATAAGGCCACTGTATGTTGTTTCTTTGAACACCAACTCACAAGTTTATCTCCAATGTATATCATATAGCCATGGGTAGATCTTCTGTCATCTTGACTTCCTGCCCAATCTGAATCACGATAGGCTCTCAATCTTATATTTGATGTAAAAGGATAATACAATCCTTCTTTCAAAGTCCCTTTGATATATCTAAGGACTCTTTGACCTGCAATCCAATGTGGATCCTTTGGACAATGCATGAATTGAGAAAGGACACCAACTGCATAACTAAGATCAGGCCTTGTTAGTGTAGCATAAATTAAACTTCCCACTAAAGATTGATACTTCCTCATGTCTTTGAACTCTGTACCATCATATCTACTGAGTTTATGATTGACCTCTAGTGGTGTTGATGCCTCTCTGCAATTCTCCATGTTAAACTTCTTTAGAAGATTCAAGAGATACCTTTCTTGTGATACATAGATGCCATGTTCTGCATAAGTGATTTCCATTCCAAGAAAATATGACAATTTCCCTAGATCACTTATCTTGAATTCCTTCTCAAGTAGCTTCTTCACTTCCTTGATTCCTTCATTTGATGTACCTGTGATTATAATGTCATCTACATATATACAAATGTAGATCATACCTTCATCTGTTCTTTTGATAAGTAAACTTGCATCTGCCTTTGAACTTTGATATCCAAGATCATTAAGATACTTTACAAGTCTATAATTCCAAGCTCTTGGAGCTTGTTTCAATCCATAAAGAGCTCTTCTCAACGTGCAAACATAATTTGGAAACTTATGATCTGCAAACCCTTGAGGTTGCTCCATGTAAACCTCATCTGATATATATCCATTCAAAAATGCATTCTTAATATCCAATTGACTCAATGTCCATCCTTTTGATGCTGCAATGGCAATGATTGTCCTTATGGTTGACATCTTTGCCACAGGACTGAATGTCTCATCATAATCTATGCCAAAAGTTTGAGCATAGCCTTTAACCACCAATCTGGCTTTGTATCTGGCTATAGTTCCATCTGCATGCTTCTTAACTTTATAAACCCATTTATTTCCAATCACTTTCTTACCATTTGGCTTTGGAACAAGTTCCCAAGTTTTGTTCTCTTCAAGTGCATCAAACTCTTCCTTCATTGCTACTTCCCATTGTCTCTTACCTTTTGCTTCATCATAGCTTTGAGGTTCTTCATCTTCCTTAACCATGTAAGCATAATTTTTCTGAGTCAAGTAAGAAGTGTCATATGAATACCTTGTAGGTTGCTTCCTCATTCTGGTTGACCTTCTTGGCTCACAATCTTCATGTATATCTGGATGTACTTCCTCATCAAATATTGGTCCATCTTCATTCCTTCTATATGATCCAACTCTTGATGTGCTTGCTTGCATATGTTCTTCATCTCCATCTATCTGCATATGTGACTTACCTCTTGCACTCCTTCTTATCTCTTCTTCAAATGTTTCAAGATCACAATCTTTATCTGCATACCAACTCTTCTGTTCATCAAAAGTCACATCTCTGGAAACAATAAAATGTTTAGTTAAAGGACTCCATAGCCTATAACCCATTTGCTTTTCATCATATCCAATAAACACATATTTTTCTGCCTTTGGTTCAAGCTTATGTCTGAGTTGTGATGGCACATAAGCATAGGCAATTGATCCAAACACTTTACAATGGTCAAGTGTTGGTTTTTTACCCCACCAAGCTTCATAAGGGGTCATACCATTTAAAGCTCCACATGGTAGCCTATTCACAAGGTATGTAGCTGTATTTACAGCCTCAGCCCAAAGATAATTAGGGCAATTCTTTTCCTTTAACATTGCTCTTGCAAATTCAACCAATGTTCTATTTCTCCTTTCTGCCACCCCATTATGTTGAGGTGTATACCTGCAAGTTATCTCTCTCTTTATACCTGCATTCCAAAGATAGTCATTAAACTCTTGAGAGAAGTATTCTCCCCCTCCATCAGACCTTAGCCTCTTGAGTTTGTGACCTGTAACTCTTTCTGCATAAGCATGAAAATGTTTGAAGGCTCCAAACACTTCTGATCTTTCCTTTAGAACATAAAGGGTTATCCACCTTGTAGCATCATCAATAAACAAAACATAATACCTAGATCCATTTATTGAACCTTCTTTTGTTGGTCCCCATACATCTGTATGTATGAGTTCAAGTAAACCATCATGCTTGAAACCTTTCTTCTGAAATGGAAGTCTATAAGCTTTTCCCATCTGACAAGCTTCACACTTGTATATCATATGTTGATTCTTCACATTTGGTAGTCCCAATACAGATTGGTTTTCCATCATAGTTTTGATTCCTCTTTCATTGAAATGTCCCAATCTCTTATGCCAAAGATCTAGCTCTGTAATTACTTCATCACCATGTGTGATTAAGGCTTGACCAACATTTCCTTGTACTTTGAGAGTAAAAAGTCTACCTTCCTTCTTACCACAAACAATGGATTTGTATGCATCCTCTGGATCTTCAACAAATACCCCTTCATTTGTAAATCTGACTTGAAAACCTTTTTCCACTATTTGTCCAACACTAATCAGATTCTTTGGTATTGTTGGAACATACAAAACATTTGTTAATAAATCAGCTCCACTCCTGCACTTCACTTTTCCAATTGAATGCACACTATGTTTTGTATTGTCACCTGTTTGTACTGTATGACTTGAATTGCCTTCCTCCAATTCTGACAATAATTCTATATTACCTGACAAATGATTTGAACAACCAGAGTCAATATAAAATACCTTGAGATCCTCCTTCTCTGATGAACTTATTGAATTCATCATCAATGTTGTATGGTTGTCATTCTGTGTATCATTTGCATAATTGTAATATGTGGTGTTGTATGATTGGTTCTGATTCCAATTTCTTCCACCACCTCTTCCATAACTTCCTCTTGAATTCTGTCTTCCTCTTTGAAATTGATTCTGAAACCTTCCACCTCTTCCTCTGCCATTGTTGTTCTGATTTTGACTTGCTCCTTGTTGATTGTGCCAACAATCATATGCTAGATGATTGCTCAATCCACAAATCCAACATGTCTTCTTGTTATTGTTTTGATTACCTCTACCTCTTCCATTTCCTCGACCTTTACCTCTGCCAAAACCTCTTCCTCTTGCATAATTTACTTGAGTTGTTGACTCTTCTTCATCCTTTGCTTTGCCTTTATCTCCTTTCTTTTTGTTCTTCACATACATTGCAGAACTTTGACCTTTGTCTCCATCTGACTTCAAGTCTTGCTCAAATGTGAGCATCAATCCAAGTAATTGATTCAGTTCTGGCAC
Organism: Ceratopteris richardii; assembly: GCA_020310875.1. Classification (NCBI taxonomy): domain Eukaryota; kingdom Viridiplantae; phylum Streptophyta; class Polypodiopsida; order Polypodiales; family Pteridaceae; genus Ceratopteris; species Ceratopteris richardii. The sequence continues at coordinate 63,862,806 of CM035423.1, forward strand.
ATAATGGTTTAATGAGAGTTCTGTTGAAAGAACAAAAGGCTTCCATCTCTCATCACCTCTTAACCCTGCAAGTAATTGTGCTATCAACCTATGATCTTCAATATCCTCATCAATAGATCCAAGGCTATCTGCCAAGTCCTTCATCTTAGTGACATAATCACTAATGCTCTGATTTTGTTTTTTCTTGAATGTGGTGAACTCTGACCATAAGCTAGCTTTCCTAGCTTTAGTAGTGTTTTGGAAGTGATCTTCCAAAGCATTCCAAATATCTTCAGCTGTTTCTAAACCTCTGATATGTGGCAACAAATGATCTGTAATGGTGTTATATATATAAGCTCTTGCACTTGCATCTCTCTTCTGCCATAGCTTCAAAGCTTCTAGCTCTTCTTTCCTTGGATGACTTTCATCTTCAAATTTAGGCTTCTCTTCTTCACCTGTCACATATACCATTAGATCCTTACTCATAAGTAAGGCTTCCATCCTCATTACCCAAGCAGGATAGTTATCTCTGTCCAATTTGTCAATGGACACATGATCTGCCATGGTATTCTTGCTTCTGCTTCAACCTGTAAGTATAAAGATAAAGAATGATACCTTTTGTAGACCTTTACCCTTGGTAGTAACTTCGAAATAATCTTCTGATGACTTTTGTTTGTTGAACACCTCAGCTACCACCTTCTTTGATAAAGAACTCTTCAAATCTTCTTGTATCTGCTTTCCCTTTACTCTCGAGGACCTTATCTGCTCTGATACCACTTGTTGGTGTGTGAAACACCACAAGAACCAAACTAATGTGGTATTAGAAGACCTCCATAACCACCATTAGCTTAGCAATACTCACATTGTGAGTCTCCATCTCTGAATTTAGTGAAAATCAAAATTTCACTTCACAGAAATCTGCGCCTTTTCTTCAAACCTTCAATCTGACCTTTATCAACTTGATCTTTGCAAATTCTTCTGATCAATTACTAAGAAAGGTTCTTGCTAATGTTCAGTAACATATAACAAGTAAAACTTTCAAGTAATAACTTCAAAATCATCTGATTTTGTACCAAACTTTACACTATATCTGAAAACTGGAAATTTGCTTCATCGATTTGACATACCTTCACTCTTAAGCTGATTTCTCTGAGTATGCGTCCCGTTTCTTAAAGATCTTTTGACCAAAAGTAGTTGAGGATAGTAGCTTTAAAATGAGCTATCACTTACCAAAAACTTTACAGTATGCTTTGAGATCTGACCTTCAGAAGATCAGTCAAATGTGCGCCAGAAAAGTCGTAACTGTCAACTACCTTACATAGTCATATAGAATGACTTAGAACTCAATATACAAGATGAATTAGACTCAATCCTTCTACACAAAGATGTGTTGATTATCAGAGAAGATGTGTACAAAATGGCTTGGCCTAATTTTGCTCACAGCCATGGAAAACTCTCTCAGACTCAGAAGTTTTCTCTCACCATCTCTCTCAGAAATTACACGACTTTTCTCTACTCACACAGATTACAAAATTGAGTTCTCTCTTACATATTTTTGACTCAAATTAACTTATATACCTATGGTTTACATCCTTCTAGACTTGAACTCGTAAGTTCTGAAGATCAAATAAAAATCTAGATTCTAATTTTGCACTAATTTACAATAGTGAAATTGTCCCTTCACTTAGGCTTGATTTCCTGTAAGTCTTTTCTTCACTTCTTCTTTCCTTCATCATATGTCTTCATATATCTTCATATATCCATGCCTAATTAGTGAGTGAAGCCCCAACATTAATGTCCAACTGATGTACATTCCAACCATGATGGGATGCAAGTGCACAAATGCTCCGAACAATAGTCATACGGCATGTAGGTGCAAAGGTCTCATCAAAATCAATGCCTCTTTCCTATGCATAACCCTTTGCAACAAGCCTAGCCTTATACCTGTCAAATGTACCATCAGGTTTATGCTTTAGCTTGTATACCCACTTAGTGCCAATGGCCTTCTTGCCACGAGGCAAGTCACATAAAGACCATGTACCATTCTTCATTATAGCATCATATTCAGATTGTATAGCTGGCATCCAATTTTCTGAATTCTGTCCTTCATCAAAAGAAACAGGCTCATTCTCATCACAGAGACTAGACACAGCCATAGCATAGCAATTTGATGCAAAGGAGACACTATGAGAGCCTTACAAAGTACGATATGACAAGGTGCATCTAATTTGCTGTCACGCAAAGTTTGCACCAGCCATTTTGGCATAGTTTTTGCATGCTCAATATTCGCTCTCTCATCAACAAGTGCATCATGTAAATCTGCATCACAAATGGAATGATCTACATCATCATATGAAACCTGCAAAGGCTTAGAAGTTGCCTCATTAGGACTAATACTAGACTATCCACCTGTAAAAAGAGGCATCAAAGTATCATACATGTCTTTGGAGCTAACAGATGTCTCCTTACTACATGAAAGCAATGGCTGAATAACATCTTCCACAAAGACAACATCACCGCTAACCAAAATGCGTTTAGTCTATGGACGATACAAATGATAGCCTTTACTTTCAGAACTGTACCCAAGAAAAATACATTTTACTGCCTTATCATCCAATTTTCTACGATGTTGTTCAAGCACTAGTGCATATGCCAAACAACCAAAAAAATCAGATGAGCAACAAATGGCTTGCGGTCATGCCAAGCCTCATATGGAGTGATAGAGTGCAGCGCTTTAGTGGGACACATGTTCAATACATATGCAGCACACATGATAGCCTCAAGCTAGAAACTATGTGGTAAAGCCTGACTTTTGACCATGCACCTCGCTATCTCCATGAGTGAACTGTTCTTTCGCTCAGCAACTCCATTCTGTTGAGGTGTATAAGGCACTGTACACTGGTGTTTTATCCCACGTTCATCCAAACATGCATTAAAATCAGAGGACATATATTCCCCCCCTCGATCAAAACGGAGGGTTCCCATTTTACATGCTGAGAGATTTTGAGCCAAAACCAAAAACTGTTTAAAGCACATGAACACTTCGGACTTTGCTTTGAGTGGATATACCCATGCATGCCTGGAAAAATCATCAATGAAAGTCACGAAGTAAAGGTAATTTCCAAAAGAGGGTGTCTGCATAGGACCACATACATCACTATGTACAAGCTGTAATTTCTTTGTAGCCCGAACTGAACCATCTTTTGGAAATGAGGAACGCTGCATTTTGCCCAAAATACAACCTTCACAAACATTTTTTCCAGGTGCCTCAAGTTTGGGCAAAGAGGACACCATTTCAGATTTCTGCAAGTGTAGCAAACTAGAAAAATTCAGATGACCAAAGCGTGCATGCCAAAGCTTTGCATCTTACATAGCCTGAGAATCATTTACTACACATGCCAAATCATTTTCAGATCTTTCATAGTCTATGAGCTTATACAGCCCATGACATAAAATGCCAGAAGCAATAATAACATCCCCATTTAACAGATCATGAACTGTATATCTGTCATCAACAAATTTCACAACCAAGCCAATCTTGGCTAATGCAGAAACTGATAACAGATTCTTCTTGAACCCTGGCACAAATAAAGCACCTGACAAAGTGAAAGAACTACCATCAGCAGTAGTCAAAATGATCTTACCAACTCCCATAACAGGATAAGAGGAGTTGTTGGCGCATGTAACAGTATTCCCTATAGGGGCAGGCTCGAGCGAAGAGAAGAAACTGCGCTGCGAGATAATATGTTTGGTTGCCGCACTGTCAAAGTACCAAACATCTGAGTCTACTGCAGACATGCACTGCTCATGAGAAGATGGGTCAAAACTGCAAACAATAGTGAACGCCCATTTTCTTCCTGCACAAGATTAGCAGACTCTATTTTTGGTGTAGAGGCTTCTGCAACAACCATTCCAACCTCTTTCTTCTTTGCCTCTTTTGCAGCCAGTTTTGGATAGTTCTTTATGATATGATCATTCCTTTTACACTACTTACAAAACAATTTCAGCTTTTCTGATTTTTTCTCATCTTTGTCTTGGTTCTTCGAATGTGCAACATTTGTAGATTTCTACTTACTAGTAGAAGAACTCCATTTTCCTTTGCCCTTCTGACTAGCCAAGAAAGCTTGATCTGAAACACGCATAATGGACCTTTTCTGCCTAGACTCATGTTCCTGCAATAGAACAGAGACTAACTCCTCAAATGACAAGGCATTTGGATTGCCTTTCATCATCAACCGAAGAGTAGAAGCAAAACTCTGATATGAATCAGGAAGACCATTCAGAATGGTTTGCACAAGTGAGCTATCTTGTTTAACCTCATCAGCAGAAATCAACTGTTCCTTCAAGTCTTAGATCTTTGTTAGGAAATTGTCCATAGAATCACCTTCATTCATGTGCTCACTCTCCAACTGTTTTCGGAGGTAAGCAACACGAGCCTCATTCCTAGCTTGGTACAATGTGATAAGTGTATCCCAAGCATCCTTAGCTGTTCTGCAAGAGTGAATATGAGGAATAATGGCACGTCTGATAGACAAAGCTATCAATGCATGTGCCTGGGCATCTCTGCTATCCCAACGAATCTGCTCTGCACTAGGTGCAACAAAAATAGCAGCACAAATAGGAATCTGCACAATATCATCTTCGACACCATCTTCATCAGCTCTAGCACTTGTATTCACAATACGTGTTGTTACAGGTGTAACAAGACGTCTTTCAACACCTTGCACAATGTTCCATAATCCTTTTGCAACCAATACATGTCGCATCATATAAGCCCATAATGGATAGTTGGTACCATCCAACTTATCCTCAACAACCAACATACGGAATACATCACTACTTTCAGCCATGGCCGGTGACTAAAATACCTTGATGCAAAAAATTGACTGTATCTCAAAAAGTTGAACAGAACTGCCCAAAGGAGTTCTCCTAAACCTATAGCAAACTTTGAGACGCTTATACTGGCGGACAGAAACAGGTATATACCTTTGGCACAAAAAGATGAAATAGCCTGCACAAGCGCTACGATAGTGCATTCGTAGGCCGAAACGAGCTCAAATCGCGATTTTGGCACCACAGAGCGAAGCCATTTTGATCTCGGAAACACCCTAAGTATGCTCACCAAAATTAGTACGATTTTGAGACTGCAAACGGATGAGTGTCGACGGCACTCTAGATGAAGCGACGACCTGCTCTGATACCAATTGCTGGAGTTAAGACGTCTGCGGAAGCACGTGACCAACACAAGGAAGAAGAAGAAGCTTGGAGCACAACACACAATACTGAATGTATTACTAGAGAATGTCCTAATGTATTCACACACATCACTACCTAAGTATATCAACAAAAACTAGGAGATGGATTAGGCATTGAATCATAAAGAAGTGATCGATGTTGCTTCATATGAGCAGCTGCTTCAACAATTGTCTTTACAATAGCCGAATCATCTCTAAGTCCATATCATTTTCCCGGCTCCTCAAGTCTTTGTTCAACCTCAATCCTTACATCTTGGGTCAAAATCTTAAGGAAATATAAGACTATGTCCAAAGTAAGGGCTACCTCTAGTAATTGGGAAAACCAATTCATAAACTCATTATGGAGTTGGGTAATAGAAATTAGAGGTTTTGGGGAACTTACCCATTTCATGAAACCCTCTCTGCTAGGTTGGCTATAATCCTCTAGATAGAATTCTTTATGTAGCTCTTTCCTCAATTTCTCCTATTCACATTTGTCATGTAGTTCAATAACAACCATAACTGTTCCTATGGCAAGTCTACCTAGATATGTTATCCATTTAGACTCAGTTAAGCCATGAAGCTTAGCTAATTCCTTGAATGTATCTAACGAGTTCATTACATTCACTCCTGTGAACTTTCCTTTGTCCTTTAATAGAGTTTCAACAACTTTTTGACCTTGAGTTTCATGCATCATGCTCTTAAATAATTCTTCCATGTTTATATGTTGATTTAATTTGGTTTGAATAAATTTAACAATGTCTTGAACTTCTTTTTTAACCCTTTCTTTATGTTCGACTACCAATTCTACAATCTTGTTGGTGTCCAATTTTGATGTTTTAGAATATACCAATGATTTTCAATTAAACCAAAGAGTTTGAAGGTAAGAAGAAACCGTACCAAAAAAGGCTTGAAGAAGAGGTTCCAAAGTAGTGCTCATGTGAATTTTGATACGTTCTTTATCAATTGATCAAATCCTAAGTACAATTTTTGCTAAACGTATGATGTGTGTGTGCAATCGTTTGGTTCTTCAATTATTGATGGGAGGGGTGGCGTTGTCGGGAAGGAGGTAAGGAGGGAAGAGTGGCAGAGGGTTGGATCAGGCCCCGGTGTGGGTTGTGCTCCCAGTTCGGTGAGCAGCATTTGCATCTTGGGTACCTTGCCCTAGTAAAATGGCTTGTATCATACATCAAAGGTCCGCATCTTAGAAGAGAATGAACTTGGTCATGTGCATATGCTTGTAAGTGTTGTGGATGAAAAATCAAAATATAGTGTAGAATGAAACAACTTTGCCGAGTGATACAATGTAAATACAACTACAATCCTCCAATAAATGTCAATAATGCAGATCAGTGATACAATAGGCCGCTATCGTGTGGATTGGTGATACAATAGACTGCTATAGTGGAGATCAGTGATACAATATAGAATTCTTGCTATAGTGCGAGAAGGTGCCCACAGGCTTCTCTTCAGTCTTTGCGGCAAGAACTTTACTTCAATTTTGATCTTCAAACTTCATAAACTTCGGGTCTAAGCTTTACTTCAAATAGCTCTCTTCACTTCATAAATCCACAATAACTTGGAGAGAATCCGTGGGGTATAAAATCACATCTTTACTTTACTTAGACTCATACTCTGCAAATCATGAGAACCTCATCTGAAAATATCAACGGCATGGAGACGGGCTCCATAGAAGAGACCCATGGGTGAGTAATTCTTCTTTACTTTACTTCTATCTTTGGTCCAAGCTTCTCTTCAAATAGCTCTTTTTACTTGATAAATCCGCAATAATCTCCAAATCACGCAACAATCTTTCTTCAAATCATAAACATCATCATCTGGAGAGGCATTCCGCAGAAGAGAACCATGGGGCATAATGAAAAAATAATGTATTAGTGCATTTAGATTTATTAAAACAAAACACTCATATAGAAAGAAAAAAAACTATGCCTTAATTTTAGTTATTTTTGTACTTTGATTTCTCTTCATATTTCTCTTTGTTTTTCTTCTTATTATTTCTCTTTGCCTTCATTGAAAAAATTGGTCAATGTCATGTACCCTTAGTGCACCTTCGATCCCCACATCATTCTCTAAGTGTAACATGAGACTTGTCATTTGCGGAAATAGTTTTTCTACATGAAGTTTGTATCACAACTCGTATCCTCACAAAGTCTTGCTTCTCTCTCTCGATGCTGTCATGCCAATCATCTAGAAATGATCATGATACGGAATACAATAATTACCGATTCTTTTGTACAATAATGCATTTCAATTTTGCATTATATAATCCACTAATAGATCAAGGCATTTATGTCAATCATATCTTATAAACTCTTATGTTGCATGATAATTATGCAATAGTTTGAAGTCTTCGACATTCTCTCGCAACAAGTGGTATCATGTTCGTGAAGTATATGTTCCAAAAGCCAAGATTCTATCTTTGTTGGGGTGTTTTCTCTTGGTGTTTTAGCATCACAAATAATCTCTCTCTAAAAACAAATCTTTATCTCTGAATCATTGCCCATTATTGGATGCATCTTCTCCGCCAAAATTACCCACACTAACTCCCTGTCTTTTTCTTCTCTCTCTCTCTCTCTCTCTCTCTCTCTCTCTCTCTCTCTCTCTCAACGCGTTCATTCCATTGGATCTCCGCCATGCCCAGATCTTTTCTTCTCTCTCTTCACCTCTACTTTTTTGTGTGCGCTACCGCATCAGCTCTCTCTTTAACACCTTTGTAATGCGCAACAGCCTTTGCGAGCTTCTCTCTCTCTCTAACACCTCTATGATGCATAGCAGCCTTCCCGAGCTTCTCTCTCTCTAATTGCTATAGCGGCGCTCGACTCTCTCTCTCTCTCTCTCTCTCTCTCTCTCTCTCTCTCTCTCTCTTCCCTCCAACATTCGGCACTGCTTCTCTGTCTGATCACTTTGTTTCTGTTACATGACTTCTCTCTCTCTCCATGTTTCTTTGCAGTGCCTTCTCCACCACCTTCTATGCATTGCTAGTTGCCACACCCATCTATCTCTCTCTAATATATTTGCATGCCTTTGCTACCACGGGTCTCTCTCTCTCGGTGCATGCTCTAGTGGCCTCTCTCGGTATCTCTCTGCTGTGGTGGTGCCTACCCAAGCATCGAGCATCATGCGACCATTACAGGGCATGCGCAACATCCATCATCCCACCTTCTCCATAAAATTGAAGGAGAATTGCTCACCACCAAAATCCTCTCTTTTGCTATTTCCAAACTCTGTACTCTCCATGAACTTCCTAGACCCATCCACATTGTGGGATGCGGGATATGAGACTTGGTCAATTTCGGAGGACATTCATGCAGTAGAGGATGGTCCTTTCTATGAATCCAAGGCAGAAACCTTTGGAAATAGACTAATATGCTCGCAATTCAAAACCTCAAAATCATCATCAAATGCTGTAGGATACTTATGCTCAAGAGCTAAATGATATTGAACTACAATCATGATTGCATCATAAAGTTTTTGCCTTTCTCAAGCATCAGCTAGTCTCTCTCTCTCTCAAACATAAAAGTAAAGCATGAATGTGAATAAGAGAGGGGTAAGAAGTTTACTTGGAAAGGCATTCCATAGAAGAGAACCATGGGGAAAACAAATGAGGTTTGAATCCCTATTCATAGGTTTCCCCCCTCTAGGACTTTTCTAGAATCTTGTAACCTCCTTATCTAACTTTCTATTTTCAGAATCATCTTGCTGGTCATTTGCTATTTTGGGAAAATGCCATCTCTTATTTCTATTTTAAATTTTTCTTCTTTTTATTTTTCAACTTTTCTTTTTCTATTTTTGTATCTTTTTCTTTTTCTCTTTTTAATTTTCTTAGACTAAGGTTTATTTTCACACTTATATGTTCAAAGTGAAATCAAATTAAAGGGTTAGGGCTTAGGTTAAATGATAAATCTAAGGGCCCAAGTTAAGGTTTCTCTCAGGAAAAATTAGGGTTTGCCTATATTTAAAGTTTGACACGCCAATTCAAGGGTTTATTTATGCTTGTGATCTAGAATCCTAGGGTTTCTAAGGGTTTATGTTAGGTTTTTATCGGGTAAAACTCAGGTTCTCAAGTGTTTTCAAGGGGTTTCAAAGATCAAACCTATTTTGCATCTGGTAACTAATTAAATCTATAGAAGCATGCAGTTTATAAGTCTTTCTCGATCAAAACATCACACCAAAACCAGAAAATCAATGAATTCAAAAAAATTTGATGTACACTTCCCTCAGGGATTTCATCCCGACATCGGCCCCCATTAAACCTCCACATTGTCGTGATGGGCCAACCTAAAAAGCTCAATAGAAGCGTATTAGGGTTCTTTTGAAAACTCTTTTTAATTTTTATGTTTTTCTTTTCAAAAATCAAAGCATGATCTAATGTACTCCATGCAACTTTATAAAGATTAGTACAAATTGTAGAAAATAAAGCAGATGCAAGCTTCACAAATGTCATACTATGTTTTTTCTTCTGCAATGGGACAAGTAATCATGTGAAATAAACTGTTGGCTTCTTAGATCTTCTATTTATTCATGTCATTCAGATCCAACAACTTATCCTAAGTACTAGCATATACTAAGCTTCTACTAACTCGGTTTGTAGAATATGCCCTGATTCATCTATTGATCCCCTACTATCCAACTCTCCATCAGATCTTTTCTTTTATTTACTTTTTTTTATTTTTTCTCTTTCTTTTTCTTTTTTTTTTCACTTCATCTTATCTCAGCATTTTTCTTTATTTTCACAAATCAACCTATATCAAAATCGGATGCGACTCATGGACTTGTCCACCTGACCAAGTTTACCCCACCCGCCTATCGATCGGACATAGCACACGACATACACAACGCTAGTCTAACATGAAATCGACATCAGCTTGTGGCTTTGACCGGCTAACTAGAGTGAATCCACCCGCCTACTAACCCATCCAAATGCATGACAACATATACGTTAGGCCTACAATGAAACTAGCATCAGCCAGTGGCCTTGATCACTGACCAAGGTGGTTCCACCGCCTACTAGCCCATCATAGTGCATTAACAACATGCACACACATATAGAGCTGGCTTCAGTATAAAGGTTTTTCATGAATCATGATCCATATGGAGATAAAATCTCACAAGAAATAAATCGTAGGACCCAAAGAATCCCACTCACTAAGCATTCAAATCAATCAACATATACACAGATTTAGTTTAAGCATGCCATGACATTCACAAGCTTTCACTCCCAAAAGTCTCTAGTCTACTGAGATATAGGGAAGAATCTCCATCATTTGTCTTGTATCCACACCTACAAAACTAATCCACAAGCCTTTGATTCCATTCATATAATTTCTAGTCATTCATGCTTCATGCAAAACAATAATAGATATTTGCTATCTTCATCCTACATGATTTTCTTAAATTTGTACATATCTTTATCACACACAAAAATGCAATGCAAATGCTATTTTGGAAAGAAAACATATTTCAAATAAAAAACATTTCACCTGATCATCTGGTTCATCTTCATCATTGATCGATGAAGTTTTTCTTCAATTTCATGATCTATCGTTCTTCATCAACATCATCCTCAATGTCATGAGTATCCTCCAAAATCATCATCAATAATCATCATTATCATCATCATCAATTATCAATCATTATCATTCATCATCACTAATCATCATAAACATCATTAGCTATCATCATCAATCATCATCATTCAATATAATCAATCACCATCATGCATTTTCATCAATCACTGTCATGTACTATCATTAATATTTTTCATTCAATAGCTCTTGATCATTCTCATACGCTTTCATTATGATTCTTCTTCAATCATCCTTCAATATTTGGGAATATGTCTTGAAAAGTTAGATTTCTACATCTCTTGTTCTTTTTCAAAGTCTTAGAAGACTTTGAAGTCACCTTTACATTCTCCTCAATTTGCTTAATAATATCATCAAGCAACTGTTTTTCTGCTTTGTTAACTCGTTTATCAGATTTTATATCTTCTTGAGTTTCTTCTTTACTCTTTTGTAGTTCAATCTGTTTATCAAAGTTTAATTGAGACTTTAATTCCCTAATTTTCTCTTGATCAAATAGATCCCCATTAGTCAAAAGTCTTCGATCAAATGAAACATATACATCCTACTCTTTCTTTGATTTTTCATGAATTTCTCTATCACATTCTCTTTTATCGATTTCCATTTGTTCTCTTAATATCTACTCAATATTTTGCTCCTCGACCTTTATTTGTCTACCTTTGGTCTCTTCAATAGATTTCTCTTGACTCTGAATAGATAGCATGCTCTTTTGTTCATCACATTTATTATTTTCATGCCTTTTAGGTTTCCATATCTTTTGAATTGACTCTGATATAGTTTTGGTCTCTTCAAAATATTCCTTCATCCCAACTTTTCCTACATTCAAATGCAAAGGTATTTTCTCTTGATATTTACAAATTTTATTCTCATGTTCACTTACTAGTTTGCGTCTGCATGCACTTTCATACGCTATGCAATCCCAGAACATATGTCCATACTGATCACACCAAAAACATCGTATATGTCTCTTCTCAACCCAACTTGATTTCCTAGGTATTACTCTAGGCATGGATCTTCTTAAACCTAATGATTGTTTATGTGTAGATATGCTTTGAACCTTAACCTTATGCTCATTATCACATTTCATTGTTTGTAGATAGCTTGCGGTCATGCCAAGCCTTATATGGAGTGATAGACTGTAGCGCTTTAGTGGGACACCTGTTCAGTACATATGCTGCACACATGACAACCTCAAGCCAGAAACTATGTGGTAAAGCCTGACTCTTGACCATACACCTCGCCATCTCCATGAGTGACGTGTTCTTTTGTTTAGCAACTCCATTCTGCTGAGGTGTATACGGCATTGTACACTGGTGTTTTATCCCACGTTCAACAGAAATGCATTAAAGTCAGAAGACATATATTCCCCCCCTCGATCAGAACAGAGGGTGCCCATTTTACATGCTGACAAATTTTCAGCCAAAACCAAAAACTGTTTGAAGCACACGAACACTTCGGACTTTGCTTTCAATGGATATACCCATGCATGCCTGGAAAAATCATTGATGAAAGTCATGAAGTAAAGATAATTCCCAAAAGAAGGTGTCTACATAGGACCACAGACATTAGTATGTACAAGCAGCAATTTCTGCGTAGCCCGAACTGAACCATCTTTTGGAAAGGATGAATGCTGCATTTTTCCCAAAATACAGCCTTCACAAACATGTTTCCTAGGTGCCTCAAGTTTGGGCAAAGAGGACACCATTTCAGATTCCTGCAGGTGTAGCAAACTAGCGAAATTCAGATGGCCAAAGCGTGCATGCCAAAGCTTTGCATCTGACATAGCCTAAGAATCATTTACTGCACATGCCAAATCATTTACAGATTTTTCATAGTCTATGAGCTTATACAGCCCACGACATAAAATGCCAGAAGCAATAATCACATCGCCATTTGACAGATCATGAACTGTACACCTATCATCAACAAATTTCACAACCAAACCAATCTTGGATAATGCAGAAACTGATAACAGGTTATTCTTGATCCCTGGCACAAATAAAGCATCTCACAAAGTGACAGAACTACAATAAGCAATAGTCAAAATGATCTTACCAACTCCCATAATAGGATAAGAGGAGTTGTTGGTGCATGTAATAGTATTCCCTATAGGGGCAGGCTCGAGTGAAGAGAAGAAACTACGTTGCGAGGTAATATGTTTGGTCGCCCCACTGTCAAAATACCAAACATCTGAGTCTACTACAGAGATGCACTGCTCATGAAAAGATGGGTCAAAACTGTAGACAATAGTAAATGCCCATTCTTCTTCTTGCACAAGATTAGCAGACTCTGTTTTTGGTGTAGAGGCCTCTGCAACAACCATTCCAACCACTTTCTTCTTTGCCTCTTTAGCAGTCAGTTTTGGACAATTCTTTATGATATGATCTTTCCCTTTAGAGTACTAACAAAACAATTTCTGCTTTTCTGATTTCTTCTCATCTTTATCTTCCTTCTTCGAATATGCAGAATTAGTAGATTTCTGCTTACTAGTTGAAGAGCTCCATTTTCCTTTGCCCTTCTGACTAGCCAGGAAAGCTTGATCTGCAACTCGCATAATGGACCTGTTCTGCCTAGACTGATCTTCTTGCAACAGAACAGAGACTAACTCCTCAAATGATAAGGCATTTGCATTTCCTTTCATCATCAACCAAAGAGTAGAAGCAAAACTCTAATATGAATCAGGAGGACCATTCAAAACAGTCTGCACAAGTGAGCTATCTGGTATAACCTCATCAACATAAATCAACTGTTCCTTCAAGTCTTTGATCTTCATTAGGAAACTCTCCATAGAATCTCCTTCATTCATGTGCTCACTCTCCAACTATTTTTGGAGGTAAGCAACACGAGCCTCATTCCTAGCTTGGTACAATGTGGTAAGTGTATCCCAAGCATCCTTAGTTGTTCTACAAGAGCGAATGTGAGGAATAATGGCACATTTGAAAGACAAAGCTATCAATGCATGTGCCTTGGCATCTCTACGATCCCAAAAAATTTTCTCTGCAGTAGGTGCAACAGAAACCGCAGCATGAATAGGAATATGTAGAATATCATCATCTTCGACACCTTCTGCATCAACTTGAGTACCTGTAGTTGTAACAGTTGCAGGTGTGATAGGACGTTTTTTGACACCCTGTACAATGTTCCACAGTCCTTTTGCAACCAACACATGTCGCATCATATAAGCCCATAATGGGTAGTTGGTACCATCCAACTTATCCTCAACAGCCAACATACGGAATACATCACTGCTTTCAGCCATGGCCGGTGACTAAAATACCTTGATGCAAAAAATTGACTGTATCTCAGAAAGTTGAACAGAACTGCCCAGATAAATTCCGCTAGACCTGTAGCAGAATTCGAGACGCTTATATTGGCAAATAGAAATTGATATATACCTTTGGCACAAAAAGAAGAAATAGCCTGCACAAGCGCTGTGATAGTGCGTTCGAAGGCCGAAACGAGCTCAGATCGTGATTTTGGCACGACACTGCAAAGCTGTTTTGATCTCGAAAATAGGCTGAGTATGCTCACCAAATATCATGCGATTCTGAGACTGCGAACGGAGGAGTGTCGAAGTGTCGATGACACCCTAGATGAAGCGACAACATGCTGTGATACCAATTGTTGGAGTTAGACGTCTGCGGAAGCACCCAAACAAAACAAGGAAGAATAAGAAGCTTGGAGCACAACACACAATACTGAATGTATTACATGTACAAAGATAAGTAGCCCATTAGGGCAATAGGCGTATATACAAGCCGAGGGAAAAAAACCTCCTAAAGAGGGAAAAAATGCACCTGTAGTCCTAGTGTGTTCACAACATCACTACCTAAATATATCAACATGAGGTTCCTATTTCTCTTCTCATAGAGTGGGTGGCATGTCGAGGATCACCGGGCAACTACCTCCATTCACGTCAGGTTTAGGTATCGGGAAGGAGGTAAGGAGGGAAGAGCGGTGTGAGGTTGGATCAGGCCCCAGTGAGGGTCGCTCTCCTTGTTCCACGAGTTGTGTCTACACGCTAGGCGCCTCGCCCTAGTAAAATGACTCGTATCATACGTCATAGGCTCGCAGCCTCGAAGAAAAAGGAAAGTGTTGGGGGATTCTTAGACAAGAAGGGATTTGAGTGTTTGTAGGAGAAAAGGGGAAGACCAGAAGAGAAAATACACGCTGGAAGCCTCTGTCCATTGATTACAATAAGACAAATACAAGGTTGAAGCACAATACAACCAATGCTTCTATGCAAAATCCCACAGAGTACTCAATTACAAATACCAAATACCCAAGGGACATGTTGGTGCCGGCCTCCTCTGCACCAAACCTCCACCTTCTACAAGCCTGCTCTTGTGCACACCTTGCACCAAGCTTCCACTAAGGGGGAGGGATGGATACCTTCAGTCAGCGCACGGAGACTTCAGTAAGACCTTGGGATCCTTGGGGGACAAGCTTAGCACTCCTCTGCACACATCCTTGGTCACTCTTCATGCACACCTTCCATTTCACTTCTCTGCGTCGCACACTGTGTGTGTCTCTTCCACTTCTCTCTCTTGCTTCACTTAGACTATGCTCTCTCTTGCTTACACTTAGGATGGTACAAGAATGGTCCTTGCCTTGATTTGAGTGTGTTGATTCACGTACGCTCCTAACTGCAATAGTATCTTGGTGCTCACTTTGATGTCCCAAGATTGTCTTCACAAGTGGCATCCAACGACTCCCTGTTTTGTCTTGTAGTGACTTTAGTCTAAAACCAAAAATTTTAATTGGGGAGCCATACTTTCACTTCTGTGTACACTGCCGCTTCACATACCTTCACATTTCCTTTTAACTCTTCAAATATGCACATAAGGGAGGGTTCACCTGAACCTTCCAAAACACTTTAAAAAACCTTTGAACCTTAGGGAAATTAGAGAAATACCTCTGCAACCTGCAACCCACTTTCTCCAGTTTACCCTTGGTGGACAATTAATTGTGCACTACCTGTGCACTTTGACACCTGCACCTTAGCACTTTGACTTTGCACCAATTGACTTTGACCTTGACCTTGTTGACTTTGACGAGTTTGACTTTGATCTTTTGACTTTGACTATGGTTGACTTTGACTACAGTTGATTTTGACCAATATGACTTTTATGGGCTCAACAACTGCCCACCACCTAATGCGCTCTTCATCCCGGAAAGCTATAGCCAAAACTCTGAGGAGATATGACACCATAATACTGGAGCTGCAAGATCTTGAAGTAGGACATTGAACAGCAACCAAAGGCTGAGGGGGTGGAGATGGATAGTGCAGGGAGGGGTAAGGATATGGCTGGGCATAAGGAAAAAGGGAGGGTGAGGGAGTAGGTTAATGGGGTGTGGAGAGGTTAAAAATGACCAAGCAGGAGATCGACAGAGGGTGCATACGGGGGATTATGAAACATAAAGTAAGACAAAGTGAAAAGAGACCATATGGACAATGTTGTGAATTAAAAACATGTGATAAATGTGCGCAAAACATGTGGGTTTTGACCAAAAGGCAGAGAAAAGGTGGGACTTGAGAAAAAGTAATGCAAAAAATGAATCCGGAGGTGCCAAAATATATAAAAATGACTCCAAATTTGAAAAAAATGGCCATTCGAGGCACGATCGAGAGCCAAAAGGGTTGAACCAGAAAAATAAAAAAAATAAAAATATATATATAAAATAATCCTTCTTTTTTTTTGTTTGTTGAACGTCCGTGTTGCCCTGTCTCAATATACATATATATATATATATATATATATATATATATATATATATATATATATATATATATATATATATATATATATATATATATATATATATATATATATATATATATATATATATATATATATATATATATATATAAACTAAATAAAACAAAAATAAAAAATAAAAGTAACAAAATAAAAAATAAAATAAAATTAAATTAAATTGAGTAAGAAATAAGTAAAAATTAAAAATTTAAAAAAAATATTGAAAAAAATATGGGGGGGAGGGCTGTCAGAACGGGGGGCGGGGGGTTTTTCTTATTTTTTTTTTGGAAAAAACAAAAGGCCTAGGGGGGGATTTTTTTTTATAGAAAAAATATCCAAAAAAAAACTGAAAAATACATAAAGATCCAAAAACAAATGCAAGAAAAATCCAAAAAAATCTTCAAAAAATTTTCAAAATTTTCCTACAGGCCTAAGCTAGTTTTTTGCACTCAAGCACACAGCGAGCTTCCTTTATTCCTCAAATTTGGCAACAAAATGACCCATGAAAAGGAGAAAAATGCTAGAAAAATTCTAGAAAATGCTTGAAAAATTCTGAAAAATTTCCTAAAAATTCTGAAAAAAATTCCTAAAAATTCCAAAGATTGTAGCTTTGCAAAGTTTATGAAATGGCTGCTAAATTTGCTAAAAACGCAAGAAACAAGCATAAAATGGATAAAGAAAACTACTAAAACTTAAGCAAAAATGAAATGAGAGGGCTATGTACAACCTCGACTAATTTTGCAGGTTCCAACTAATCCATAATTCTTCAGTTGGCTTGATGATAGGCCTTTAGCCATGATCTTTATATGTTGACCCCGAGAAACTCCTCCATAATCTCCAATTGTATTGCACTTCATTTGTTTTATCTTCTTGTTGGACAAACTGGTGATCTGATAGGGGTATCCTGAATCCTTTAGAAAAATATTATCTCCTTCATAGTGCATCTTTTGTATATTTGTTTCAGCCACATTATGAATTAATCTGCAAAATTTCATTTTCACTATTCCATCTTCTTCATCAAATCGAACCCTCTGTTTCCAAAGACTTGCAGGTACTTCTTCCACATCCTTGTAAAGCCCTACACTCACTATCCTAAAAATTGACACAACATATGATATCCATACCAGTAGCCATAAAAAAGTGGTCATTGACATATGAATTGGAGTAGCTTCATCAGTACTGCACTTAAGGGCTTTGCTTTTCTTCTCTTTGCTATGGCCTTTGACTAAGAGTGTTTTACTCGAATCAATAACCTGAGTGATTTCCTCTTTTTCTTCATATGCTTCTTCTCTGCTTAAGTTTGGAAAAAATCCATAGCAGGAAGATGGGTCTTCTGCATGGAGCCAAGCCAACATGTTTTCTTCATATAAATCGGCTCCTTCAAATAGATCTGCTTCTAGGTTGTCCAACAATTCTTCTTCCATACAAATACCAATTCTCTACATCATGCTAGTATTTCTTTAATTGTCTGGTCCTTCTTCTAAAATTAGCTGCTGCAACTCTTTTCCCTCTTGCTTTACCCACATTGTGTCCTTGCCCCAGTCATGCAGCACATTGGCATGCCTTAACCAAGGTCTCCCAATTAACAGGGGGAAACTTCCTTCTACCTGTGGCAGCCTTAAAACAAACAAAGTCCAAGTTAAAGATGGTACCTTGTATCTTGACTGGAACTCCAGGGACCACTCCATAGGCCTTACTATGCTTTGGTCTGCCATTTTTACAGTGAAGTTGGGAGGTCTTGAAGGGTATAGTCCAATCTTTTTCATGGTATATTCAGGCATCAAGTTAATGCCAGAACCACCGTCCACAATAACTCCTTGAAACTCACGACCTTTAATAGAGACTGTTAGCCAAGGGCTCTTGTAATCTGTGAGGGGTGCTTCTCCTACACTTTTATCTTTATGCATAATAGCAACCTTTGCCACTAAACTTGTTGTGGACATTTCATCAATTATCTGCAAGAGTTCTGACCTGAACTTCCCATCCATCTTTATTAAATAAAAAATACTATCCTCCTTTTTCATGGACTTGAGTAGTCTGGAAGCTTATAATTCCTTAAGAGCCTGGGCTCCATTTGACTTATCAAACTCCTCATGAGCCCTGTTGAATGCATGTCCAATGGCATCACTGGTACCTATGAAATTCTCTTTATGCTTTGTATCTGCACGTGAGGTAGCTTTGTCTTCACATGCAGCTTTGTCTTTATTCAATCCATTAATCATTGATGCTTGGCCTATCTCCACTTGAGCCTTCCCCGTGCTTCTTGTCTGTACTGTAAAAGAGTCAATTTCTTCCAACTGCACCACCCTGGTAGATGGTGATGGCCCATTGACTTGATATAATGTTTCTTCTTTCTGCACCGAAATCATTTGAATGTGGGGCCCAGATGAAGAGGCTTGATTCTTAGGACAACAATTTGTATAGTGGTCTCTAGCCTCTGGGCAGTTTCTTCAAGGAGGGGCATTTTTTGGTAGGGTGCACCTACTTTGATAGTGCCCACATTCTCCACATCTGAAACAAATGATTGGCCTCCTTGGCCCATTTCCAAAGTTATCTCTATTTCTAGAGTTGTAATTGTTACCTTGGTTCGGTGTAGCATCCATCACATTTGCTGGTGGTAGGGGTCCTCCTTGTGTCCAATATGTTGTTGCAGGCATTCCTGTTGATTGACATTCGTGGGCCTCATGACCAACTTTCCTGCATAATTTACAAGTCACACTTAATAGAGGACATTCACTTACTATATGACCTTGCTTACTGCACATGGTACATCAAAGTCCACTCTTGATGCCACCTCCTCTAAGTTCCTGTAACTCCTGTCGCAACTGAGCCAATTCCTCTGCTTGGGCCTCCTCCTCCTTTTGGAGCTTTAGTGCTTCAATCTCCCTTCTCAACTGGTAACATCACTCTCCTCCTCTTCGTGGGGCTTATTCCTTTTTAAGCCCTCTAGCTCCTTCCTTAGCTGGATTACTGGATCCTCCATTTCTGTGGAATATTGTAGCTAAGAAGAAGCTGCTCCATATTGTTGCCTTATCTGCTCTAGTGGAGTAGGTGTGTTGATGAACTCCTCTATGGAGGATGTAGGCAACACTAATTCCTTGATTTTGCATTGGGTGGCCACTGGAAGTGGCTTAGCTAGCCATTTCTTGACAAAAAAATCATGTGGTGGGTCTGACAATTTAGCCATTAGTGCCTTGGCCCTAGTCACAAACTCTGGGAACTTTTCACCTGGACCCAATCTCAAATTTTCTAGTTCTTCTATGATGATCTCAGCAGTATTTCCATGCTGGAATTGATTTTTGAATGCATCTTTCATCAAATCCCAAGTTGTAAAATGGTTCTCACCAAATTGGCTGAACCGTTTATCTGCTAATCCCTCTAATGTGGGAGGGAAGAGTATCAGAAAAGCATCCTCCCTACCCATTAAGCCTCTAGTCTTGCATAGTGCCAAAAATATTCTAATATGCTCGTCAGGATCCTCCTGAGCTAGGCCTTTGAAAGAAGGAAATTTTATATTTAATCTTGAGAGTAAAGTCTCCAAGTCTACCTGTCACGCCATGCTCTTTACTGATGATGTTGAAGATAGTGGACTGGAGGAACCTTCCTTCTTGTTTGCTTGCAGGTGATCCTCAATGTTTGGGACCGGGTTGCGGTCATGAGAAGCTCATAGTCCACTTAATATGAGACACTTGATAAAAAATATATACCTCTTAGTCCACTGGAGTAGTACTGTCGACACTAGAATATTGCTCTCCAACTGCAATATATCTTCTCCTATGCTCAAATCTCCTTGGAGGTCCCACCGGGCGTGCCAAATTTTCTTGGGGGATTCTTAGACAAGAAGGAATTTGAGTGTTTGTAGGAGAAAAGGGGAAGACCAGAAGAGAAAATACACATTGGAAGCCTCTTTCAGTTGATTACAGTATGACAAATACAAGGTTGAAGCACAATACAACCAATGCTTCTGTGCAAAATCCCACAGAGTGCTCAATTACAAATACCAAATACCCAAGGGACTTGTTGCTGCCAGCCTCCTCTGCACCAAACCTCCACCTTCTACAAGCCTTCTCTTGTGCACACCTTTCACCAAGCTTCCACTAAGGGGGAGGGATGGATACCTTCTGTCGGCGCGCACATAGTTCAGTAAGACCTTGGGATCCTTGGGGAACAAGCTTAGCACTCCTCTGCACACTTCCTTGGTCACTCTTCATGCACACCGTGCACTTCACTTCTCTGCGTCGCACACTGTGTGTGTCTCTTCCACTTCTCTCTCTCTCTTGCTTCACTTAGACTATGCTCTCTCTTGCATACACTTAGGATGGTCAAAGAATGGTCCTTGCCTTGATTTGAGTGTGTCGATTCACGTACGCTCCTAACTACAATAGTATCTTGGTGCTCACTTTGATGTCCCAATATTGTCTTCACAAGTGGCAGCCAACGACTCCCTGTTTTGTCCTGTAGTGACTTTAGTCTAAAACCAAAAATTTTAATTGGGGGACCGTACTTAGGGAAATTAGAGAAATACCTCTGCAACCTGCTACCCACTTTCTCCAATTTACCCTTTGTGGACAATTAATTGTGCACTACCTGTGCACTTTGACACCTACACCTTAGCACTTTGACTTTGCACCAGTTGACTTTGACCTTGACCTTATTGACTTTGACCAATTTGACTTTGATCTTTTGACTTTGACTATGCTTGACTTTGACTATAGTTGACTTTGACCAATATGACTTTTATGGGCTCAACAGAAAGCTCGAATGCGTGTGTATACTTGTAAGTGTCGTGGATGAGAAATCAAAATAAAGTGTGGAATGAAACAACTATGCTCAATGATACATTGTAAATACAACTGGAGTCCTCCAATAAATGTCAATAATGCAAATCAGTGATACAATAGTCGGCCACAATGCAGATCGGTGATACAATAGGCCGCTATAGTGTGGATAGGTAATACAATATAAACTTTCCACTACAGTGCAAGAAGGTGCCCACGAGCTTCTCTTCGGTCTTTGTGGCAGGAACTTTACTTCAATTTTGATCTTCAAACTTCATAAATTTGGGGTCTAAGCTTTACTTCAAATACCTCTGTTTACTTCGTAAATCCACAGTAACTTGGAGAGAATCCACGGGGTATAAAATCACTTCTTTACTTTACTTCAACTCGTACTCTGAAAATCATGAAAACCTCATCTGAAAGTATCAATGGCCTAGAGAGGCACTCCACAGAAGAGACCCGTGGGGGAGTAATGCTTCTTTACTTTACTTCCATCTTCAGTCCAAGCTTCTCTTCAAATAGCTCTCTTTACTTCATAAATCCACAATAACCTCCAAATCACGCAACAACCTTTCTTCAAATCATAAACATCATCATCTAGAGAGCCATTTCACAGAAGAGAACCATGGGGCACAATGAAAAAAAGTAATGTATTAGTGCATTTAGATTTATTAAAACAGAACACTCATATAGAAAGAAAAAAACTATGCCTTAATTTTAATTATTTTCCTACTTTGATTTCTCTTCTTATTTCTGTTTGTTTTTCTTCTTATTATTTCTCCTTTTCTCCATTGAAAAAAATTTGTCAATGTCGAAGCTAAGTGAACCTTTGATCCCCACATCATTGTCTAAGTGTATCATGACACTTGTCATTTGCGGAAATAGGTTTTCTACATGAAGTTTGTATCACAACTCATATCCTCACGAAGTCTCCTTCTCTATCTCTCTCTCGATGCTTTCATGCCAATCATCTAGAAATGAGCCTCATATGGAATGCGACAATTGATCCTTCTTTTGTACAATAATTCATTTCAATTTTGCGTTATATAATCCATTAGTAGATCAAGGCATTTGTCAATCATATCTTATAAACTCTTATGTTGCATGATAATTATGCAATAGTCTGAAGTCTTTTACATTCTGTGGCAGCAAGGGGTATCATGTTCGTGAAGTATATGTTCCAAAACCCAAGATTCTATCTTTGTTGGGGTGTTTTCTCTTGGTGTTTTTAGCATCAGAAATAATCTCTCTCTAAAAGAAATCTTTATCTCTTAATCATTGCCCATTTCTGGATGCATCTTCTTTGCCAAAACTACCCACATTAACCCCTTGTCTTTTTCTTCTTCTCTCTCTCCCGATGCATTTTAATCGCCTCATATACATCCTTCTTTCTTTTGTATTGGCCTCTCTCTCTCTCTCGACGCGTTCCTTCCATTGGATGTCCGCCATGCCCAGATCTGTTCTTCTCTCTCTTTGTGTCCGGATTTTTGTGCGGGCTACCACATCAGCTCTCTCTTTAACACCTCTGTGATACGCAGCAGCCTTCCCGAGCTTCTCTCTCTCTCTAACACCTCTGTGATGCATAGCAGCCTTCCCGAGCTTCTCTCTCTCTCTCTAACTATTGCAGCCGCACCTGACTCTCTCTCTCTCTCCCCCTCGACATTCAGCACCGCTTCTCTGTCTGTGCACTCTGTTTCTGTTACATGACCTCTCTCTCTCTCTCCAGATTTCTTTGCAGCGTCTTTTTCGCCACCGTCTGCGTGTTGCCAGTTGCCACGTCCATCTCTCTCTCTCTCTCTCTCTCTCTCTCTCTCTCTCTCTCTCCTCGAATGTATCTGTTGCCTCTACTACCATGGGTCTCTCTCTCTATGTGTGCATGCTACGGCGGCCTCCCTCCGTATATCTCTACTGCGATGACGCCGACCCAAGCATCCAACATCATGCGACCATTGGATGAACGGGGCATGCGCAGCATCCAGCATCCCACCTTCTCCATAAAATTGAAGGAGAATTGCTCACCACCAAAATCCTCTCGTTTGCTATTTCGAACCTCTGTACTTTCAATGAACTTCCCAGACCCATCCACATTGTGGGATGCGGGATACGAGACTTGTTCAATTTCAGAGGACATTCATGTAGTAGAGGATGGTCCTTTTTGTGACTCCAAGGCAGAAACCTTTGGAAATACACTAATATGCTCACAATTCAGAACCTCAAAATCATCATCAAATGCTGCAGATACTTATGCTCAAGAGCTAAATGGTAGTCAATTACAATCATGATTGCATCATAAAGTTTTTTCGATCCTCAAGCATGGGCTACTCTCTCTTTCTCTCTCAGACATAAAAGTAAAGCATGAATGTGAATAAGAGACGGGTAAGAAGTTTACCTGGAGAGGCATTTCACAGAAGAGAACCACAGGGAAAAGAAATGAGGTTTGAATCCCTATTTATAGGTTTCCCCCCTCTAGGACTTGTCTAGAATCTTTAACCTCCTTATTTAATTTTCTATTTTTAGAATCATCTTGTCTATCATTTGCTATTTTGGCAAAATCCCATCTCTTAATTCTATTTTTGGGTTTTCACCCTTATATGTACAAAATTAAATCAAATTAAAGTGTAAGCACTTAGGGTAAATGATAAATCTAAGGGTCCAAGTTAAGGTTTCTCTCGGGTAAAATTAGGTTTTGCCTATATTTTAAGTACGACACATCAATTCAAGGGTTTATTTACACTTGTGACCTACAATCCTAGGGTTTCTAAGGGTTTATGTTAGGTTTATATGGGGTAAATCTCAGGTTTTCAAGTGTTTTCAATGGGTTTCAAAGATCAAACCTATTTCACATCTCATAACCAATTAAATCAACAGAAACGTGCACAATTTATAACTCTTTCTCAATCAGAACATCACACCAAAACCAAAAAATCAATGAATTTAAAAAAATTAGACGTACACTTCTGTGAGGGATTTCATCCCAATAGCATGATGAGGATCAACCACCTTCCAATCTTTGTGGAGGCACTCAAATAAGAAAGATCAGCCCTCGACACCTAGAAGATTGCAAGGTTTTAAAAAACAGCCACTCCTCCCAATGATGTAGAAGCAACTGCAACAATTGTCGATTCGTATGTATGCACATGCAAAGCAAAACTTGAAATATATACTTGAGTTGCAATGCCCATTCTTCATATCGGGTTCAAAAAATATCGGAAGAATGTGGATGCTCGGTTGGTGGATCAAGTCAACCGCCAAATCCAACGGTGCACGACGGGTGCTTGGAGCAACATTGTCAATTGAAATTCTTATTCATGGTTTTTCAGGATCATAAAAAAAACTTAGAGATCGGTTCTACTCAAAGAGTGCTCAATTTCTTCATCTAGCAAATACTTTGGCTTTGTTGATTATCTTTGCAAATGGAGGGAAATAAATCTTTCTGACACCGTGGGCACTAGTCCCTTTCACTTGTACTTTTCTTCTAATTAATACAAGTCTAGGAGAGTAGGCTAAGGCCGAACTTCCTCTTTTAAAAGAAAAAAAACATAGTAAGTTATGTAAGCTTTGTTGAGAACCTAGAGAAACATGTACATATCGCAACATTCATCAAGAATCCAAGAAACCATCTAGGCTTTTTTGAGGACCTAGACAAGCATGTCGAGATTTAAACATTCCTCAAGAATCACCTCTTTAGACTGAAAGAGAAAAAGGGGAAACAAATACTACTTCAAATAGAGACATGTCTAGGAAAACTAACCATGATTACATGAGAAAAAGACATGTCTAGGAAAACTAAGCATGATTACATGAGAAAAAGGATAGATTGACAACAACTTTCTTTTATGAATACAGGGAGCATTTGGGTAAGTTTCTAAACATCTTAGAAGATTTCCATGGATCCCAAGTGTGTGAAGCTTCTTTGATAATATCTTTTGCATGTTGATTAATTTGAAATATGCAAATCCATTGCATGTGGGATCAATTGAGGGAACTTTGGATTATGATTACCCAAAATCTTTACATTGTTTTCTTTTTGATGCCCAATAATAGAACATTCGGAGAACTTCATTTCGCTTTGTTGGAAAGTAGTTGTATAACACCATCTGACACTTAGGCTTAATTATGAGGGAATTATTATCCTTCATCCTATAGTGATTATTATGAATCTGGTACCACTTCTACATTCTGTGTTTCTATGATTTATGAGAAGTTTTGAGATACCTAGATTGAAAAAAAGTTAGTGAGAGGGCAAAACTAAATTTTGTCATTTTGCCATAGATAATCTTGAAACAAGAAGATAACATTGTAGAGATTAACTTCTGTCCAAGCCTTCCACATTTGTTTCTACTAAGCCACACTATGCAGATGTGGGTATGATTGGTTGAGGAGAAGCAACTTGTTATAAAGAAGTTTTTTCTACATTATGTATCAAGATGGTCCAATTCTATGCGGAATTAATTGCTCTATATGTCCACTTAGTTTTGAGTTTGGTAGTGAGGTTTGCAACGTCTAAGAGACCCAAGCTTCCATCCTTGATACATCGATAGGAAGTCCAATTGATTACTTAGATTGTTTGTTACTGCACGACGAACTCTCTTAGTCGACCCTTTCCTAGGGAGCCAACATAACATATTGGTTATGAATGAACTTGTTAATGGATAAATTGGAAAGGGCTTCTTCGCGCCATGTCTTTTATCTTATATTCTCAAACATCTGAAACGGGATAAGGGGAATGTTAAGCACCCTCATACAAGTTTTGCGATGACTTATCATTGATGCATCAGTATCGTTGATATTAATAGGCACGTTGTAAATCAGGACATTAGTGTCATCCGCCTATTTTTTGCATGAATACATGTTCTCTTCTATCATGAATCATAGTACCTTCAATCTCTTGTTCGGAATCATCACGTCCAACTAGACACAGATATACACATCTCAGCTTCATAGTTGAAACACAAAGGTCAACACAGCCATCTTTTTATAAATTATTCAAAGACATAAAAGGATCAATTTCCCTTATGTGTTCTTTATATCTTTCATAAGTTGTTTCTTTTGTGGTGATATGCATATTCTTTTGATTTCTCTCATGTCTTTTGTATTTGATAGAATGTTTTGCTTTATCAAATCATGTTTTTGTTGCCTGTCATACATGTCACATGTACTCCGGTTTTTCTTGGGTAGAATGTATTGTTTTTTGCTACACAATAGCATGGGAATGTTGTTGTGGCAAGACACAACATAGTCTGCCCAAAAAAAATTTTGCAGATATGGTTGTCGGTATAGGCGACGGTATAAGCGTCAGTATCCCCAGGCACATACCGATGCTTATACCAACTATTTTGCCCAGGGGCATACCATGTCTTATACCCTCGCTTATACCGTCGCTTATACCATCATTTATACAAGAAAGGGAAAATATATATACGAGAAAATGCAGAGCTACAGAGGATGCTCTTACGTGAAGCACATGATTGTCAATTAGCAGGACACGGAGGTCAACAAAGAAGTTATGAGCACTTAAAAGAACATGTGTTTTGGCCAAATATGAAAGTGGATGTGATTGAGTATGTGCAGACATGTCCAACTTGTCAATTGGTAAGACAACAGAAGATCAAACCGGCAGGACTACTTCAGCCGATGCCCGTCCCGAACAGACCGTGGGACATGGTAACTATGGATTTCATAACAGATTTGCCTACTTCAAAGAGACACAATGCAATTCTCGCAGTTGTAGACTATTTTTCCAAGCAAGCACATTTTATCCCAATGAAACCACCTATGTCGGCAAAGGTAGTGGCATAGACCTTCTTCCAAAAAGTCTTCAAATATCATGGTTTACCTTTGGCCATCATTTCAGATCGGGATACACAATTTATGAGTGATCTCTGGAGATAATAATTTTCAATCTTAGGGACTCAACTCCCGTTCTCCTCAGCCTATCACCCCGAGACAGATGGGCAAACTGAACGCATCAATCAAATAGTGGAGAACTATTTGCGAAGTTATGTGGAAGTGGACCAAAAGGATTGGGCCAAACGCCTAGATATTTTGGAATTTCATTATAATAGTTCCATACATTCAAGCACATCGATGTCGCCCTTCGAGGTGGCCACCGGCAAGACAATGATCACACCCATGGCACTCATGTCAGATGAGGTGCTAGTGGCAGTAGACCCCGAGTGCGGAAACTTTCTTCGAGAATGGCAGTCCAAGCTTCATCAAGCAAAGGAAGCTCTCATCAAGAGCAAAGAAAGGATGGTTAGAATTGCCAATTAGAACCGTACAGAAGCTCCAGATTACCAAGTAGGTGGCTTAGTTCTCCTGAATGCCAAGAATATCATTTTGCCCAGGAATTTCACACCTAAGTTCAATCAGAGATACTATGGGCCGTACAGGATCAGTCACCGTTTCAATCAAGTTACGTACCAACTTGATCTTCCACCTGAGATTCATATACACAACTCTTTTCATGTCAGTTTATTAAAATGCTTCCGCTTAGATACTTGTTTCGGATGTCAAGTCGCCTTAGTGGAAGATCCAACTGAGTAGAGACGCCACGGGTTGATACTTAGGAGAACATCACTCAATTTCTAGTTAAGTGGCATGGAAGACCTCTCAAAGAAGCCACATGCGTAAGTAAAAACAGCATGCCTCCGACAGCCCAACCCCTCATTGAGGCGTTTCAAAGTACTCATCCTTCGACATCCGAAGCTAGGATACCATAGCTTTACGAGGACGCAAAGCTCTTCAAAGTGGGGAAGAATATGTGACAACCCGTGGGCAACCCCCCCCCCCCCCCCCCCTCCCCCCCTTGTATCTCTATCCAGCCCCTTTTAGTGCTTGGGCAGTTTGCTGTCTGGTGCCAAATTGCAAGTACTTATAGGGGAACATGGTGAGTCTCCGAGACCAAGAATTCCAGTGACCTTCAAGCAACCCTTGGGATCAACGTGCAGTAGCCCTTGTGCTAGTCCCCTCCCCACGCACCTCTCGAAAGCGCCGTTGTGCCATCGAGGGGCCGTTGTATGCATTTTCCCGCGACACTTAACACGGGCTGGCTCACTGTAATGCGTTTGTCCATGACGCTCAACGGGGGCATGCAAGCACTTCTTTAATTCAAGAAGTGATTTTCTACTTTCAAGCTAGGGAACATACACTCAAGTAAGTCATCCCATTGACGGGCGGGTGCGAGTTGCAGAGCGAGCTCGGGGTGCTTGCTTTCTTTTCATCACAGAGGCTCTCCGTCGGCAACTGCACGTGAAAGATCTCATTGAGGAGGCGTGCAAATGAATGAGAAACATTGAACATTCAACTTGGTGGGAATTCAGTTCATACAAGAGATGTCTGGAAGATTTCGGAAGGGAGTTCTAGAGGGGAAAGGACGGCAGGCATCCACATAAGCTTGTGTCTCATACTATATCAGTGGGGGAAAAAAGGAAGAAAGGAGAATCGGTTTACTTTGTGATAAGTGTATCACCTTCATTACACATCCATTTCGGATTATTTCAACGCATTGGATAGATACATAAGTTTATTGAAGTTCTCTACAAGCGCATATTATAACAAGAAGTATTACAATGCACGACCTGTTGAAATGTGTTTGATAGTAAACACTTATTTATCTAACAGCAACGTTAGTGAAAAAGAACTGTACTAAATGTGTTTGATAGTAACACTTATTTATCTAACAGCAACGTTAGTGAAAAAGAAGGTGCCCATTTCTCTATTAAAGCCTGTAGAACGATTTTGTAGTGCCAATGCTTCTTTCAGGTCTTGACATACTTCACTCATCCCGGGCCTTTTGAAGCTTGGCATCTCAACACATGCAAGTGCAACGTCCAATACTTTCCAAACTGAGTCAACATCATAGTGCCCCTCCAAAGATGGATCCACAAGTTCATCAATGACTCCACGAAGAAGAGAGGATTTTGCCTGTTCATTTAAAAGTGAGTAAGATAAAGTGCCTCTCTCGATGCCTATGAAAGTGGCTGCATTGACATTTGAGATTACCCAATCCGTTATGCTTGTCTCCTCTCCACTCGGCAATATGTAAAATGTCGATCGCCGTCCACATACAACTTCAAACAAGACCACTCCAAAGCTATAAACACCGATTTTTTCTGTTAATTTTAAGCTGGAAATATACCTGTGGAAAGAAGAATGTATTATTCCTTCTGCATAAAAGAAAAAGGGAATTTAATTAAAAGTCTCCATTGAACAGCTTAGAATCAATGGGCATGAATCCTGATTTCCTTTGCAATCACAAGTCCTTTGAAACACACAAATAATTAAAATCCAGAAGAACAAATGAAAGAACTATCAATCAACTGTATACTGGAAGAAAAAGGCATCCCAATTATGAAACCCGGCCATAGAATTAACATACATTGTGTGGGACTATCTCCTTTGAAATCAGAATCACATAGCCTTAGCTCAAGACATCACTTAAGATCTCCCTAATTACATCCAAGTTATGAAAATAGAGAACAGCATATATATATATATATATATATATATATATATATATATATATATATATATATATATATATATATATATATATATATATATATATATATATATATATATATATATATATATATATATATATATATATATAGAGAGAGAGAGAGAGAGAGAGAGAGAGAGAGAGAGAGAGAGAGATTCATTGTTCGAATATACTTACTCAGGATCCACATAACCTCTACTACCCATCACCACTGTAGGTGCAGCCTCAGTGGCATTCACTAGTTTATTTCTTGAAATCCCAAAATCTGCTAACTTAGCTTCCATCTTATCATTCACTAGGATGTTGCTGCTTTTGATGTCTCTGTGTATAATCTCAGGTTTACATCCTTCATGCAAATAATGAAGCCCTATGAATTGAACACCCAAATGTAAGAATAGATGATCGATGAGTTAGCATATGCACTCAACAACACATAATAGTCACAAAGGATTACCTTGTGCGGCATCCAGTATGATGCTCAAACGGGTTTCCCATGACAAGGGAGAAGACTTCGATTCTGGACCTTCATTAACAAACAATAAGGTTAAGAAAGCTAGATTTCAACTTTGTTTCTGATATGACACCATATTGTTAGGGATGATAGCATTCTTGAACTTACCATGAAGGCAATCAGATAATGAACCCCTGGGCATGAACTCATACACAAGGACCAGATTATCGTCATTGCTGTAGCCTATTAAATGTACAAGATTTCTATGGTGCACACGTGATAGGAGATCAACCTTCACAAAAACAGCTTATATTAGGAAAATGACTGTATTTTCTATGAAATCTCTTAAATGGTTCAAAACACACACGGAAAGTAAGTCTCCATGCGAGATGGAAAAATGGATGAGAAATATAAATACCTTCATGTTTATTCAACCTTATCAACTAAAACAATAATCACAATTTATTCAACCTTACCAACTAAAACAATAATCACAAGCATAAGAAAGTATGACAATAAGATCGATAAAGAGAGTAATATAAAGACAAATCATAAAAATTACATATAAGAGTATGAAAGAAAAATCACCTCATTCATGAATTCTTTTAGTCCTTGACGGGAAGAACTTGAGCTCACTTTGATAGCAACTTGGCGTCCATCTTCAAGACAACCTCTATACACTGGTCCGAAGCCCCCTTCGCCAAGCTTGATGCAGAAATTATTTGTGATAGCTTTTATTTCTTCGGATGAAAACTGTTGAAGTTGATTAATTGGTATAACGCTCTCTGTAACATGAAGAATGAGGAATGGGGTGAGAGTGAGTCAACATTGATGAAATGTACAAGAAATAGGGACAAATGTGTCTAAAATCATTTAAGCAGTGCAACTCCATGGCCTTAAAATTATTGTGGCTTAATTTTCAGATCCTCTATTTCTCAATGTTTATCTACAAACCTTTTCTTATTTGGATCTACATTCTGTCAATATCGATCGATAGAAATTGGTGAAAGAAAGGTAAACTTTAATAGGACTCCATATTTGCATTATTTTTAGTAAGATGAACTTTTGACAATGACTTATTATATAACACTTCACAATCTCTTACTTTTGAGCTCGCGTTCTTGCACTTGTTTATGCCCTCCCTCCCCAGGAGGTACTTCATTAGACTGAGTTAACCTATTCTGGAGATTGGATCTCTTTTGTCTGCAATAGCATAGGAGATAGATTCCAGAAGTAGTGCTTAGAACCAGCATGAAACAACCCACGATGATGCCAACAATTAAGCTAGCATTCTTTTTCTGTCGTTTGAAGTTACTAGATTGTGGTTGTGGTGGTGATTGAGGCTGTGGTGGTGCTTGTGGTTGTGATGGTGATTGTGGTTGTGGTGGTGACGGTGGTTGTGGTGGTGAACTTGGTGATGCATCACATTCACCACCGTTGGCCTGACACAAGCTGGGATTTCCTGCAAATCTGCATTTATCCATGATATTAGAAAAGAGTTACAAGACACATGTAGAATACAAGACCTAAAATACCATAATCTCTCCATTCATCATGATGCACAAAATTCGTAACAAACAATCGAAGCTTGCAGATTTTAACTACATCATTAAAACTCTTTCTCTAGCGAGTAATGTGAAAAAAGTAGATCATAGAAGTAAACAAACTCAAATATTAATAAGGATGCATTTTTCCGTTGTAGAAGACCATCTGGTATCTTTCCTGATAAATTATTGTTCTGCAGGTACCTGAAATATTTACATTTAAGTCATTTTAGTTGTAGCTTTCAACAAATCCAATTATATTATATTCATACATGCACGAAGATAGATAAACACGGGAAATAGAGTCTGCATGTAAGGGCTTATAAAAACTACTTTTATAGTGTAATTGTATCACCAAAATGAGCCTTTTCAATTTGATACCTTTATTTTGAACTGCCTAAGATTTTGGGTGTTCTTTATTTTACTTCCTATTGCGTGTAAACATCAATTTTTTTTAATGGCCGAAAAAACCCTTAAATAGAGGGTTCATATGGCAAGGTATGTATGGCTAATAGCTATATATCGGCAATGCATTATGTGCATATTGGTCAATATTTAGTTGTTCGAGAGCAAATTTATGGTTAAGCGGTGTCATTTAATCCAACGTTTAATGTTATGATAGTTTAAGGCATCAGCTCTTAAGCTTTTATTTCACAAGTTCACTAGTTATAACTTATTAGGCGTTTGGTGTGACGACTTCATAACTTCATTCCCTCTAAGATTTTGAGTCATAGGCAAAATCCAACTTCCAATGCGCTTTGCCCTCCATGTTGAGAAGCTCCCAAGTTTTAAGCCCCTTGCTTCAAAATTCAACCTTGATTGCCACTGTACTTTTGCCTTGATTGCTAGTGTACTTTTGCCTGTAAAAAGCCAAATGAAAGCCTTTTATGCTTTCTAAAACCGGTTGATATTTAAAAATGCAGGCAAAAATAATAGGTATTTTGATCGGTTCATAATAAGTTTTTCCGTGAGAGTTTACATGCGTTGGCTGAAATGGTTAGAATCCTTGTATTGAGGTGGGAGCAAGGATTCAAGCCCCCCTAGTCACAGTTGACATGTATGGACCTTTGGTGCGTTTGAACCTTGTTTTCTTACTGCCTGACTCTCATCATTGTATTGCTTTGTGGGATAGTACTGGTTCGTGAGTGTCGCCAAGGAGTTAGGGATGGAACCACTAAGCTTGTTGTTTGAGAGATTTCTGCATCAATATATAGAAACTCTCCTCAGCATCTGTAGCTACGTTATATAATAAGAATGTGACTAAAAAGATTAGCATGAGGCAAGCTGAGCTTCTAGCACTTACAGAACCGCGAGGCCTTCAAGAGAACTGAGATCAGGAATGTCTCCTTGTAGACTGTTTCCATCCAGATATCTGGCAAACAAAAAACAAAACTCTGAATCAATGCCTATACACATGGTGAGAATGAATAGATTTCAATGTTAGCTAGTACAGAATTGAAACAAGAAAGCACTCATATATTAGTCAACATAGTAAGCTGGTTGAGTTCCATTGGAATTTGGCCGCCTGTTTCATAATTTGACAGTAATCTGCAAGCCATAGATTCGAATACATTGGAATACTATTCAACATTTCCAAATACATTGGGAGTACCAAAATTCCACATAGTATATTCAAACGAAAATATTCAAAATGTTGATGCTCACATTGCTTCGATTCCAGGATTATCTTTTGAACAATTGAGCCAGTTATATCCGTATCCAGTCGGAAGGCATGGATCACCTGTGTAATTGCTCAAGCCAAGGGCACTTTTTATTGCTTCAACTGCATCAACTGACAGTAAAAAAACTGAAACTCAAAACGTTGAGCATATATATTCTACTACTAAGAGATTCAACTACCATAATCGATTTAGGTTTTATATACATAATGTCATAACCAATCTGTTTAAAATGATCAATCCATAGTACATAATTTCCTTTCAATAATGTTTTATTGCAAAACCTCTTAGATGTTCCTTTGATAAAACGGTATTATAAACCTTGCATGATGCAAATAACGAACTCTGTAAACACGCATGCTAATTCAAACAACTTTCCCTTCATGTAACAAGTTATTTTTGTAAGAAAAATACAACTCTGATCTTAAAAACAAAAATGCTCATCATTTTGAATAATAATTTCTTCTAGAATGCATTCACAAGCTCTCTACCAACCACATATGATTGTAGAGTTTCATTACTTATGCAATTGACATCGTGAGCATGCATTCTTTAAGCATTAACGTCCATACTTCCCATTTGAGGGGATCAAGTCACTTTTTTGAATCTAACAAGAAAGATTCTAAGCGATTGTATTTTTGTAGTAAATTAATGTGTGTTAAGAACAATAGGCCTTCACCATGCTTGAAGAAAAGGATTTTTTAATGAACAAATTAAGATCATATCTTGAAGAGAACCTTAGTCTGATGGACAATCTTAAAGACTTATCACATGCTCTTATAAATTCACATGATTACTCATGTTTTTTACTTGTGGATATAATATGAGGTAAAAAAGCCACACATCAAGTGGTTGATATCTGCTACCAAAATGAAACCAAATTGAGGTTGATTCTGTTCTCATAGATAATGGGAAAAGGCATAAGTCACAACTAACTCAATTCTACAAGGATTTTGAATCAGCTTTGCTTGTTAGAATCATAGATCATTATGCAAAGACTCCAAGGAATGCATATAAACACTCCATGTTTTTTTGTAAAAAATGAAAGAAGTGAATACAATCAAGATTATCAACATCTTGCTCATTGATTGTCTTCTATCTATCACCTTCTTCATATTAGCAAAGTTGGAGAGATTCGTTCTCACAACTCAAGAGTCCAATCTTCATGTGTAAGGATGTGTTGGAAAGGTATAGTTTCCACTTGCCTTACAAAAACTTTTGTACCATTTAAATTATTTTATTCAATGCTAGAGCAATATCTTTGCTTCAGGGTTTGTTCTTGTTACTCCTTGAAAAGTTGGGGTGGCCCCTTGTTGATGCTAAGCTTATAATTAAAGTATGTCTTGTCCATAGTTCTAACTCTTGTGCACAATAGAGTCTTCACACTATTAGGAAACTTCTTATCAGAGGAGCTAAATCATTTATAACAAGGTTGAGAGCACCAAGTGTTTGAAGTTGGACTTTCCATTCATAAATAGCAAGTTTATCATAGTTATCTCTCAAGCAAAGAGCTTGTTTTGCATCAAGTTTTCCTCTCTGATAATACAAAGGGCATAGGGTGATATGTTGAACTTAGAAGTAGATCATAAGGTGAATCAAAGTCTCCAAGTGATAATCAGTTGATTCTGTACTAGTATGATGAATCAAACCTCATCACTCTAAGTTGCAAATTGCCTCCATTCTTCTCCTTTCAAGCCCTTTTAGTGGTATTAGAGCCATCCTTTTCAAGAAAGGTGATGGGTTTCCTTGCATAATCAATAAGCTTAATAGCAACAACTTTGGAGTTTGGAACATTAGGATGGAAGCTTATTTGCAAGGAGAAACCTTTATGGAGTATTTAAGGGTGATGAGGTCATGCCTACACCAAGATCAAAAGGAGAACCTACA